>CM054134.1:50012750-50020250 GCA_028751875.1 Rapana venosa
TGTTTGTGTGTGTACGCGTGTGCGTTTATTTTTAAAAAATCCTTATCTATTTATTTATTTATTTTATTCTATGAAAACCGCTGGAGGTAGATATAACGTACCTGCCATTCTATTCATTCATTCATTCATTCATTCATTCATTCATTCATTCATTTATTTAAGATCTGCGGCAAGATTTATCTAAGGTATCTCTTTATTTATGTATTTATTTGCGAGGCCTGCCGGTGGTGCGGGCAGATGCAATCTACCGTGATTTATTTTACCCTCTCCTTACATCATTTATTTATTTGTTTGTTTGTTGTTTGTTTGTCTGTGTCTCTTTTAGTGCTGCAGGCAGATGCGTGGCGCGTAGTCGTGGGACATGGCAGTTGAAGCTGAAATAATGTGATCTATGGGATCATTTTTGTTGGCTTCATCCACAGCCCTCATTATTTGTCGCGTACGCATGCACACATATGCACGTCAGCGTACTGTTAGCTCACCTACCTGATTGTATACACACACAGAGGTAGGTATATATATATATATATAATATATATATATGACTGTGTACTATAAAAGTGAAAGGACGTGGTATTATGTCTGCACGTAAGAGTGCGGGTTAGGGCTTTTTTTTTCATCTGGTTTTTCTGTCTATCTGTCTGTCTGTCTGTGGGTCTGTCTGCTTCTTTCTGTCTGACAGTGTCTCTATGATTCTCTCTGTCTGTCTCTCTCTCTCTAACTCACTCACACACACACACATACACACACGCGCGCGCACACGCACGCACACACATGCACACTAATCATACAAATTCATCGCAACCTAAACACACACACACACTGATCACATACACACATCCCAACCTAAACGCGCGCGCACACACACACACTCACACACACACAACCTTACCACACACACTAACACACACATACACACACTCACACACACAAAACCTTACCACACACACTAACACACACACTAATCACACACACTCACACCCACATCCCAACCTACACACACACACACTTACACACACACTTACACACACACACACACACACACACACACACACACACACACACACACACACACACACACACACACACACACACACACCACACACACACCATCTTGCGCACACGTTAAATCCTGTTCCGCTTTTCGTAAGAGTAGACCATTATGTGCCGGTGGGAACAGATGACAGAATTTACAAAACCGCATACACCACAGGGACTGGATGGTTAAAAAAAAAAGCGCATAAGTGCATTATTCCATTATCCTCGATATAAAAAATAAAATGAAATTAAATAAAATAAAATAAAAACACACACTTGACCAATGCCACTGGCTACCAGCCCAATCAGAGGGGGCAAGGCCTCCACTTTAAAGCATGGTTAATACAAATGAAGACGGGATTAGCCAGCCTGCCAGCCAGCCAGCCAGCCAGCCATCCATCAGCAGCAGCAGCAGCAGCAGCAGCAGCAGCAGCAGCAGCAGCAGCAGCAGCAGCAGCAGCAGCAGTAACGGCATATTAATTTGTCACATCTGTCTGTTCCATGCTTTCCAAGCGTGTTGCTTGCTCTCTCTCTCTCTCTCTCTCTTGTGTAGTGTGTGTGTGTGTGTGTAAGTGTGTGTGTGTGTGTGTGTGTGTGTGTGTGTGTGTGTGTGTGTAAGTGTGTGTGTGTGTGTAAGTGTGTGTGTGTGTGTAAGTGTGTGTAAGTGTGTGTGTGTAAGTGTGTGTTGTGTGTGTGTAAGTGTGTGTGGGTGGATGGGTTGTAAGTGTGTGTGTGTGTGTGTGTGTGTGTGTGTGTGTTGGGGCGTGTGCGTACATGTGTGTGAGTACGTGTGTCTATGTGTTTATGTGTGTGTGTGTGTGGTGTGTGCATGTGTGTATGTGCGCGCGCGTGGGTGCGGGCATTCGTGTGTTGTGGGTGTGTTGCTGTGTCTGTGTGTCTGTGTTTGTGTGTGTGTGTGTGTGTGTTTGCGCGCGCGCGCAGGGCTGGTATTGTCAGCCTGTATGCGTGTGGTCGTTAAAAACAACACTTTAATATTCGCCGAGTCATCCCCTCTCTTCTCTTTCCTCTCCCCTATGAAAAAAACCAACAAACCCACGAAGAAGACAGAACAGAAGAACAGTATTAACTATTTCCATCCCATAAAAACAAAGAAAAGAAGAAGGAAGATAAAGGCACAGAAAGCATGGGAGAAAAGAAGAAAAACATAATTATGGAGAAGGAAAGAGAGAAGGAATGCTATATTATGCACTGTTTAAATCCCTTCTCCCTAATAGGTGTGATCAGATGTTGGGGAATCCCCCCAAAAAAGGTGCAGGGGCTTATTTCATTTTAATATCATAATAATAATATCATGCAGCTTGAGTTGTCTGTCTGTCAGCCTCGGCTGAAGGGTTCTTCAAACATTGTCGGAACTGTTAGAATCCATAGGCAAAAGAAGTTGAAGGATAGGGCGTGCGCTTGAGTTTTCAAGAGATACCTTCCCTATCTATCTATCTATCTATCTATATCTATCTATCTATCTATCTATCTCTCTATCTCTCTATCCATCCATCCATCCATCCATCCATCCACCTAATTAATTATCTATCTATCTGTCTATCTATCTTTCTATCTATCTATCTATCTATCATCTCTCTCTCTCTCTTCTCTCTCTCTCTCTCTCTCTCTCTCTCCTCTCTCCCTCTCTCTTTTTGTTTTGTTTTGTTTTGCTTTATCTTATTATTTGTTGTTTTTTCTCTCTTTTTCGGTGGTTTTGTGGGGTTTTTTTTGCGTGTGGGTATTTTTCCCCATTTACTGTGTGAGTGTACTGGTATTGGGGTTATTTTAGTTCATTATCATATAGTGTATTCCTAAGGGCGGGGACTGGATGTAAAAAAGCACATGGGTGCTTACTCATTTACCCTCGAAATAAAAAACAGTCTCTGTCTGTCTGTCTGTCTGTCTATCTAGTGCAAGCAGAGAAAACGTAAGAAAGAGACGACAGTAGCAGCAAATGGAAAAGAAAGGGGAAAAAAACAGAAACAAAGAGAGTAATAGAAAAGAGGATATTTGCTTCAGCTCCCAGTTGATTCAAGTACAAAAGTAAGAGAGAGTTGGAAGGCAGGAAACGATGGCGCACTAGAAGATATTTTGGTGGGTTTTTTTTTACTTGACACGAAGCAAAGAGCTGAAGAAAGACAAGAAAGAAAAGATATTTTTAAAGAAAGGAAAACGACAGATACAGAATTGGCAGAAAGGGAGGATACTTAGTATACCGAACACGTCTGCAGCATCTTCATAGGGGAAATCACTCAAAGAAACGGTCGGGCTTTTAAAAATATTTTTTATTTGTTTGTTTGTTGTTGTTTTTTCTTTTTCTTGTTTTCTTTTCTATTCTTAAAAATTTTTTTTTTTTTTTTTTACAGCTCATCAATTTAAAAAAAAAAAAGAGTTCCTCACATTATTAGCAATAACTTGGCGGTAATAGTTACAAAATTTATAAGCATGTACATTTATGGACGAAAGTTTATGTGTGGTATGTCATTGTCAGTCCAGCCATACCTTCAGAATGTAATATATAACACTTTAACCCCCAAATGTCTGTCAATAATATTTTCAGGGGAAAGAAAAAAAACAACCAGCAGCCACATCCATCAATCACGTGCAATCAATAATTAAAAAATAAATTTAAAAAAAAGAACCTTGAAGGGACAAAATTCACAGGGGTTGAAAAAAACAACAACCCCGAGCCTGTTATCTCCCCTAACAGAAAGGGAGATCATCCAGGCCATGTCAGTGACTGGAGAAGGACGCCATGTCAGGGTAAAATGGTTAATCAGTCAATGGCGGCAGATAGATAGATAGATAGCATTCTTCTCTGCTTAGTGGCCCACCTTCTGCCCTGGCCTCCTCCTTTCCCCGGGGACAAGGTCACAGAGGAAGACGAAGATTGAAAGACTGAGAGGCAGCAAGTGTTTGTTGTTTGTATCACCTGCTAGTCATTGGTACACTTTCCTGACCTCTCTAGTCTTTTTCTGTCTATTTTCTTTTTTGTGTGTTTTGCCCCTTGTTTGTCTTGGTTTGTGTGTGTGTGTGTGTAGAGCTGTGTGTCTGGTGTTTTTTTCCCCACGTTTGTCGGTTTATCTGTCTGACTTAATTTCATGTTTGTCGGTCTATCTGTCTGTCTTAATTTCATGTTTGTCGGTTTATCTGTCTGACTTAATTTCATGTTTGTCGGTTTCTTAGCTTGTTTTTGCTGTTGTTATAGCATGTTTTATTCCTTGGCTTTTTTGTGTTTGTGTTCGTTCTGTTTCTGACGGTTTCTGTTTTTTTTTCTATCTCTCTTTAATGTGTGTGTGTGTGTGTGTGTGTGTGTGTGTGTGTGTGTGTGTGTGTGTGTGTGTGTGTGTACGTGGGTGGGTGGCTGCTGTTAGTTGACACTGAACATTCAAGTCTAACGCCTGTGGAGAACCACATTCTAAGGAGGAGGAGGACTGAAAAAAACTGCAGAAGGGCGTATTTTGTAAACAGGTTTGGAAGACTTCTGGAAGTCTCTTCATTTGTTGAGCTTGTTTAGAGATCAGCCGACTGTGGTGGACACGTCAGAACAGTGGCTGGATATATGAAAGTGATTTTCAAAATTAAAAACCTCAAGAAGAAAAAAGATTATGCTGCCCTAGAGCATCACCCAGAGAGGCTGGCTGACAGTAGTCTGTGTTGTGACAGTAGGTGCTACTACACTACAAGAGGTGACACTGGTACGCGCACATTGCTCGACAAAACAAGACAAAACCAAACCGAACTTGAAGCATTAACGGGTTAACCTCAGAGTTTTCGGTAATCCTAATCAGACTGGGGCACACAAAGCTCAATGCTGTCACGAGAATGATGGGGGAGCCTGGCTGTCTAAAGCGACTTTCACACCGAATGTTTGTTATTTAAACGGCCGCCGTGAAATGACCCTGCGACATAAAGAAAGGAAGATGATCATGTCTGGCCTAGTCGTGGCTGCTTGGACCGCAGACAGTACAGTAGCCTGTCGGAAGAGGTGATGGTTCCGGTTGAGGGGCGGATCGGAATGAAGGCCACAGCCTACCAGGCACGGCACAGCACAGCACAGCACGACACGTCTTGTGATGCATGCACTATTCTTCCGTCCCTCTCAGCAAATGCATCACACCCCCGCTAAACATAGACGGCCGCCTTTTCCGCCTGTCTGCATGGAAGTATGATTTTCTTTTTCTTTCTTTTCTTTTTTTGCTCTCCATTTTCATACCATTTTACGTCATGGCAGATTTCTCTGCGTGAAATTCGGGCTGTTCTCCCCGGGGAGAGCGCGTCGCCACAAGAGCAGCGCCACCCACTTTTTTCCTGCCTGCAACTGTCATTGTTTCTTTATCAGAGTGACTTTTTTCTCTACAGAATTTTTCCAGGGACAACTCTCTTTTTGCCGTGGGTTCTTTTATGTGTGCTAAAAATTTTTATGGTACACACGGGACCTCGGTTTATCGTCTCATCCGAAAGACTAGCACACAGACCACCACTCATGGTTTAATGGATGGGGAAAATTTTTTTTGGCCCTAAACGGGATCGAACCACCGTATACATCCGACCTGGCCTTTTCGCTTTCTAGGCAAGGCGTGGTACCTGTAGACCACTGATCCACTGTCATACACAGGTCTACACCGCGGGTACTTTGATGCCGAACACGGATTGGAGTTACTGACAAAGAAACTGTAAAGGGATTCGGGATCCAGTCTCTACGACCGATGAAAACCGCCCTTGACCGTTCATGACCACCAGAGCGAGCCTGCCCTAAGACCAGAGAGCACCCAGACTCCCGCCCGTTACCTCCACCCCACCCCACCCCACCCCACCCCACCCCACCCCACTCCTCTCCTCTCTTCAACGTGTCAGGGTGGGCCTGCTCACTGTAGAACTTCTTGGGCAGCACAGCCATGGAATCCTCTCGGGGGAAAAGAGAGACTATGTGGAGGAAGGTGTGGGGTCAGGTTGGGAAACAGGCCAGAACAAGGTTCTCTTTTTCTGTGGGGAAGGTCCCTGGGGAGGCTTGCTGTCAGCCAACACCACCAGGTCTTGAAGCCGTGGTGATGATGATGCCCAGAGCTCCGCTACTATTGGGATGGGGGATGTGAGGGGATGGAGGAGAGGGCGCTGCTGGCTATTCTTATGAGGAAGAAAGGAGGGAGAAGTTGAGGACTAGTCAGGGCTCGGTGGTCGGCGGGGCTATAACCAAATATTGGATTGGACTGGATTAGGTGCTTTTTAAAAAAATATAAATCTTGTGATGTGTGCGTGCTGATGTACGGATACTGTGTTGTAGTGTTTTCCCTCAGTGTCTTCCTGTTTGCTGGGTTTTTTTGTATGGCTTGTAGCCCGCGTGTTTCTCTGGGGGTTTTGTGTGGAGATAATCAAGTATTTGAAGTGTGAATTGTGAAAGGAGTTGAGGTTGTGGTGTGTGGATGACCTTAAGGTTGAGTGCAGCATACAGCAGCAAGACGAGGAATGACTGAAGAGCTGGTTTTAATCTTGGCGTTTTCTCTTATTGTAAATAGCTGGACAGTTCTAGGCCGATCTTTTGTTCTAAACGAGGTGCAAGTCCTCTTTTCATTATTTTCATGCTGTTACTAGCCCCACTGACCACAAGAGCCATATCAAGGCTGTCACCCTATTCAATCTCAGCGACTCCAGTGACAACTTATCTCAAGTTCAACATCAATATCACCCTATCCCTTTGAGCATCTCACACAGTCTATCTAAAAAAATAACCGACATTAAATGACAAAATACCAAAGACATTAAAAGACAAAATACCAAAGACATTAAATGACAAAATACCAAAGACATTAAAAGACAAAATACCAAAGACATTAAAAGACAAAACACCTAAGTTAAACTGTTTCTGTCCTCAAGCTCAATATAAAACCAGGCCATGCTGAGGATGCCAGCCATTCCGCTTATTTTATCATCTCCATGTTACAAAAACATATAAAAGCATGATAAACAGTACAGTTTACAAAAAAAGTTTATATATTTTGTATCCTTATAACTGTGCAATGTAAAAAAAAACAACAACACCTGAATAAACAAGTTTTTAAAAAAAGTAATAAAACCAACCCCATAAGAAATACCGTGAGGGCAAACATCACTGCAGAAAGGACATCCCGTGCCCATCCCAGTGTTTACAGTATCACTACCTGGTCGCCAGAACAAAACAATACAGGCAAAATGTCATAATTATTATGAATAAAAGAGAACACTTGAAAGATTTACTTGAGAAAAGGCAGGCGAATGCCCTGAGAAGGTAAAAGAAACCCCAAGCGAGAGAGATGATAAAAAGGCAAGGAAAGAGAAAGACTGAAAGAGAATGATAGAAAAGGGGAATTTTCAAGCACAGGATGTTCAGTGCGTGGGGATGTTATTTATACTGAAAGATCTCCCAGCATCTCCACGGGGGAGATGCCATCTCAGCGGTCCCCAGCGGGGTTGGGGCTTTTATGA
>CM054134.1:50032750-50035250 GCA_028751875.1 Rapana venosa
TCTCTCTCTCTCTCTCTCTCTCTCTTTTCTCTCTCTCTCTCTCTCTCTCTCTCTCTCTCCCCCACACACACACACACACACACCCCACACACACACAAAACACACACACATGCGTGCGCGCGCACACACATGCGTGCAATGTACACATGCACACACATTTGTTGTTTCTATCTGTCCTCTACCCCCCCCCCCCGCCCCCCCCCCCCCTTTCCCCCCTACCACCCACTCCTCTCTCTCTCTCTCTCTCTCTCTCTGAGCGCAAGCGAACTCACAGCAAGTTGGAAAACAACTCCATCCACCCCCACCCAACCTACCCCCCCCCCCACCTACCACCTAAAAATGGAAATAATAATGCTAACGCTAATAATAATAATAACCATCATCATCACAAAAGGTAGAGATTATCAGCAATCAGGGTCCGATTAGGGTGAACGAACTCCCATCAAGGTGTGATGTGTCTGTCTGTCTGTCTGTCTGCTGAAAGCCTCAAGGCTATGTGAACGACAGACGACCAAAAAAAAAAAACCCCTCCAAACAACCCCAAGGATAGTGGTGATTGTAGTAGTGGTGGTGGTGGTGGTGGTGGTGGTAAGAGGAGGAAGGGTGGGGGGTGGGGGCGGGGGGGGGGGGGGGGATGATATCTGAGAGTGGTTGCAACAAGTGGTAATGATATCTCCTGCCTCCTTCTCCCCTTCACTTCCTCCCCCCTCCCTTCTCCCCCCCCCCCCCCCCCCCCCCCCCTCTCTCTCTCTTTCTACGTGTCTCAGTCTGTCTGTCTGTCTGTCTCTCTCTCTCTCTGTCTCTGTCTGTCTGTCTGTCTCTGGATCTCTCTCTGTCTCTCTGTCTCTGTCTGTCTCTGGATCTCTCTGTGTCTCTCTTTCTCTCTCTGTGTCTGTCTGTCTGTCTCCCCTTCCCTCCCTCCCTCTCTCTCTCTCTCTCCGTGTCTCTGTCTGTCTCTCTCTGGATCTCTCTCTATCTCTCTCTCTCTCTCTCTCTGTCTGTCTCTCTTTCTGTCTGTGTGTCTCTCCCTTCCCCTCTCTCTCTCTCTCCCCTCTCACTCCCCCCCCTCTCTCCCCTCCCTCTCTCCTCCCCCTCTCTCTCCTCCCCCCTCTCTCCTCCCCCTCTCTCTCCCTCCCCAATCTCTCCCTCTCCCTCCCTCCCTCTCTCTCCCTCCCTCCTCTCTCTCTTTCTCTGTATTGCCAGCGATGATGATATAATTATGATGCATGCAGGAGAAGTACTAGTTTATAGGCTGAAATAAGTCCACGGGGCGTTCTCTCTCTCTTTACTACTACTACTACTATTACTACTACTACTACTACTACTACTACTACTACTACTACTACTAACTACTACTACTACTACTACTACAACAACAACTACTACTACTACTACTACTACTACTACTACTACTACTACTACTACTACTACTGCTCCTCCTCCTCCTTCTACTACTACTACTGCTCCTCCTCCTTCTTCCGACGAGACTATAAACCGAGGCCCCGTGTGCGAACGCACGCAGAACATCTTGCGCACACGTTTAAATCCTGTTCCGTTTTTCGGAAGAGTAGGCCATCGTGTGCCGGTGGGAACAGATGACAGAATTGACCAAACCCTAATACACATGGTGACTAGATGTAAAAAAAACACACACAAAAAACCTCGCAAGTGCTTATTCCATCATCCTCGATATAAAAGAATAAAATATATAGATAAATAAATAAATAGATAAATAAATAAATAGATAAATAAATAAATAAATAAATAAAGCTAGTAGCTAGACTGAGGACACTGGGCAGGGGTTGTCTTTCCTTGCGTTGGTTGGATAAAGACCGTTCCTTGCTCGTGTACACCATACGTAAACTTCATGGCTGAAGGTATGCCTGTGCTTGTTTACAGCACTGCAACAGGACCAGTCGCTTTAATATGATAATAACAACCCCCCAAAAAAACAACAACAACAAAAAAACAACAACCAAAAAACCCCCGAAGAAAAGAGAGAGAGAGAGAGAGAGAAGAGAGAGAGAGAGAGAGAGAGAGAGAGAGAGAGAGAGAGAGGAGAGAGAGAGAGAGAGAGAGAGAGAGAGAGAGAGAGAGAGAGGAAGGAGCTGGGTATGGATGATAACTAACGTGCGTCATAGCAGTTGCTTGTTTGCTGTGATGTGTTGGGTTGCGTTGTGTTGTGTTGTGTTGTATTGTGTTGCGTTGTGATGAGTTGCATTGTGTTGTGATGTATTGTGAGAGATCCATGTTCGAATCCAGTTATCCTTAAAGTCGCTGTTTGCTGATGCCTTGTATTGTGTTGTATTGTAAACATACATAACAAGCGCTTTGATTTGTTGCTTTACAAGATTCAGCGCTATATAAATTCCATACATCATCATCATTATTATTATTATTATTATTATTATTATTATTATTATTATTATTATTATTATTATTATTATATTATTATTATTATTATAATATTGCGTTGTGTTGTATGGTGTTGTGTTGTATT
>CM054134.1:50042750-50050250 GCA_028751875.1 Rapana venosa
AACACACTACACACACACTACCCCACACTACACACACACACTATACACACACACAGACACACAAATACTGAGTGTAATTATTCCATAAACTATTTCAAGTAGCTGGGATCCTCTTTCATGACGAGGGAACAACTGTGATAGGTCAGCCTATGACTGGTCCTCTCCACCCTGGTACAGTCTGTATTATCAGCACACGCCTTCCTGACTGCTATTGTAATACAACAGGGGGTGATAGTTACAGGACTGCAGCAACAATACAAGGCACAGAATGCCTTCGCCTGGGGGGGTCTCCCAGACATACTTGCGCTTGGACTCTGCAGCGACTATCTATCCCTGATGATTAAGGCAGCGACTGCAGAGAAGTTAAGGCCCAGGTCAGAAAGCCGTGTCAGTTATTACTGTCAAGGCTTGCATTCAAATGTCATGAAGGGATAGCTTCTTATCCCTGACACGCTCCTAGTATGACAACCTGTCTCCTCCGTGTAGAGGAGAGGAAAAAAAATTCTCTGAAGTCGGAACGTGGCTGCAGTTTGTCTATGGTGAGGTACTTGAAAACAGCTGTGAAAGTGGAACTCCTTATCCAGAGTGTGTACTCTCAACAATTGGGGGCGGGACAGCGCAGTGGTCAGAGCACTCACTTTCCCCAGCTAAGGTTAAGCAGAAGTCGAGCGTGGTTACCACTTGGATGGGTGACCGTTTGCGCGCCTTAGCTTCAGTACAGTCCCCCCAGTTTTCCCAGCTGTAAATGGGTACTACCTGCCTAGTTAGGGTCAGGGAAGGTAAAGCAGCGAGGGAGAGGAGATGGGCGCTGCCCTTGAGAAGCTGAGGTCTCTGATGCCTCGCTCTCCTACGACCACATAATGATGTTATGGGACACCTTACTCTCAACAATCATTCTCAGGTGGGATGTGATGCATGAGACAGGAGTGCAGCATATACTAGGCGCTTTGATTTGTTGCTTTACAAGATTCAGCGCTATATAAATTACATACATTATTATTATTATTAATTATTATTATTATTATTATTATTATTATTATTCCTAGAATGTTAAGCTGAGGATCGCTGGACAGGACAACAACATTAGCAGATTATATTTTTTTAAAGTAACTTTTGGGGGAGTAAGAGGATATGTGAAAGTACCTTTTAATTCTTTTTTTCTTTTATTTATTCATTATTTCTAACATCACAATGTGTTTAGACATCAGTATCATAAGAAGAAACATTACAGGGTAACATGCAGGCATAGGGTAACAGGCAGGGCAGGGTAACAGGCAGGGCAGGGTAACAAGCAGGCAGGCAGGGTAACAGGCAGGGCAGGGCAACAGGCAGGCAGGGTAACAGGCAGGGAGAGTAGGGTAACAGGCAGGGCAGGGCAACAGGCAGGGCAGGGTAACAGGCAGGCAGGGCAGGGTAATAGGCAGGCAGGGCAGGCAGGTCACGTTCAGCGGGCAAGAACACACACATAAGGGACCACCACCACACTCTGAACTTTGATCTCTGACTACGCTGACTAATAGCGTTCAGATACAATCACCCCGGCAATCCAGGTCGCCAGGGCACTGTGGTGGTAGTGGTGGTGGAGTGGTTAGTAGCGGTGTCAACTGGTGGAAGTTGTTCACATGCTAGTTTGGGTCATCTAGGGGATTTTTTAAAAGTAGACTTTTGGGTTTATTTCCTTGCGTTTTTTGTTTTGTTTTGGTTTGGTTTTTTGGTGTGTTTTTTTTGGGTGGGGGTGGGGGGGGGGGGGTCTAGGGACGGGGAAGGGGGTGCAGGAGGGGTTGGGGGAACTTAACAATCTCCTGGGTCAACTTAAAAGTGCAGACCTGCTAATGCCTGGATCCCTTTTGTGTACAAGGGACATGCAGAAGATCAAAATTAATATGCAGATCAGAAAAATCCGGCAATCCATGTCATGTCAGCGGTCTCGTGGGGTTACGGAGACAGAAACCCTGTCAGCACGCATTCTAGACCTGGAGAGGGGCTGTGATTGATCTGCCAGGTTCATCTCGCCCAGCAAGAGGACACAGCCTAAGAACTGTGTGTGCTGCTGTTGTCAGGTGCCTCCTCCAGCAGTACAGACAGCCAGCCCTTCTTGGGGTTAGGTAGAGGAGAGAAGGCAGGCAGGCAGCAGCAGGAAGGAAGAGGTTAGTGGCCGGTTCGGTTACACGTAACGGTTAGGCACCGGATCACGTAGTATCTTGTATAGAGTGCCAGTCAGGAAAGAAAAATGTTTCCTGGTTTTCAAAGATTTTTTTTAAAGGTGAAAAATGCACCGTGTACTTGTTTTGGGGGTTGAGGTCATAGATTAACATCAGGTAGTGATGAGAAAGTGGGAAATGATCATCACATGAGGATTGCTCGTGTTCTTACAGCGTTGACCCCGCACATGCATGTTGTGGTGCGGCAGCTAGCAGGCGACAAAAAACCGAGGGGGGTAAAGTGATTGCTGAAAAATTAAAAACAGTTCAAACCTACCAAATTTGTTCGTATTGTCTCGCGTTTTGAGTCAGGGGCTAGTCTCTTTCACAAAATGTGGGGGTTATTTTTCTGTGGATGCCTTAGTACGTGAAGTACGAACGCAAGAGTGATGTACAGGAAAGTAGAAGGAACAGTGCGAGAATCTAACCGTTAAGTGTTAACCTTCAGCTCAAGGTTTTTCAAATTGTCTAAGGAAATGTCATTGCCTGTGGGACATTCCATATTGTCTGCTGCTGACTGCGAAATCTTCTCAGCAGCCCTGTGCCACTACTAAGCCAGTGAAGCTACAGGTGTTCCGGTGTGGAGGCCAGGTGCTTAGCGCCATCATCCATAAACTGTCCTGACCACCCTATGGACAAGGGGAGGCCTGGTTTTCTAATCACTCCCCTTCTGTAGTGTTTGTTTTCTTTTCATTACACCCTATTCCCTTATGTTTCTCTCCCATCCCATCGCCCACCTCACCAACGACAGCTTACCTGAGCTTATACTGTGCACGCTGTTTGTTTGCTTTTCCTCCGCTGTCTGTTGTGGCTGGCTGGGCTGAAATACTACTGCTACTGCTGCTGTTGCTGCTGCTGCTGCTGCTGCTGCTGCTGCTGTTGATGCTGTTGCTGCTGCTACTGCTACTGTTGATGCTGCTGTTACTGCTGCTGCTGCTGTTACTGCTGCTGCTACTGCTGCTGCTGCTGTTGCTGCTGCTACTGCTGCTGCTGCTGCTGCACTGCTACTGTTGCTGCTACCACTACTGCCACTGCTACTATTAATTTGTTACTAGTATTACGACGAACACTTCTACATCTGCTCCTCCACCACCTCCTATTACGACGACTACCATTGTAGTTTTATAATTATGCTGTAGCGGTTGGTTGGGCGTAAAAATGATAATGCATGTTGAATACGGTTATTTATCACACAGCGACACACTATTCTGACATGAATCATCCACTCCACACTGTGCACAATAGCTGATAACATCACTTTGAATGAACAGACGTGAAATCGACGCAACAGCAACAACAATAGTTGATCATTATCGTGCGTGGTGCGTGAAGGCTGTGGCAGGCCTGCAGATTTGCCGACCTAGGGCATTGCAGTAAACAAGGTCACCCTGTAATCCTTCAGGCTGTGTGAACACTGACATGGACCCAGGTGCCTCAGGGCTGTGCTGTTGGGACGACAAAGGAAACGAGAGTGAACCTTTCTGCTCAGCCACCATGCCGAGAGGAGCAGTGGACTTCCTTTCTTCCTTCTTTATTATTTTTTATTCTATTTTATTCTTTTATACCGAGGATAATGGAATAAGCACTGATATGCTTTTTTTTTAACATCCAGTCCCCGTGTGTATACGGTTTTGTCAATTCTGCCATCATCTGTCCCTACCGGCACACAATGGCCTACTCTTACGAAAAGCGGATCAGGGTTTAACGTACGCGCAAGATGTTCTGCGTGGGTTCGCACACGGGGACCTCGGTTTATAGTCTCATCCGAAAGACATTTGGGGAGAGTGGAATCTGCACTGATGTTAACTCCAGGGGAAAATAATTATCCCCTTGAACGGGAATCGAACCCGGGTCGTCAGATTGCGAGCGCAATGTTCTAAGTACTAGGCTATCCAGTTCCCCCTTCTGCTGTGCCGAGGGGGAATAGGATAGGATAACGTGGTATTGTCTCACGTCATGATTTTGATCGCTGAATGATTACCCAGTGTAACAGATTTCCGGCGACAGCTGCGGCTAATGGCTGCTTGGATTGATCTGTCCTGAGAGAGAATACTGTGTAAAGACTCATAGGGAGTAAATTATTGTACTTGGTTGTTTTGAAAGAGGGGGGACAACTTCGATTTCAGGCATCTTTTCAATTCTGATGCTTTCAAACATTCCTTCTTCACTGGTAGGCGTGTGTTTGGGTTGGTGACAGAATAAAAGAGAATATCGTTTTCTTTGTCTGACGCTCAGACAGCAACTGCGGAGAAAGAGTACTATCGTTTATGCATTGCTTCTTGTTGTTGTTATTGTTGTTGTTGTTGTTGTCCTCCTCATCCTCCTCATTCTTCATCCTCCTCCTCCTCCTCCTCCTCCTCCTCCTTCTTCTTCTTCTTCTTCTTCTTCTCCTGCTGCTGCTGCTGCTGCTGCTGCTTCCTCCTCCTCCTCCTTCTTCATCAAAAGTTCAGACAGCAACTATTGTTGTCTGTCATATGAGCGAGAATGCGTCACGCTGCCGTTAAGCGCCTGACAAGTCAGGCCCAGTGCTTCCGACTTCGACATAAGAGAGAATTGTCATCTTTTTGTCTTTCTGGGGAAAAAAATTAGGCAGGAGGTGAACCAAGAAGGCAGAAATTAGGCAAGAAGGAAGTGGCGGGAAGGAACAAGGCAGAAACAAAGAGAGTAATAGAAAAGAAGGAATTCTTAGCATAGAATTTCCAGAAGGTGGGGATGCTTTTTATACTGACATCCCCGCCGGTCAGTTGAAAGAAAGCTTTTCACTCCTGAAAAAGCCTGAAACAGTGTATCCAACGTTAGAATACTCTCTGAACAGAGGCAGAGGCCACATGACCATACAGGCATTCCTGTGACCACGGTAGTAGTCAAGTGCCTTTCTTCATTGTCACGTTGTCTGAAAATAGTTCAGTGTTTATCATTTGGTGTTCTCTTTGTATTGTTTCGTGTGGATTGTTACAACGTGTCTGTTAAACAGATCGATATCGTATCATTAACATGTATTCGTACTGTTTTATGCATCATATTATGTACACCATGGGACTTTCGGAAGTACAATCATGTATATTTTATCCAGCTTTCTTTTTATGTTTGATTTTCATGTTAAGGGGACGGGATAGCTCTGTGGTCAGAGCACTCGCTTTCCCTAAGCTGAAGTTAAGCAGCATAGAGCGTGGTTACCAAGTGGATGGGTGACCATTTTGCGCGCCTTGGCTTCAGCACTGTCCCCCAGTTCACCCAGCTGTAAATGGGTACCTGCCCTCTTTAGGGTCAGGGAAGGTAAAGCAGCGAGGGAGAGGAGATGGGCGCCGGCCTTCAAGGTGCTGGCCCCTAGAGAAGCTTAGGTATCTTACACCTCGCTCCCAAACAACTACATAGTTTATGGAATCACCTTGACCTTTTTACTTTTCGTGTGAAGGGATACTCATACATAGTTATGTGATGTTGCAAGGCAGAAAAGTGGTGAAGCCAGCCGTCAGTCATAATAGATGAAGGCTCTGTGCTTGGTACCAGGGTCATTCACAAGAATAGCAGGTGGGAAAGATGGGTGGTGCAGGTGAAGTGTAATTGAACCACCGTGACATTAAATTTTTCTTTCTACCCGGGGTGTAATTAACACTGTTGTGTCACAGTGTCCTTGTCATCAGTTATGGATGGACATGGTGACAACTTGGTGCTGCACATGATCTGGCCTGGTCAGTGCTCTTCTTCCTCTTCTTCTTCGACCTCGTCGTCGTCAAAGGCTCAGAAAGTAACTATTGTTGTCTGTCATATGACAAAGAATGAGTTGCGCTGGTTGGGTCAGTGTGAAGCTCACGGCGTTTCTCTGAGCAGTTTCAAGTAATGCACTTTGGAAGAACAACAAATCTTTGACGGAAGTATTCAGCTCTTATTGAATCTCTGTTTGTCGTGACCTTTTGAATAGATATTTCAACTAGTTGTCGTTTTCTTGGAAATGCCAAAATATGTTATAGAGTTTTAGAAAAGATTGCTGAACACTTTACATATCTTTATTATTGTTTGTTGTTGAGAACAGACTGCGGCATGTTTGTCAGTAGTTTTACTTTTCGATAACTTTTTCTGTCTCATTCAGGAAAATGTAAAAGAAAACCTCTTTTTTTGTTTGTTCACTATCAGCTCATTTTGTTGGTAGTGTCCTGCGTTTTTTGTTTACTTGTTTCCTTTCTGTTTTCTAGGCTATAATTATAGAAAAAGTGGACTTCAGCTACCCTTTGTTTCATGGTAGAGGTTACCCTTTGTTTCAAAAATCCTCTGTTGTTGTTTTTCTCTCCGCTGTTTTTTCTCCGTGTTTTTCTGGGCCTAAGGAAACTGTTACCTCAATTTGTGGCTGCGTGAGCACCGCTAAGCTCAATAATTCTCTCCCCTTCCCTTTTTCTCTGTGAAGAAGAAAAAACGCTTAGGGGGGAGAGCATTAGCAGGGGAGCTTATTAGATAGACACGACTATAGGCTCTAGGCCTACGTGTGGCACCTCACCAACATACTCCGTGGTGGTGGTAGTAGCAGAGTGGAGGGGGTGGTGGTGGGGGGGGGGGGGGGGGGGGAGGGGAGAAGGGAAGGGAAGAGGGGGGGGGGGGGGGTAGCCGGTAATCCCCCGCAGGACAGACATAGGAGAGCCGAGGCTGGTGTCAGACCAATCAAAGCAGGGCTGCAACGCAAGGTGAAGGTCAAGGCAGAGAGAGAGATAGAAACACTGCAGTTAAGTTGCCGGCCGGCAGGTTAGTGTAGTGGGCCGTACATACATGTATACATACGTACATACACCGCTGTTAGAAGAGGACCAAGACAGGGCAGGCCAGGCCAGGGCAAGTCAGGTCAGGTCAGAGCGAACTTTGCACTCTTCACGCACTCTTAGTTGTGCACCTACAGCATTTTGTAGAAAAGGAAGGGGGGGGGGGGGGGGGGGGGGGGGGGGGGTAGGGGGGGGGGGGGGGGGGGGGGGGGGAAAGGGGGGAGGAGGGAAAGGGGGGGGGTAGAAAGAAGGGGGAAGGAAAAAAGGGGTGGGTTTCGTGGGTATGGTTTAGTTGTTGGGCTGACAAAAGGTCCTCTACCACCTCTACCACCACCATCACCTCCACCACCACCACCACCACCACCACCATCACCACCTCCACCATCACCTCCACCACCACCACCTCCACCACCTCCACCCCCACTACCACCACCACCATCACCTCCACCACCACCCTCTACCACCACCATCACCGTCACCATCACCACCACCACCCACCATCACCACCAACACCTCCACCACCACCACCACCATTACCACCACCACCACCT
>CM054134.1:50055250-50057750 GCA_028751875.1 Rapana venosa
GTTCTGCATGCTGGGTACGTCCGAATTCTGAGTCACACGCAGTTCAAGGTGAGTGGACTGACCGCTATGGTTCAGATGGCCCGCCCATCAGTCCTATGAAAAATGGATCCTGTGAACAGAATGCCTCTTCAGGGTTTAGCACCATTGCTTTGGCACTGTCTCATGTCTTATGTATGGATGCATTTGGAGCTCAGACGAATTGTGTGGACTTCTACTGGTGAAGAGCTTTTAATAATTTTTTTTATTGAGAGTGTTGTTGGTGATGAGGGTAAGGTAGAGCTGTGTGGCAAACACTGGTTATTCAGAGGAGAGACTTGCTTTTGTTAGTCGGTTTTATCTGAATTGGGGACAGGATAGCTCACTGGTAAGAGCACTCGCTTTCTTTCCCCCAGCCAAGTGAAGCGGCATCGAGCGTGGTTACCAATTGGATGGGTGACCGTTTGCGCGCCTTGGCTTCTGTACAGTCCCCCAGTTCACCCAGCTGTGAATGGGTACCTGCCTCTTTAGGGTCCGGGAAGGTAAAGTAGCGAGGGAGAGATGGGCGCCGCCCTTGATATGTGGGTGCCTGGAGAAGTGAGTTCTCTGACGCCTCGCTCCCTTACGACCACATAGGTTATGGGACTCCTTTACCCTTAGTTAGACTATCAGGAAAGGAAATGGCAGGGCAGGGCAGGGCAGGGCAGGGCAGGGCAGGGCAGGGCAGGGCAAGGTACGTCAGAAAGACGGAGGGACGCAGGGGATGGAAGTCAACCGCTCTCATCCACTGGGCTCTGATGGCCGGTTCTAGCGGCTAGATGGTGAGATGAGGGAGAAAAATGGAGACGGAGGCCGGCAGAATAGAGGGAGAGAACAGAAGGAAGAATAGCATGGTAGGGCAGGGCAGGATCAGGACACTTAGGGTGGGGAATGTCAGGCGAGCAAACGAAAGTCATGGAGATTGATAGACCTATCCCTTACAATGTGATTAGCCAGTCAGTCAGTCAGCAGTCACTGTATGCATTGCTCTCAGTGTTGGGTAGGGTCTGTACTGTACTCTACTCTACTGTACTGGCTTCCTCTCCAGCCTGGCATCATGAATAATGTATCCCTTGGACATGTGTCCAGTGTTCACGGCATCCACAAGACAAAGGTTTGCTGTCTGTACGGCTGGGCTCATATTTGGATTGAGGGACAACACGGAGTGGGGTTATTAAGAAAGGCGAATGCTTTTGATAGAAATGTGATATCCGCTTTGAGACAATGGTGTTTGTCGGGGGAAAAAAATAAAGGAGGCCCAGAGTTGTTTTTGCTCGTCTGCTATTTTACATCCCTCCCCTCCCTTCCCCCTCCAGAAACTCATACATTTGAACTTGGTTTATTCTGTCTGGGTTGTTTTTTTTCTTCATCGATGTTTTTTTGTGTCCGTCTCACCTATGAAAATGTCCAGGATTCTTTTTGCATCAGGTTTGTCGCCACTTTCTGAGAATTCTCAGGAAAAAAACCCCGAGAGCTCACTATTTCTGTCAGTAGAGTTGTTTTCCCCTGATCTGTATACCTTCCTGTCGCCTCTCTTGTTTATTGTCTGCCTACCCTGTCCTATCGCTTGCTTTTATCACGCAAGTCTTCGACTCTCATTTCTTTCTTTCTTTTTAATCCAGTCTTCTGATACTGCTTCATTCTGAATACTGAGCAGGGACATTGTTCGCATTTTGATTGATGTAGGCTTTTTATTTTACAAAGAAGTTTGCCTGTTGTTATTGCTTATCCAAGAGATTTTTAACCTCTTCTTTGTAACCCTGGAATGATGCATGAAAGAAGCAAATGGCATTCTTCGCATGGTCTGGGATGTTTGCCTTGAGGAAATGAAATAATGGTTACGGTAATTTGCCATCTGCTGTGTTCTTTTTTCAGGTCACGGAAATATTTGGCAGCAATAACTTTGGCTTGGTGAACTATCAGAGCAAAGACACGCTGGCTGAAATGGATAAGAGCAGACTGAGATATTTATGTTCGTCATGCAAACAGAAACACACGAGACAAATCTGATGACAGAGTTCTCCAAGGCGAGGTTGAAGGCATGCAGAAGGGAAAAAAGGCAGACCACTTACATCCTACATTGCCAACAGCGCTGAGGTCAGTGGCCTAGGTCTAGGAGGGCTACAGGAGATGGTAGAACTCAGCAGAGACAGAGAAAGATGGCCAACCCTGGTGGCACTGCGTGGAGCTCCTACGGTCGAAGGCAGCGATGGAGAGAGGTGGCAGGTGACGTTATTTTCCTGTTTGTTTTTGGGTAAGCAGGGTATTGTAGCCCCGGTCGGCAACAAACTCGATTGCTTCCCCTTCCAAACTGAACTGAGACGAAAGCTAGTTAAATCAGCGTTGTTAGTTAGGCTTTAAATGATTTTGACAACAAAAAACAGTGTAATGCAAAGGAAGAAAAAAAAATGCTTCATAGCAACACATAATTGTTATATAGTGTAAAATGGAGGCGAGAAACTACAGCTTTAATGGTCAGCTTGGT
>CM054134.1:50060250-50062750 GCA_028751875.1 Rapana venosa
CTGCACTGCACTGCACTACACTACACTACACTGCACTGCACTGCACTGCACTACTCTGCACTGCACTGCACTGCACTGCACTGCACTGCACTGCACTACACTGCACTGCACTGCACTGCACTGCACTGCACTACTCTGCACTGCACTGCACTGCACTGCACTGCACTCCACTGCACTCCACTGCACTCCACTCCAGTCCACTCCACTCCACTACACTACACTACACTACACTACACTACACTACACTACACTACATTACACTTCACTTCTGTAATACTAAACAGCTCAGCACAACACAGCGGAGCACAGCACAGGGGATACAATACGGTACAATACAGTGCAATACAATGCAATACAGTATACTACAGGACAGTGTAATACAATACTGTACAAGACAATACAGTACAATACAGTACAATGCAGTACAGTATACTACAGGACAGTGTAATACAATACTGTACAAAACAATACAGTACAATACAGTACAATGCAGTACAGTATACTACAGGACAGTGTTATACAATACTGTACAAGACAATACAGTACAATACAGTGCAATACAGTACAATACAATACAATACAGTATACTACAGGACAGTGTTATAGAATACTGTACAAGACAATACAGTACAATACAGTGCAATACAGGATAGTGCAATGCAGTACAATGCAATACAGTATATTGCAAAACAGTAAAATGCAATACAGCATGATACAGCATAGTGCAATACAGTATAGTACAGTAAAATGCAATACAGTATAGTACAGTAAAATGCAATACAGTATAGTACAGTAAAATGCAATACAGTATAGTACAGTAAAATGCAATACAGTATAGTACAGTAAAATGCAATACAGTATAGTACAGTAAAAAGCAATGCAGTATAGTACAGTAAAAAGCAATGCAGTATAGTACAGTAAAAAGCAATACAGTATAGTACAGTAAAATGCCATGCAGTATACTAGTAATACAGTAAAATGCAATACAGTATAGTACAATACACTACAATACAATGCACTACAGTACAATACACCACAGTACAATACAGTACAACGCAGCCCAATACAGTACAGCACTACACACTACAGTATAATACACTACAGCACAATACAATACAGTACAACACAGCCCAATACAGCACTATACACTACAGTACAATACACTACAGTACAATACAATACAGTACAACGCATCCCAGTACAGTAAGCACTATACACTACAGTACAATACACTACAGTACGATACAGTATAGTACAGTACAATACACTACAGTACGATACAGTATAGTACAGTACAATACACTACAGTACAATACAGTATAGTACAGTACAATACAATACCGTTCATTATTGCCATCCTCTCTCAGTCAAAAGGCCATCATGTGTATACAGTATTGATTTGGTTATAGCTGGCTGTACAAACAGTACGGAATGACGGACGGACGGACGGACGGACAGGCGAAACAATTCATATCACAAGCGTACACGTGATCAGAGCTAGAAGATGACGTCAACTGAGTTCAGTCCATGATCCCTGACTGAAGTGAAGGACATGTATGTAGCCTTGGGCCGTGTCTGTCTGCCTTCTTTCTGTCTACCCCTCCAGCCAATCTGGCCAATGGCTCTGCTCAGCTTCTTCTTCTTCTTCTTCTGTTTTGTTCTTGTCTTCATCCTCCTCCTTCTCTTGCTCCTCTTTCTTCTTCTCCTTCTTCTTCTTGTCCTCCTTCTCCTCTTCTTCCTTTTCTTTTTGTTCTTGTCTTCTTTTTGTCTTTAGCCTCCTCCTCCTTCTTCTGCTCTCTCTCTCTCTTCTCTCTCTCTCTCTGACAGTGTCTTTTGTCTCTGATCATATCTGCCATGTGGTAGGCTAAGTAACACTGTACAAAGTTGTAGTCCCGATTTTCTTAAAATTATGTGACGTCTTTTTTCAAATGACGTCATTGTAGGCCTAATACAGATTGCCAGTCCTCCATTGTAGTTCCTCTGTCAAGTCAAGTCAAGTCAAAGTTTAGGTTAAAGAATACCATGAAAGGTATCAAAAACATCCCATGAAGGGTAGTTACAATACAGACAGGCACATTGATACGTTGATACATCGATAGCTATCATAATCTCGAATGACACATATTGTTCGTTTGTATGTTGCTGATGAATAGGCATGATGCAAAAATTGGTATGCACCTCATGAGTCAATCTACGTCACAATTGTGTAACTCGATTATCTATTTTGAACCGTTTCCAAAAGTTGGGAATCTACAACACTGAATGCGTATTCATAGATGTGTGAAAAATAGGAAGAAAATCAGTTTCTGTTTCAAACGAGTTTTTGCTCAATCTTATCTGCAGTGATTTTGGTTTTGTTGTTGTTTTTTATTGTAGTAGTGGTAGTAGTAGTAGCAGCAGCAGCAGCAGGAGCAGCAGCAGCAGTAGTAGTAGTAGTAGTAGTTCTTTTTTCTTTGTTGTTGTTTTTTGTTGTTGTTGGAGTTTTTGTTTTTGTCAACCT
>CM054134.1:50070250-50072750 GCA_028751875.1 Rapana venosa
CGATAGAAGAGAAGAAGACAGAACAGTCTTGGTGCTTACCAGGCTTGCTGCTGCTTGTGAACCTTTTAGCTTATTTATTTATTTATTTATTTATTTATTTATTCTTTTATATCGAGGATAATGGAATAAGCACTCATGTGCTTTTTTACATCCAGTCCCCGTGCGTATATGCGGTTTTGTAAATTTTGTCATCTGTTTCCACAGGCACACAATGGCCTACTCTTCCGAAAAGTGGAACAGGATTTAACGTGTGCGCAAGATGTTCTGCATGCGTTCGAGCACGGGGCCTCGGTTTACAGTCTCATCCGAAGGACTTCGACATTCAATTCGAATTTTTGGGTCAAACTGGGAAGAAAGGGCGAGGCTGGGAATCAAACCCAGAACCTCACGGTTTACTTGTTGGCAGGCGAACATCTTAACTATCCTGCCACCTTCCTTCCAAGAAGGATAAGAGTAAGACATTCACCTGGCTAAAAAGCACGTCGTGAGGTTCTCTGGGTTCGAATCTCAGCCTTGCCCCTTTCTTCCCAGTTTGACGAGAGAGAGAAAATAAAATCAAACTGAATGTTAAAGTCTTTCGGATGAGACTATCTATAAACCGAGGCCTCTTGTGCCGTATGCACGCTAAAGATCTTGCACACACATCAAAATCTCGTTCCGCCTTTCAGAAAAGTAGGCCATTTCGTGCTGAGTAGGAACGGATGACGAATTTTAAAAAGAAAAAAAATAATGCATGCACATAGGTAGGTGTCGTATGTAGACACCATCCCCGAAGTCGGAATGCGGCTATCTTAATGGTAGGGGTGGGGGTAGGGGTGGGGGACCGGTAGCAGAAACAAAAATCTCACCATTGGTGAACCTTGGAGCTCTAACCGAGGAAAACCAAACAAAACAACAAAAAAAAGAGTCCTTTCTTGTGAGGAAAGGCTTGGCTTGTTTTAGACAGATCGTTGCTTCAGTCTCATTTTGATTTTATTATTGCTAATAGTACTGTTTCCTCCTGTTGTTCTTGTTGTTGTTTTTGCTGCTGCTGCTGCTACTACTACTACTATTACCATTACTACTACTACTACTATTACCATTACTACTACTACTACTATTACTATTACTACTACTACTACTATTACTATTACTACTACTATTACTATTACTACTACTACTACTATTACCATTACTACTACTACTACTATTACCATTACTACTACTACTACTATTTACTATCTCTACTACTACTATCTACTATTACTATTACTACTACTATTACCATTACTACTACTACTACTATTACTATTACTATTACTACTACTACTACTACTACTGCTACTGCTGCTGCTGCTGCTGCTGCTGCTGCTGCTACTACTACTACTACTGCTACTATTACTATTACTACTACTCTATCTATTACTTTACTACTACTATTACTACTACTACCACTATTACTTCCTACATACACTACTACCATACTATCTACTACTATCTACTACTACTGCTACTGCTGCTGCTGCTGGCTACTGCTACTACTACTACTACTACTAACTACTACTACTACAACTACTGCTGTTGCTTCTGCTGTTGCTTCTACTGTTGCTGCTACTATTAACACTGCTGCTGCTGCTGCTACTGCTGTTGCCTCCATTACAACTACTACCAGTACTGTTTCTACTTCTAGTGCTGTTACTACTACTGCTACTGCTGCGGCTGTTTGCCGCTATTACAGCATGCACTACCTACTAACAAAACTACATCATCATCGTCATCGTCGTCGTCGTCGTCGTCGTCGTCCTCCTCCTCCTCCTCCTCCTCCTCCTCCTCCTCCTCATCATCACTGCTTCTACTGTTGATGCTACGGATACTACCAACCGCTACTTTCCCACGCTGTTGTTACTGTGAGTCCTCAGCACTGTCGTCATCGTTTTAATATTAAAACACCCAGTGTTCTGCTCATCCAACAAACATAGTCCCCCGTCCTGATGCCATCCCCTATCCAGTGCGTGCGCGTGCACGCGCACGCACACACACACACACCAACACACACACACACCACACCAAACACACATCACTCCACACACACACACATAACACACTACATATACTTCTAACACAACACACACACACACACACACACACACACACAAACACACACTAACCACACCAACACACACACACACACACCAACCACACACACCACACACACACACACACACACTTAAGACCACACACGCAAACCACCACATACACACACACTGCTAACGCACACAACACCTAACACACACACAAACACACACAACAAACACTAGCAACACCACACAACACACACACTAACACACACTGCTTAACACACCACACTCAGACAAAACACAAACCAACACACACACAAACCAACAAAACCCCAACACACACACAAACACTTTGCTCACCTATCAGACAAAAAAACAAAACCAACCCCACTCTGCTAAAACCTTTTAAACATGATGAACGCTTTCTGGGCAAGACAGAACAA
>CM054134.1:50080250-50085250 GCA_028751875.1 Rapana venosa
ACACGCCAGATCCTGGTACACTATAGTGTCGCAATTAACACGCCAAATCCTGGTATACTATAGTGTCACGATTAACACGCCAGATCCTGGTATACTATTGTGTCACGATTAACACGCCAGATCCTGGTATACTACAGTGTCACGATTAACACGCCCCAGATCCTGGTATACTACAGTGTCACGATTAACACGCCAGATCCTGGTATACTATAGTGTCACGATTAACACGCCGCAGATCCTGGTATACTACAGTGTCACGATTAACACGCCAGATCCTGGTACACTATAGTGTCGCGATTAACACGCCAAATCCTGGTATACTATAGTGTCACGATTAACACGCCAGATCCTGGTAAACTATTGTGTCACGATTAACACGCCAGATCCTGGTACACTATAGTGTCACGATTAACACGCCAGATCCTGGTATACTATAGTGTCACGATTAGCACGCCAGATTGAGCGCTTTGATTTGTTGCTTTACAAGATTCAGCGCTATATAAATTCCATACATTATTATTATTATCCCGGTATACTATAGTGTCACGGTTAACACGCCAGATCCTGGTATACTATAGTTATATGGCTATTACACCAGATTTTGGTATACTAGGACCTACTCGGCGACCGTTGTTAGAAAAGAGACAGTCGGGGTTCAGCATTGTGCTTGGTGTCTCCCTGATCGAATTGTTGTCGCTGTTATTTCGGAAACGTCACACGAACATCTGAACTGGCCAAGACCGCCCTACAGGGAACAGCAGTACAAGGAGGGAGACGAAGAAGAGGCAGACAGAGAAAACGATAGGAAGACAACATCAGAGAGTGGAGGACTGGCCTTGAGTGGAACGATTTGCTACGGAAAGCAGAGGACCGTGGGGAGTGGAGGAAGCTGGTTGCAAAATCTTCATTAGTGCTCCCACGGTCCAAGGGATAGGTGAGGTGAGGTGATGGCCGGCTGATGATCCGTGAAGTTAGATATAGTAACGGAGGTTGGTGTCCATGTGTGTGTGTGTGTGGTGTGTGTGTGTGTGTGTGTGTGTGTGTGTGTGTGTGTGTGTGTGTGTGTGTGTGTGTGATAGAGAGTTGTGTGTGTGTGTGTGTGTGTGTGTGTCTGCAATGTGCGTGCGTGTCTGTGTATTTGTATGTGTGTGCGTGTGTGTGTGTCTGCAATGTGTGCGCGCGCGCGTGTATGTGTGTGTGTGTGTGTGTGTGTGTGTGTGCGCGCGCGCGCGCACGTGCAAGCCTTTGTGTGTCTGACTGTAAAAGGATACATCTATGAGTCAGCAGCACATGGATGAGTGCACGTGCACTCACAAGTGATAGCATTCACAATTGAAGACCTGACCTGTTCAATATTGGAGGAGATGGAGGAGAGGGGAGGGGTGGAGGGGAGGGAGGGGAGGGGATGGGAGGGGGGGGGGAGGAGAGAGGGGGACAGGGGGGGGGGGGGGTGGGGGGGGGGGGGGGGGGGGGGGGGGGTTGCGGAGGGGGTGGGGGTGGGGGGATAGATTGAGAGGCTGGAGGAAAGTTCACCAGGAGGACATTGATGAAGCAGACAAGATAGTGTGTTGATTAATTGATTAGCAGTGTGTGTGTGTGTGTGTGTGTGTGTGTGTGTGTGTTGTGTGTGTGTGTGTGTGTGTGTGTGTGTTGTGTAGTGGGTGTGTGTTGTGTTGTGTGTGATTGTGTGTGTAGTGTGTGCGTGTGTGTGTGTGTGTTTGTGTGTGTGTGTGTGTGTGTGTAGTGTGCGTGTGTGTGTTGTGTGTGTGTGATTGTGTGTGAGTGTGTGCGGTGTCCGCGCACCACGCACCACTACATGTGTCGCGCGCACCACGCACGCACGTGTGTGTGTATCCCATTTGTTATTGAGCACTTTTATGTGCCATAGGAACAGATGTGAGCACAATGCATTCAGCTGGTAATGGAAGGTTCTAAGCTCGACAAAAAGGCATTATTGTTATCATCATCATTATCATCATCATCGTCATCATCAATCATCGTCGTCGTCATCAACATCATCATCATCATCATGTTAGGCTTAGCAAAAGAGTTGGAAGGCATCTCCTTTTTTAAGATTTAGAGCATAGATTGCATACCACTTATAATCACAGCAAATTTCTCTCCCCCCCCCACTCCCCCCAAACAAAAATCGGATTGTTGTCCACTGGGGTAAAAATGGGTCTGCCACCCCCTTCCCCCTCCATTTTTTGTTTGATAAAAGTTTTCTCACAAAAATGGCTGCTTCAAAAATGTTGCCAGTGACCATTTCGTTCCTACTCTGGCTTTATTTTCATATGCCAAAAATGAATTTTTGCACACGGAACCGTAATTTATCATTAACAAAAATGTGTATTGGAAAGACTAGCATTCGTTGTCTTGTAGAAAGTTGGGGAGGTGAAGGGTGGGTGGTGGTGGGGAGTTTGGAATCCCTCATCAGACAGGGTTTAACTTGAGCACCTCTCCCTCTCTGTACAGGTGTATTGTCGTTGGACAGTTGATGGATCAATCCACTGTGGGGAAGCTCGCCCTTTCTCTTAATGCAGATGAAAGCTTCATTATACCGCCATCAGTACAGCGCTACAACTAGGTCAAGGACGGTACCAGAGGCAGCAGCAGGCAGGAGGAGGCGGGAGGCAGACTGTCTGGAGAGTGTGTGACTCTTGGCACGGCATCCTGTCACTTGTCACTTGCGGAGATAGGAAGGCTTAGGTTTCCCAGAGCTGGAAGTGACAGAGAGATGCCAGAGATCACGCCACACACGGCACTTGTAACAATAGTGCTGCTGCTGATGCTGATGTGAAACTACTGCAGGGTGAGACTGTTCAGTAATGTGATTACTGTTGCTCTCTAACAGTGACTTCGGGTAGTATAGGTGTCACTCTGTTCCATGTTGAAAGAGTGTGGCAGGGAGGAGGGAGGGAAGGTGATAGGAGAAGGAAAGGATGCAGGCACTGCAGTACTGCCAGCAAAGCCACTCACAGCGAGCAGAGCCAGGCACTGCCAACTTCTCTGCACGACACTTCAGCCTAGCCAGGCAGAGCACCCTGATGCAGCGCAACATCACCCGCTTCTTGTTGTTCCAGACAGCCTGCAGACTGGCTTCTCCACGAGAGCGGCGTTTTATATAGCAGCTTCCCCAGGATCAAAATAACGTGCATACCCACGGGTATGATTGCAGCACCTGGGAACACTTGGTTCGACCTCTCCCTGAGGAGTTGTTTGGGGGAACACTGCACTAAAGTTTTCAGGCCCTGTGTCATGGGCAAGTTGAACCTGGTGGAGACAATCCCTCTTCAGGTGCAGGCTGCATGCTGGGTATGTATGTTGGTGTCCACCTCCATGCTGCCAGCCATACCTGCCTGCACTATGCTTCTACCAAAAAGGAATAGGATTTTAACCTGTGGGCAAGATAGTATTCTTCATGCATCTTCAAACAGGATCTTAGATTACAGACTCAGCCTCATGGGGATGCCAAGGGCCTGTCAGTAGTATAAATAGCATCCCCGCCTTCCGGAAATTCTGTGCTAGGACTTCCTTCATTTTTATCCCTCTCTTTGATTTTGCCTTGTTCCATTTCTTCCTGTCTCATCCTCTATGTTTATTTATTTTCTGCCTTCTTGGTGAATTCTGCCTTTCTTTCAGAAAGACTTAAAAGACAACAATTCTCTCCCACGCCAAAGTTGGATGCGCTGGGCCTGACTTGTCAGGCGCTTAATGGCAGTGCAATCCATTTTTACCCATATGACAGACAAGAATAGTTGCTGCCTGAGCTTTCTACAAAGAAGACAAATCCAAACGACTTTCATAGAAGCCATGTCAGGACCATGTTGACTCCAAGGAAAAGATCCCATAGAAGAACGAAGACTGGAACCTGTGTTCTTCATCACGATCACATCACAAGTTCAACACTGTAACCATCCTCTAATTCCTGCCTGCAACCATGGGCATCACTTTCTCTATGAGAGTTGGTTGTTTTTTCTACAGAATTTGGCTAGGAACAACATTCTTGCTGCGTTTGACATTTTCCATATTCTAATGGAAAGTTTTTCTTCATCATTGAACGTTCAGCCTGCAGTTATTGTTGTCCGTCTTATGAGCGAAAAATAAGGTCCAGCATATCCATCTTCAATGTGAGAGAGAATTGTTACCTTTTTAAATCTTCCTGGGGAAAAGGGCATGGGAATGGACCAAGAAGGCAGAAAATAGACAATTAGGAGGTGACAAAAAAAGGGACAAGGCAGAAACAAAGGGATAGGGGAAAAAAAAGGAAATTTCTAGCACAGAATTTCCAGAAGGTGGGGTGCTATTGGTATTAACAGGCCCCTAGTATCCCCACGGAAGAATAATTGAAAGTTCTATATTGGACTTTGCTTATCTCATCCCCCCCCCCCCCCTCCAACCTCCACCCTCACTCCCCCCCCCCCACATCCACCCCACCCCCCACACCCCCCAAGATTGTCATTCATGTTTCTAAAGATAAAAGGAAAAAATAAGTCCAGCCTTGGATGGAACTGAAAACCTGTAAACAGTGACCTTTCAGAAGACACAGGCACAGTACCTACCCCGAGTAGAAAATAAATATCGATCCTCTTGGTGACGTCAAGTTTGCTCTTTCTCTGTCACTATGGAGATCCATCACAGCTTCATTACAGTTCTAGAGGCCGAGTCAGCCAGTACTACAACTAGGTCAAGGACGGTACTGAAGGCAACAGCATCAGCAGCAGACAGCAGGAGGCAGGAGGAGGAGGAGGCAGGAGGAGGCAGACTGTCTGGAGATTGTGTGACTCTTGGCACGGCATCCTGTCACTTGTCACTTCCGGAGGAGATAGGAAGGCTCGGGTTTCCCAGAGCTGGAAGTGACAGAGAGATGCCAGAGATCACGCCACACACGGCACTTGTAGCAGTGGCACTAAGGCTATTTGCGGCTGCTACTGCGGTAACTGGTTAAAGTGGTATGTAATACAGTATCAATAAGTACAACACATACAATCAACACAATG
>CM054134.1:50092750-50097750 GCA_028751875.1 Rapana venosa
CACACACAAAAGCCAGGGGGAAATATCCCCTTGAACGGAATTCGAACCAGGGTCACCAGATCACAAGCGCAATGCGCAACGCTCTAACCAACCAGGCTCCTTCCCCTCCAGAGAGAGAGAGAGAGAGAGAGGAGTCAGACAGACAGAGACAGAGACAGACAGACTGGCGGAGGAGAGCAGAGCGGATGTTCACACAAAACGCCGCGAAGCGCGCCATGCTAAGCTGTGCCACCAAACTGGCCGTTGTGGAAGCCAAGGATGTTTTCACTGCAGTAATGAGTTGAAGAAGAAACAACAGCTGTCAGGGAACAGGCACGGCATGCAGAGACCCGGGCATGCCAGAAATCCCTCCCCACTTGTGTTCTCTGTGTGTGTGTTCGTGCGCGCGTGCGCACGCGCGTGTGTGTGTGTGCGTGTGTGTGTGTGTGTGTGTTCGTGCGCGCGTGCACGAGTGCGTGAGAAGCTAGTTAATGCTCATCATGATGCTTACGTAAAAGCTATCAACTGCAAAAGAGTGACATAAACACACTTCACACGCACAGGCACACAGACACAGGCACACAGACACAAGCACACAGACACAGGCACACAGACACAGGCACACAGACACAAGCACACGGACACAGGCACACAGACACAACCACACAGACACAACCACACGGACACAGGCAAACCCAAACACTGCTAGTTGGACCACTCCTATTTGGGTGATGACCAGAACACGAAAAGAATGCTACGTCAGTGGACAGCGGGGAGGAAAATGATGAGGTGACCCCTGCACGCTTCCCGGCCCCAGCCACAAGAAACCAGCACTGGGCATTTCTGAACTCGTCCCAAGTTGCGATAATTGTGTCAAAATAGTCCTCCTGAAGACACACCCAAGTCCTCAAAGAGATGGTCAATGCTGTCATGTTAGCGCTGTTCTGCTAGAGGATACTACCAGGAAGGGATGGATGGAGGGTGTCAGGGTTCTGCATTGCAGGGTGCAGTCAAGTGAGGTCGACAACAGCACAAGAGGAGCCGGGCTGAGTTCTATGGGTAAAGTGGATGACAGGACGATCAGCAGACCTTCCTGATTGAAATGATATACCATGCAATAATCGGGAAAGCACGAGACTGTAATATTATAATGATTGTCCGTCATGTTCGACGATGACCTCCAAAGCAGCGGAGAAGATAGCTCCTGTTTCGGATATTGGGCAACAATTTGATGATAGTGGAGATGCCTTGCCCACAGCACATCCCCACTCTCTCGGCCAAGAGGGTCTACGGACAGTCAGCGTTGGAGATGTTCTCCCAAGGCCAACTAGCCCCCAGGACTGCAGGACATAAGGACTGTGCGAGTCAAGCCTCCTAGTCAGAGAGTCATAGTCGATCACTAAAGACTAAGCTGTGAAGTGGAATTCCATGAGTGGGAAAGCCACTGATTATACAGCCTCTCACTTTGCTGTTGCCCCTAGCGTCAATTGTTTAATCAAGAACTGCGATAAAGCCCAGGTTCTCTCTCTCTCTCTATCTCTCTCTCTCTCTCTCTCTCTCTCTCTCTCTCTCTCTCTCTCTCTCTCTCTCTCTCTCCCTCTCTCTCTCTCCTCTCTCTCTCTCTCTCTCTCTCTCTCTCTCTCTCTCTCTCTTATATTCCAGTCTCAGTCTCAAAATAGATGAATCTGATAAAACTCATTCTTTCTCGACAAAGTGGAGCAGAAGCTAGCCGCCTACACCTATGGTCATGACTCAGAAAGTCTGCTAAGTTAAACAGAAGCTGGAGAGAGGCTTGGAGTCCAAATCCAAACTCCTTATTATAGAACTTGGAGCAAGAGTGTTTCTAGGTGCTCGTGCCAAGGATCTTATGAAACAGGTCTGAATTTAGGTTTTCTGGAAGCTTTGCAAGACAAGGCATCATTCTTGTGAAGCATCGGCATGCATGTATCTGCGATCGGATGCGTGAACACTTTTAGCAGATGAAAATGCACGCAGTACTTTGAACGGATTCTTCATTGACTTCATTATATGAACGTGTGGCGACATCTCCTACTTTTCATGGAAACGTAATGGGTATTTTGTATGCATTCTGAATAATAACTTTTTTTAAAAAGTGTCCTACTTTTCAAAGATATAATATAATATAAGCTTTTGTTATTTGAGATGATCGAAAATGACTTCCTATGATTTTGTCTGAGTGCAAGTATAGCAGATCTTAGCTTTACCCCTGTGACGTTCTGACATGGCTTGGTCGTTTCCTATTGAACCTGGCATAGCATGCTGTTCAGTGCGTACTAACACCCTTTTCTATTGATCAAGCAGAACAAGAGCACCCGGGTACAGGCCGTGTTTGTGCACCCCGAGGGGCTTGTTCAAGAGCTGGTCTATAGCCACCACCCGAGTCCTTCAGTCCTGATCCTGCATTCCTTCTGTTTGTGGTGCGTGCACTAGCTGTGGTAAACTTTTCAAAGGCGACAACGGGTTGGGCTGATGGAGCAATACCACTGAATGGCTGACCCGGGTTGATGTCCTCTTTCACAATCTCTCTGTCCTCTCACAGTTTATTGAATCAGGTGTTGGCTGTTTTGAGTGCTCCCCATCCAAAACTGTCCCTGGTGTGTGTGGTATTTTTTTTTTTTTTGAGTTGTAGATATCTCTGCAATGAAATCATTTTACACCATGGCCCTGAATTGCCTTTTTTGTGTTCTCTGTCAGACAAGTAAACGGGTATTCAGAGTAATACTAGTTGAGAGTTGTTTGCAGAAATGCAACAAAACAAAGTATTCTGCATAACAAACAAAGTATTTTGCATAAAAAATAAGTGAAACAGGGTAATTAATATCATGGAAATCAATGAAACGAAGTATCTGGCAGAATGGTGGTGGTGGTGGTGGGAAGGGGTTTGTTTGGTTGTTGTTGTTTTTTCCCCAGAAAGGGCATTGAAAGGAAACGACCTATCTTTTGTTTTGTTTTGTTTGGACATGATGGTTACTGAAACTAGCTCTGACTTTTACGTACCCCCCCAAAAAAAAAAAAATATCTATGTATTTTCTATGGCTTGATCATTCTGTTTCTGAGAGGAGAGATTGGGAGATAGACGGTGTGGTGGTAGTGGTGGTGGTGGGGTGGATGGAGGAGTGTGTGTTGACTTTCAGGGGCTTGTTCTGGCATTGGACCCTCGGTCGTTGACCTGAAGGCAGGAGAACAGGGGGATGGGGGAGGAGGAGGAGGGGAGAGAAGGTCAGGAGGAGGGGAGATGGCGGAGATGACTTTTGAAATTTGCCTGTTGTCAACGAATAAAAAGGTGGCGTGAGGTGTCTGTCTGTGTGGGAGAGGGGAGGGGAGGGGAGAGAGAGAGAGAGAGAGGAGAGAGAGGAGAGATGGCAAGGGGGGGTGGGGGGCCAGAAGTATGTTTGAAGGTAGGGTGGAAGAGGGTGGGAATGCAACAGCAGCAGAAAATGCCAGAAGCCACATGTTGGCTTGAAGACAACGAGTTTGGCACTACAGGCAAGGCAAGGCAAGGCAATGGTGCAGGCTGTAGACTGTATACAGGCAGGCCATGCTGGTTCACGTTCACTTGCCGTGCCCAGCAACTCTTCATCCTTGTCCGTGATGGTAATGACTTGTGTCTGTCTCCACTTGGGAACCTAACTGATGGGTCGCCTTTCCTCTCCATCTCAGAGCCACTGAAGAACATGTATATCTATCTTTCTCTCTCCAAAGTCTCTGCACACTCTTCTGTTTTGTCTTTCCTTCTCCTTTCTTCTTCTTCCTTTCTTTCTTTATTTAAAAAAAAAAAATTTTTGTTTCGTTTTCTTTGAAAAGTGGTTGTCAAGATGGATCAGCAGCTTCCCTTCTCATTTCTCAGGAAAAGAAAACATCCGGGCCAAGCTATCACCATGTATTTTGATGACAGAGCTGCCGAGTTATGTCCCTCTTTCACAGCGCCAAGCAGTGAGCCTGCAGGAGTGGGAGGGTGGGGGGTGGTGAAGGGGGGGGGGGGGGGGGGGGGGTTGTGTTACTGGATGCCAAGATGAGTTTAGATCCGGATTGTGTAGGGGATGGGGAGAGGAATGGGGGTGGAGTGAAATGGAGTTTAAATCAGAGTTAGCGCTTGCTTGATGCTTCGTTCATTCCGTGATATTATTATTTTGGAAAAACACAGGGGGGTTTTGCCACTGATGTTGAAGGCTGTTACACGCAAAGTGATGACTTGTGCTAGAAGCATTGGAGGAGTTATGTGTCGTTGTGCTGGTATAAGCAGGCTTCTGGTTTGTTCCACTGTATGCCAATACTTTGTGCAGCACCATCCAGCCTAAGCTGTGCACTCTGACGTAGGAACAAAAAATGACGTTCTGCTTCACGTAGTAGATTCTTTTCCCTGGGTCCTTGTGTTCTTTATCTTTAGACTCTGCAGGGGTGTAGATCTATATGGGAAATCAAAGTTCAGCGCCATTTTCCAGCAATGCTACTGTTCGAGTTGAGGATATTGTATCCTTCGGGTATTGGCTGCAGTGGGGAACTAGTCTATTGTTTGTTCTAAGTGAGGTTGCGATTTCTTTTTTCTTTTTTAAAATTTGTGCCTTTAACAAAAAGTATGGGCTTGTGATTACTTTTAAGATTGGGCTTGTATAGAGATGGTAGGCCTATTCTTGAGCTTTATGGTGAGTGTGCGTACCAATTTCCTCTTTCTGTCTCCTTTTTTAATTTTAAAAATCTATGCTGCCATCTTTCTGTTTGCCTGTAGTTTTCTCCCCTTGTTTGAAACAGCATTTCCGAAGTTTGTTCCCGCATCCTGAAAAACAGACGTACTTCCAATGTCTGGATTCCTCCTTACTTCACAATGTGTGGCGTTGTGTTTATCAACATATTAAAACAGTTCATCTTGTCCACACGAAGGGAGTGGAAACACAGCCCTCTCCACCAGCTCAGACAGTGGTCAACAGCGGTGATTGTGATTGTGATTGCCTGTCAGTTTTCCATTAATTGAACTTCAAGAAGAAGAAACAACGATTTCGGAA
>CM054134.1:50102750-50115250 GCA_028751875.1 Rapana venosa
CCTTTCCAAAGAGTAGGCCTTGTGTGCCGGTGGGAACTGATGACAGAATTTACATATCTGCAGGCACACAGAACAGAAGCTGGATGCGGAAGAAAAAAAAAAGCACTGATGTGTTCATTCATTATCCTCGAAAATACCCAAAAACAAAGACAAAAAAAGAAGAAGAAAAGAAAAATAATAACTCGCACTCTCGTTTGTTGATACTATAGATCTAGTATAGTAGTTTTAGGAATAGCTCTTGAAAGTCTGTCTGCCACCTTAACCCCCTCTCCTCCCCCCAAAAAACACACACACACCACACACACACACACACACACACACACACCACACACACACACACACACCGACCTTAACACCAGTCAGTACAAATAGTGTGTGTGTATGTGAGAGAGAGCAAAACATGTATTTCTTGGCTCCCAGGTCAAGTGAATTGCCCTCCAGGCTTTGTGATTCCTACAGCAACCACTTAGAGCTAGCCGCGTAACGTCACTGTATTGTGGTCAACAAGTCACTGGAACTGGAGCAGGCAGCGACAGCGCTGCCCCATGACTCCTGTGTGACCTGGGGGCAGTTAGGTCACCCTAGAGGAGACAACGACAACTGTGGTGGTGATGATGATGATGATGATGATGATGATGATGATGATGATGATAGATAGATATACTAAGAATATAATACTAATAACAACAACAATAATAATAATGTAATTTATGTTTGTCCGTCGTGTCCGACGATGACCTCCAAAACAGCAGAGGAGGCAGCTGCTGTTTTGGAAACCGGGCAGAAATTTTATTATAATGGAGATGCTTTGCCCACAGTTCATCCCCACTCTCTCGGCCAAGTGGGCATAAGGACAGTCAGCGTTGGAGATGTTCTCCAAAGGCCAACCATCCCCCAGGGCTGCAGCACATAAGGACTGTGCGAGTCAAGCTTCCTAGTCAGAGAGTCATAGTCGATCACTATAGACTAAGCTGTAATGTGGAATTCCATGAGTGGGAAAGCCACTGGTCATACAGCCTCTCACTTTGCTGTTGCCCCCAGCGTCAATGCTTTGATCAAGAACTGTGATAAAGCCCAGGCGCTGAAGGCGGAATAATAATAATAATGATAATAATAATGATGATGATGATGATGACGCTGAATATGATGATGAATATAACAATAATATGATAATGATAATAACGATGATGATGACGATGATGATGACGATGAGACGACGACGACGACGACGATGATGATGATGATGATGATGATGATCATCATCATCATCATCATCATCATCATCAACATCATCATCATACTACTACTACTACTACTACTACTACTACTACTACTACTACTGACGATCATCATGGTAATAATAACACTACTACTACTACTACTACTACTACTACTACTACTACTACTACTACTAATGACGATCATCATGGTAATAATAACACTACTACTACTACTACTACTACTACTACTACTACTACTACTACTACTACTACTACTACTTCTACTACTACTCCCGCTGCTGCTGCTGCTGCTGATGATGATGATCCACAGTGTGGTCTCACGGGTATTTGGTAGCCCGAAATAAGCAGCAGTTACAATAATTATACAGTAATATTAATGATTATCATGATGATGTGTTGGGCGTGGTGTTGGTGTTGGACATTTCTGGAGATAATATGTGTTATTGGCATCATGCTTTATATCAGGTCTTGAGAGAGAGAGAGAGAGACAGAGAGAGAGAGGCAGAGACAGAGAGAGACACACAGAGAGACAGAGAGAGACAGACGGAGACAGAGACACACACACATTCTTTTCATTCTTGTATATCGAGGATAATGGAATAAGCACGTATGTGCTTTTTTTTTTTTACATCCAGTCCCTTTGTGTTTGCGGTTTTGCAAATTCTGTTATCTGTTCCCACCGGCGCACAATGGCCTACTCTTACGTGTAGAGTAACCTAAGCAGTTTGTCAGCCTTGTATAACAAGTCCCCATGTATGCTGGGATAATACTAACTGCACTCTGAGGATCCCAAGGAAAACTGCTCACACCACACCACAGCACACCACACCACACCACACCACACCACAGCACACCACACCACAGCACACCACACCACAGCACACCACACCACAGCACACCACACCACAGCACACCACAGCACAGAACACCACACCACAGCACACCACACCACACCACAGCACACCACACCACACCACAGCACACCACACCACAGCACACCACACCACACCACAGCACACCACACCACAGCACACCACAGCACACCACACCACACCCACAGCAACACACACACCACACCACAGCACACCACACCACAGCACACCACACCACAGCACCACACCACACACCACACCACAGCACAGAACACCACACCACAGCACACCACAACCACAGCACACCACACCACAGCACACCACACCACAGCACACCACACCACAGCACACCACACCACAGCACACCACACCACAGCAACACCACAGCACAGAACACACCACACCACAGCACACCACACCACACCACAGCACACCACAGCACACCACAGCACACCAACACCACAGCACACCACACCACACCACACCACAGCACACCACACCACAGCACACCACAGCACACCACACCACAGCACACCACAACCACAGCACACCACACCCCAGCACACCACAGCACAGAACACCACACCACAGCACACCACACCACAGCACACCACACCACAGCACACCACAGCACACCACACCACACCACAGCACACCACACCACAGCACACCACACCACAGCACACCACACCATACCACAGCACACCACACCACAGCACACCACACCACAGCACACCACACCACAGCACAGCACAGCACACCACACCACACCACACCACACCCACACCACACCACACCACACCACACCACACCACAACCACACCACACCCAGATAAATGAAGTCAGTCATTCCACCACCGCTCACTAGTTCAGCTAGTTCAAGCCTCTGAGAGAAAAGAGAGAGAGAGAGAGAGAGAGAGAGAAGAGAGAGAGAGAGAGAGAGAGAGGAGAGAGAGGTTTTATTATAAAGGGGAGGAGGGAGAGAAAGAGAGAGATAGATAGAGATATTTTATTATAAAGGGGAGAGAGAGAGAGAGGGAGAGAGAGAGAGAGAGAGAGAGAGAGAGAGAGAAGAGAGAGATTTTTATTATAAAGGGGAGGGAGGGAGAGAGAGAGAGAGAGAGAGAGAGAGAGAGAGAGAGAGATTTTATTATAAAGGGGAGGGAGGGAGGGAGGGAGAGAGAGAGAGAGAGAGAGAGAGAGAGAGAGAGAGAGAGAGAGAGAGAGAGAGAGAGAGAGAGATTTTATTATAAAAGGAAGACAGACAGACAAAGAGAGTGAGAGAGAGAGAGAGAGAGAGAGAGAGAGAGAGAGAGAGAGAGAGAGATTCCGGTATCTTATTCATAAAGGAGGGAGAGAGAGAGAGAGAGAGAGAGAGGAGAGAGAGAGAGAGAGAAGAGAGAGAGAAGGGGGGGGCTGGATCGGTGGGTAGGCGGTGGGGAGGGGATGTGGGTGGGCGGGAGGGGGGGGGGGGGGGGGGGGGGGGGGGGAGGGGGATTGGGATGTGGGAGGGAAAGGGGTTAGGGGGTGAGGCTGTTTAATTTCAAGAGATTACACTGGCACGCCCAATGCTGAGTGTAGCAGTGTTTTACAGTCGGTTCGGAGATTACAAACTAAAATAATTTAAAAAATTTTAAAAAGAAAGAAAGAGGGCTCGTTGAATGGCAAGAGGGAGAGAGAAAGAAGAGGGGCGGGAGAGGGGGGGGGGGGTGAATGAAAGAAGAGAGAGAGAAAAAAAGAGAGAGGGTGGGGAAGACAGAGAGACAGAGAGAGGAGCGAGAGACAGACAGACAGACAGACAGAGGGAAAGAAAGGCAGAGAGGGATTGAGCTACACACACACGCGCGCGAACACACACACACACATACACACGCGCGCGCGCAACACACACACATACACATACACGCACGCCCGTGTGCGCGCGCAACACACACACACACACACTAACATAAACACATACAACACACACCCCGCGCGCGCAACACACACACACACACACACACACACACACACACACACCAGTAAGAAAGAGACAGTCAGACAGAGACAGGGAGAGAGACAGAGACACAGACAGACAGACAGACAGACAGGCAAAGACCCAGAGGGTCTTGTTTGTGTTCCACTCTTTTGTTTGTTCGTTGTTGTTGTTTGTTTTATTTTAAATTATGATCTCCAGAGACTCGCAAAGCTCTTTCCATGAAATGGATTTCCTTTGAAGCTGCGCCCTTACATGAAATTGCTTGCACAGTTCTGCCACCACACAAAAAGAAGAAAAATTACACGTTTTGCTGCAGTTTCTTTGGGCCTTGTGATGATGATGGTGATGATGGTGATGATGGTGGTGGTGGTGGTGGTGGTGCTGCTGCTGATGATGATGGTAGTGAGGTTAATAGTAATTGTAATGCGGTTGCTGCTGCTGCTGCTGCTGCTCATGTTTCTGATGGTAGTGAGGTTAGTACTAATTGTAATGCGGTTGCTGCTGCTGCTGCTGCTGCTGATGTTTCTGATGGTAGTGAGGTTAGTAGTGATTGTAATGCTGTTGCTGCTGATAATGATGATGATGGTGATGATGATATTTCTGATGGTAGTGAGGTCAGTAGTAATTGTAATGTTGCTGCTGCTGCTGCTGCTGCTGTTGCTGCTGCTGCTGCTGATGACGATGATGATGACGACAATGACGATGATGATGTTTCTGACGGTAGCGAGGCTGGTAGTAATTGTAATGCTGCTTTTTCTGCTGCTGCTGCTGCTGCTGCTGCTGATGCTGATTTTCTGATGGTAGTGAGGTTGGTAGTGATTGTAATGCTGCTGCTGCTGCTAATGATGATGATGACGATGATGACGGTGAGGATAATGACGTTGATGATGATGATGACAACTACGATTATGATCATCATGGTGATGATGGTGGCGGCGGGAGCTGTGGTGATGATAATGATGATGACGATGACGATAACAATGGCAGGTGGTGGTGCTGCTGATAATTATAGAGATAATGTTGATGGTGATGAGGGGGCTGATGATTGTGATTATGACAGTGATGATTCTGATTGTTCTACTTTTGCTTGTTCTACTTTTGCTGCTAACGCTTCTATCCTTAAACTGCAGCAGTAGTAGTAGTAGTAGTAGTAGTTGTAGCAGTAGTAGTAGTAGTAGTAGTAGTAGCCGTAGTGGTGGTGGTGGTGGTCGTCGTCGTCGTGGTGATGGTGATGGTGTGCATTGTGTACATAGGTTTCTTCCGTTTAGTTGTTGTTGTTGCTTTGGTTAGTTGTTTTTGGTTAGTCTTTCAAGTGGATGTGACTGACGGTGTTCTTGTTGTTGTGTGTGTGTTGCAGGTAAGTTAGAGGCCATGGCAGACAGCACAGCAGCGCCAGTGGGGAGGGAACACGTCTGGTGTCTATGGGGGGTACCACCAGAGGAAGACGGTTTTGTAGGCGTGCCACAGCGTCCTGATGGTCTGCCCTCTCTGTAGTCCTGTTTTTTAATGGCATGACAATCACTTGAAAATGGGAATGACGTAATGCTATGGAAGTGCTGTGGAAGCTTTGAGACTAACTGACAGGGCTGTACTCCACGCTTACTATCATAATAGTTATATCCCCGGCGTCAACCGGGCCCCCGAGAGATACAGGCACCTGCAGTGTTGGTCAGGTAATTTCAGCAACACTCTCAAACTCGCACCCGTGAAGCGGATGAACCTCAACTGTGTGGTCCCAGTCTGTCTAACGATCCCACAGCATACTCACTCTGGGTAGGAGCCGGCCGGAGCCCGAAAAATCCCTATGACTCTTATAGGATTCGAACCCGAGACCTTCCAGTCCATAACATAATTTATGGTGCTAACCACCACTGCGCCATGGCGGCTGGTCTCTCTCTGTACCTTTGTCAGTGGGGGAGGAAGAAGGTGGGGGGGGGGGGGGGGGGGGTAGCCTGGTGGTTGAAGCATCGAACTCGTGCATGATCTGATCCTAACAGTTTCTGAGGATGGAGGTTGAAGATTCCGTGTGAGGTGTCTGTTGGATTGAAATCTTTTTCTCCACGAGGTTAAAACTCGTGACTGTCTACGTCTCCGCTCTCCTCTCGGAATCCTTTCAAATGAGACTATAAGACAAGGTCCCACGTAGGAACGCATGCAGAACATCTTTTTCGTATGTTAGAGCTCCAGGGGAAAAAAAAACAACTGGAGGAAGGGGTGGGGAGGGCGGAGGGAACTGGCAGGGTCACCGCAACAGGGTGCCTGCCGACTTCGGCCATCCAGATCGGACTGAAGATGTAGCTTGTAGAGGAAAAGCCCATCCGCTTATTGCAGGAGAGTAGGCGGGAAACGAGGTCGAGGTGGTGCTGTTGTTTTGGTGTTTTTCCTGTAAGTTCAGTCTGTGTATATTCTACACACAGTAAAATCTGTTGTATGTTCCTTCAGGAGCGCACGCGCGTGCGTGTGTGTGTTTGCGTGCGTGCGTGTTTGCGTGTGTGTGTGTGTGTGTGTGTGTGTGTTATGTGTGTATGTGTGTGTGTGTTTTGTGTGTGTGTGTGTGTATGCAAATACATCTTTATAAATGGGCTGTAGGGGGTGGGGGTGGGGGGGAGGACAGGAAAGAACTGGAAAGGACTGGAAAGGACTGGACTGTCATGCCCGATGGTGTTGCTGTTTCTTTTTGCTGATTCAGTGTTAAGCAGACGTCAGAGCACGTCACAGTACGTCACGTCACGGAACGGCAACTTGCGCCACTTTTTGTCTCCTCTCATCCGTCATGTGGGGGAGGAGGGGGGGTAGTGGGGGGGGGGGGGGGGGGGTTGTGCAGGAGGGAGACCTGCTAGCTGACACTAAAGGCTCTGTGTCGTAGTGTCTTCTTGTTCTTCTTCTTGTTCTTTTTGTTCTTGTTCTTCTTGTTCTTTTTGTTCTTGCTCTTCTTGTTCTCCTTGTTGTTCTCCTTGTTCTCCTTCTTGTTGTTGTTGTTGTTGTTGTTGTTCTTCTTCTTCTTCTTCTTTCTTCTTCTTCTTCTTCTTCTCCTTCTCCTCCTCCTCCTCCTCCTTCTTCTTCTTCTTCTTCGTCGTCGTCGAATGCTCAGACAGCAGCTATTGTCTGTCATATCGAGCAAAACTGCGTTGCGCTGCTGTTATTAAGCGCCTGACAAGTCAGGCCCAGCACATCCGACTTCGGCATGGGAGAGATTTTATCTTGTAAATCTTTCTGGGAAAAAAGGCAGGGTAATGGACCAAGAAGGCAGAAAATCGACAACAAGGAGGTGACAGGCAGAGAAGGAGCAAGACAGAAACAAAGAGAGGGATAGAAAAGAGGGAATTCCTAGCACAGAATTTCCTGAAGGTGGAGATGCTATTTTATAACTGGCAGGCCCCTGGTGGCAACCCCACGGGGGAAGTGTACAGACTGATGTCCTGTCGCGTCAGAGGGTTTGGCACAATCATTCATGGCTGATATAATAATAATGTATGGAATTTATATAGCGCTGAATCTTGTAAAGCAATAAATCAAAGCGCTTGTATACCTTGTGTATCTGATGTTCAGTGTCTCGCAATAACACCTAACCTAGCTGAAGCTGTCTCCCTAGATCTGAAATCAGTGTTTGATGTCTGGCAGGCCGACAGGAAGACAGAACATGCCAGTGCACGTAGAGGCCTTAGGTTAGCTGAAGATGACTGATTTAAAGAGTGAAAAACAAGCAGGCAGACCCACTGACTAGATGGACTAGAGCTCGTCTGGTGTCCATCCGCTTGCAAGTTTTTTTTTTTTTTTTTCTTTTTTTCGTTTTTTTTTTTTATCCGAGGTTCTCTAACAGTGAAATTTTGAGTTAACCGCCACTTTTAACTCACCATTAAGGTAGCCACATTCCGACTTCGGAGATGGTTTCTGAACACGACCCCTGCGTGCGTGCGGTTTTTCTTTTGTGTGTTTACATGTCGCTACATTAGAACTTAAACCAGGTTACCTCCTTCTTTGGGGCGTACTGGAGATAACCTGGTTTGGCAATAATGTAGCGAATTTTTGTCACCCGTTCCTACCAGCACGAAAAATGGCCCAACTCTTCCAAAAGTACGAAACAGGTTTTTGAACGTATGTGCAAGATGTTTTGCAAAGCGTTGGCACACGGGGGCTTCTGTTTTGTTTATAGTACTTTGGGGATGGAGGTGGGAGGAGGGGGGGAAGTTAGGGAGTGGAGTCAGTACTGATGTTATCTCCAGGAGAGAAAATTCCCTAAAACAGGGAGGGGGGGGGGGGGGGGGGGCCTCCTTGATGGCTCGATTCCGGGGCTGGCCGTCAGATCAGGAGCGCCTTGCTCTAACCACTAAGCGAGCTATACCCTGCGCCCCCCTCCCCCCCACCCCTCACCGCCCCACATCTTCTTGATTCAAGACTCAAGACTACTTTTATTATCTTAACTATAGCTTCTTCTTGCCACCATTTCCCCCCATTACTTTCTGAAAGACCCAGTATAGTCACACAAAGCTACTAGTAGCCCTCCTTTTCCATACCTACAGTATGTCCAGATCTTTTTCAAGGAAGCTGAAGCGGAGACCTCGGCCACCACCAAGTGCAGCAGGCAGACAAGCAAGCGGCAATGGCCTCCAAGGTCGTAAGCGGAGAGAGTGACAAAATTAATGTCGGCCTCTTTCTCATGTTGGGGAGCATGGCTGGCGACAGCGTGATGGATGGTGTGACGTCAGTTCCGCCTTGGTCCCCTCGCTTTGATTCTGCGCATTGACAACAGTTCACGTGTGACCTCTGGTGGCTTTTGTGGGGGGGTTGGGGGGGGGGGGGGGGGGGAGGTTGGGTGGTGGTGAAGGTGGTGTGTGTGTGGAGGGGGGGGGGGGAAAGGGGGGGTGTGGTGGTGGTGGTGGGGGGGGGAGTTACTGCCCCTGCCGAAGCCGAAGATGGAGTGTGGCCAAGAAAGTGCTGAGGTCGACAGTTGTTTTCTGAAAGGTGGTGGTGGGGGTTTGGGGGGGATGTGGGGGTGGGTGGGGGGTGGAGGGGAGGGTGGTGGTGGTGGGTGTTGATGGAATGGATGAGTGGGAGGATGGGTGCACTCGGGTTGGTGAGGATGATGAAGGTGTTTGTGCAGCAGTGGAGATGTGTATCGGTGGTGGTGTCTGTCGGTGCATCATCATGTGGAAATTTGCCTTGCCTCCCCCTCCTCCCCCTTGCACCCCCCTCCCCCCCCCCCCCCCCCCCCCCCCTTTCCCCTCCTGAGTGACAGATGATGTACACAGCCCTGCCTACATGTACCGCTGTTCTCGCTGGTAGAACGCATCCATGCATGCATGCAGGCAGGCAGGTAGGCAGGCAAGCAAATAGGACGCGCTCTGTCTCTCTCTGTGAAGTGCCTGTTCGCATGTACGTCTGCACGTAACGCACGCTCGCACATACATTAGTTCACTCAAACACAAACACACACACTCATTCACTCATTCAAACATACACACACACACACGCGCGCGCACACACACACACACACTTACACCACTGACATACACACACACACACACACACACACACACCACCACCACCAAATCATTATATAGACATAATCCCTCCCCACCAACACCACAACCTTTGTTCATCCAGTTCTCTCTGGTTTTGTGGGGTGTGTGCGTGTGCGCGTGTGTGTGTTTCTTTCTGTAATTTAAGGACTCTTTCCCCAAAGTGATATCAGACAACAACAACAAAACAAAAAAAGGGAATTATGTTGCAGTTTACAAAAGTGTCTGTTAAAGGAATCCTGTGAGTGAGTGAGTGTGTGTGTGTGTGTGTGTGTGTGTGTGTGTCAGTGTGTCTTTGTTCGTGCAAGAGTGCGTGCGTGTGTATGTGTGTTCGTGCCTCTGTGTGTGTTCGTGTATGTGTGTGTGTGTGCGTGCGTGCACGCGCGCACGCAGGCCTGCGCAATTCGCTCGTTAAAAGGTAGAATGACATCATCCGTTTCGACAACGGCAAATTAACATGACATTAGCTGGAATGTCTTTCCTTTATTGCGTACTTTCTGTTCTCTACTCTTGAGTTTGTATGGTGGTTTTTTCTTCTTTTGGGGGTTTTTTATATCTGCTTTGTAAACCTATCTGTCTTTCTTCCAAGCTGGACTTCTTGGTAAAGAGAGCTTGGCTGATAGGGGGGATACAGGAGGAGATAAATATGATATAATTGGTGGGTGTGTGTGTTCAGTTTCTGTCCTTTCCTTTAAATCTTTTTTGTGTGTGGTGTGTGTTTTCTTTCCTTTCAGTCTTCATTTTTCCACCCTGTGTACATTACAATGAATGTGTACACCAACCTGAGCGGCCCCCATGTTCACCCTCAAGATTTTTACTGAGCGCATTGATGCATGCAAACACTCCACACACGTGTGTGCGCGCGGGCGAGCACACACACACATGCATATTATACACACACATATGCATACACATGCATGCGCGCGTGCACACGCTCGCACGCGCTCGCACACACACATACTCACTGAACATACACACAGACATCACACGCACGCATGCATGCTCACATACTCACGCACGCACACATTCTGACATACACCACGCACGCGCGAGCACACACACATACATAATTCGCGTGCGCGCTCGCACACACACCACACATCAAATACATAACACGCACGCACGATGCATACACACACATAGCTACAATGCGCGCGCGCACACTCACAACACATAGGGACTTCCGGCCCACGCATTTGCAGGCATATTATGTATTGCAGCATGGATGTGCACAAACTTCGCCACAGAATTGTGTGTGTGTGTGGGTTGTGTGTAAGGGTGGGGGGGGGGGGTGTGTTTTTTTTTAACTGTTTTTAATTTTGGGCTTTGCTTTGCGGGCTTTTCTTGCTACTTTCCTCCTCTTTTTTCCCATTTCTTTTTCTTTTTCTTTATGTTTTTGTGGTTAGGTTTCGTTTTTTCTGGGGGGGGGGGGTGGCGGGGGGGTTCTTTGTTTTTCTTTGGGGTTTTTTGCTTTTTAGTTTTTGTTTGTTTTGCTGGTGGTTATTTTGTTTCGGGTTTGTTTTGTTTTGTTGGTGTTTTTTTTTTTGGTTTGCTTGGTTTTTTGTTTTATTTTGTTTGCTTTTGTTTGTAACGGTCTGTTTTTTTGGTTAGTTTTTTGTTGTTGTTGTTGCTGTTGTGTTTTGCTATGTCATGTCATTATGATCTTTACCGGTTCACAAAATAGGACAGCAGAAGACTTGGTGAACTGTGTTGGTTCAACATGGCTTTTGAAAGTTAACATACTTGCTTAAAAAAAAACCTTTGATAGGGTCCCCACCCACACCCACACCCCATCTCCACAACACCCACACCCCCATCCCCACCCACACCACACCACACCCACACCCCATCTCCACACCACCCCCACCCCCTCTGGCTGTTTTTTTCCCTATGTCGATCTTTATTTTCTTTTTTTTTCATCGATCCTTTTATCCTTTTTTTTTTCTAAAAAACAAAAATATCAAGGGGAAGGTAGGGGTAGGGGGGAGAGAAAAGGCAGATGGTATGGGGGGATGACATGGGGTGCGGGGGGGGGGGGTAGGTGGGGCGGGGAGAGGAGGGGTTGTAGCTCTACAACCACCCAGGTTTGAAATGTGGAGGCTGAGTCATCAGATTTACCTCAGGCCGTCCCCCTCTACATTTTTTCCTTCTCTCTCTCTCTCTCGGTATTCATCTTCTTTGTCTTGTTGTGAATGTCTCTTCTCTCTCTCTCTCTTCTCTCACTTCTCTCTCCTCCTCTCTCTCTCTCTCTCTCTCTCTCTCTCTCTCTCTGTCTTCTCCTTCCCTGTGTTGTTTTTATATCTTTTTTTGTTTTGTTTTTTCTATTTAAGACTGTCATTGGATGGTAAACATGTCCACTGTCCGCTTCTTGTTGTATTTTCTCATATGATTGTTTGGTCTACTTTTTGCGTGTGTGGTGTGTGTGTGTGTGTGTGTGTCTTTTTCCCCATGTTGTATAGTTTCAAAGCAGCATAAGAGTTGAGGGGAGAGAGCGAGAGAGAGAGAGAGGAGAGCGAGAGGAGGTTGAGAGAGATTTATCGATGGAGAGAGAGGAGAGAGAGAGAGAGAGAGAGTGTCTTTATTTTTCCAGGGGCTGTACAGGAATAAGCATTCAAATTTCTTTTTTTTTTTTCATGCGGCCCTTGCCCTCGAGAGATTGAGAGAGAGAGAGAGAGAGAGAGATGAGAGAGAGTGAGAAGAGAGTGAGATCGAGAGAGATGAGGTGAGAGAGAGAGAGAGTGGAGAGTTATCTTTTTTTCCAGGGGTTACAGAATAAGCATTCAAATTCATTTTTTTCCGTTCGGCCCTTCCCCTGAGAGAAAGAGAATGTGAGAGAGGAGAGAGAGTCTGTGATCGGAGATGGAGAGTGAGTGGAGATTCGAGAGAGAGA
>CM054134.1:50120250-50127750 GCA_028751875.1 Rapana venosa
AAAGAAGAAGAAGAAGAAGAAGAGAAGAAGAAGAAGAAAGAGGAGGAGGAGGGGAGGAAAGAAGAAGAAGAAGAAGAAGAAGAAGAAGAAAGAAGAAGAACATTACACAAGAAGATATTAATATAACACGATACAGCTATTAACGTGACAAAAAGCTATCGCTTCCTGAAGGAAAAAAACCCACTTCTGTTACAACAATCTATCTATATCACCACCACCATCACCACCAGCACCTTGAGAGAAAAAAAATCACAAACTTCAGACTTAACCCCAGTCCCACCCATCCCCCAGTCCCCCGTCTACACCAACCTACCCCCTCCCCTCGCCCCCCCCCCCCCCCCCCGCCTCCCCCTCTCCCCCCCCCACCCACCCCCACCACCCACCCACTCCCTCCCCCTCATGTCTTTCTTGTCAACCACCAAGCAGTCACGAAGGCACGTACAAAGTGGTTGGCAGGAAAAGGTGTTATCTTGATGATGGGGGGGGGGGGGGGGGAGGGCAGGGGGAGGGGGGAGAGGGGGACCTCACCATCTGTTTTAGTTCTGGCATGCAATGTCAACACCTGGAAACAGTACAGCAGCACAGCACAGCGCAGCACAGCGCAGCACAATTAGTTTGGGGGGGGGTCGATCTTTCTCTTTCTCTCTCACTCACTGACTGACTGACTCACTACATAAGTATACTCTGACTGTACTGACTGACTATACCTGACTCTTTTGTGTCAGACTTTCTCTTCGATTCCTTCGCACAGACTTTTTGCTTTGATTCCTGTATAGATTCTTTCTGTCTCTTTGTCTGTTTGTTTCTGTCTCTGTCTCTGTGTCTGTTTCTGTTTGTGTGTCTGTGTCTGTCTGTCTGTCTGTCTGTCTGACTGACTCTCTCAATCTCAATCTCTCTCTCTCTCTCTCTCTCTCTCTCTCTCTCTCTCTCTCTCTCTCTCCTCTCTCTCTCTCTCTCTCTCTCTCTCTCTCTCTCTCTCTCTCTCTCTCTCTCCATTATCTCCGAAATAAAAGAATAAATAAATAAATAAATAAGAATAATAAGATCCTCTCTCTCTGTGCGCGCGCGCGCGTGTGTGGGTGCGTGCGTGCGTGCGCGCGCGCGCGTGCGTGTATGTGTGTGTATTTGTGTATGTGTGTCTTGTCTCGCAAACAAGCTAATTCTGGGTAGTCTGACTGAGAAGCCCTCTGCCTGGTAGTGGTCTGTCGGCTACTGTGACTGTCATGTCGATAATTATCAGGTCGTGCAGACTCCCAAGAAATGTTTTCGAAGGATAGAAAGTTCCGCCAGAAGTAAAAATAGAGGATAGAGCAGTGTATTTTTGGTACACTTTGCATGACAGAAGATATTTCATTCAGATATACGCACGTACACACACGCACACACACACGCGCACGCATGCACGCACGCACGCACGCACACGCACACACACGCGCAGGCACACACGCGCGCACGCACGCACAGGTACATGCATACACACACACATGCACACACAAAACACACACGCATCAGACGAAGGCAGACAGATAGGAAGACATAAAGCATACAAACAGATGCCTGTGTGTGACTGAAAGTTTGCGTTTTGTCACTCAAAGTGTGGTGTGTGTGTGTGTGTGTGTGTGTGTGTGTGTGTGTGTGTGTGTGTGTTTATTTATTTATTCTTTTATATCGAGGATAATGGAATAAGCACTAATGTGCTTTTTTTTTTACATCCAGTCCCCGTGTGTAGTATGCGGTTTTGTAAATTGTGTCATCTGTTTCCACCGGCACACAATGGCCTACTCTTTCGAAAAGCGGAATAGGATTTAACGTGTGCGCAAGATGTTGTGCATGCGTTCGCACACGGGGCCTCGGTTTATAGTCTCATCCGAAGGACTTGTGTGTGCGTGTGTGCGTGCGCGCGCGCGTAAATGCGTGCGTGCGTGCGTACGTGCGTGGGTGTGCATGCACGCGCGTGCGTGCATGTGTGTGGGTGTGTTCCTCTGGACGTGCGCTGCGTGAAGCTTTGCCTGATGAGGGAACGGACCACTAACGCACGAGGACCTTAGAGATGGAAGGGTTTTGTTTCTGGAACTGCAGGGGGCCTATTATATCACGTCTGCTGCACATCCCCTCTCTCACAGTCTTCACAGTAATAGTCTTGGTGCTTGCTTTTGGAATTTAAGAAAAAGGAAGAAAGAGAAAGAAAATGAATTGTGTGCTTGTTCTTTCACTTTTCTTGGTTTTGTTTTTTTCTTATGCTTAGATTTGTTCTGTTCTTGAGTTCCTCCTTCCCTCTTTTCCTCCCCATCCCTCCTCTCCCCTCCTCCTGACTGCTTTTAGGGTTTTATTTTTGGCGGTGTTGTTGCTTTTCATTATTTTCTTTGTAATTGTTTTACATCTAGATTTTTTTTTTCTTATTCGTTCTCTTCCTTCCTGTCTTCTGTCTTTCTTTCAGGTTTGCTTTTGTCTTTGAGTTTGTTTGTTTGTTTGTTTCTTTCTTCTTTCTTTCTTTCTTTTGTTTGTTTGTTTCTTTCTTCCTTCCTTTCAGTTCATTTCTTCAATTGTCTTTCTTTCTGGCTATCTTTATATCTTCTTTTTTCCTTCTTTCTATCTTCCTTCCTTCCTTCCTTCATTCATCCCTTTCTTTTCTTTTCTTTTCTTTCTTTCTTTCTTTTTTCTTTCTATCTTCCTTCCTTCCTTCATTCATTCATTTCTTTCTTTTCTTTCTTTATTTCTTTGTTTTCTTTTTTTTCTGTCATCCTCCTCCTCTTCCTTCGCATCATCATCATCATCATCATCATCATCATCATCATCATCATCATCATCATCATCATCAACAATATCATCATCATCTTCTTCTTCTTCTTCTTCTCCTTTTTCTTCTCTTCTCTTCTTCCTCTTCTTCTCTTCTTTTCTTCTTCCTCCTTCTTCTCCTTTTCTTCTTCTTCTTCATAAGAGTTTCCTCTTCTTCTCTGTCAGACCCCCCCCTCCCCCTACCCCTCGCGTCTACTTCCTGTAGCAGTTCTTTCTTTGTTCCATCCCTTTCGTCTTCGTCTTCGTCTCCTCCTCCTCCTCCTCCTTTTTCCTTCTCCTCCTCCCTCCTCCTCCTCCTCCTCCTCCTCCTCCTCCCCCCTCTCTTCTTCATCATCATCATCATCATCATCATCATCATCATCATCATCATCATCATCATCTTCTTCTTCTTCTTCTTCTTCTTCTCTTCTTCCTCTTCTTCTCTTCCTCATCCTCCTCCTCCTCCTCCTGCTCCTCCTCCTCCTCCTGCTCCTCCTCCTCCTTCTTCTTCTTAATCATCTCCCCCCCCCCCCCCCCCCTCCCCGTCTACTTCCTCTAGCAGCCCTTTCTTTTCTTTTGCTTTCTCCCCCCCCCCCCCCTCCCCCCCCCCCCCTCCCCCCCCCCCCCCCCTCCACTCCCTGAAGCAATCCCATCCCCTCCCTCAAGAAAAGCTTCTTGGAGAGCATGTTGTTGATGATGGTGGAAGTTTTTGTGGGATTCTGTCATCTTGAAAATATCAATCTTCACAACTACATTTGTAATGTCAACAAGATGCTGAATGGATTCAAAAATGATACACCTCTCCTGCCTCCCCTTACCTCCCCCCTCACCCATTCAAGACCTTGTCCGTCTTCTTCTCTTCCTCCTCCTCTTCCTCCTCCTCCTCTCTCCTCCTCCTCCTCCTCCTCCTCTCCTCCTTCTCCTCATTCTTCTTCTTCTTCTTCTTCTTCTCTCCTCCTCCTCCTCCTCCTCCTCCTCCTCCTCCTCCTCCTCTCTCTCTCTTCTTCTTCTTCTTCTTCTTCTTCTTCTTCTTCTCCTCCTCCTCCTTCTCCTCATTCTTCTTCTTCTTCTTCTTCTCCTCCTCCTCCTCCTCCTCCTCCTTCTCCTCTTCTTCTTCTTCTTCTTCTTTCTCCCTCCACCCCCACCTCTCTCTCTCCCTCTCTGTTGTTTTTTTTTGACTCCTGCGTTCATATCCCAGATTCCTGAACTTAATTTTTTTTTTTAAATAACTTTTCTCTCCTTGGAATGACTACTCTGCAGCGTTCATTAAAGGTTCCCGGCTAGATGTAGAGAAACAGGTGAAGAAGGGGGAAAAAAGAACCCAGGAAGGAATGAAGAGTAGCATGAGATAGGCCAACAAAACAATATGCATGTTTGTCTGCACGCGTGTGGCCAGCCCTTGGATTCATGCTGGCAGACAAGCTGGAGGCTATGCCTGTCAGTAGTAGCTTGTACCCAACTTTGACGTACATTATGATTGTGTATGCTTGATTGTACTCATGCATGCATACACGTACAGGCACGGGCACGTGTACACGCGCGTGCGTATGGACATGCATACATATACACAAACACAAACTTACACGCAGACACAGACACACGCTCACATGCATGCATACGCACACGCATATACAAGCATACAGATTCTATCTGTCTGTATCTCTCTCTCTCTCTCTCTCTCTCTCTCTCTCTCTCTGTGCCTCTCTCTATGTCTCTATCTCTGTCTTTCTGTATGTCTCTCACTCTCTCTCTGTCTCCTGCCCACTCACTCACTCGCTCACATGTCCGCGAAGGGAGATTACTCCTCCTCTGTCCGGAAATGAAAGTTGACATGGGACGACATCATCGATCCCCTGAGTGGGCAGAGAGGGGAAGTTGTGAAACACGGCCATTAACTCCCCTGTCTGTCAGCACACAGTACATGCCCCTGATCACAGAGAACTGGGTCCTCCTCTACTCCTGCTGTCTGTCGGTCGGTCTGTCTGTCTGTCTTGTCTCCAAGCTGGAGTAGTAGTTTAGCTGTAACGCATCCACACAAACAGCCAAAGGCTATATAGTTTTCTTGTTATGTTATTGTTGCTGTTGTGTGTTACCCGACTGACCACCCCCAGATGCCCCTCTGACTCACTGGTCACACCAGGGAATTAGTGTACTGTGCGCCATGAGACTGTTGAGTACATGCTGGAGAAGGTGTGTCCATGTAGGACTGTTTTCAAGTATCTCTCCATAACGGGCACGTATACTTCGACAATCATCTTCATTCAACGCTCAGAGAGCAGCTGTTGTTGTCAGTCATATGAGCGAAAAATGTGTTGCGCTGCTGTTTTAAGTGCCTGACAAGTCAGGCCCAGCGCATTCAGCTTCAGTGTGGGAGAGAATGGTTATCATCTAAGTCTTTCTGGAAAAAGGCAGGAGAGTGCACCAAAGGAGGCAGAAAACAGATAAGAAGGAGGTGGTGGCCAGGAAGAAAAGGAACCAGGCAGAAACAAAGAGGGGGATAGAAAAGTGGGAATTCCTAGCGCAGAATTTCCAGAAAGCGAGGATGCTATTTACACTGGCAGGTCCCCAGCATCCCCTTGGGGGAGGCATCCATACTCCGACTTCGGAAGATTTTTTTCCCTCCTTTACAGGATAGTGTAGGTTGTTATGCAAACTTCAAAGAGTTTGTCAATGGCTGAAGAAAATTAAGCGCGGTTAAAAATAAGGTTTGGCACATGTAATAGAATCCATGGCAGCAAGAGACTTGTCCCTGGCAACATTCTGTTTAAAAAATAATTAAAAGAAAAAAACTCATGTGGAAATAACTATACCCCCTCACAGGACAAAAGTTTAATGGCGGTGTTGTACTGTAGTGGTGTGTACTCTCCCTGAGGAAAGGTGCCCGAATTTCACCTGGGAACTGGTGTGTCATGACTGGAAGCACTGCCGTCCTAAAGAGGAGCTGGCTCTATCCCACCCCAGTGGTCAAGGAGCCCCACAGTGACTTGAGAGCCTGCAGCCTACTGCTGCTTTCATTGCAGAGATTGAGATCTCCATAATAACACTGGGCGATGAGGGTACAATGCAACAAAGTTAAAAGGGTAAAAAGGTAAAGGTGTCCCATATCCTATGTGGTCATTGAGGAGCGAGGTGTCAGAGAACTCGGCTTCTCCAGGGGCCAGCATATTGAGGGTGGCGCCCATCTCTCCTTCACTCTGTTACCTTCCTTGACCCTAAAGAAGCAGGTACCCATTTATAGCTGAGTGAAATGGGGGAACTGTACTGAAGGCAAGGTGCGCAAACGGTCACCCATCCATTTGGTAACCACACTCAATGCTGCTTATAACCTTAGCTTGGGCAAAGCGAGTGCTCTGACCACTGAGCTATCTCATCTCTAATAGTAATACAGGGCAGGTATGATACAAAACAACATGGTACCAGCCATACAACAACGCTGGTCATCCTGTCTGCATTAATTTGTCTCTGTCTAGGTGATAAGGGAGACCGGATAGCTCAGTGGTCAGAGCACTCGCTTTCCCCCAGCTTATGTTAAGCAGCGTCGAGCGTGGTTACCAAGTGGATGGGTGACCCTTTGTGCGCCTTGGCTTCAGTACAGTTCCCCCAGTTCCGCCAGCTATAAATGGGTACCTGACTCTTTAGCGTCAGGGAAGGTAAAGCAGCGAGAGAGAGGAGATGGGCGCCGCCCTCAATATGCTGGCCCCTGGAGAAGCTGAGGTCTCTGATGCCTCGCTCTCCTACGACCTTGTAGGTTATGGGACACCTTTACCTTTACTATAATTATGATAGCATCTGTTCAGTCTCTATGATTGTGTCCTTTGGTATCTTTTTCAATTTATTTCCGTCAGTGTGAGAAACTGGAGAACGACATGTGTCTGTTGGGATGTGAGGTAACAGCCATGGTTCACACCCCCTCCTCCATCCTCTCTCCTCCCTCCTCCCCCTTAGGATTGATTCTGGCGTCAGATGTCAACTTTCATTTCCGGGCAGAAGGGGATAATCTCCCTTTAATGGAGGGAAGTGAGTTAGCGAATCCAAGAGAGAAACTGACGCGGAAATAAAGGAGAGAGAGAGAGAGAGAGAGAGAGAGAGAGAGAGAGAGAGAGAGAGTGTGTGTGTGTGTGTGTGTGTGTGTGTGTGTGTGTGTGTGTGTGTAGGAGAGAGAGAGTGTGTGTGTTTGTGTGTGCGCGTTTGTGTGTGTGTATATGTATGTATGCGTGTGCGCGCACGCGCGCGCGTGTGTGTGGTGTGTGTGTGTGAGGTGCGTGGTGTGTGTGTTTGTGTTTGCGCGCGTGTGTGTATGTGTGTGTGTGCGTGTGTGTATGAGAGAGAGAGAAAGAGAGTGTGTGTGTTGTGCATGACTGCGCGTGTGTGTGTGTAGTGCGTACGTTTGTGTATGTTTGTGTGCGTGCGTGCGTGTGTATATGTGTGTGAGAGAGAGAGCGAGAGAGAGAGAGAGAGAGAGAGAGAGAGAGAGAGAGAGAGAGAGAGAGAGAGAGAGAGAGAGAGATTCAGACCTGCATACTTGCACATCAGTACGTAAAGAATACGCCATGTACGTCTACGTCTGGTATTCTGGTATGTGTGTTCTTGCTGATCCTCACGTCTGAGAACGAGTGAATGACCGCGTGTGCATTGCAGGCGTGCATGCAGTTATGCGTTTGAACGATCACATTATAATATACTTATGGCTGTCTGGCCGTGTACATGTGTTTGTGTGTGTGTGTT
>CM054134.1:50130250-50140250 GCA_028751875.1 Rapana venosa
TCCTCTCTCTCTCTCTCCCTCCTTCTCTCACTCTCTCTCTCTCTCTCTCTCTTTAATCTCTCTCTCCCCCCCCCCTCTCTCCCTCTCCCCCTCTCTCTCTCCCTCCCCTCTCTCTCTTCTCTTCCCTCCCTCTCTCTCTCTCCTCCCCTCCTCTCTCTCTCCTCCCTCCCTCTCTCCCCCCCTTTCCTCCTCCTCTCTCTCTCCCTCTCTCCTCCCTCCTCTCTCTCTCTTCTCCCTCCTCTCTCTCTTCTCCTCTCTCTCCCTCCTCCTCTCTCTCTCCTCCCTCTCTCTCTCCACCCCCTTTCCCCCTGTCTCTGTCTCTCGGCCTTGATGTGGCTGTAGTAGAGAGAGAGTGAAAATGAAGCAGAAAAGCTTGGTTTGTCCCCAACTGTCTGCTGTACGATGCAGTTATTCCCTTCAGCGTTCTCAAGCCATTTGAGGGCTGAGTGATGGGGAATCAGCAATACAACAGTTATTGTTATTAACAGTGCTATGATATTGTCATCGTAAGCGCTTCGATTTGTTTGTTTTGCAAGATTCAGCGCTATATAAATTCCATTTATTATTATTATTATTATCATCATCATCATCATCATCATCATCATCATCATTTTTACTATGATGATGGTGATGACGACGATTATTGTCATCAACATTCAGTTTTGTCACATTCTCTCATCATCATCATCACATCGTCTCGTCTCTCATCATCATCATCATCATTCATCTTCATTCTCATCATCATCTCCTTCATCATCCTTTCTTCTTCTCCTTCCTCCTCTCCTCATTCATCATCACCAGCAGCAGCAGCAGCAACAGCAGTAGTCAGTAGTAGCAGTAGTAGTAGTGTGCTGTGGTGTGTAGGAGTAGTATAGCAGCAGTAAGTGTAGTAGTAGTAGTAGCAGCAGCAGCAGCAGCAGCAGCAGCAGCAGCAGCGGCAGCAGCAGCGGCAGCAGCAGTAGTAGTAGAAGTAGTATACTGCAGGGATCATCACTTTTGTAATATCATTTTTATTCGTCCTTCTTTGTGCATCTTTCATGCCCGTTTTCACTGTCGGCATCATCTCCATGCTTGTCAGCGTGATCATCGTGTGTGTTTCCAGACTCAGAGCGCGCGACTTTATCATATCATGGTTATGACACCGGGACATTAAGAATGGTGTTGTGTGTGTGTGTGTGTGGTGTTTGTGTGTGTGTGTGTGTGTGTGTGTGTGTGTGTGTGTGGTTGTGTTGTGTGTGTGTGTGTGTGTGTTTGTGTGTGTGTGGTGTGTGTGTGTGTGTGTGTGTGTTTGTGTGTGTGTTGTGTGTGTGTTTGTGTGTGTGTTGTGTGTTGAGTTTGTGTGTGTTTGTGTGTGTGTTGTGTGTGTGTGTGTTGGGTGTGTGTTGGGTGTGTTTGTGTGTGTTTGTTTGTGTGTTGTGTGTTTTGTGTGTTGTGTGTGATTGTGTGTGTTGTGTGTGTTTGTGTGTGTGGTTTGTATGCGGTGTGTGTGTGTTGTGTGTGTGTGTTGTGTGTGTTGTGTTGTGTGTGTGTTTGTTGTGTGTGTGTGTTGTGTGTGTGAGTGTGTGTTGTGTGTTGTGTATGTTTGTGTATGTTGTGTGTGTGTTGTGTTTGTTTATGTGTGTGTGTTGTGTTGTGTGTGTTGTGTGTGTGTATGTGTGTTGTATGCGTGTTGTGTGTGTTGTGTGTTGCTTGTGTGTGTGTGTGTGTGTTTTGTGTGTGTGTTGTGTGTGTGTTTGTGTGTGTTTGTGTGTATGTATGTGTGTGTATTGTGTGTTTCTGTGTGTGTTGTGTGTGTTTGTGTGTGTGTTGTGTGTGTGTTTGTGTATGTGTGTGTTGTGTGTGTGTTGTGTGTTTTGCGTGTATGTATGTGTGTTGTGTTTGTGTGTATGTGTGTTGTGTCTGTTTGTGTGTGTGTATGTATGTGTATGTATGTGTATGTATGTGTGTGTATGTATGAGTATGTATGTGTGTGTGAACTAACCCATGTAAGATAGAACTCACAGCGGAACCAAGAGAAAGACTCTGGGGAAAGACTGAAAGGTCATCTGTACAGAAAGGAGACTAAAATCGATAGAAGTGTTCCGAAGGGAGTGATTCACACTTTCTTATTTTTGGTCTTGTTTATCTGAGCAGCAGACGAGCTAGACAGACAGAATACCAAGCTGCCTTTTTTGGTGTGTATGTGTGTGTGTGTGTATGTGTGTGGTGTGTGTGTGTGTGTGTGTGTGTGAAGGAAGTGGGGGGGGGGGAGAGGGAGACAGGGGTTGGTGACAGACTATTCCCATGGTTGTCACACAGTAGTGATGCTATGTTGACATGATTGATGCAGGCTGATAGGTGTGGACGGATGATGTGTATAGTAATATGGATACCTTATCCTCTTCATTACAAAAATAAAGGGTGGCACGTCCACAGGGTCATATTGCTGTACTTCGAGGTTTTTTCTTAACACTGTGGTGAATCAAAACAACAACAACAACAACAACAACAGCAACAACAACAACAACAACAACAACAACAACAACAGCCACAACCAGAATGACGGCTCAAAACTAAAGAAAAATCTATTCCTTATCCTCGAATTTTCAACGCGGAATTCTGAATCGGAAAAATCTTGCCAGGTACAGCATAGTTTTAATCTTAAAAATAAAAAAAGGAAGGATATTTTCTAACAAGAAATTTCATGTTAGATGAACAGAATATTATCATCTTCCCAGACACTTAAGAGACAAGAAGACACTCGTCCCAACAGAAAGAGAAGAACGAGAGAGAGAGAGAGAGAGAGAGGAGAGAGAGAGAGAGAGAGAAGAGAGATTGAGAGAGAGAGAGAGAGAGAGAGAGAGAGAGAGAGGATCTTTAAATATATATATATACTTTTTATTCTACTCTTTTATATCGAGGATAATAGAATAAGAACTTATGTGCTTTTTTTTTTACATCCAGTCCCTGTGTGTATGCGGTTTTGTAAATTTTGTCATCTGTTCCCACCGGCACACAGTGGCCTAGTCCTACGAATAGCGGAATAGGATTTAACGTGTGCGCAAGATGTTCTGCGTGCGTTCGCACACAGGGCGAGAGAGACAGAGAGACAGAGAGACAGACAGAGACAGAGAGACAGAGAGATAGACAGACAGACAGAGTGAAAGAGAGATAATGAGAGAGAGAAAGTGAACCTGACGAATCCACCAAACGCGTAAGGCCAGGAGATCTACTTAGTGCGTCAATAGAGGAGCTAGATGTGGTCAGTCACTGGGTGTCTGTCTGGGCCAGCCTCACTGTCCCCCGTTCTTTGGGCAATGTTGAAGCCTCTCTCTCTCTCTCTCTCTCTCTCTCTCTCTCTCTCTCTCTCTCCTCTCCTCTCTCTCTCTTTCTCTCTCTCTCTCTTCTTCTGCTCTCTTCTCTTCTCTCTCTCTTCTCTCTCTCTTCTCCCTCTTCTCTCTCTCTCTTCTCTCTCTCTTCTCTCTTTCTCCTCTCTCTCTCTCTCTCTCTCTCTCTCTCTGCTGCTGAGGAAATGGTCGTGATGGGTCCCAGACATGGACAGTCTTTTGGGAGCTGTGAGGTCTGTCTCATGCTCATCGTGTCTCCAGCAATCTCCCTTCCTTCATGCCCTTGATAACTGTTGTTGTTGTTGTTGTTGTTTCGGGTGCTTTAATTCTTTTTTTGTTGTTTTTGTTTTCGTTTTGCTCTGCTCTTTATCTCTCTTTTCTTGTCTTTAAAATCAGGTCTTTCCCTCTTCTTCTGTGTTCTGTGTTCTGTCTTCACCATTCTTTTTTTTATTTTCTTCTTCTTGTTGGTTTTTTACTTTTTAAATAATCGTTTCTCCTCCTCCTCCTTATTCTTATTCTTGTTCTTGTTCTTGATAATTTTCTTCTTCTTCTTCTTCTCCTCCTCCACCTCTGTTCCTCCACCTCCTCCTCTTCTTCTTTCTTTCTTCTCCCTCTCCTCCTCCTCCATCCTCCTCCTCCTCCTCCTCCTCTCTCCTCCTCCCTCCTCCTCTTTCCTCCACCTCCTCCTCCTCCTCCTTCTTCTTTCTCTTCCTCCTCCTCCTCTCCCTCCTCTCCCCTCCTCCTCCTCTTCCTCCCCTCCTCCTCTTCTTCTTCTCCTTCTTCTTCTTCATCATTTCAATCTGCTTCCCTCCCCATATTTAGCATCTCTGTTCCTCTTCTTTTTGTATCTCTCTGTCTTTGTCCAGCTCCCCATTTCTCCAATTCCCTCCTACCCCCCCCCCCCCCTCCCCGCCCCCTCCTCCCGTCTCCCAACAATCATATCTGTAGAAGTGCTTTTTAGAGAACATGTTCATGATGGCGTTTTTTGTGTGTGTGATTCTGTCATCCTTAAAAGATCAGACTTCACAGCAACTGCATTTGTGGTGTCAACAAGACGTTGGATGGATTTCCACAACTTGCTACACCCCACCCCCCCCCCCCTCTCCACCCCCCCACCCCACACACACATATACACACACGCGTGCACTCGCGCGCACTCCTTGCTTCTGGCTACCTCTCCACTTCTCTCCTGTGCCACCATCATGTTCCACCAAAGTCCTTCGGATGAGACGATAAACCGAGGTCCCGTGTGCGAACGCACGCAGAACATCTTGCGCACACGCTAAATCCTGTTCCGCTTTTCGTAAGAGTAGGCCATTGTGTGCCGGTGGGAACAGATGACAGAATTCACAAATCCGCATACACACGGGGACTGGATGTAAAGAAGTGCTTATTCCATTATCCTCGATATAAAAGAAAATTAAAATAAAAATTAAAATAAAAGTCTGTCAACTTTCTGACCGACTTCTGTCACCGTGGTATCATAGGACAGTTTTTAAAACACCGTTTGCTGTGAAGGCTAGAAAACAGACAATACAATACAATACAATACAATACAATACAATACAATACAATACAACACATGTTCGTGAGCACACAGACCTAACCATTAGAACGCATGCTTAAAGTTGTTGTTGTTTTTAAAGTAAAGATGTCCCATAACCTATGGGATCGTAGGGGAGCGAGGCGTCAGAGACCTCACTTCTCTAGGGGCCAGCATATTGAGGGCGGCGCCCATCTCCTCTCCCTCGTTAATTTACCTTCCCTGACCCTAAAGAGAGCAGCTACCCACCCATTTACGTACAGCTGGGTGAACTGGGGGATTGTACTGAAGCTAAAGCGCGTAAAACGGTCACCCATCCACTTGGTAACCACGCTCGAAGAACGCATGCGTGCTTGCACAATATTTGCTTTTTCGCATATCGTGCATCAAACTTGTGCTGATAATTATGCTGACCCTTGCAAGTTATACACACAGTATTCCTTACTTGATGACTTGTAGGAGTTGAAGCCTTGTCTGAATTTCTGCTTGTGCTTATACATATCCTTCTGCTTGTGTCTGGATCTGTCTCTGTCTGTCTGCCTGTCTGTCTGTCTCTCCCTCTCTCAATCTCTCTCTCTCTCTCTCTTTCCCTCCCTTCCCTCATCTTTCTCTCTCTCTCACTTTATCTTCTCTCTCCCCCTCTCCTCCATGTGTGTGTGCATGTGTGCACGCGCGCGGGCGCGCGTGTGTGTGACTAACTCCTGTCCACTTTAAAGGGAAATGTCTCCTCTCTGTCCCGGAAATGAAAGTTGACAGCGGACAGCATCAGTGATCGTCTGCAGGCAGAGGGGGAAAGTTGTGAAACACGGGCATTAACTCCCCTGTCTGTCAGCAGACAAGAAGAAGAAGAAGACGACGATGAAGAAGAAGAAAAAGAAGAACAACAACAAGAACAAGAAGAATTGCGAAGAAGAAAAGAGGAGGAGTAGAAGGAACAAGAAGAAGAAGAAGAAGAAGAAGAAGAAGAAGAAGAAGAAGAAGAAGAATTGCAAAGAGAAGAAGAATTGCAAAGAAGAAGGAGAAGAAGAAGAAGAACAAGTAGAAGAAGACGAAGAAAGAAGAAGAAGAAGAAGAAGAAGAAGATGAAGATGAAGAAGAAGATGAAGAAGAAGAAGAAGAAAGAAGAAGAAGAAGAAGAAGAAGAAGAAGAAGAAAAGAAAGAAAGAAAGAAAGAAAAAAAAAAGAAAAAAGAAAGAAAGACAGAAAGGAGTAGAAAAAGAATACGAAGAAGAAGAAGAACAACAACAACAACAAGAACAACAACAACAACAACAACAACAAGAACAACAACAACAAGAACAAAAACAACAGCAACACGATAAAGAACAACAAGAACAGCAACAAGAAAGAACCCATTGAACTTAACGAAAGCTCTGCGAACGATGACCATGGGGAAGAGAACGGGAAAGATGATGGTAAACCATCGGCATATTCATGTCCCTCTCCTGCTGGTGACCCGTTTTCGGGGAGTATCAATTATTAATCACCATGGATGGGATGGAGGAGTGGAAGTGGAGCTCGGATTACTTCTCTTATGTTTGTCTTGACCTGGGTCTTCAGAGATTGAAAAGATTAAGCGCCATGATTGCTGTGGAGTTTGGATGTTGGGTTTGTTTGTTTGTTTATTTAGTTTTGGTTTTTGTTTGTTTTAGAATTCCTTTTTTCTTCTTCTTTCCATTTTTTTGTTTTGGTAAACTGTTCGAGTAGTTCAGTAAACGCTTTCGCACTTTTGAGTTGTGTGTGGATTTGTTGAGATGTGAGGAAGGAAGCTTTCTTTTGGAATTTTTTTCTGTATTTGTTTCTGTCTCTTTGTGTCTGTCTGTCTGTCTCTCTGTTTCTGTCTGTCACTATCTTTTCTCTCTCTCTCTCTCCCTCTCTCCTCTCTCTCTCTCTCTCTCTCTCTCTCTCATCTCTCCCCATTCTCTCTTCTCTCTCTCTCTCTCTCTCTCTGTGCCTCGGTGTGTGTGTGTGCGTGTGTCTGTCTCTCTGTCTGTCTCTGTGTCTTATCTATACACACGCGCATGTGTATGTATGTACATGCCTGCGTGAATAAATAAAGGAACCAACTCTATTTTTCAAATAGCGTTGATCTTCTTCACACCTCTCTTTTGTGGCAGGCATCAGCCAGGCCATCTCCTCACACCACTTCCAACCATATCAGAACAGATCTAACGTTAAGGACAAAGCCACAGCTGTAAACCCTTTGAGCTGTACACCTCTTATCTCCTGGCAACGACCGTGTACGAGAGAAGCGGAGGGATGATGAAGTGGGGATATCTGGATGTATTTCACACCCTTTCCCGTGGTGTGGGGTGTTTTTCAATAGGTTTCCAGAGGTATTGGGTTCAAATGTAGTTCAGACTGCTTTTCTTCATTGTCGTGGGCAGGGTCTGATGAGCTCGAACAGATTAAAGGCATGATTGCGTGCAGGTGTGGAGGGATTTTTTGTTTGGTTGGTTGGTTGTGTTGGCTTGTTGTTGTTGGGGTTTTGGTGGTTTTTGTTGTTGTTTTGTTGGGTTTTTGGGGGGGGTTCCCATTATTTCATGTTTTTTTCCGGGGTGGGGGCGGGGGTGGATGCTCAGTTCAAGTACTTGTGTATGTAAGCGCGGAGTTTAAGTTTTCTGTCTGTAATTTATTTGTGTGAAGTGAGGGAGCTTTCTGTTGAACTATTTCTCTTGGTGTGTCTTTGTTTATCACTGTATATATATATATATATCTTCTTCACTTCACCCATCCCGTAGTCCCTTGGACCGTGGGGACACCATTGAAGGTTTTGCAACCAGCATCCTCCACTCCCCGCGGCCTTCTGCCTTTCGTACTAATTCGTTCCACTCAAGACAAGTCCACTCTCTGATGTTGTCTTCCCATCGTTTTCTCTGTCTGCCTCTTCGTCTCCCTCCTTGTACTGTTCCCTTGTAGGACAGTCTTGGCCAGTCCAGATGTTCGTGTGACGTGCTCGTACCATTTTAGTTTGCGTTTTTTTCACTGAAGTCAGGAATTCTTCATATGGTCCGATGGCGATGGAGATGAGATGCTTTCGCAAACTCCTTGGTATCTCATACAGAGATCACATCACTAATGACGAAGTGAAAGCCAGAATTAAAAACGTCATCGGACCATATGAAGAGCTCCATATTTCAGCGGTAATATATATATATATATATACACTAAACTCTCTTCTCTCTTCTCTCGGTCTCCCTGTCTCTCTGTCTCTGTCTCTGTCTCTCTCTCTCTCTCCACTTCTCTCTACTTCTCCCTATATGATGTTCAGATTGACCGGCAATGATTTCAACCTACTACCTCTTTTGTTGTTGTGTTTTTAAAAATTCTCTATATTTCCCCCTTTCCTGTCACTTGAATCTGCTTTCTTTCCCAGCCACTTTCCCTCTTCCATCCCTTGTTTTCCTTTTCCACAGAGAACAAGGTCGTTTGTCGCGGAACTGTCTGACAAGAAGGGCGTATGGGTTTCGAGGTTGTCTGTCAAGTTATCACTGTCTATTCCTTATCTGCTCTGCTGCCAGCCTCCTGTCTGTGTGTGTGTGTGTGTGTGTGTGTGTGTGTGTGTGTGTGTGTGTGTGTGTGTGTGGTGTGTGTGTGTGTGTGTGTGTGTGTGTGTGTGTGTGTGTGTGTGTGTGTGTGGTGTGTGTGTGTGTGTGTAGTGTAGTGTGTGTGTGTGTGGTGTGCGTGTGTGTGTGTGTGTAGTGTAGTGTGTGTGTGTGCAGTGTGTGCGTATCTTTCCTGCGTGTATGTGTGTGTATGTAGTGTGTGTGTGTGTGTTTTGTGTGTGTGTATTTCTGTGTGTGTATGTAGTGTGTGTTGGTGTTCGTTTTGTACTTAACGTCTGTCCACTAGTGATACTAGAAGATGTGTGTGTGTGTGTGTGTGTGTGTGTGTGTGTGTGTTTTTGTCTGTTGTTCTGCCTTGTGTGTGTGTGTGTGTGTGTGGTGTTGTGTCTTGTTTAGTTGTGCCTTGTGTACTAGACAGTGTGTGTGTGTCTGTGTCTGGGGTGTTTGTTGTTGTCTGTCTGCCTCTGTGTAATGTGTCTGTTTTGTTTTGTTCTGATGTGTGTGATTGACGTGTGTGTGTGTGTTGTTTTGTGTTTTGTCTGTCTGTCTGTCTGTCTCCTCTTGTGTGTGTGTGTTTTGTGGGGGTGTGTTGTGTGTGTGTGTGTGTGTGTGTGTGTGTGTGTGTGTGTGTGTGGGGTTGTGTGTGTGGGTGTGTTGACTAAAGCCAGTGGTTGTTAGTGAAGGTGATGGCCGGGCAGGGCTGGCTTATCAGCCTTCATGTGGCCCGTGGAAGCTTAACGCGCGCTGAACAGATGCCTGTAGCATCAAATCCTCAGACACATGTAAGGATGGTGAAACCAGCAGTACACAAATCGCGCGCACAGACATCACGATGAAGGCAAGGTGAAACAAGAGATGTACAAGAGCGGAGCGAGCGATAGCAGACAGACACACAGCAGCGCAGACAACAGAGACAGACAAACACACATACACACACACTGATACACACATACTCTCACACACACATACTCACACACAGGCTCCCCACCACAGCTCACTCACTCACACTCACACACACACTCACCCATCCCTTACATTCCCACAATAAATAGATCGTCTATTCATGAGGAACCTTGTATAAAGCGAGAGGTCCTGGGTTCGAACTCTGAACACAACTAGACTGCCCCCCCCCCCCCCCCCCCCCCCCACCCCCAACTCATCCTCTCCATCCATAAGATCATGAGAAGTGGTCTGGGTGCTAGCCCTTTGGATGAAGCGAAGAACTATAAATCTGTGTGCAATGTGCGTTAATGAAGTATGCTAAAGAAGACCAAGGCCATTGTGTGCCGGTGGGAACAGATGACAGAATTTACAAAACCGCATACACACGGGGACTAGAGTTGACAAAAAAGCAATAAGTGCTTATTCCATTATCCTCGAAATAAAAGAATAAATAAAATTACAATACAAGATTTGTCGCTGAATGACCACATTCGGTAGGAAAAGGAAAGAAATCGTCTGTCGTAAGAAAGCTACTATCTCTAATTATGAAGGGGAGAATGAGTGTTGCTGCCGCCCTACAGCCTTGCGCTGTCTCAAAGACACGTTAGTCCGAATGCCACGCC
>CM054134.1:50145250-50152750 GCA_028751875.1 Rapana venosa
CTTGTTTTGTCTCTCTCTCGCTCTTTTCTCTCTCTGCGCGTGTGTGTGTGTATTTTTATGTAGTGTTTGGTCTGTCTGTCTGTCTGTCTGTCTTCTGTTCCTTATGTACTTCCTCTCCATCACTCCATTTTTCTCTCTGCTTTAGGGAACTCACGTACACGAAGTGGTAGTGGAGGTCTATACTTTTCTTTTTTTTCTTCTATGTTGCTTTGTATCACTTTTACCCCCTTATAATATATAATGAAACAATAAGTTAATAATTAATATCGTAACTAATAATAATAATAATAATAGTAATGATGATAATAATAATAATAATGATAATAATAATAACACTACTACTACTACTAAATGGAATTTATATAGCGCTGTATCTTGCACAGACAAATCAATCAAAGCGCTTGAGTCTTCACAGCTAGTATATTGCAGTTGTAGGGGACTTTGCCTCAGTATACACTGGGGTTCTGGCCTGTGGTGGTACACAAATCATGTTCTTACAGGAGTGCATCCACACCTTGTGTTCAGTTAAACAGGGCAACCATCAGAGCAGAGCTGTTTTTAAAAGTGTCTATGCTCAGAATGAAGTTATTCAAGTGTTTGGTTGGGTTTTTTGTTTGTACTTCAGAGGACACGCGAAACTCTCATGCAAATTTGATCCTCTTTGTTTTGAGATTGTGAAGCTGAAGTGTGACTGCTAAAAGGAAAGAAATTATGACAGAGGATGGGGACTAAAGGAAGGGAAAGAATAGGAGAGTCCTTAAACAATCAGGCCTTTGAGTAACACAATGCACAAGAAAATGTGTTAGGATAGGTTTGGATGGCATGTTAAATGAGACATCACAAGTCATATAGCCAGGAAACATTTTGGGATGGGGTGAATGACATTTCAAATGAGAGATCACATGTTTTGATTCAATAATACTGTTAGATAATATATACTTTGAAAGCAAGGGTGGGCTTTTTTTGGTATCTGCTTTTTATTCTCGTTTTCTTTTTGTTTCTTCGTGTGATTCTACAATTAATTTTTTTTTAAATCGTTCATGCGTTCGGTTCATGTGTTCATTTATTCAGTCCTTTATTTCTTTATTCGTTCCTCCTCCTCCTCTTCCTCCTCCTCCTCCTCCTCATCATCAGTAGCAGCAGAAGCAGCAGCAGCATCAGTATCAGTATCATCATCGATATTATCATCATCGTTATGAGCAGTAGCAGCAGCAATAGCATGTTTTTTTCTTTCTTCTTCTTCTTCTTCTTCTTCTTCTTCTTCTTCTTCTTCTTCTTCTTCTTCTTCTTCTTCTTCCCTCTCTCACATGCAGTCAAAGGCAGATTACTGGTCTGTCCGGAAATGAATGTCAACATGTGACGACATCATCGATCCCTTGTGTGGGAAGAGGGGGGAGGGGGGAGTTGTGAAACACCATCGTTAACTCCCCTGTCTGTCAGCACACAGTACATGCCCCTGATCACGGAGAACTGGGTCCATCCTTGAGGCTGCACTGCGCAATTAACAAATCGCACTTTTCCTTCTGTGTTTCTATATGACTCTTACAGTCATACCGCACGTACTAGGCGTCCATAGAAATGAAAACCTTATTTGTGTGTGTGAAAGACCAGCCTCTGACTCAAAATTCGTGTGATTTTGCACAAATCTTTGACTCAAAATTCGTGTGATTTTGCACAAATCTCTGATTCAAAATTCATGTGATTTTGCACAAATTTGGTAGGTCTGAATTATAAAAAATTTTCAGCAAACACTGTACCCCTTTCAGTCCTTTGTCGTCTGCTAGCTTCCTTACAGCAATATGCATGCGCGGGGTCAACGCTGTTGGAATACAAGCAATCCTCATTTGATGGTTATTTCCAACCTTCTCGTGACTACCTGGTATTGCTCTATGTTCTCAATCCCCAAAACAAGTGCACAGTGCATTGTTTTAATACTTTTAAAAAAATCTGTGAAATCACCTACATTTTTTTCGACTTCCACTCTATATAGAAGATAGGCCTACTACATGACCCGCAAGCTAATACAGGCATGTACCCTGACTGCTCTGCTGTCTGTCTGTCTGTCTGTCTTTCTGTCTGTCTGTTTGTCTGTTTGTCTGTCTGCTCTCTGCCTGCTGACTGTTTGCTATCTGTATGCTCCTGCTGCATGCTCCTCAGTCTATCTGTTCCTGCAGTCTGTCTGTCCCTGCAGTCTGTCTGTTCCTGTAGCCTGCTCCTGCAGTGTGTCTGTTCCTGCAGTGTGTCTGTTCCTGCAGTCTGTCTGTTCCTGCAGTCTGTCTGTTCCTGCAGCCTGTCTGCTCCTGCAGTCTGTCTGTTCCTGTAGCCTGCTCCTGCAGTGTGTCTGCTCCTGCAGTCTGTCTGCTCCTGCAGTCTGTCTGTTCCTGCAGTCTGTCTGTTCCTGCAGTCTGTCTATTCCTGCAGTCTGTCTGTTCCTGCAGTTTGCTCCTGCAGTCTGTCTGCTCCTGCAGTCTGTCTGCTCCTGCAGTCTGTCTGCTCCTGCAGTCTGTCTATTCCTGCACTCTGTCTGTTCCTGCAGTCTGTCTATTCCTGCAGTCTGTCTGTTCCTGCAGTTTGCTCCTGCAGTCTGTCTATTCCTGCAGTCTGTCTGTTCCTGCAGTCTGTCTGTCCCTGCAGTCTGTCTGTTCCTGCAGTCTGTCTGTTCCTGCAGTCTGTCTGTTCCTGCAGTTTGCTCCTGCAGTTTCTGTCTGTTCCTGCAGTCTGTCTGTTCCTGTAGTCTGTCTGTCCCTGCAGTCTGTCTGCTCCTGCTGTCTGTCTGTTGCTGCAGTCTGTCTGTTCCTGCTGTGTGCTCCTGCTGTGTGCTCCTGCTGTATGCTCCTGCTGTCTGCTCCTGCTGTATGCTCCTGCTGTCTGCTCCTGCTGTCTGTCTGTTCCTGCAGTCTGTCTGTTCCTGCTGTTTGCTCTGCTGTCCCTGTCTGTCTGCTCCTTTACATTATCAAGCCTAGGGAACTGTTCTTCCCCCGTCCCTGGGGATGCCGGGGACCTGTCAGTATAAAGTAGCATCCCCGCATTCTGGAAATTCAGTGCTAGAAATGTCCTCTTTTCTATCCCTCTCTTTGTTTCTGCCTTGTTCCTTTTCTCTCTGTCACCCCCCCATTCTTGTCTAGTTTCTTTCTCCTTCTTTGGTCTATCCTCCTGCCTTTTTGTCAAGAAAGGCTTACAAAACAACAAATCTCTCTTATGTCAACCGAAGTCGGATACTGCTGGGCTTGACTTGTCAGGTGCTTACGGGCATGACAGCGTGACGCATTTTCGCTCATATGACAGACAACAATAGTTGCTGTCTGAGCCATTGGACAAAGAAGAAGAAAAGGGGACCGTTCTGAGGTCACTGACCCCTGTTTGTTTAACGAAACAGAGGGAAGGGTGGGATGAGGGAGGGAGATACAGGGGGCGTCACAAGAAAGGAGCAAGGGTGCACAGCCTAGCTGGCTTATCAGCGAGGTGATGTGACCCCAGCAACGCTAACACAGCAGTGTAACCCTTTCTCTGCCTATCCTCAAGGCAGTGTAACCCTTTCTTTTCCTATCCTCAAGGCAGTGTAACCCTTTCTCTCCCTATCCTCAAAGCAGTGTAACCCTTTCTCTACCGTTCTCAAGGCAGTGTAACCCTTTATCTCCCTATCCTCAAGGCAGTGTAACCCTTTCTCACCATATCCTCAAGGCAGTGTAACCCTTTCTCTACCGTCCTCAAGGCAGTGTAACCCTTTCTCACCCTATCCTCAAGGCAGTGTAACCCTTTCTCTACCGTCCTCAAGGCAGTGTAACCCTTTCTCTCCCTATCCTCAAGGCAGTGTAACCCTTTCTCACCCTATCCTCAAGGCAGTGTAACCCTTTCTCACCCTATCCTCAAGGCAGTGTAACCCTTTCTCTACCGTCCTCAAGGCAGTGTAACCCTTTCTCACCCTATCCTCAAGGCAGTGTAACCCTTTCTCTACCGTCCTCAAGGCAGTGTAACCCTTTATCTCCCTATCCTCAAGGCAGTGTAACCCTTTCTTTTCCTATCCTCAAGGCAGTGTAACCCTTTCTCTCCCTATCCTCAAGGCAGTGTAACCCTTTCTCTCCCTATCCTCAAAGCAGTGTAACCCTTTCTCTCCCTATCCTCAAAGCAGTGTAACCCTTTCTCTCCCTATCCTCAAAGCAGTGTAACCCTTTCTCTCCCTATCCTCAAGGCAGTGTAACCCTTTCTCACCCTATCCTCAAATCAGTGTAACCCTTTCTTTCCCTATCCTCAAGGCAGTGTAACCCTTTCTCTCCCTATCCTCAAATCAATGTAACCCTTTCCTCTGCCTATTTTCAAGGCAGTGTAACCCTTTCTTTCCCTATCCTCAAGGTAGTGTAACCCTTTTTCTCACATCCTGCTATCCTCAAGGCAGTGTAACCCTTTCTCTCACATCCTGCTATCCTCAAGGCAGTGTAACCCTTTCTCTCCCATCCTGCTATCCTCAAGGCAGTGTAACCCTTTCTTTCCCGTCCTATCCAGCTAACCTCACGCTTTGACTTTGAAGGGCAGTGAACTTAACTTCGGATCACACGTGAACGCCGAATGCCTACAAAGGTGTGTTTTTTTTAACGTTGTGAGGCATCCTAGTGCAAAGTCGAGAGCGTGCTAGGCAAAAAGTTCAAACCCCCACAGCCCCCAACATGACACTGTTCAGGTTAGTACTTTTGCATTACCCTGCCCCCCCCCCCCCCCCCCCCCCCGCCCCCCCCCCCCCCCCCCCCCCCCCCCCCCTCCCGTGCTTACAAAGTTCATTAGGTGTGTGGATGTTGGGGTGTCTGCCCCAGTGCCTAACCCTACACCCACTGCCTATTAATTTTCCAGTTGACAGTGACAAGTTGCAGCAGTCCTGCTGCTGACACTGTGTTGAGTATTCACCCGCAAGCGAACAAACATGATCACAAAGGTAGCACTCTGTAAATTTTGATAAATTGATATACGCAAATCAAGAAAAATGTCGGTCTATGTTTGTTTTTGTTCATGTCTTACTGTGTCCAGTGTTCTGTTATTGGGTTGGGGTTTTTTTTTCTTCATGTCTTACTGTGTCCAGTGTTCTGTTATTTGGGTTGTTGTTTTTCTTCATGTCTTACTGTGTCCAGTGTTCTGTTATTTGGGTTGTTGTTTTTCTTCATGTCTTACTGTATCCAGTGTTCTGTTATTTGGGTTTTTTCTTCATGTCTTACTGTATCCAGTGTTCTGTTATTGGGTTTTTTCTTCATGTCTTACTGTATCCAGTGTTCTGTTATTTGGGTTGTTGTTGTTTCTTCATGTCTTACTGTATCCAGTGTTCTGTTATTGGGTTTTTTTCTTCATGTCTTACTGTATCCAGTGTTCTGTTATTGGGTTTTTTTCTTCATGTCTTACTGTATCCAGTGTTTGTTATTTGGGGTTGTTGTTTTTCTTCATGTCTTACTGTATCCAGTGTTCTGTTATTGGGTTGGGTTTTTTTTTCTTCATGTCTTACTGTATCCAGTGTCTGTTATTGGGTTGTTGTTTTTCTTCATGTCTTACTGTATCCAGTGTTCTGTTATTTGGGTTGTTGTTTTTCTTCATGTCTGACTGTATCCAGTGTTCTGTTATTTGGGTTGTTGTTTTTCTTCATGTCTGACTGTATCCAGTGTTCTGTTATTTGGGTTGTTGTTTTTCTTCATGTCTTACTGTATCCAGTGTTCTGTTATTGGGTTGTTGTTTTTCTTCATGTCTGACTGTATCCAGTGTTCTGTTATTTGGGTTGTTGTTTTTCTTCATGTCTTACTGTGTCCAGTGTTCTGTTATTTGGGTTGTTGTTTTTCTTCATGTCTTACTGTATCCAGTGTTCTGTTATTTGGGTTTTTTCTTCATGTCTTACTGTATCCAGTGTTCTGTTATTGGGTTTTTTCTTCATGTCTTACTGTATCCAGTGTTCTGTTATTTGGGTTGTTGTTGTTTCTTCATGTCTTACTGTATCCAGTGTTCTGTTATTGGGTTTTTTCTTCATGTCTTACTGTATCCAGTGTTCTGTTATTGGGTTTTTTCTTCATGTCTTACTGTATCCAGTGTTCTGTTATTTGGGGTTGTTGTTTTTCTTCATGTCTTACTGTATCCAGTGTTCTGTTATTGGGTTGGGTTTTTTTCTTCATGTCTTACTGTATCCAGTGTTCTGTTATTGGGTTGTTGTTTTTCTTCATGTCTTACTGTATCCAGTGTTCTGTTATTTGGGTTGTTGTTTTTCTTCATGTCTGACTGTATCCAGTGTTCTGTTATTTGGGTTGTTGTTTTTCTTCATGTCTGACTGTATCCAGTGTTCTGTTATTTGGGTTGTTGTTTTTCTTCATGTCTTACTGTATCCAGTGTTCTGTTATTGGGTTGTTTTTTCTTCATGTCTGACTGTATCCAGTGTTCTGTTATTTGGGTTGTTGTTTTTCTTCATGTCTGACTGTATCCAGTGTTCTGTTATTTGGGTTGTTGTTTTTCTTCATGTCTTACTGTATCCAGTGTTCTGTTATTGGGTTGTTTTTCTTCATGTCTTACTGTATCCAGTGTTCTGTTATTGGGTTGTTGTTTTTCTTCATGTCTGACTGTATCCAGTGTTCTGTTATTGGGTTGTTGTTTTTCTTCATGTCTTACTGTATCCAGTGTTCTGTTATTGGGTTGGGTTTTTTTCTATTTCTCAGCTAGACCTCACAGCCAGGTTTACCAATGATGATAGCTTTGTGTGCGCGACTGTCTCTACCCCCCCTCCTCCCCCCGCCCCCCTCCCAGCATTTATGTAGTTGCATTCCAACTTAGCTGAAAGACACCCTGAAGGCGGCTGAGAGACGAGAGGACTGGAGAAAGGGGGTTGACAAAGCTTCGAAGGCGCCCCAAAGGATTCGGAATCTTAGGGATCCGTGACTGTGACGGGGACGGGGACGGATTCCAGTTTCAGGGAGCTTGTTTTGTAAAATCGAAACAGGGATTTGAATGACTGTACACGCAGAGGATGATAGGCGATGATCGCTGTGGTATTGCAAAGGTACACACTGATTGTGACCATCACCCAAACAGCGTTGTGTGTTTCACCCCTCCAGCGGTTGTGGCCCAAAGCAGAACAGGATGCATTGCTGATTATAAGAGGATGCAGTGCCAACACTTTGTCTGAAAACAAGGAGTATGATGATGATGATGATAATGATAATAATAATAATAATAATAATATATGGAATTTATATAGCGCTGAATCTTGTAAAAGAAACAAATCGATTTGAATACAAAATTACCAGAAGCGAAAGATTTTAACTATGATATGTGAAAATGTAAAAGTCACTTTTTTTTGCATAAGCAACAATGTCCAGTTACCATGGAGCAGACTTAGAATAAGCTGTAGCTTGATGCCTTTTCCCTGCTGTGTCGTTGTTTGCTTGTGATGTGTGTATATTGAATAAACAATGTTTAAAACCAAACATTTTAACGTTGATGGCTGAATGTCACTTCGGCGTTAAGTTTTTAGGAAGAAGATCTGAA
>CM054134.1:50157750-50160250 GCA_028751875.1 Rapana venosa
TTGTTCTGTTTATTAAGATAACAAAGTATTTGTATGGGCGTGCTTCTGGTTAATTATCTGTATTCATGAAACCATTGTTTGCTTGCCTGCTTTATTGTTGGGTTTTTTTCTCCATCTGCTTCTATCTTGCATACTAATTAGCTTTAGAACGGAAAAAACAGCAACACCACCACCTTCATTAATAAAACATCTCTTTTTGTGAATGAAAAGAATAGCTTCACACAAAAACAGAACAAAAAGCGAGGTGTGGGTGAAAGAGATAATAAAGCTGCATTGTTTGAAAACACACTGGTTCCTCGCTTTTGTATTTGTACTTTTTAATATTTTTATTCTTTAACACTGGCAGCAAGAACAGCGCTATTCTTCCTTTGTTAGTTGTCCTGTTGTGAATATTCACATCCCACAAAAATAGAAGGAAAAAAAAGAACAAAGCTAGTTTCACAACAAAACAACACAAAGGATATGGAGGGCATGGGGCAATGAAGGGAGGTTAAGAAAGACAGACAGACAAGTGATCCTGCCCCGCTGTATACTCCACTAGTTGCTTTTCATTCTGACTGAAGCAGCTAAGGAATGTACAGGATGGTACACAGTACACCAGACATTGCATGAATAATGGTACATGATACACCAGACACTGCATGAAATGGGACATGATACACCAAGCATTGCATGAAATGGTACACGGGTACACCAAGCATTGCATGAAATGGTACATAGTACACCAAACATTGCATGGTATGGTACACAGTACACCAGACGTGGTATGAAATGTACATGGTACACCAGACATTGCATGAAATGGTACATAGTACACCAAACATTGTATGATATGGTACACAGTACATCAGACATGGTATGAAATGTGCATGGTACACCAGACATTGCATGAAATGGTACATTGTATGCTAAGCATTGCATGGTATGGTACACAGTACATCAGACATTGTATGAAATGTACACGGTACATCAGACATTGTATGAAATGTACACGGTACATCAGACATCAGACACCGGTGGATCGGTGGTCTAGAGGTAACGCGCCTGTCTAGAAAGCGAAAAGTCCGGGTCTGAAGTGTGCGGCGGTTCGTACCCCGTTTGGACCGGAAATTTTTCCCCCATCCATTAGACCATTAGTGGTGGTCTGGGCGCTAGTCTTTCGGATGAGACGATAAACCGAGGTCCCGTGTGTTACACGTAATTATTTAGCGCACGTAAAAAAACCCACGGCAACAAGAGAGTTGTCCCTGGCAAAATTCTTAGAAAAAAGCCACTCTGATAGGGAAACAAATACAGCTGCAGAAAAAAATAAGGGTGAAAGGGTGGCGCAGCGCTGTGGCGACGCGTTCTCCCGCTCTCCCCGGGGAGAGCAGCCCGAATTTCACGGGGAGAAATCTGCCGTGACTTAAAGTGGTATGAAATAAAATCTGATCGCTTTGATTTGTTGCTTTACAAGATTCAGCGCTATATAAATTCCATACATTATTATTATTATTATTTAAATGCACACGGTACACCAGACATATTGTATCGAATGGAATACGGTACACCAGACTTGGTACAGAATTGAAAACGGTGCATCAGACATTGTATGAATGAATGGGTCGCCACACACAAGGTACGGTACAGATTTGTACACCGTTCATCAGACACCATACACCAGAGCAGCATCGAGTGTGGTTACCAGTTGGATGGGTGACCGTTTGCGCACCTTGGCTTCAGTACAGTCCCCCCAGTTCACTCAGCTGTAAATGGGTACCTGCCCTCTTTAGGGTCAGGGAAGGAAAAGCATCGAGGAAGAGGAGATGGGCGCTGCCCTCAATATGCTGGCCCCTGGAGAAGTGAGGTTTCTGATGCCTTGCTCCCCCTACGACTTTATAGGTTATGGGATACATTTTTTACACCAGACACGGTACGGAAATGGCATGGCACAACACGACACGCCCGGCACAGCACGGCAAGCCCAATACTGACTGCCTTGCTTGTGTGTGGATCATATTTCCCCATTCATGTCCAAGATCGTTTTTGCCGTCAGTGGCTGTGTGACCATGTGAGTTATGACTGTAACTGGAGCCGGTGATAACTGACTGGCCCCTGGTTAAGAAGAACAGTGAGAAGGGCCAAAACCCTGACTAGAAAGGTCAAAGCGATAGGGACACACACACACCCATGTGACCTTCACCTTCGTGACCTTGACCGCATGATTATCATAATCAGCTTTCAAATGAGAAGTGATTGCCAATATGACACGTTTAGTATTACAAATTGCTTTTCCACTTTTATGATGATTTCACAAGGTGTGCAAGATATGCTGCACAGCAGTTCGAGCCATGTAATAATTGTACAAGTCACTCTGTTTTACATATTAAGCAGCAATGTCGATTTACCATGGGGTGGGGTTTAATTAAAATAAGCTGTAGCTTGATGCCTTTCCCCCCTGTTGTATCCGTGTCTGTTTATGATGCGTGTGTGTGTATTGAATAAACAATGGTTAAACCGA
>CM054134.1:50182750-50190250 GCA_028751875.1 Rapana venosa
TCTTTTTTTTCTTTCTTTCTTTTTTTCTTTCTTTCTTTCTTTCTTTCTTTCCTTCTTTTCTGCCTTTCTTTTCTTTCTTTCTTTCCTCCTACATTTCATTCTTTCTCTCTTTCTTTCTTTCATTCTTTCTTCCATTTTTTTCATTCTTTCTTTCATTCTTTCTTTCTTTCTTTTTTTTCTTTCTTTCATTCTTTCTTTCTTTCTCTCTTTCTTTCCTTCAGTATCTGATTAAAAAAAAAAGCAAAAAGGGGAAGGTTTAAGTCCAAACCTCTCTAAAGCCTCTTCGCTTTCGATTGAAGCCTCATTGTCTTTCGCCTTTGCAAACAAGAATGGAGTTCACTGCTGCAGGCTTACTCATCATCATCATCATCATCAGCATCACCAGCATCATTCTGTCCCCCACCTCCCATAGAAACTTCCCTGTTACATGCTCTGCCAGGCCGGTGCTGTAGGCTTAAGTTTTGAATGCGGAAGATTGTCGGTGAGGGGGGAGGAGGGAAGGGGTTGAGTGGGGTGGATGGTGTTAAGTGGGGGGGTGTGTTTGGTGTTGAGGGGGCGTGTCGCGGTCGTGGGCAGACAGGGGGGGGTCCTGAAGAAAAACAGTGTAGACTACAACATGTAATGCTTCCTGGATTCGGATGGGCGAAGTTGAATAGTAAAGGATTTGATCTGAGAGAAATAGTTGTTTGTTGTTCATGTAGTTGTTGTTGTTTTGTTGTTTTGCTGGCTGTTTTGGATTGGGTTTTTTTTGTTGGGGTGTTGGGGTGGAGGGGTAGTATCTGTCTTCTCAAACAGATTTCTTGACTTGATGGAAAGAATTTCTTGTAGGGGGGGGGGGGGGGGGGGGGGGGATGGGGATGGTGGATCGGTGGTCTAGAGTAACCGCGCCTGTTATAAAGCGAAAAGTGGTCTGTAGTGTGCGGCGTTGTACCCCGTTTGGACCGGAATTTTTCCCCCATCCCTAGACCATGAGTGGTGTCTGTGGCGTAGTCTTCGGATGAGACGATACCGTATGGTCCGTTGTACATTATTATTTAGCGCGCGTAAAAAACCACGGGCAACAGAGAGTTGTCCTGGCAAAATTTTCTAGGAAAATACCACTTCTGATATGGGAAACAAATACAGCTGCAGAAAAAAAAAAAAAAAAAAAAAAAAGGGTGTGAAAGGGTGGCGCAGCGCTAAGTGGCACGCGTTCTCCCGCTCTCCCGGTGAGAGCAGCCCGAATTTCACGGAGAGAAATCTGCCGTGACTTAAAGTGGTATGAAATAAAATCTGAGCGCTTTGATTTGTTGCTTTACAAGATTCAGCGCTATATAAATTCCATACATTATTATTATTATTGTTAGATTGGGTTTGGGTCCTTTTTGTCTGCCTTCTTCTTCTACTCTGAGTGCGTCTTAGTGTACGAGCATGCAGTGTGTGTGTGTGTGTGTGTGTGTGTGTGTGTGTGTGTGTGTGCGCGCGCGCGCGTGCGTGCGTGTGTGTATGTGTGTGTGAGCGTTATGACCTTGCTTTCAGACAATTTTTAGTGGCACCTCAGATTTTACATATAGTCGTGGATTGTCCTTTAAGCAATGCCAGACTAAAATTGTATTGTCCTGCGTGTCTCTCTCTCTCTCTCTCTCTCTCTCTCTCTCTTTGCTCTCTCTATCTCCTCTCCTCTCTATCTTCTCTCTCTCTCTCTCTCTCTCTCTCTCCCCTCTCTCCTCTCTCTGTCTATCTGTCTGTCTCTCTCCCTCCCTCCTCCCTCCCTACCTCCCTCTCTCTTTCTCTCTCAATCAATGAATCAATCAATAAATGTACAAATTGTCAGTGCTAACCACCCCCCCCCCCCCTCCTTGTCTTTAAATTCCTTCTCTTTTAAAAAAAAAATCGTTTTCTCTTGTTAGTACTGAAAGTTGTTGAATCCTCTGACATCTCTCAAGGGACAAGTTTTCCCGTAAAGGGTTTAGTGAGATGTCAGACAGACTTTCTGATGCAGGCAACCAGGATTTACATGACACCCCAAAAAAGCTCATGGGAGTGGTGGGTGAGTGTGTGAGCAAGCAAGAAAGAGAGAGAGAGGAGGGGGGTGGAGGCAGAGAGAGAGAGAGAGGAGGGGAGGGAGCAGAGAGAGAGGAGGGGGAGAGAGAGAGAGAAAGAGAGAGAGAGAGAGGAGGGGGATGGAGGCAGAGAGGAGAGGAGGGGGAGAGAGAGAGAGAAGAGAGAGAGAGGGGGGGAGGAGGGAGGAGAAAGAAAGAGAGAGAGAGATCGGAGAGAGAGGGAGGAGAGAGAGAGAGATGGGAGATAGAGAGAGAGGAGGGGAAGAGAGAGAAGAGAGAGAGAGGGAGGGAGGGAGGGAGAGAGAGAGAGCGAGCGAGAGAGAAGGAGACAGAGAGAGATGGGAGAGAGAGAGAGGAGACAGAGATAGGAAATAGAGGGGGAGGGGGGGGGGGGGGGCAGAGAGGGAGAGACAGACAGAATCAGAGAAACAGACAGACAGGCAAAGGGGGGGGGGGGGGGGGGGGGGGGGCGCAGAGAGACAGACAGAGAGAGAGAGAGAGAGAGAGAGAGAGAGTCTTTCCTTTTGATGGCTTGTGTTTCTCGGGTTACTTTGTTGTTCTCCCCTTAGGGACTGTTGAAGGATAAATTCAGACTGGGGAAAGCAGTGTGTAGTGGGGGAGCAACAACACAGAGCGGCTGTATTCACACCACACACACACACACACACACACATACACACACAGCCATCTTTCTAATCCTTTCCCAACTTTTGATCCAGTTTGGAGTATTGGTTGCAATGTATGTCTCGTTTAGGTGAAAGGTTCATGCATGATTAATGACTATGTTGAAAAAACTTTCTCTTTTTTTTCATTTTTGGAGGGAGAAACAACAAAATGTAACTTTTGTATTTCCTTGTTAAAAGTTGTTAGAAGATTTTGCTGACTTCATTTGCTTCAGACAAAATTGATTCTGGTTTCAGGGTACGATGTGCTCTAGAGAGTTTTTGAAAGCGTGCAAGATTTTGTTGATGATGTGGTTTTTGCCTTCTCCCTTGCATGCCCTGGGACCCATTCATAGTTTATGGGATTGATCAAACAGCATTGTTTCCAAGTGAAAGTCCAAAATAGAGATTTGAACGTGTATCATGCAGACTGCCTCTGGGAGGTAGCATGATACCTTTGTCTTCTCTGTTGGATAAATTGCTTTACAAGATTCAAGCCATAAAATTGCCATTACATTATTATAATTTATTATTATTGTTAAGACTTTGAGGGGACCTGGGTGTAAAAAAAAATTTTTTAAGAAACATGTTGCCTATTCATTATCCCTCGAAATAAAAGATTTGATTGATTGTTGTCTTGTCCCAGACTTGCCTTGTTCTTCCTTGTCGCCAAACACGCAGACATCAACTACTGTGTTATTTTGCGAAAACACACGTTGCGCTGCCATTAAGCGCCTGACAAGTGAGGCTCTGCATCTGACTTTGGCTTGAGAGAGAATTGTTATCTTTTAAGTATTTCTGGAAGAAGAAGAAGAAGAAAGAAAAGGCAGGGGAACGGACCAAGAAGCTAGATTTTTATTTTTATTTATTATTTATTCTTTTATATTGAGGATAATGGAATAAGCACTCTTGTGCTTTCTTACATCCAGTCCCCGTGTGTATGCGGTTTTGTAAATTATGTCATCTGTTCCCACCGGCACACAATGGTCTACTCTTCCGAAAAGCGGAACAGGATTTAACATGTGCGCAAGATGTTCTAGAAAGCAGACAAGAAGAAGGTGACAGGAAGAAATGGAGAAAGGCGGAAATAAAGAGAGGGATAGAAGAGAGGGAATTCCTAGCACAGAATTTGCAGAAGGTGGGGAGGCTATTTATACTGACAGGCTTCTGGCCTCCCCATGAGGGAGAGACTGCATTATTAATTATTATGTTTATGTTTGTGTTCATTCCTGCAAGATTGAGAGCTCTCCCTTCTATACTACAAACCAATTGCTCATAGGGTAAAAACACTCGCTTGGTAAAGCATCTTCTCAGTGTCCATGTCCGTTTGGTGCAACTTATAAGGGATATGTCACTAGCTGTACCATAGCATTGAGAACATTGAGAATTAGGACTAAACTCATTCTAGTACTGCTCTGTTTTCTGCTGTAGATTGATCCTTTCTTAACCTTTTCTTTCTTTCTTTCTTTCTTTCTTTCTTTCAGTCATTCTTTCTTTCTTTCTTCCTTTTTATTTATTTCTGTCTTTCTTTCTGTCTGTATGTTCATTTATTCATTCATTCATTCATTCATTCACTCATTCACTCACTCTTTCTTTCTTTCTTCCCTTCTTCCTTCCTTCCTTCCTTCCCTCCCTCCCTCCTTCCTTTCTTCCCTCCTTCCTTCCTTTCTTTCGTTCTTTCTTTCTTTTCTTTCTTTCTTTTCTTTCTTTCTTTCTTTTTTCTGGGTTTTTCTTTCAGCATGTTCTCTTTTTTTTCTTTTTCAAATATTCAAAAAGATAGCTCATGTACCTACTATATCTCAGTGTATGATGATTCTGCCATTGATATTAAGATGTTCACTTCGGATAAGTTAGAAATGTTGAATGTGATTGTATCTTCGAAATAAACAATACGATCAGGTTCTCTTGTTTTCGATAGAATTATAATCAGAGAAGGTTTTGTTTTATTGCATGTATAAATCTTTTGACTGAACACGCTGTGTTCTTTTTGTCTGTTGCAGGTAAGCACATGGGAGCAAGAATCAGAATCAGGAGTGACGTGAGAAAGGAATGTCTGGGAAAAGTGGTAACCATTCTTCACATTACTAGTCCGGGTGATGGTGTACTGTGAAGAGATGAGTGTTTGTGTGTATGAGTGTACGTGTTTATTTTATTTTTTAATATTTTTTTATATCGAGGATAATCGAATAAGCACTTATGTGCTTTTTTACATCCAGTCCCCGTGTGTATGTGGTTTTGTAAATTGTCATCTGTTCCCACCGGCACGCAATGGCCTACTCTTACGAAAAGAGGAACAGGATTTTAACGTGTGCGCAAGATGTTCTGCGTGCGTTCGCACACGGGGCCTCGGTTTATAGTCTCATTCGGGGAAAGTAGAGTCTGCACTGATGTTAACTCCAGGGGAAAATATCCCCTTGAACGGGAATCGAACCCGGGTTGTCAGATTGCGAGCGCAATGTTCTAACCACCAGGCTATCCCGTCCCCACGTGTGTGTGTGTGTGTGTGTGTGTGTGTGTGTGTGTGTGTGTGTGTGTGTTGTGTGTGTGTGTGTGTGTGTGTGTGTGTGTGTGTGTGTGTGTGTGTGCGTGCGTGCGTGCGTGTGTGTCTGTCTGTCTGTCTGTCTGGTCTGTCTGTCTGTGTGTTGTTATTCTTTTTATTTATTTTTTCCTCAGCCATTTTTGGATTTTTCCTGCTTTCTTTGTTGTAAAATGTGTTTCTGTTTCGCATCTGTTTTGTCGATTTTTTTGCTGCTTTTTGTGTGTATGTATGTGTTTCTGCCCACAGTTTTCCACACAAAAAAATGTTTAAAACCCTAGTTCTGTTGTATAAGCTTTCATATTTGTTACTTTTTCGTGTTCACATTTTGTTTGCTTGTTTATTTGTATAGTTTTGCTTGTGTCCTTTCTGCTGTTTTATTCTGTTTGGTTTCATTTTGCATACTGATTGTGTTTTTTTTTGTCGTTTTGTTTATCTTTCTTTTTATAATTTGGTTCGTTTTGTGTTTCGATAATGTGTGCTTCTTTATTTGTAGTTTTGTCTTTTTTTTTATCGCTCTCTCTCTCTCTCTCGTTCTCTCTCTCTCTCTCTCTCTCTCTCTCTCCCCTCTCTCTCTCTCTCTCATCTCTCTCTCTCTCTCTCTCACTCTCTCTCTCTCTCTCTCATTGGTTTATTCATGTTTGCTTCACTTTTTGCCCATGAGGGCCTGGTGTAAAAAGCCTCTGGCTTATCCAATTACCCTCATTAAAATATTCGAGTTCGAGTTCGAGTTTTCTCTCTCTCTCCTCTCTCTCTCTCTCTCTCTCTCTCTCTCTCTCTCCCCTTTTCTTTTCTCTCTCCTCTCTCTTTTCTCTCTCTCTCTCTCTCTCTCTCTCTCTCTTCTTTCTCTCTTTTTCTTACTCTTCCTTCCCTTTCATCCTTTCTCATGTTGATATGTTTATTCCTGTAACTGCCAAGAGAGCAGACTGACAGACTGAGAAAATTGTGCAAATGGCGTCAAGTCTCTCTGTTTGTTGTTTGTTTATTCAGTCTATTCATTGTGCTTTTTTTGGGGGGGTGGGGGGGCGGGGTGGGAATAAATAACAAAACCACAACAATGGCTATGTCACGTCTGTTTAGATCTGTAGAACACCAGAAAGAAAGAAAAAACCTACCAAACAAACGAGAACAAACCCCCCAAAAATGAAACAACGCAAATAAACGAAAACAAACAATGTATGTAGATTGGGGCCAGAAACAGGTTGAGAGGGATGATTGCTTTTGTTTAAACAAAAACACAAAACGGCCACTTGAAAAGGAAAATACACCCCCCAAAAAAAATCTCCCCCCCCAAAAAAAACACCCCAAAAAACCCAACAAAAATCCCAAAAACCCCAACCAACCCTGATTCTTTCAATCGTTTTTCTTTGTTTTTGCTGGCAACTCGCCGCAGGACAGTCACCCCGCAGACAGATAAATTAAACTTTTCCGCTTTGATCTGTAAAGTGATTTCAGTTTGTTGTTGTTGTTGTTTTTATTTTGTGGGGGGTGGGGTAGGGTTGGCAAGCGAATCCTGTTTCAGTTTTTTGTTTTGTTCTGTTTTGTTTTGTTTTGTTTTGTTTTCTCTTAATCTGTTTTCGTGTGCTTTCAGTTGGGTGTTTTTTCTTCTTCTTGTTTTGCGAGTGCTTTGATAATATTGTAAAACGAAAGATTGAATGTGTGTGTGTGTGTGTGTGTGTGTGTGTGTGTTGTGTGGTGTGTGTGTGTGTGTGTGTGTGTGTTGTGCGCGCGCGCGCGGCGCGCGCGTTGCGTGCTCGTATTCAGCACGTATATTATGTTTGCATCCATGTGCCTTCGTGTCACACGCACATACACACACACGCGCAGGCGCGCGTGCACACACACACACACACGCTCTCATGACATCAATGGCTGGAATCACTTTGGAAGCCACCTTCCCAGTCTTTTTCTGTGCTTGAAACAGGAAGTCATTACAGGTGTGTGTGTGTGTGTGTGTGTTTTGTGTGTGTGTGTGTGTGTGGTGTGTGTGTGTGTGTGTGTGTGCGTGTGTGCGTGTGTGTGTGTGTGTAGGTGTGTTGTAGGTGTGTGTGTGTGTGTGTGTGTGCATGGTGTGTGTGTGTGTGTTTGTGTGTGTTTATGTGTGTGTGTGGTGGGGGGAAGGGGAGTGGAAGAATGTCAGCGCTTTTTGGACATTGTGATCAAATGTGAGGCCTGTCCAGCATTCAAGATTTTTCGCAGACGACAGTCAACGGCAAACAACCATTTAACTTCAACACACCAGGGAAGAGAAACTATTCTA
>CM054134.1:50195250-50197750 GCA_028751875.1 Rapana venosa
TAATTTGTCATCCAAACTTGCCTCAGACCATCAGCATTCTTTTTCTGCAGGTTTCTTTTGTTCTCCTCTCTCTCTCTCTCTCTCTCTCTCTCTCTCTCTCTCTCTCCTCTCTCTCTCTCTCTCTCCTCTCTCCTCTCTCTCTCTCTCTCCCCCCCCCCCCCTCTCTCTCTCTCTCTCTCTCTCTCTCTCTCTCACCCTGGTTAACTAATGAAATCACTGAAGCCATAGCCATCCGAGATCATTTACTAAAATCAACAGGAAGAGATGAAAAATTTAAGGAGCAGCGAAATAAAGTGACATTCATGAAACGAATTGCAAAAAAGAAATATTTTAGTGAGTTAATATCATCTAAGAAGGACACAAAGTCTCTCTGGAAAGCAATTAATCAGTTAGCCGGTAAATCATCTTCATCATGTGCTTCATCAGGTATGGGTCTATCTGCAGAAAAGATCAATAAACACTTTTGTTCTATTGCAGAAAAAATTGTAAACATTGATCGCTCAGAATTCAATGACTTACATCTTTTACAGGAATTTTGTAACTCAGTCAATAAAGTCTAAACTGTCCTTCAAATATATTGGTGTGCATGAAGTGCATAAGGAATTGTGTTCATTAAAGCAAACAAGCTCCCGTGGTTTAGATAATTTAGACAGCAAAATTTTGAAGATTTCTGCGCACGTAATCTCTGAACATCTTACATATATCTATAATCTCTGTATTGAAAAAAGTTGCTATCCTCAAATGTTTAAAGATGCCAAAGTTATACCTGTTCTTAAATCTGGAGATCCAAATGACCCTTCCAACTATCGACCTATTTCGATTCTATCTATCTTATCTAAACCTTTAGAAAAGCACTTAAAGCAACATCTTCTGTCACACTTTACTAAACATAACTTATTCCATCCTAATCAAAGTGGCTTTAGAGAAAATCATTCATGCCATACTGCACTCAGCAACATCATAGAGCAATGGCATTTAAATATTAATAATAATATCTTAACTGGAGCAATTTTTGTAGACTTTGCCAAGGCATTTGACTGTATTGATCACAACCTCCTAGTAAAGAAACTGGCTATGTATGGTTTATGCGCAGACTCACTAAAACTAATGACCTCTTTTCTTGATAAAAGAAAACAAGCTGTTTATCAAGATTCATTTATGTCGTCCCTTTTGCCAGTGAAGTATGGTATTCCTCAAGGTTCTGTGCTAGGGCCCATCCTCTTTTCAATATATATCAATGATCTTCCTCTCCATGTTTCTTCTACTTGTGAACTCTTTGCCGACGACACTACCATACATACAGCGGATCATGATGTAAACTCTGTAGGTAAAATTTTTCAAAAGGACTTAAACAATCTAGCAGCATGGACAGAGTGCAATCACATGGCTCTCCATCCACTGAAATCAAAATTTATGGTTGTTGCAACAAGACAAAAGCGCCAAAACTTTAAAACAAAACTAAATGGAATAAAGATTTACGATAAAGTATTAGAAGAAGTCAGCTCATATAAACTACTTGGTCTGCATATTGATAATAACTTGTCATGGTCTGATCATGTTTTTAGTATTTCAAAAAAATTATCTAAGAAGCTATTCCAACTTAATCGAATAAAACATTTCCTTGATCAGCATACTCGAAAACTATTCTTCTAACGCTTATATAAAACCTGATCTTGATTATGCATCTACATGCTGGGATTTGGCAAGTAAAAACTGTTTACGACAACTTGAGAGAGTATATAAACGTTCTCCCCAAGTTAATTCTGCTTAGAACTACTTCCTTAGAAACTAATAGCTACAAAGAGTTGAACATTCTTCCTTTTAGTTTACATTGTCTCTTTAATAAAGGTGTATTATGTATAAGATTATGAATAAACTAGCCCCACATTATCTTTGTCAGCGTTCCCTGTTAAAAAAATGTTCGTAACAAAAGCAGTGTTGTTACTCCTCACCAAGAACCGATCTGTTTTATGTCATCCCTTGTTTATTCTGGTAGCAAGTTATGGAACGAAATCCCAGTCAGTATAAAAGAGAAAAGCAGCCTATCATCTTTCAAAAAAGCGTACCACACCCCACTTGTTTAATTTTCTGTAATATGCATTGGGTGAGCGTGCTTGTTGAACTCTGTGTGTGTGAGTGTGTATGCGTGCAAGCGCGCGCAATTGTGTGTGTGTGTGTGTGCGTGCGTGTGCGGTGTGTTTTGATGCTCTGTGGTGGTGGTGGGTTGTTGTTTTTTTTTGTTGTTTGTTTTTTTGTGGTGGTGTTGTTGTTTTTTTTGGTTTTTTTTTCCAAATAATGTTCATTGTTTGGTTTTGAGGGTGTAATGTGTGGCTATGGTATTTTGATGATTACGACTTAAGGCTGATATGATATGTGAGGAAATGTACATATGTATGGATTTGTATCCTGGACGATTTGTGTGATTTGTGCAAGCTCGCACGTGTATTGCGTTTCCGTGCATATGTACGCGTAGTGTGTGTTATGTGTGTGTGTGTGTGTG
>CM054134.1:50212750-50220250 GCA_028751875.1 Rapana venosa
ATATTATGTGATTAATTGAAATTAATGGAAGGAGATTATAGTCGTTGATAATCTCACCTTATGCTATCCTTTTTTTTCAAATCTGGTTAATGTTTGACATATAAAATGTTATGTTTTGTTGTTAGACGCTGAAAAGACAAGGATAGGAAAAAACACTTTGAAATATCAGAAGAGAAAACTGTACACAACCTGGTATTTGATATTGTAGGATAGTGATTGAAGAATATGAAAATGAATGTATATACATATGTGCACGCACGCGCGCGCGCACGCAAACACATACTACACACTACATACACACACTACACACACACACTACAGAGACACAGACAGACAGGCAGACACACACACACACACACACACACACACACACACACACACACACACACACACTTCAATTCAATTCAATTCAAAACCTTTATTATCTCAGAGGCAGAGAAATGCCGGTGGGTCACGAGTCATACATAAAAACAATAAACATGTAAACATGATATTACACACACATACACACACACACGCACACACACACCATCCGATAAAAAAGCACCCACAAATCAGCAATACATCAGCCAGTCATCAACTCACCCAAGTAAAATCACTAATACTCATGTGCGCACCAGTAAACCCATGCATCCGCGCGCGCTCGCGCTCGCACACACACACACACACACACATTGGAAACATTCTCACACATGCGCACGCATTTTTATGACATCAACCAAAATAGTTATAACATGTTTTATAATACAAATACGAATTAAATCAATTCTCTGTTCTATTAAGATATTAAGCACAGTGTAAAATAATAACACGCGCACACATTTTTTGTTGTTGTTGCATAAATCAAATTGGTATAACATATCATTTTATGATAAGACAAACATCACTGAGATTCATATTCTATTCTATCGAAATATTGAACACACACATACATCCCCCGCCCCCCCACGCCACACACACACATACACACAGAAGGTACTAGTGTGTCAGGGAGAGAGCGTCTCCAGTAATTGCCTGTTGTGACAAGGCGAAGTGAAGAGGACAGACAGACAGACAGACAGACAAACAGACAGGCAGACAGACAGTCAGACAAACAGACAGACAGACAGACAGACAGTCAGACAAACAGACAGACAGGCAGACAGACAGACAGACAGACAGACAGTCAGACAGTCAGACAGACAGACAGACAGTCAGACAGTCAGACAGACAGTCAGACAGACAGACAGACAGACAGTCAGACACAGTCAGACAGACAGACAGACAAACAAACAGACAAACAGACAGACAGACAGACAGACAGACAGACAGACAGACAGTCTCTGCACTCCCTCACTGCCTTTCCTCGCTCTGGGACGCCCGCCCTGAAACTGATCCCTTTGGTCCTCTCTGGATGAAGGAAAAACAAAGACCGGCATAGCAGAAAGACAGACAAAACAGACAGACCAGACAGACAGACAGACCAGGCAGACAGATAGACAGACCAGGCAGACAGACAGACAGACAGACAAACAGACAGATAGACAGACCAGGCAGACAGACAAACAGACAGACAAACAGACAGATAGACAGACCAGGCAGACAGACAGACAAACAGACAGATAGATAGACAGACCAGGCAGACGGACAAACAGACCAGGCAGACAGAGAGACAAACAGACAGACGGACAAACAGACCAGGCAGACAGACAAACAGACCAGGCAGACAGACAGACAAACAGACAGATAGACAGACAGACAAACAGACAGACAGACAGGCAGATAGACAGACCAGGCAGACAGACAAACAGACCAGACAGACAGACAAACAGACAGATAGACAGACAGAAAGACAAACAGACCAGGCAGACAGACAGACAAACAGACAGATAGACAGACAGACAGACAGACCAGACAGACAGAAAAACAGACCAGGCAGACAGACAGACAGACATATAGACAGACAGACAGACAGACAACAGAAGATAGACAGACCAGGCAGACAGACAAACAGACCAGGCAGACAGACAGACAAAACAGACAGATAGACAGACCAGGCAGACAGACAGACAGACAGACAGACAGACAGACAGATAGACAGACCAGCAGACAGACAGACAAACAGACAGACAGACCAGGCAGACGGACAGACAGACCAGGCAGACGGACAGACAGACCAGGCAGACGGACAGACATACAGACAGACAGTCAGACAGACAGACAGACAGTCAGACAGACAGACAGACAGACAGACAGTCAGACAGACAGACAGGCAGTCAGACAGACAGACAGACAGACAGACAGTCAGACAGACAGACAGGCAGTCAGACAGACAGACAGACAGACAAACAGTCTCTGCACTCCCTCACTGCCTTTCCTCGCTCTGGGACTGCCGCCCTGAAACTGGTCCCTTTGGTCCTCTCTGGATGAAGGAAAAACAAAGACCGGCATAGCAGAAAGACAGACAAAACAGACAGACAGACGAAAGACAGACAGACAGACAAGACAGACAGACAAACAGACCAGGCAGACGGACATACAGACCAGGCAGACCAGACAGACAGACCGACAGACAGACAGACAGACAGACCGACAGACAGACAGACAGACAGACCAGGCAGACAAACCGACAGACCGACAGACCGACAGACAGACAGACCGACAGACAGACCAGGCAGACAGACAGACAAACAGGCAGACAGACCAGACAAACAGACCAGGCAGGCAGGCAGACCAGGCAGGCAGACAGACAGACAGACAGACAGACCAGACAGACAGACAGGCAGGCAGACAGGCCGGCAAGGGGGGAGCAGTGGTGCTGAAAACAGAGCAGTGCTATTTTCTCTGCTGACGTCTCCTGCTTTGAAGTTGCAGTGGCGTGACCAGGGAAGCAGAGATGAGGATTGATGAGGATGAGGAGTTTGAGATGAAGAGGCCTGCTGGAAAAAAAAAAGAAAGAAAGGAAAGGAAAGGACAGGAAGGGAAGGAAGGAAGGAAAGGATGTAGTGCGTGTACTAACTAGAGTTCTCTCTTTTAAGGGGGGAAGTGGGGGTTCAATCTTTTTTGTGGTGTAAAGCAAGTTATTTTTGGTTGTATCTAATTTTGTTGCTTTGGTTGTTATATTATTACTTCAGCGTTCGTTCAGTTCGTTCCATTCTTTCGTGTTCTTAGTTTAGGAGAAAAGCTTCCAATATTGAAGCAGCGATGATGTTTGTAAGTGTCAATGAGAGTAATTCGTAACACGATGGAACGATGTAGTAGATTGTTTTTGCATAGTGAAGACCTGTATCAGATACTTTGTGTTTTCAGTGTGATGTGGATGTTGGCATCAGTCAGGCTCCAGAGGAGGATATTTTTTATTCCGCTGATAAGAGATTTGAAGCTTTTATGGATTGATGGAGGGAGCTGTGAGACTGGAGTTTGCATCATCATCTTGTGCTAGTTAATTCATGAACAGTATTGGTAGTTACAGCACAGTTCTTGGCATAGTTATTGGGCAGCCCTCCTAGCTTGGGAAAAGAACATTACATTACCAGAGTACTGCACTGTCCTGTTCATGCCTGTCTGCTTATCAATACACTTTTTCCTTTTAGTTTTAGTGGGTGGGGAGGGGGGGGGGGGTCACAACAGCAGTCTTTATCATTTGTGAACTCTTTGTGAGATAATCCTATCGGTTGTTTTCGAACGATTTTATTCAAACTTTAAACCCTATGCTTTTCTTTACAGAGTCCCAAGTATCTAGTCTTAAAAACTCAGTTATATTTTAACACATGAAAACTTTGAAAAGTATTTCTATACACATAAAATGGCCTGATCTATAGTGAAAGTGGCTGAGTGCCTTTATGAATGGGTATGACAACCAGCGTTGTTTGCTGTGGGATACATCTGGAAGATCCACAACAGTAGACCGCAAGCCAAGAAGAAACCAAATGTTAATCAAAGAAACATCAGACCAATGACTCATGCTGTAAGCCTTGGTGGGAAAGTGATAAAACCGACTGAAACCTAGGAATCAACCTTTTTCTTGCAGAAAAGACACAGATATATGGAGGTTCAGATGCCTTTCCTGCTGTAAACTACACTTTGAAAAAAACCCGAGTCACATTTCTTCGTGTGTGCTTGTCAATGATTAGAAAGAGTGATGGTGGTTCTGTCTGCATCCCTCACGCCCTAAGTGACTTATTTCACAGTCAGACTGGCCTGTACAACCGTTGCTGGATTGGCTTTGAGGTGATCCCTGTCTGTCCATCCATCAGTCGCTACAATGCCAAAGCGCTCCTCTGCTCCAGAAGAGGAAGGAGATCTTTCCGCCTTTGGGGATGGCCATGACACATTATTTCTCAGCACCATCCATTGGATGCTCATCAGCCCCTGTGGGTAAGGGCGGAGTACCAGGCTGCAAAGCCACTTCACTGGCTGTGGCCATCCATTCAGCTTACTTTCTATGGAGCGCTTACTAAATCTTCTCCTTTTGCTTTGTTCATCTCAGTCACTACCACTTCCAGTACCACCAGAACAACCACCACTCTGTGTCATTTTTGTACGGCACGATTCTCATCTATAATTATCAGTGAAAGGCAAAAAGTATCCTTAACATAATCTCCTTTCAATTCCATTTTTTGTATTTATCCCATCCTACTTCCACTGGGACTACATTATCAGAGTCGACACAACCAATTCAGACACCAATGATAAATGTTACAATGATAAATGTTTAGAAAATGAAAGACCAGTATTTGATTTATTAGTCAGTGCAGTTATCAATTTGATACGTAAGTATCAATGTTTAACGTATGGGACATCACTAGATGTAGTCTTTAATGCAGTATGCATGGAAATGTTTTTATAATGTGACTGATATATTAGTGGTTATGTAGAAGATGTTGAGGGATACGTATTCACTCCTTCACGACTTTTCCTTTGTGACTAATAAACCAAACATAAATAACCTAAGCGGCCGGTCGTTGGGGAGCGAGGCGTCAGAGACCTCACTTCTCTAGGGCCAGCATATTGAGGGCGGCGCCCATCACCTCTCCCTCGCTGCTTTACCTTCCCTGACCCTAAAGAGGGCAGGTACCCATTTACAGCTGGGGGAACTGTACTGAAGCCAAGGGTGCAAACAGTCACCCATCCACTTGGAAACCACGCTCAATGCTGCTTAGCCTTAGCTTGGGGAAAGCGAGTGCTTTGACCACTGTGTTATCCTGTACATGTTACCAATACCAACTGAACAATCAGCCGTAGAAAAACATGTCTGACCAATTTCTGCTTCCTTTTCAAAATAGCTCTTTAAAGATTCGTTGTGCTTTTGTTTTGCTTTGATTTTAAAAATAGAAAAGAAAATAAAGTCCTGCGCAGTAAAATCGTTCAAAGGCATCATCTGATATACAAAATCTGTCAATGACAAGCATTTGATGTACTATTTGTGCACGAATTATTCCTTCACCAGCTTAATCAAGTTAATATAGGCCTGTCCGCTGTATGTAAGAACGATGACAGACGTGTTCAATGCATGTTCAGCTGATGACTATCTATTCGCTATCCATCCAGTGGCCCTGCCTGTGACAGACAGATAGACAGACAGACAGGACAGACAGACAGACAGACAGACAGCAAAGTCCTGTTTCACGTCCACCTGATGACTATCACTACCCATCCAGTGGCCTTGCCTGTGACAAACAGACAGACAGACCGACAGACAAGTCCTGCTTCCATGAGTAAGTGCACTGCTTGACTCGTGTCTTCTCACTTCCCTTCGGCTGGGGGGGCAGGCAGTGCAGTGATGGTGTGATGATGGCTGTGGTCCTTGGTGTGATGGGGACAGACAGGCCAGGACAGGACAGCAGGACAGGCCAGGCCAGGACAGGCCAGGACAGGCCCAGTACAAAGCAAAGGCCTGCTGTGTCTGAAGCGGAACACAGATCAATGCTATATTTTCTTTGCTGACGCCGGGCCTAGTTTGATGGAGGGGGGGGGGGGGGGGGGGGCGGTGTGGAGTGAGTGAGTGTATGTGCGTGCGTGCGTGTGTCTGTGTCCGTGTCTGTGTCTCTGTGTATCTGTGTGTCTCTGTGGGTGTTTTGGGAAGAAATAGAAACAAAGAGTCAGAAAGATAGTGCGACAGTTAGACAGACAGACAGACAGGCAGAAACAGACATCAAATTACAGTTTCTAAGGAGATACAAGAAGAAAAGACACAAATGTCCTTCTTATGTGAACATATCCCATCACCGTTTACATATATGCCAAACTTGTTTCTCAACAGTACAATCCATGTGACAGATGTTTCAGATTGAGCTAGAATTTTGTGAACATGGCCAACTATCTATAGAAATTCAGCCTTTTTGGGGCTGATTTTCTTGTCTTTAAAAAATTCAGATCTTTTAAATGCAGATGTCCTTTTAAAAAAAACCAAAACATTTCGTTCAAACCAATCGCCCCTCCACCAAAACAAAAGCTTTTCGGAAAACTAGGCCATTGTGTGTGAGTGGGGAACGATTGACAAAATTTACAAAACCGCATACTCACAGGGACTAGATGTAAAAAAAAAAAAATTAGCACATGAGTGCTTATTCCATTATCCTTCAAATAAAAGAATACAATAAAAACAACTTTTAATAAAGGCCAAACGAACAATACAGAATAGAATCAAAACTAAATCAAAACCACAGCCATCTGCTTGCACCGTGCATACAGTTATTGTCTGTTATCGAAGTATTTGTCTGCTTTTATTTCTGTTCTCTCCTGTTCTTCTTTTCCTTGTACTCGTTCCTCCTTCTTGCAAAGGTCAGTGCAATTCCTCATGACATGCCTTTTAGCTTTGCTTTCACTGTATCGGTCCTGTCTTCACTTGTAGTGCACTGATTCCCTCCTCCGACTGATCATCCTAAATCACAGGCACAACAATCATTCTTTTTATGAGCTATTGCTTTCACTGGCATCAACTGTCCAGTCTCTTTAGAAAGTTTCTCCTTTAAACAAACAAACAAAACAAGCGATGCGGTGGTCGGAGGCATTTTCAGAAACTGTCAGGATTCATAGATCTTTGTCAGGATTAAACGGCCCTATGAAAACTTCACAAACTGGGCTGATGACCTTCTGGTGACACTGTCACAGGAATCAAGTGATGTTCCATGTCATCCCATAATACTACACAGCACACGGAACGCTGAGAAATCTCTAGCAAAGATCTGAAGACGGACAGAACAAGCAAAAGCTCTTTGTATGGGAGTTTGTTTGGGGGTGATAACAGCTAAGTGAACATTGCTGCGGAAGTGGAGAATTTCTTCCGCTTCCGGAGGAACGTGGAAAGAACTCTCCACTTCCGGCAGAAATCGTGTCCCTGTCTCTCCATCTAGAAAAGAAAATACAATAAAAACGGTGTAGGGTTTTTGAGAAATGTTATCTTTAGCGCTCAGCCAGAACATGAAAGCAACATTTTCTAGAGTAATGTCAATCGTCATAATCATCTTTTTTTTTTTTTATTTGCACGAGCATATCAACTAAGAACTGACAGCGTTGTTT
>CM054134.1:50222750-50230250 GCA_028751875.1 Rapana venosa
TGGGTTCGAATCTCAAGAGCAGTCTGGTGAATTAAGGGTAGGGATTTTTACGATCTCCCAGGACAACTTCAAGTGCAAACCTGCCAGTGCCTTATTTCCCTTTCGTGTTTATACACACGCAGAAGATCAAATGTGTGCACGTTAAAGATCCAAAAATGCATTTCAGTGTTCGGTGGGTCACGAAAACACGAGCATACTCCACATACATCCCTGAAGTCGGAATGCGGCTACCTTCATAGCGGGCCAACATTAATGGTCGCATATGCAAAATCTTGCTGTTGGTGAATCTCAGAGTTCTAGCCGGGGAATGAAAAAAAAAATAAAATCTAGCTATACCGCTTGTGTGTGTGGGTGAGGGGTAGGGGGGGGTGTATGTGTGTGTGTGTTTGTGTGTGTGTGTGTGTGGGGGGGGGAATGTATGTGTGTGTATGTGTGTGTGCGTTTTGTGTGTGTGTGTGTGTTTGTGTGTGTGTGTGAGTGTGTATGTGTGGAGGGGGGGCTGTATGTGTTTGTATGTGTGTGTGCGTTTGTGTGTGTGTGGTGTGTGTGTGTGTGTGTGTGTGTGTGTGTGTGTGTGTGTGTGTGTGTGTGTGTGTGTGTGGTGTGTGTGTGTGTGTGTGTGTGTGTAGTTTCTACAGCTGTGGTGTAAGGTATTGACAGGTGCTGAAAAGGTGGAGAGGTTTATTTGACTGTTCAGGGCAGCGTGTGTGTGTGTTGTGTGTGTGTGTGTGTGTGTGTGTGTGTGTGGGTCGCGCTCGTGTGTGAGTGTGTGTGTGTGTGTGTGTGTGTGTGTGTGTGTGTGTGTGTGTGTGTGTGTGTGTGTGTGTGTGTGTGTGTGTGTGTGTGTGTGTGTGGTATGATGTGGTGTGGTGCAGTGTAGAGTATGTGTGTGTGGCGGGGGTGGTGGTGGAGGGGGTTGTGTGGTTGTGGGGGTTTGATGGTGGTGGTGGTGGTGTGTGTGTGTTCTGGTGTTGTGTGGTGTGAGTGTATGTGTGTGTGGTATGGTGTGTGTATGTGTGGTGTGGTGTGTTGTGGTGTGTATTTATTTTATTTATTTTGTTATTCTTTTATATCGAGCATAATGGAATAAGCATACATCCAGTCCCCGTGTGTATGCAGTTTTGTAAATTTTTGTCATCTGTTCCCACCGGCACACAATGGCCTACTCTTACGGAAAGCAGAACAGGTTTTAACGTGTGCGCAAGATATTCTGCATGGGTTCGCACACGGGGCCTCGGTTTATAGTCTCATCCGAAGGACTTTTAGGGAGAGTGGAGTCTGCACTGATGTTAACTCCAGGGGAAAATATCCCCTTGAACGGGAATCGAACCCGGGTCGTCAGATTGCGAGCGCAATGTTCTAACCACTAGGCTATCCCGTCCCCCTACGTGTAGTGTAGTGTAGTGTGTGTGTGCGCGCGCACGTTTGTGTGTGTGTGTGAACAGGTGTGTCATCTTCCATGCAGGTGAAACATGCTTACCAGGAAAAGAGAAATCTCTTCTTGTCTTGGCCTCTGCTCCTGTCTCTGTCTCTGTTTCTGTCTTACTGTGTTGTTTGTTGTCTCTGCTCCTGTCTCTGTCTCTGTCTTACTGTGTTGTTTGTTGTCTCTGCTCCTGTCTCTGTCTCTGTTTCTGTCTTACTGTGTTGTTTGTTGTCTCTGCTCCTGTCTCTCTCTCTGTCTTACTGTGTTGTTTGTGGTCTCTGCTCCTGTCTCTGTCTTTGTCTTACTGTGTTGTTTGTGGTCTCTGCTCCTGTCTCTGTCTTTGTCTTACTGTGTTGTTTGTGGTCTCTGCTCCTGTCTCTGTCTCTGTCTTACTGTGTTGTTTGTTGTCTCTGCTCCTGTCTCTGTCTTACTGTGTTGTTTGTGGTCTCTGCTCCTGTCTCTGTCTCTGTCTTACTGTGTTGTTTGTTGTCTCTGCTCCTGTCTCTGTCTCTGTCTTACTGTGTTGTTTGTTGTCTCTGCTCCTGTCTCTGTCTCTGTCTTACTGTGTTGTTTGTTGTCTCTGCTCCTGTCTCTGTCTCTGTCTTACTGTGTTGTTTGTTGTCTCTGCTCCTGTCTCTGTCTCTGTCTTACTGTGTTGTTTGTTGTCTCTGCTCCTGTCTCTGTCTCTGTCTTACTGTGTTGTTTGTTGTCTCTGCTCCTGTCTCTGTCTCTGTCTTACTGTGTTGTTTGTTGTCTCTGCTCCTGTCTCTGTCTTACTGTGTTGTTTGTTGTCTCTGCTCCTGTCTCTGTCTCTGTCTTACTGTGTTGTTTGTTGTCTCTGCTCCTGTCTCTGTCTCTGTCTTACTGTGTTGTTTGTTGTCTCTGCTCCTGTCTCTGTCTTACTGTGTTGTTTGTTGTCTCTCTTCCTGTCTCTGTCTTACTGTGTTGTTTGTTGTCTCTGTCTCTGTCTTACTGTGTTGTTTGTTGTCTCTCTATCTGTCTTTGTCTCTGTCTCTCTCTGCCTCTTCCGACGACACAAACACATACCAACGAAAACACACAGGCACATGAATGCATGTGGAAGCATGCACACACTCGCACTCTAACACCCCCCACCCACCCACCCACACCCACACCCACAAACACCTCCACACACACACCACACACACACACACTAACCACCACCTCCATCCTTCCCACCCACACCCCCTCCACACACACACACACACACACACATACTAACCCCCCCCCACCAACCCCCTCATCCCCCCCCACACACACACCATACACACACTCACACACACACACACACACTCCCACACCCGGCTTTTCACGACGGATCAGATGACAGAAAATCGAAAAGGGTAAACCATACCTTTTCTTTTGGTTTAAAAAAAAAAAAGATGTATATCTTAACATAACCCTGTCTAGGTAATACCATTATTAGCATAAGAAATTGCGAGGGTTGCGTGGGATCCAGTGTTGGTCTGTCTAGTCTGTCTCACTGAAGCCAGGATCTCGCTTTTTAGTATGAAAGCTGCTGGTGTACTATGTGTGAAAATCACAGTGCCGCTTTAAACCTAACACTGGCTTGCAGTGCAGCGCAGTACAGTGCAGTGCAGCGCAGTACAGTGCAGCGCAGTGCAGTACAGTACAGTGCAGTGCAGCGCAGTGCAGCAGCTGAGTGGTGTCAGATAGACAATTATTATTGACCTGCCTGTAGTTGAGTGGAAAGGTGTACTTTGATTTGGCCGCGCATACCGTGTGTGTGTGTGTGTGTGTGTCTTATCAGGGCAAGGGCTGGATGAAGATAAAAAGTATGTGAATACTTCTCTGTAACCCATGACAAATAAAAATAACTCTCTCTCTCTCTCTCTCTCTCTCTCTCTCTCTCTCTCTCTCTCTCTCTCTCTCTCTCTCTCTCTCTCCTCTCAATCTCTCTCTCTCTCTCTCTCTCTCTCTCTCTCTCTCTCTCTCTCTTCTCTCTCTCTCTCTCTCTCATCCTTCGGATGAGACTATAAACCGAGGCCCCGTGTGCGAACGCATGCCTTACATCTTGTGCACACGTTAAATCCTGTTCCGCTTTTCGAAAGAGTAGGCCATTGTGTGCCGGTGGGGACAGATGACAAATTTTACAAAACTGCATACACACGGGGACTGGATGTAAAAAAGCACATAAGTGCTTATTCCATTATCCTCGATATAAAAGAATGAATAAATAATAAATGAATAAATCTCTCTCTCTCTCTTCTTGCGCGCATGCCTGCCCTTGTGCACGCGTATGCGCGCACAAAGTGACCGTTAGGCCGTCAAGTCTGCAAAGGTCTGGGCACCGGACCACCCACTGCGTTCCTAGATTGCGCTGGAGTTGCCTACCCCTGTCGTGTTTCTCACTTTGATCATAGAATATACACCACACTCCCCAATCTCACCCTCCCACTCCTTCATCTTGTTCCCTCCCTCCGAACTATATGTATATACACCCTTTGAAAATAAGTTGGGGGATAGAGGGGAGAGAAGGGGAAGGAGGGAAGATGTCAACAAGATATGTTTAGAAAAAGAAAAAAAAGATTAGACATGGAACTTTAGGATCATTCTTCAGGGTGTTGTTTTTTTCATCCCTTTTACTTTTCCTTGTTTTTTTTAAATTCTTTTTTTTTCTTTCTCTTTTTGGTCTGCTCAGTGAAGTTTTTTTCCTTCTTTCATTTTATTTTTGATGTGTGTGTGTGTGTGTGTGTGTGTGTGTGTGTGTGCCCCCTCCACTTTCACCTTTTCGCTTTTATGTTGTTTTTGTTCTTGTTTTCTCTCTTCTGCTTTCATTTTTTGGGGGGTGTCATTTCTTTTTATGCTGTGACTGTGAGGTGTCCAAAGAGATGAAGTGATTGCATTTTAAAAAAATCTTATTCCTCATTCTTGTATTCCATGGCTAAAGTCTGCCGGCATTCTTTGTGTGATAACATTGTTGCCTTTGTTGCCACTGAAAACTAAGGTCACCACATTGGATGTTGGTGATGGTGTCTTGACCTGACACAGTACCCTGATAATTATGTGTGTTTGATTTGTCCTCTGTTTCCTGCTGGGGTTGGATGTCCTAGATTTTGCTTCACCAAAAGGTGGAAAGGGTTTTAACAGGCAGAGCAAGATTGAGGGCTATAGAAGAGCAGCATGGACGTTATTACCAGTAAGATTTCAGTATAAAATGGGGTACTAATTGGGGGGTAATATTGTTCGGAACAGAAAGTAGGAACTTAAAAATTGATTCTGCTGTCTTCAAAGGTCTGAGGACCCACCCACTGAGTTCCTAGATTGCGCTGGAGTTGCCTACCCCTGTTATGTTTTCTCACTTTGATCATAGAATGTACACACTTCCCACCCTCACCCTCCTTCTCTCCTTCATCTTGTTCCCTCCCTCCCAACTGTGTACAACAAAATTTATATATATATATCCCTTAAAAATCGTTGGGGAGAGGGGGTGGGGTGGGGATGGGGGGTGGGGGGCAGAAAGGGGAGGCTAACAGATATGTTGAGAAATAAGATTAGACATGGAACCTTTGGGATCATTCTTCAGGATGTTGTTTATGCATCCCTTTTACTTGTCCTTGCTTTTTTACATTTGTTTTTTGTTTATTATTTTCTTCTCTTTCAGTCTGTTTAGTGAAAATTTTCCTTCTTTTAATTTATTTTTGATTATGTGTGTGTGTCCTCCACTTTCGCCTTTTCGCTTTTTTGTTGTTTTTCACTTCCGCAATAGTTTTTGTTTTGTTTTGTTTATTTTTAGTCTTGAACATGTGAGGTATCCAAGGAGATAAAGGGATTGATTTGATTTGATTTGATTTATCTTTTTTTTATATTCTACAGCCAAAGTCTGTGGACATTCTTTGCCTGATATTATTTTTGCCGTTGTTGACACAGAAAACTAAGGTCACCACATCCGGACATTGGTGATGATGTCTTGACCTGACACAGTACCCTGATAGTTATGTGTGTTTGATTTGTCCTCTGTTACCCTCTGGGGCATGAGGACCTAGATTTTGCTTAACTAAAAGGTGGAAAGGGATTTAGGGCGCAGGGCAAGGTCGACACTATGGAAGAGGAGTGAACGTTGTTACCAGTAATGCTTCAATAACAAACAGATGATAAATAATAAGGAGTAATATTGTTCGGAACAGAAAGTAGGAACCTAAGAATTGATTCTGCCATCTTCAAAGGTCTGGGGCCCACCCACTGCCTTCCTAGACTGCGCTGGAGTTGCCTACCCCTGACATGTTTCTCACTTTGATCATAGAATGTACACCACACTCCCCACCCCCCACCCCTCCTTCATCTTGTTCCCTCCCTCCCAACTATGTCCATAGATCCCTTGAAAATCCAGTTTGAGGAGAGGGGAGGGGCAGGAAGGGAAGGATTTCAACAAGATGTGTTGAGGAAAAACATGAGACATGGAATTTTAGGATTGTTCTTAGGGGTGTGGTTTAATCACCCCTTTTTTTCCTTCTCATTTTTTAAATTATTTTTGTTTCTTTTCTTTTCTTTTAGTCTGTCAGTGAAGTTTTCCTGCTTTCATTTTATTTTAAGTGTGTGTGTTTGTTTGTGTGTGTGTGTGTTTGTGTGTGTTTGTGTGTGTGTGCATGTTTGTTTGTGTGTGTGTGTGTGTGTTTGTGTGTGTGTGTTTGTGTGTGTGTGTGTTTGTTTGTATGTGTGTATGTGTGTGTGTTTGTTTGTATGTGTGTGTTTGTGTGTGTGTGTTTGTGTGTGTGTGTGCACGTAGGCGCTCCACTTTCACCTTTTTGCTCTTTGGGTTTGTTTGTTTTTTTGGTCTGCATTACTTTCTGTGTTGTTTCTTTTTATCCTTTGATGTGCAAGGTGTCCAAAGAGATAAACTGATTGAATTTTTTTTAACTCTTATTTCTCTTTCCTTTATTCCATGGCCAAAGTCTACAGACATTCTTTGTGTGATAACATTTTTTGTTTTTGTGATTGTTGACACAGAAATCTATGGTCGCCACATTCCGACTTGAGAGGTAATGTCTTAACACAGTAGTGATAACATTTTGGCGGTTCTTGACACAGAAAACTACCCTCGCCATATTCTGACCTGGGGGTGATGTCTTAACATGACACAGTACCCTGATAATTATGTGTGTTTGGTTTGTCCTCTGTTTCTGGCTAGGGCGGGATGACCTAGATTTTGCTTTAAAACTTAAAAGGCCCGGGTTCGATTCCCGTTTAAGAGGATTTTTTTTCCCCTGGGGTTAGCATCAGTGCCGACTCCACTCTCCCCAAAAGTCCTTCGGATGAGACTATAAACCAAGGCCCCGTGTGCCAACGCATGCAGAACATCTTGCGCACACGTTAAATCCTGTTCCGCTTTTCATAAGAGTAGGCCATTGTGTGCCGGTGGGAACGGATGACATAATTAACAAAACCGCATACGCACGGGGACTGGATGTAAAAAAGCACATGAGTGCTTATTCCATTATCCTCGATATAAAAGATTAAATAAATAAATAAATACATAAATAAATAAATAAATAAAAGGTGGAAAGAGATTCAACAGGCAGGCAAAAAGTGAAGGCTATGGAAGAGGAGCACCAACGTTGTTACCAGTAATGCTTCAATATAAAACGGGTAATAACAGGGGGATAATAATTATTATTCGGAAGGGAAAGTTAGACCTTTTGGAATTGATTCTGGGGGACAGTCTCCAGATAATATGAAAGTATAAACTGTAACATAAGACATGACACTACACACACACACACACAGCGTGTGCGCGCGCGCACACACACATACACACGCACACACGCACGCACGCATGCACGCACACACGCACGCATGCACACACACGCACATACATATATACGCATGCATACACGCATGCATACACGCACACACACACACAAACACGCACGCATACACACACTCACACACACACTCACTCTAATTTCAATGATTTTCCAAAGACTCCCCCTTCCTTCTTCAATTTCCTTTTAATTTCTAAGTTTGTATCTATTTTCCTTTTTAAAATTTTATCTATTTATTCATTTATCGATTTTAAAAATTCTTTTATTAATTCA
>CM054134.1:50235250-50247750 GCA_028751875.1 Rapana venosa
TAGATGCATTTCAGATATACTAGTTGATACATTTCTGATTTTGGAGAATATTCGTCTGTGAATTCATTCAGGTAGACCCAGGCATATGCGAGAGAGAGAGAGAGAGAGAGAGAGAGAGAGAGAGAGAGAGAGAGAGAGGAGAGAGAAGAGAGAGAGAGAGGAGAGGAGAGAGAGAGAGAGAGAGAGAGAGAGAGAGAGAGAGAGAGAGAGGAGAGAGAGAGAGAATGACAAATTCTTTTATTTCGAGGATAATGAATAAGCACTCATGTGCTTTTTTACATCCAGTCCCCGCCCGTAGGGATACATCTTAATAATAACCCAACACTTATACAGTCTCACAAGAGAGAGAGAGAGAGAAGACAGACAGACAGACAGACAGACAGACAGAGAGACAGAGACAGAGTGTGTGTGTGTGTGTCCTCCTCAGAAAATGAAACAAGCATTGACAAACATACGTACAAAGAAAGCCAGCCAGTCAGACAGACAGACAGACAGACAGGCAGGCAGGTAGCCACACAGAGAAAGCATTCTGTTTCTTTCTTAGAGGAAAAGGAAATTAATCCCCCGACACACTATCTACTTGCTCTATCACACACGTACAGACAGACAGACACGAACCATTCCACAGGTTTTTGCTTTGTTTTTAATTGGACCACGACCAGCACCAGAGCACTAGTGTTTACATCATCTTGACTTCAGGGGGGTAGAGAGTTGAACGCCCACTATATATATATAATAGGATTACATCGCTGCTCAGTGTGGATCCATGCATGCTTTGCTTGTAGAGGGTTGGTTGGGTGTAAGCGGCGCAGGCAGTTGTGGGTTGATAATAATTATATGGAATTTAATCAGCGCTGAATCTTGTAGCTGGCAAACTTCAAAGGATTTGCGTGTGGGAAGGGAAGGAAGGTTGTGACAGAAAGAAAGAGCTGGATGCAGTGTGTCTTTAGTAGATGATGGCAATGCCACCTCCACAGGAAGGGTGGAGGAAGAGAGAGTTGTAAGCCTGGTGGTGGTGGTAGCTGTTTCACCTTTGGCTCGGGGCCCTGTGGTCTTAGCCAAGTCTCCCTGAGAAAGGTCAGAACGAGGATCTTTGTAGAGATAAAATCTCTCTCTGCTTTTCTTACTTCCATGGTTCAATGTTCATGCTGCCACTTACTATGGCGAAAACCCTGGAGTTGGCTGGTGAAGGAATGCTGATAGGCTATAGTTAGCCTGTTGTATACACGCTGCTGGCATTCTGCAGATACTAGGTTTGATTCCTGGTCGCCTTCCATAAAAAAACAAGTTGATGATTTTGCGGTACGTCAGTATGATGCCATGCTTCCAGAAAAATCGTCTGTGCACTGCACTGAAACTGTTCAGCAGAATGTTGGGGCAGCGGGGTATGATAGCCTAGTGGTCAGAGCGTTGTGCTGACGGTTTGATGACCCGGGATAGACCCCAGGTTTGAGCCACCACCGAGACGCTCTGTCAAGGGAATTTTCCCCCTGAGGTTAACATCAGTACTGGTTAGACCTTCAGCGCCTGGGCTTTATCACAATTCCTAGAAAAACCACTGACGCTGGGGGCAACAGCAAAGTGAGAGGCTGTATGATCAGTGGTTTTCCCACTCATGGAATTCCACTTTACAGCTTAGTCTTTAGTGATCGACTATGACTCTCTGACTAGGAGGTTTGACTTGTACAGTCCTAATATGTGCTGCAGCCCTGGGGCCTAGTTGGTCTTTGGAGAACATCTCCAACGCTGACTGTCCTTATGCCCACTTGGCCGAGAGAGTGGGGATGTACTGTGGGCAAGGCATCTCCACTATAATCAAATTTCTGCCCAGTTTCCCAAAACAGCAGCTGCCTCCTCTGCTGTTTTGGATGTCATCGTCGAACACGACGGACTAACATAAAATGGATGAAAACAATCGTGCACGTCATATTTCAAAGCATGGCATCAACAGCATGGTCATGTAGGTAGCCCTGGTACTTTGCTTACATCATTGACTGGCACAGAATTTGACCTGGACTGGGCTGAGTTACTGTCTTTTAAAATGCTTATCTCCGCTGACTGGAATTTCTGATTGCCAGAATCGACAAAAGAGGAGGAGAAGAAGACGAAGAGTAAATATCGTGGTTTTGTCCCGATGAAATAAGCAACTAGCACAAAATGCTGTTCGGGTCGGGGGTAGGGGTGGAGGTTAGGAGGAGAATATCCTGATAGCAGGACGTGAACTCTCTCTCTCTCTCTCTCTCTCTCTCTCTCTCTCTCTCTCTCTCTCTCTCTCTCTCTCTCGGGCTTGATGAAAAAAGTCGTTGCACTTATTCTATTACCCTCTAAAAATAAAATGTACTTCTGTTCTGTGCTGTTTCTCTCTTCTCTCTCTCTCTCTCTCTCTCTCTCTCTCTCTCTCTCTCTCTCTCTCTCTCTCTCTCTCTCTCAGACACACACACACACACACACAACACACACACACACACACCACCACAGAGCCTCTATGCACAAAGAAAGGAAGGAAGGATGTAATGGCGGAAGAGGGGTGTGTGTTTAGGGGTGCGAGGGTACCGTTTGTTCGGGGTGTGTGTGTGTGTGTGAGGAGCAGGTGGCACTCCAGTACCTGTCTTTGCTTCTGTTACTGCACACTGCCGATTGTGGTGTCAATACAACAATGCCGCAAGAGCTGGATAGTGGAGGAAAAAACAACAAACAAACAAACGAACATAACAAAACCAGCCCAAACAGTACACACAAGCACGCATGCCGCAAGAGCGGATATGTAGAGGAAAAAACACAACAACAAACGAACAGAACAAAACTATCCAAAACGTACACACAAGCACGCACGCACCAATCAAGAACTCTAGCAGGTAGAACATACGCGACCACGCACGCGGCCCCAGCACGCTCTCACACCAACAACACAAACAGCACGCAGCATTACTATTTTACCTCACACTGGGTACCATCACATCCACGCCCCACCGCTTCCACCCGCCCACTCATCACCACCACCCGACGACCTCCCCGCACAGATCACCCCCACACATACGGAAACACAACACATAGTATAAACACCAACACACACACTATAAATTGCAACACTCTGTATGTCTGCTTGTTTTGCATGCTGTGCTTTTGTTCTCTCTGTCGTCTCTTGTCCCTCCTCTCTCTCTCTGAATAACTCTTTCTTCTCCCCCCCCCTATCCCCTCCTCAAACACCTCACAGAAAATGCATAAGTGTCTATGCACCAGCATTATTTGTCAAGTGGTTATTTATGCTGGGCTTGTGCACGCCGCTGTATTTAGTTCAGCTTGTTATTCCTTATGTCTGTATCAAGCCATAGACAGTGACAAATCTGAAAGTAAGCGATTCCTTTTTCCCCTTTTTTTTGTTTTTTTGTTTGTTTTGGTTTGCAAACGCCTTTTTGTCAAAAATAAAAAAGCAATTAATTCTGAGTGACATGAGTAGTGGGTGTGACGTGAATGTTTTTGCTAACCTGCGCATTCTGTTGCACAGAATATATTTGATAATGCTCATTTCTGTAAGCCTGTATTACCAGATGGTTGAAGAAGAAGAAGAAAAGGAATAAATTATAAATAATGAAAAAGTAAGTAGGGAAGGGACTAAAACACACACCTGCACGCATGCACACACGTTCCCACGCAGGTACACATTCTCGCTCGCATGCATGCATGCTGTTACGCAGGCAGGTAGACAGGCAAGAACGTGCGTGCATGTGTGCGTGCGCACGCTCACACACATACACACACGCACGCATGCACATACACACACATACACGCACGCACGCAAACACGCACACAGACGGGCACTTACATACACACACCCTCACGCACGTACGCACGCACGCATGCGCGCACATAAACACACTTACACACACGAACGCATGCACATACACACACAGAGTTGATGATGATGATGAAGACGATGATGATGATGATGATGATGGTGATGATGATGATGATGATGATGATCTTTGATTCCAAGAGTTTTTGCAGATAAACATTCACACTCTTCTTTTTAATACAGAGAGAGACAGACAGACAGACAGACAGACACACAGACAGTCAGATAGACAGAGAGGGCAGACAGAGAGAGAGAAGGAGAGAGAGAGGAGAGAGGAGAGAGAGAGAGAGAGAGAGAGAGAGAGAGAAAGAGAGAGAGAGAGAGAGAGAGAGAGAGAGAGAGGAAACAAAGAAAGAGACAGAGATTCTGTCCCTGTGTACTGCAGCTGAGATGCAATATAGCTGGGGGGGGGGGGGGGGGGGGGGGGGGGGGGGGGGGGGGGGGGGGGGGGGGGGGGGGGGGGGGGGGGGGGGGGGGGGTTGGTAGTAGAGTCCTACTGTACAGGTACAACAGTGCAGACAGCACTGGTTTATAGCTGGTTGACTGTGAGGGCGTGTGGACAGGGCTGTGCCTTCCTTCCTGCCAGTGCAGTAGGGCCTTACATATTATAGCTGCTGCACACCGCCGTCCCTGCCTTCAGGCTCTGACAACAGGCATGCACGCACCCTCCACTGCTGTTAGTTAGGCTAGGTTCGATCTGGGTGCATGTTTATTCTACCTCCCCCTCCCCGTTCCCCTGTCCTTTTCCATCTGTGTGCTCTGTCTGTCTGTCTGTCTGTCTATCTATCTATCTCTGCATGTCTCTGTCTCTACGACTCTATCTCAGTCTCTGCTTATCTGTTCTCTCTTTCTCTCCCTCCCTCTCTCCCTTCCTCTCTCTCCCTCTCTCTCCCCCCCCCCCTCTCTCTCCCCCCACCCCTCTCTCCCTCTCCCTCTCTCTCCCTCCATCCTTCTCTCCACGGCTCTCTCTCCCTTCATCCCTCTCTCTCCCTCCATCCCTCCTCTCCCTCCCTCAATCCCTCTCTTCCTCCATCCCTCTCATCCTCTCTCTCTCCCTCTCTCCCCCCCCCCCCCCCCCCTCCTCTCCATCCCTCTCTCCTCCCTCCTCTCTCTCCCTCCATCCCTCTCTCTCTCTCCCTCCACCCCTCTCCTCCCCCATCTCTCTCCTCTCATCTCCCTCCATCCCTCTCCCCCCCACTCTCTCTCCCTCCACCCCTCTCTCCCCGTCTCTCTCTCTCCCTCCATTCCTCTTTCCCCTCCCTCCATCTCTCTCCCTCCATCCCTCTCTCCTCCCTCCATCCCTCTCTCACTATCCATCCATCCCTCTCTCCACTCCCTCCATCCTCCTTCCCTCCATCTCTCCCCCCCCCCCTCCCTCGCTCCCCCCTCCCTCTCCCTCCATCCCTCTCTTCCCCCTCTCTCCCTCCATCCCTCTCTCCCTCTCCCCCGCTCTCCCTCTCCATCCCTCTCTCTCTCTTTCTCTTCTGTTCTCTTCTTTGTGCAGGGCCCCTGTTGTGTTTGCTCGTTCTCTCTGATCTGTGTGGTCAGGTGCTGAAGCAGTCAGTGCTTGTCATCAGCCCTTAGGGGACGTTGATGATGGTGGTGGTGGTGATGCAGGAGAGAGTAGCTCGCTCTGTGTGTCGTGTGTCGTGTGTGTGTGTGGGGATGGGGGGGGGTGGGGGTTGTCGTGTGTCGTGTTTGTGTGTATGTGTGTGTGGTGGGGGGGGGGAGGGGGGGGGGGGGTGTGTGGCGTGGGGGGGGAGGGTGTGGGGGGGGGGGGGGGGGGGGGGGGGGGGTTGTCGTGGGTGTGTGTGTGTCGTGTGTGTAGTGTGTGTGTGTGTGGTGTGCAAGTGTGTGTGTGTTGTAAGTGTATGTGTGGGTGTGGTGTCGTGGGTGTTTGTGTGTGTGTGTGTGTGTGTGTTGTGTGTGTGTGTGTGTGTGTTTGTGTGTGTGTGTGTGTGTGTGTGTCGTGTGTGTGTGTGTGTCATGTGTGTGTGTATGTGTGGGTGTGGGTGTCGTGGGTGTGTTTTCGTGTGTTTGTGTGTGTGTATGTGTGTGTGTCGTGTGTGTGTGTGTTTGTGTGTGTGAGTTTGTGTGTGGGTGTGTATGCCGCTCTCTCTCTATGTGTCTGCCTGTTTGTCCTTGTTCCTTCCCCGCGCGCATATCCCATGTGCGTGTGTGTGTTTGTGCTAAAATTGCAATTAAGCGGGATTCCTTACAAAGACTTTGATTATGTGTGTGTGTGCATACGCCCACATGTGTGCGCGTGCGTGCGTGCGTGCGTGCATGTGTGTGCGTGCATGTGTGTGTGTGTACTAAAATTTCAATTAAACGGGATTTCCTCATAAAGACTTATTTTTTGGTTTGAGATCAGACATTAAAAGGTGCCTTAAGAATACAAACTTATTGAAGGAATGGGGCCCGGGAGGGAGGGGAAGGGGGGGGGGTGATGAGGCATAGAGCATAGTAATAACGTCTGTCTGTTAAAAACCAACAACGATAACTATAACCACAACAGCAAGAAAAAACAACAACAACAGCTATCACGATTCGAAGCCTGCAAATAGACTTAGTTCCCACAATGTCGTACGATCCAATAATAAGCATTGCTGTAAAGAGAGCGGTTAAGGATGAGGACGTAACAAAAGGATCTGAATGACGTCCCCCCCCCCCCCCCCCCCCCCCCGGCCAACTTATCATAACAGAGGGCAATAATAGAAGCTGAAATTTCAAGCACTGGAGGTACAACCTTTGAACCTGGCGAGAAACATTCCCACGGGAAAGAGGAGGGGATGTTGTGTGGGTTTTTTTTTCAAATATATTATAGTCAAAGATAAGACGTGTTTTCTCTTTCCTCCCCTTTTTTTCGTTTCGTTTTGTTTGTTGTCAAATTCGCATTTCAATGACAAAGTTTGTGGAGCACTGGCAGCACAGAGAGAGAGAGAGAGAGAGAGAGAGAGAGAGAGAGAGAGAGAGAGAGGAGAGTAGACAGTAGTATTGAATGACATGTTAGAACTATACTGTGGAGGGGGGGGGGGGGAGAGACAGCAAAAGAGGGAGGGAGAGAGAGAGACAGACAGACAGACAGACAGAGACAGACAGACAGACAGAGAGAATGATTAATGAATGAATGAATGAACGGACATTTGAATGAACATTTTTATTGAGGGAAAAGAGTAAGCACAATGGTGGCTTTTTTTTCATCCTGCCCTAAGTCCAAAAAATTAAATCAATCATCCAATCATTCAATTAAACAAACAATAATGAAAAGTCCAAAGAATCAGGCAAAACGCAAACATGCATAAACAAACAGATTAGAGACAGCGGCATACACAGGATAGATAGATAGATAGAGAGAGAGAGAGAGAGAGAGAGGAGAGAGAGAGGAGAGAGAGAGAGAGAGAGAGAGAGAGAGAGAGAGAGAGCGAGCTTGTTCTCTCAAACTCTACTGCAGTCACCACCACCACCACCACCACTTCACACACATACACACCCACTCACACGCACGCACACACGTACGCGCATACACGTGCGCGCACGCGTGTGCATGTGCGTACATGCACGCATACACACACACATCTAGGTCTTAGTAAGTAATCCCACTTAAATGCAATTTTAGCGCGCACACACACATACACACACACACACGCGCGCACAGTGTGGACAGGGTGAGGAGCAATGGACAGACAGGCAGACACATAGACAGACAGACAGAAAGAAGGACAGGTAATTATAGAGAACAAACAGACTTACACATAGACAAAGAGGGACAGACAGACAGACAGCCTGAGAGGCACAGAGCTTTAATTTCACTCTAATTTAACGCTTGATTTCCCTTTACACAGCCCTGCTAACAGTTCTCTCCATCCGGCCCCCAACCAAGCTCGCTCCCTTAACCCTGCCTCACGTCCTTCTCCCCCTCCCCCCCCCCCCCCTCTCCCTCACCCTCGCCCTCACCGCCTCTTTGCACCTGCCTTTCAACTCTCTGACCCCCCCCCCCCCACTCCCCCTCCCCACACAACCCCTCCATCCCACCCTAACCCCCACCTCCCACGTACCTTCGTTTTCCTTGTTCTTTTTTTCTCACCTCCTTGCATTTTATCTTTGTTTTATGGTAGGGGCATGGCATGGCATGGCGTGGCGTGGCGTGGCATGGAGAGAGAGAGAGGGTGTCAGTTAACTTGCGTCAGCTTAGGATGAAGAAGGTGACCGACTAGTCACAGGATAATATAAAATTATGGAAGAATTTGGTGATTTGCAAGTGACCTGACACCGCCACCCCCCCACCCCCCACCCCCCCCCCCACCCCCCACTCCCGCCCCCACTCCAACCTCCCCTACCCTCTCCCCGACCCCCCCAGTTGTAATAATATTTCAAAGTGTGTTCGATCAGAAGGAGTGATAAATGATGTACTTGCTTGCTCCTTGCTGCCTCAGTTGCACTAAACATATGTTGCCTGTTATGTCCCTTCTCGCCTTCTTCTTCTTCTTCGTGTGTGTGTGTGTGTGTGTGTGTTGATGTTCTGGCCATGTGCACAATGTCTCACCTTCTGTGTGCATGTGTTGTGAGTGAGCATGTTCTGCATTTACAAAGCTGGAGGGGGGAGGGGGGGAGTGTCTGGTTGTGTTGATAATTTCTTGTGTTGGTGTATCTCTCTGTATCTGTCTCTGTTCTGTCTCTTATCTCCTCTTCTTTCCATCACACACACACACGCGCGCACGCGAGTGTCATGCACACACACACACACAGACTCTCGACACACTCTGTGTGTGTGTCTCTTTCTCTCTCTCTCTCTCTCCCTCTCTCTCTCTCTCTCTCTCTCTCTCTCTCTCTCTCTCTCTATATATATATATATATATATATATATATATATATATATATATATATATATATACACAGACAGACAGACATGCATGCATGCATGCATACATACATACAGACAGACAGACAGACATACAGACAAACATACATACAGACATACAACTACAGAAACCAGTTTCAGTCTTCTTAAGTCCTTTCCTCTTCTACTCTAAAAGTTACCCCCACCCCCATTGCCCTCTACTGATGCCTGCACATCCTCTGGCCTCCCTCCACACGTCTTCCACAAACACTGCCTTTGAAATGTGATGCACTTTCTTAAAAATCACAGAGAGAGAGAGAGAGAGAGAGAGAGAGAGAGAGAGAGAGAGAGAGAGAGAGAGAGAGAGAGAGAGAGAGAGAGAGAGAAAAGAAAAGAGAAAAGAAGAAAAGTCACACTCCAGTGTTTGACAGCAGAAACCTCCTTCTCTCTCTCTCTCTCTCTTCTCTCTCTCTTCTCTCTCTCTCTCTCTCTCTCTCCAAGTCACACTCCAGTGTTTGACAGCAGAAACCTCCTTCTCTCTCTGTGTCTCTCTCTGTCTCTGTCTCTCTCTCTCTCTCTCTCTCTCTCTCTCTCTCTCTCTCTCTGTGTCGCTCTCCCCCCCCCCCCCTCTCTCTCTCCTCTTCTCCTCTCCCCCTCTCCCCCCCCCCTCTCTCTCTCCCTCTCATGGGAAATTCACCAGCCTGGTTCCAATAGCCTTTGTTCAAAATTCAGCCCTGTCTTCCTCTTCTACTTACCCCCCCAACCTATCAGAGGAATATGATACGATGTCTGTGCTGCAGGTGAAGTTTCCCTGAGTCGGTTCATTAAGTTGCACTTTTCCTCACCCCTGAATCCTACTAGGTTGTGGGGAACTAGTCTACTTTAGTCCTGTCTAGTCAGCTCCTTGTGCAGTGGTGTGGTGACAGACAGAGTGTTGTCAGCTGTAGGTGCCTTTACTAATTCTTAAAGGATAGGGTCACATCCTTCCCCTGCCGGAATGCTGGTTAGGGTCCTGTCAGTATAAATAGCATCCCCCATCCCTCTGGAAATTCTGTGCTAGGAATTCCCTCTTTTCTATCCCTCTCTTTGTTTTTCCCTTGTTCTGTTTATCCCTGTCACCTTTCTTATTTGGGGGGGGGGGGAGGTCTATTTTCTGCGTGCATTCTTGATCTATTCTCTGCCCTTTTCCCCCCAGAAAGGTTTAAAAGACAACAATTCTCTCCCATGTTGAAGTGGGATGAGCTGGGTCTGACTTGTATGTGCTTAACAGCAGCACAGCGCATTTTCGCTCATAGGACAGACAATAATAGATGCTGTCTGAGTCTTCCATCCAGAGGAAGAAGGTCATACCCAACATGAAGTCGGGACAGAAAATGTACCTGTTTGTTCGTGTTTGGCATGAATGTAGGCTAATCTTTCTTTCTTTCTTTTCTTTTTTTTCTATTTATTCATTCGTTTCTTTATTATTCATTTATTTGGGTTGTTTGATGTTTAAAATGGGACAAGCCTCTTTCTCTCTCTCTTTTTTTTTAAGTTTTAGGATTGTTTTTACGTTTAAAGTTATTTCTGTATTTTTTTCGGACGAAAGTGTGTACAAACTCGTTATTTTACATCGATTTTTTTCCACCCAAGTTGTGTCACCTTGAGCACACACACACAAAAAAACAGAAAAAAAGTTATTTTGATTGTTTTCTATTTGGCTCTGCCCTCCCAGTATTTTTCAAAACCGAAAATAGTGTGAACGTTTGTGGTTTGATATTCTAATGAACACTGTGCTCATTTGGGTTATAACATCACCACACATGTAGGAAAGAGTAGGCAAGGAACAGGCAAGGTATCTTTGGTGCAGCTGAGACAGCAAGAGCAGTACATCATTAATTTAGTACTCTTTCTAATCGAATACACTTTGAAATATAGCTTGGGGGGAGGGGTGGGAGGTCACTTGCAAATCGCCAACTCTTCCATTTCCTCAGACTATCTGTCACCCCCTTCGTCAAAAGCTGACGTTTCGCTGACAGGAGTTAAATGACATCCTCAAACTCATTAGATCTTATTTCTGTATGACCTTTTTGAAAAAAAAAATTTCATCCTATTTTTTTTTATGGTTTTGTATTTTCATTTGTGCCTTATGGCCAGAACAGGGAGAAGTGACAGTGCACCTCAATTCAAAGTTGACAAAACCATCATCAGTTTCAAGGTCATAGAGCAATCGTCAGTTTCAAGGTCGTAGAACGATCATCAGTTTCAAGGACATAGAACAATCATCTGTTTCAAGGTCATAAAATTATCGTCGGTTTCAAGGTCATAGAACAATCGTCAGTTTCAAGGCCATAGAACAATCGTCAGTTTCAAGGACAGAACAATCATCAGTTTCAAGGTCATAAAACAATCGTCAATTTCAAGGTCGTAGAACAATCGTCAGTTCAAGGAAAGAACAATCGTCGGTTTCAAGGCCATAGAACAATCGTCAATTTCAAGGTCATAGAACAGTCGCTGCCTTTAAGGTAATAGAACAATAGTCAGCTTCAAAGTCATAGAACAATTGTCAGTTCAAGGACAGAACAATCGTCAGTTTCAAGGTTATAGAACAATCGTCAGTTTCAAGGTTATAGAACAATCGTCAGTTTCAAGGTCATAGAACAATTGTCAGTTTCAAGGTCATAGAACAATCGTCAGTTTCAAAGTCATAGAACAATCGTCAGTTTCAAGGTCATAGAACAGTCATCCAGTTTATCTACAGCTCATTATGTGTTTGGAAGGAAAAAATCCCTCTTCAAAGGGGGAAGGTGGGGAAGACTTATATGTAGAAATAGCCCACAATAATCATGCAGTTTGTATAGTGATGTGCGCACAGGTGTGTGTGTGTAGGTGTGTGTATTTGTGTGTATGTGTGTATGTATGTACATGTGTGTATGTGTGTGTATGTGTGTACATGTGGGTGCATGTGTGTGTATGTGTGTGTATATGTGTGTATGTGTGTGAAGAAATGTGTAGTTTTTTTCGTGTAGAAATAGCCTACAATATGTAGTTCTTTATAGTGATTGTGTGTGTGTTGTGTGTGTGTGAGAGAGAGAGAGAGAGAGAGAGAGAGGAGAGAGAGAGAGAGAGAGGAGTGTGTCTATGTGAGAGAGAGAATGTGTGTGTGAGAGAGAGAGAGAGAGGTGTGTGTGTGTGTGTGTATATGAGAGAGAGAATGTGTGTGTGTTGTGTGTGTGTGTTGTGTGTGTGTGTGTGCGCACGGATGCGTACAATGCGCAAGCCTTTGAAGAAGCGTGTATGCTCTGAACAAAGAGTTGGTTGGAACTGAAGTGAGGAGGTTATGGCTGGCCATACATCAAAGCAGAAAGAATGGGTTGTCTGATGGAGGTCACAGCATGTACGGCATGGCAGACTTGGCACAGAAAGAAGAACCTCAACTCCAGCAGCCATTTGGCTCTTTCAAAGAGGAAATGAATGGCTGTGCTACGAATGTTGCAGGTAAAATAAACAACAGCTGTTCCGGACCAGTCAGAGAGAGAGAGAGAGAGAGAGAGAGAGAGAGAGAATGTGTATGAGAGAGAGGGGGGGGGGGGGGGGAGAGAGAGAATGTGCGATAGAGTGAAAGAGAGAGAGGAGGGGAAAGAGACTCTGTGTGTGGGGGGGGGGGGGGGGGGGGAGGGGGGGGGGGGAGTGTGTGCGTGCGTGTGTGCGCGTGTGAGAGCGTGTATTGTGTGTGTGTGTGTGTGTGTATCGGAGAGGGGTGTGACAGACAGACGGACAGAGACAGACAGACAAACAAACGAACAGACAGACACTGAAACAAACAGG
>CM054134.1:50257750-50267750 GCA_028751875.1 Rapana venosa
CCTGTTTTTTTCTCACATGGGGGATTTGGACTGCTTGTTGATGTTTCTGATCTTTTTTTTTTTTCAATGTGGAGATTTGTTGTTTGCTTTATTTCTTACTATGCTGATCGGTTTGAATTTACCTGTTTGCCCGAATCGTTATAAGAGGTTTTGAAATAGGTTCAGTAGAATCACTTTTCCCTTTGCTGATGTTCTTGTTATTGCTGCTGCTGCTGCTGCTGGTGCTGCTGCTGCTGCTGCTGGTGGTGGTGGTGGTGGTGGTGTTGTTAATGTTATCATCCTTATTCTCTATTTCTTCTTCTTGGTTTCTGCAGTTTTTCCTGAATCTACCAGTATCTAGTTTTCATTCTTCAAATAGAACAGGAGGCTTTATTTTTTTAAACCCACAAAAATTAATTGACCAATTCTAAGTCAGTGCAAACTATCAGCTTTTTCATAGCTGGTTTACGACTGTCTCACCTTACACAGGGACTGACATTCGCCACCTTATTTCCCAACACCTAAATGATCGCACTTGGAGTGTGAATCAAGCTCTAAGCTCTGGGTCTCATTGCTTGTCGAAATCTCTTGCCAGAGGAGTGGGGAGGTGTCTAGGTAAATCAAGCTTTGGTTACGTACGGTATTGATGTCTTGCAGCTGCGCTTTTCAAGCCTGTCCCTGCCTGCTAAGGTCAGGTCAGGTCAGGCCATTCATTGATTGATCCTGGGGATAAAACCTTTCATTTCAGCTTTTCCCAAGCTAAGATTAATTGCTAAACGTGTAGGACCACACCTGTAGCCCGGTTTGATTACGGGGTCAGGGTGGATTTGTAATGAAGTGTGTCTGTTGTTATTTAAGGGGGAGCAGGGGGAAGAAAAGTTGGTTGCAAAAGGTTTCTGTGTACATACAGACGTGTAAAGTTCTGTAGGAAAGGTGGTGTGTGGGTTGATAGATAGTGGTTATGTGAGCGGTGTGTTTGGGTTGATAGATAGTGGTTATGTGAGCAGTGTGTGTTTGGGTTGATAGATAGTGGTTATGTGAGCGGTGTGTGTTTGGGTTGATAGATAGTGGTTATGTGAGCGGTGTGTGTTTGGGTTGATAGATAGTGGTTATGTGAGCGTGTGTGTTTGGGTTGATAGATAGTGGTTAGTGAGCGTTTTGTTAGGATAGTCGGTTTGTGCGTGTGTTTGGGTTGATAGATAGTGGTTATGTGAGCGTGTGTGTTTGGGTTGATAGATAGTGGTTATGTGAGCGGTGTGTGTTTGGGTTGATAGATAGTGGTTATGTGAGCAGTGTGTGTTTGGGTTGATAGATAGTGGTTATGTGAGCAGTGTGTGTTGGGTTGATAGATAGTGGTTTGTGAGCGTGTGTGTTTGGGTTGATAGATAGTGGTTATGTGAGCGGTGTGTGTTTGGGTTGATAGATAGTGGTTATGTGAGCAGTGTGTGTTTGGGTTGATAGATAGTGGTTATGTGAGCAGTGTGTGTTTGGGTTGATAGATAGTGGTTATGTGAGCAGTGTGTGTTTGGGTTGATAGATAGTGGTTATGTGAGCGTGTGTGTTTGGGTTGATAGATAGTGGTTATGTGAGCAGTGTGTGTTTGGGTTGATAGATAGTGGTTATGTGAGCAGTGTGTGTTTGGGTTGATAGATAGTGGTTATGTGAGCGGTGTGTGTTTGGGTTGATAGATAGTGGTTATGTGAGCGTGTGTGTTTGGGGTTGATGATGTGGTTTGTAGAGGTCAGTGTGGTGTGTTTGGGTTGATAGATAGTGGTTATGTGAGCGGTGTGTTTGGGTTGATAGATAGTGGTTATGTGAGCGGTGTGTGTTTGGGTTGATAGATAGTGGTTATGTGAGCAGTGTGTGTTTGGGTTGATAGATAGTGGTTATGTGAGCAGTGTGTGTTTGGGTTGATAGATAGTGGTTATGTGAGCGGTGTGTGTTTGGGTTGATAGATAGTGGTTATGTGAGCGGTGTGTGTTTGGGTTGATAGATAGTGGTTATGTGAGCGTGTGTGTTTGGGTTGATAGATAGTGGTTATGTGAGCGGTGTGTGTTTGGGTTGATAGATAGTGGTTATGTGAGCGTGTGTGTTTGGGTTGATAGATAGTGGTTATGTGAGCAGTGTGTGTTTGGGTTGATAGATAGTGGTTATGTGAGCGGTGTGTTTGGGTTGATAGATAGTGGTTATGTGAGCGTGTGTGTTTGGGTTGATAGATAGTGGTTATGTGAGCGGTGTGTGTTTGGGTTGATAGATAGTGGTTATGTGAGCGGTGTGTGTTTGGGTTGATAGATAGTGGTTATGTGAGCGGTGTGTGTTTGGGTTGATAGATAGTGGTTTATGTGAGCGGTGTGTTTGGGTTGATAGATAGTGGTTATGTGAGCAGTGTGTGTTTGGGTTGATAGATAGTGGTTATGTGAGCGGTGTGTGTTTGGGTTGTTTAGATAGTGGTTATGTGAGCGGTGTGTTTGGGTTAATGTATTGCTGGGGAGGGCAATGAAGGGTGGGTGTGGGTGTGCGTGAGAGTGACAGAGATACACAGAGAGACAGATATGCGTACAGAGAGAGATTATTAATATATGATAGATATTTGTTTGCACATGTTTGGTGCATCTTTGGGAGGGGAGGGGGGCTTCGTACTAACAGTTTAACCTTATCATTCTGCCCCCCCCTTCCCTCCCTCCCCGTTTTCTGGAGTGTTGTTTTTTTTAATTCAAAACTATAGTGAACATACCAACCATGCTTGAGGACACTTTAAATGCAATAAAGACATCTGAAATAATTGTGGTGTGGTGGTGTTTTTTTTTCAACAGTCCCAAAACAACCTATAAAAAAAAATCAGGTCAAACCAAATGTCTGGATGTTTCATAAAGCAAAGGGTGGACGTGTTCCAACGCTCCAGCAACTAGCCGCTATTGCCGAGGCCTGTCTGTCTACCGGGATTCGTGCTATTATCAGTAATTGATGGTGGCCTGACCGTCGTTCCGAGGAGTTTTGATCCAATCATCGAGTGAGGGGGGAGGAGGGGGGGGGGGGAGAGGGGGAGGAGGGGGATCCAAATCCCTGGCTGGAAGGGCAAAGCACGCATGTCAATATTCGGTAATGGTATGGAAAGTTGACTGAACTAATCCCGGCCACCAAAGTAAATTACGCCTTCGCCATTTTTTTGTTTTGGTCTCTGCCCCTCTAGTCATTTTTGGTGTTCAGTGTGACCAGGGGTGCCGCAGTTAGCTGAGTGGTTAAGATGGGGAGAGGATTCTGCTGCTACCACTACTACTTCATGGTTTGTGAGGTTTCGGGTTTGAATCTTGGGGCGTAGCGTGTATGTAATGCAATGAGGCGTGATATAACGCAAAAGTATCTCAAAACTAGCGTAGCGTTTTACCTTGAAGTAGCATGACAAACAAAATAGCACAATTGATGAGTAACCATAATTATGCGCGCGCGCACGTTTGTGTGTGTGTTGTGTGTGTTGTGTGTGCGCGCGCGTGCCCGGCCGTGTCTTTGCATGCTCATGGACGATCAAGCTGGCCTGAACACTCATGTTTTCTTATCAATTTGTTGTTGCTTTTTATATCTATGTTTGTATGCTTAACCTTTAGTTTGTTGTGACACCACTGATTATACACACACAACACACAAACACACACACAACAATATATATATATATATATATATATATATATATATATATATATATATATATATATATATATATATATATATATTAAAACCTGAGAAGGCGAAAGCCGAAATATTGGGAACATTTATTATAGCTGGTTGTTATGCTTTCACTGTGTGTGGTATATATATATATAAAAGCCCCGGTCAAGTGCTCTCTTCCACAACATGCCCACCATTAAACAACACAACAAAATCAGAACGCCGGATGAAAAAAAAACATCTGCTTCTGCTACCCCCCCCCCCCCCCCCCCCCCCCACCCACCGCACCTTCTTCCCCAATATCTTTTTTTCCTTTCTGCATCCTTTTTTGTTATTCCTACTCAATGCTCATCAATGGCCCCACAAATAGCTGCATGCAGCGTAGCGAGAATGATGGCTAGAGTGATGTTCTTCTGTAAGGAAACGACCAAAAAAAACCCAGAACAAACGGGTTCCAACTATCCTTTGAATGTTGTCATGCACGCTGTTACAGTTCATTGGACAGACCACACCATTGTGCTTCGGACAACAGACCGTGCTATGTTTTTGATCTGTAGCCTAGCTGTGTAGTGCATCTGTAGCTGTGTAGTGCATCTGTAGCTGTGGAGTGCATCTGTAGCTATGTAGTGCATCTGTACCTGTGTAGTGCATCTGTAGCTGTGTAGTGTATCTGTAGCTATGTAGTATATCTGTAGCTATGTAGTGTATCTGTAGCTATATAGTGTATCTGTAGCTATGGAGTGCATCTGTAGCTATGTGGTGTTGTGTTCTTCATATTTTGCCCTTTCTGAAACACTGGCTGTCATTTGCTTGCTCACTGAGCGTAATGTTTTGTTGGGTTTTTTGTTGTATTTTGTTGTTGGTTTTTTGTTGTTGGGGTTTTTTGTTGTTGGTTTTTTTTGTGGGTTGTTGGTTTGTTTGGGGTTTGTTGTTTTTTTTGTGGGTTTTTTTTTTTTTGTTGGGGGGGTGGGTATTTTCTCTTTGATCCAAGGTTGCTCTATAATTATGTGTGTGTTTTCTTTTGGCTGAATAGTTTTTGGTGTAAAGTGCTGCTGGAATGGTGTTGAGAAATGGGATGGGGAGTGAAGTGCTAGCATGGTGATGAGAAATGGGATAGGTGTGAAGTGCTGGAGTGAAGATGAAAAATGGGATGGGGAGTGAAGGGATGGGATGGAGATAAGAAATGGGATGGAAGAAGGAAGAGATGTTCTGTAAAGCAAGCAAAGACAGAAAATGTGGCATGGCATTGTCCTATAGACAGTTCGATCATTCTTTAGTGTAGTGTTTGGTTGGTTGGTTGGTTGGTTGGTCGGTTTTTGTTCATGCATATATCTATATTTGTGCATGCTCATTCACCATTATACTGGCCTATACACTTCTCTCACCCACCCCCACCCCTCTTCATGCTTTTTCTTAGATAATTTATCTGAACGCTTGATCAGTCATTGTTTCGGACACTCCTGCTCACAGGGCATGCAAACGATAATTCAGTTGAGGAAGAAAAGAAAAACCCTGGTCACTGTGTTCTCTTGCCCTAACAATGCTTGTCAGCAGAAAGAGAACACCGGAAAACATGGCTGCTTCCTGTTCTCCCCCTCCACCTCCCTCCCCCCCCCCCCTCACACACACACACACCACCCCCACCTCCTTCTCTTCCCCTTCCTGCATTTTTATTCTTGCACAACGTCCGTCCATGCCCCAGAAATTTACTGTTGCGTGAGTAACAGTTAGAATGTTCTCTAAATCAAATTGATTTCTTTCTCCTGTGATTTTCTTTCATTGGTGTTGTATCCCATTTGACAGATCACACCATTACGTTTGAACGAACACACACATACACACACCGCGGCGCGCACGCACGCACGCTACACACACACACATCTGCCTTTTCTTGCCGTGCGTGTCATGGCGAATCATGATGTTTCAGTTTTTATGTCTTTCTTGTGATGCAGGATGGGGTGGTATGTCCTGTTGAATGCTGTTGATGTTGTGAATGTTGGGGAGTGGAGCAGGGAGGGAGGGGGGGGGAGGCTGATGGTGATGTGATGTTGATGATGTGATGATGATGATGATGGGATGGGTGGTGGGGTGATGAGATGGTGATGAGTGTGGGAGTGGTGGGAGGTGAGGTGTTAGAGAAGGAGGTGAGTGAGAATGGTGATGAGATGTGGTGTGTGCTGGATATGATTGAGAATGGGATGGGTGTGAAGTGCTGGAATGTGTTGAAAAATGGGATGGGAGTGAAGTGTGAAGTATGAAAGGTGTATGTGATGTATGAAAAGGGAGGATGAAGTGCTGCTATGGTGATGAGAAATAGGATGGGTGTGAAGTGCTACTGGGATGATGGTGATGGTGACGAATGGGATGATGTGAAGTGCTTCTGGAATGGTGATGATAAATGGGATGGATTGAAGTGCTGGACAGTGATGAAAATGGGATGGGAGTGACGTGTTTCTGGAATCGTGATGAGAATTGGGATGGGTGTGAAGTGCTGCAGGGAAGGTGATGAGAAAAGGGATTGGTGTGAAGTGCTTGATTGGTGATAAGAAATGGCATGGGAGTGAAGTAAAGAACATAAACAGCAAAAAGAGGAAGAGACTGTTTGTGAAGCATGTAAAGGCAGATAATTATTTTGGGGGCCATAGCCTTCTTGAAACCAAGTCGATCCAATCAGCTGTTTAGAGACAATTTAATCAGTTAAGGTTTTTATTCGATGTTGGCCCTCTCTCTCTCTCTCTCTCTCTCTCTCTCTCTCTCTCTCTCTCTCTCTCTCTCTCTCTCTCTCTCTCTCTCTCCCTCTCTCTCTCCCCCCCCTCTCTCTCTCCTCTCTGTGCGTACGGAGCGTGCACGCGTGTGTGTGTGTCCTCAGGGAGCGTGTTCTGTGTAGGACTTACTTGCAAATTTATTACTGATACTCTTATTCATAATACATAATGTGCACACACATACACACAGACACACACAGACACACACACACACACACACACACACACACACACTACACACGTAGTATGAACGGACAGATCATTACAAAAGCTTGTCATCAAATTTATGAGGAGGGGGTGGGAAAAAACAACAGTCAAGCGAAATATCTGTAGCATGTTTATGTCTGTCCTGGTCAGTAGTCTAGTCTTGCTCAACTGAAAAAAGAAAGGCATTCATTCCCTGCTTGCTTCCTGGTCCTGCCTTTTTTTATTGGAGGGGGGTGGTGGATAGCACACACACACACACTTCATGCTTCACAGCGGATTCCTGCCTGTGACTTAATGTAGCGTGATGAATGCCTTACACTTTCCCCAACCAAACTGATTCCTCGTTTCTCCGATTTCGAAGCAGGCTGTCTATTTTCATCCTGTCTTTTTTTTTTGTTTGTTGCTTTTCGTTCTGTCTTTTTTTTTTTTCATTCAGAGGGAGGGAAGAATGCCTATCTGTGACGCCCTGAGCACACACGATTCTTCCATTTATCGCTGGCACTTCTAACAGGATTTTCCTGACAAGTGAATCTCTGGGATAATGTCCTCACTTCGGCTCTCATATGCTTTGTCTGGTCTTCTTTTTTGTGTGTGTGTTGATGTGGGCAAAGTGGGACGCAGTGGGTCTAGTTCAGCGTTGGTTTTGATGTCAGTGGAGGTTGATGTCTTAGCGGGTTTCGTTTGAGGATGTTGAGCGTTGGTAGCGTTTTACTAACATGGCAGGTTGTGTGTGTGTGTGTGTGTGTGCGCGCGCGCGCGTGTGTGTGTGTGTGTGTGTGTGTGGTTTTTGGGGTGTTCTCCTTTAGGAACAGTTAGTGCGTTGGCATAGTGAACAGCTTCATTTTTGTTGTTGTTTTTTAATTCTAGTTGTTTCCTTTTGAGAGTGACTTTTAAACTCTTTTTTTTTGGAGGGGGGGGGGGGGGGGGGGGGCAAGGACAAGTTTCTTTGTTGTGATGCATTCTGTGTGCGCGCTAATTGTACGTCGCATACTGGTTTGTGCACGTTTGCTTTATGATTAGTCGTTTTTAGTTTTAAATGTAATTCTTGTTTTTGCCTGCCTGCTTTCCTTATGCTAGATGTGTTTTCTTTTTCTTCTACATCATAGCATTTACTCTGCGAACTGAACAAGACGTAACGATTCCACACCAATGCTCTTCTTCTGCTTAAGCGGGTTTTTACTTTATTTCAATTTCATATTTTATTTGTATTTTATCTACTGATTGTTTGACCATACATGGTGTAGCGAATATGACTTAACCTGCCGATGGTGCCAACTCGCTTGTAAAAAGAACAACAAAAAAAAACAACACACCCTGAATTGAACAGAACAGAACACCGTTCAAGCTTAGAAACCTGTCACTACTAAACTGCCAGCTCCACTCTCACCATTCCGCCATGTTCTCGTTTGGCAAAGGGTGACCGACATTTTCCTCCGGATATTAAAAACGATGGGAGGTAATCTTCCGATCAATGACGTCCCTTATCTGGTCGCCTTTTTGTTTTGTTTTGTTTTGTTGATATTATGAGCAGAACTGATCCTGGGTGTGTTTGTGCGGGTTGTGACGACGATGTCAGCGGGAGTAAGCGTCTTGTTAGGGAAGCGTCCACAGGGAAATGAGAAATCAGATAAAGGAGAGAGAGGAGAGAGAGAGAGAGAGAGAAGAGAGCGAGGAGAGAGGGGGGGGAGAGAGAGGAGAGAGGGGGGGGAGGAGGAGGAGGGGGAGAGGAGGGAGAGAGAGAGAGGAGAGAGAGAGAGAGAGAGAGAGAGGAGAGAGAGAGAGGAGGGGAGAGAGAGAGAGAGAGAGAGAAGAGAGAGGTGGGGGAGAAGAGAGAGAGAGAGAGGAGAGAAGAGAGAGAGAGAGAGAGGAGAGATGAGAGAAGAGAGAGAAGAAGAGAGAGAGAGGAAAGAGAGAGAGAGAGGAGAGAGAGAGAGAGAGGAGAGAGAGAGAGAGGAGAGCGAGAGAGAGAGAGAGAGAGAGAGAGAGAGAGAAGAGAGAAGAGAGAGAGAGAGATACAGACAGACAGACAGAGGAGAGAGAGAGAGAGAGAAGAGAGAAAGCGAGGAGGAGAGAGAGAGAGAGAGAAGACAGACAGACAGACAGACAGAGAGAGAGAGAGAGAGAGAGAGAGAGAGCAGACAGACGAGACAGGACAGACAGAGAGAGAGCAGACAAGAGAGAGAGAGAGAGAGAAGAGAGAGAGAGAGAGAGCGAGAAGAGAGAGAGATACAGACAGACAGACAGAGAGGAGAGAGAGAGAGAGAAAGAAGAGAGGGAGAGAGAAGAGAGACAGACAGACAGACAGACAGACAGACAGACAGAAGAGAGAGCATTGGAGGAAGAGCAGGCATTTGTAGGCAGGAAAGAGCCCTCGGATTGCCATGCCCAGTGTCCTGCCGCTGTTTCGCTGGTTCGGCCTGGTTGATGATCAGAGATACGCTGTGCATGCCCAGCATCCCAGCTGATCACATGAACCTTACAAAGAGAACAGATCAGATATCGATCTTTTGGTTTTTCTCTGATGCGAAATGGATTTTTTTTTTTTGGGGGGGGGTGGGGGATTGCTTGTTTGTTTAGCATTAAGTGGTTGTGTGTTTTTTTCAAACAAGTGTTTACTTAAGATGTATGAATGTGCACGTGCGCGCACAACAACAGCATACACATACACACGCGTGCGCGCGTTCACACACACAGAGTCACGCACACACACACACACACACACACACACACACACACGCACGCGCACGTGCACGCACGCACGCACACCCACACACACACAGACAAACTTCTAAAACTATCAATTAGAAAGAAACTTCCTTCGAGGCTTTATGCTTGTTCAGGGCCTGTTTTCCACTTTTGTACCAAAAACAAATTCACTTGCTATCGTTGTAAGGTGTGTTTCCTCCCCCTTCCCCCCCCCCTTCCCCCCCCCCCCCCCTCTCTCTCTCTCTCTCCTTCTCTCTCTCCCTCCCCTTCTCCCTTTCCTTCTCCTCTCTCCCTCTTCCCTTCTCTCTCTCCCTCTCTCTCCTCCTCTCCCCTCTCTCTCTCCCTCCTCTCTCTCTCCCTCTCCCTCTTCTCTCTCTCCTCTTCTCTCCCTCTCTCTTTCTCTCCCTCCCTCTCTCTCTCCCTCTCTCTCTCCTCTCTCTCCTCCTCTCTCTCCCCCCCTTCCTCTCTCCTCTCTCTCTCCCTATCTCTCCCTCTCTCTCTCTCCCTCTCTCTCTTCTCTCCCTCCCTCTTCTCTCTCTCTCCCTCTCTCTCTCTCCCTCTCTCTCCCCTCTCTCTTTCTCTCTCCCCTCCTCTCTCCCCCCCTCTCTCTCCCTCTCTCTCTCTCCTCCTCTCTCTCTCCCTCTCTCTCTCCCTCCCTCTCTCTCTCTCCCTCTCCTCTC
>CM054134.1:50272750-50297750 GCA_028751875.1 Rapana venosa
TTGTCCTTGCTTCTTCCATCTCTCTCTCTCTCTCTCTCTCTCATCTCTCTCTCTCTCTCCTCTCATCTCTCTCTCTCAATCTCTCGTCTCTCTCTCTTTTGTTTGTTTTTGCCAGAGCTGGATTAAAAGCAAATACTGCTTATTCTTACCCTCTTGAGAAAGTGTCAAGTTTTCTCTTCTTCTTACACCACACACACACAAAACACCACACCACACACACACACCACACACACACGCACACACTCACACAACATACACTACACTTCCTCACATACACACACGCACAGACTATCTCTCCACACACACACACACACTCATCACACACACTCACACACACACACACACACACACTCACGCACACACACACACCCACCACCACCACACACACACAGCCACACACACCACAACACACATCACACACACACACACACACACAACACACACAACAACACACACACACACACACGTCAACACACACTTAACCCTCTCATATCACTTTTCGTAGAAGGACGTTAAACTGAAGAACTAACTTTATCACCACAACATCTTTTCCCTCATACCCATGTTAAAAAAAAACACTCACCCATCCCTTACCCAACCACTACAACATACAAACAACCTGGTGACCCTCTCTCATGCTTCCCTCTTCCCTCCTTTTTGCCAAAAACCGCACCACCCTCTCAGTATACTACCCTTCTGTTCGCCGTCTCCTTCCTTCATTCCCACGTGCGTAGGTAGGTAGGTTCAGAGCAGGGTAGGGTAGTAGTAGGGGTAGGATAGGGTAGGGATAGGGTAGGGAAGGCCTTTGCTTGTCTCGTTGAGCAGATTTAGCGCTTCATGTCTGGCAGTTATAGCAGACCATGATAGCAGCAAGGCTTGTGGTAAGGTGAGAGTGAGAAACAAATTTTTGTAAGTAGCCTGGGTATTAAATGTGCAGTAGGGGAGGTCTGTGTTAATTTAAGTTGCGTTGGGGTTTTGTTTTTTTTTTTGGTTCTTCTTCGTCATCGTCATCTTTTGGTATAGGTAAATAAAGGGTTGTTTTTGTTTTTAAAGAAGAGTGTGTGGTGTCCCAGTTAGTACCATGGTTATCATATTTTATTTCTCTTTATTTGTTAAAAATTTTGTGGATGTATATTTGTGTGTATGTATGTGTGTAGTAATAATAATAATGTATGGAATAATGTATGGAATTTATATAGCGCTGAATCTTGTAAAGCAACAAATCAAAGCGCTCAGATGACTTTTTTTTTTAATCGAGGATAATGGAATAATCACTCATGTGCTTTTTTACATCCAGTCCCCGTGTGTATGCGGTTTTTTCATCTGTTCCCACCGGCACACAATGGCCTACTCTTTCGAAAAGCGGAACAGGATTTAACGTGTGCGCAAGATATTCTGCATGCGTTCGCAAACGGGGCCTCGGTTTATAGTCTCATCCGAAAGACTAGTGTGCCGCGCACGCACGCACAAACACCCAAATGCATGCATGCGCACGCACGCACATGCAATCGCACGTGCACACACACACACACACTCACAAACACACACACTCACACACACACACACACACACACACGCACATACGCACACACATGCACGCGTTTTGTAGATGTATGCATGCTTGTGTGAACACACACGCATATTACATGCATGCTCGCGCATGCAAACACACACACACACATCACACACACATACTCACACACCATCTCTCTGTCTCTCTCTGTGTCTCTCTGTCTCTGTCTGTCACACACACCACGCACTCACTCCTTCTCCGTCTCTGTCTGTCTGTTTCTCTCTGTCTGTCTCTGTCTCTGTTTCTCTCTCTGTGTCTCTCTGTCTCTGTCTCCTTCTCTGTCTCTGTCTGCCTGTCTGTTTTGTCTGTATATATATATATATATGTCTCTCTCTCTCTCTCTCTCTCTCTCTCTCTCTCTCTCTCTGTCTGTCTGTCTGTCTCTCTATCTCTCTCTCTCTCTCTCTCTCTCTCGCTCTCTCTCTTCTCTCTCTCTCTCTCTCTCTCTCTCTCTCTCTCTCTCTCTCTCTCTCTCTCTCTCTCTCTCTCTCTCTCTGCCTCTCTGTGTCACAGGAAACCTGATCTTCCTTCCCTCTTTATCTTGATGTGAGTGCAGAAGCTGATGAAGAATGACGATGAACAATGAAAGCAAAGGAGGGCATGAGGACGGGAAGCCACCAGGAAAAAGTCCGCACACGCACACACACACACACACACACACACATGCACGCACGCACACACACACACAAAACACACACACCACACACACACACACACACACTCATACAACACACACACACACTCATAATGACACTAAAAAATGTAGTGTCTTAGTATAATCATTACGAAATTTGTTCTTAGATAGATGGCTTGATGAAAAAAAAGCAATGCATTGCTTATTCAATGTACCATCTGGAAATAAAATTTTGACTTGACTTGACTTGACTCATACAACACACACACACACACTCATACACACACACTCACTCACACAGACACACACCACAATACAACACACACACACATACCACACAACACACACACACACACACACCACAATACAACACACACACACACACCACAATACAACACACACCACAACACAACACAACACACACACACACACACTCACACCACACACACACAGACACACACACACCACACACACACACACACACACACACACACTCACCACCACCACCCCTCACACACACACACACACACGTCTCCCATCCCCCCCCCCCACCTCCGCCACTCCTTCATCACTCCTACTCTTCTCCCCCCCCCCCCCATCCCCCTCATCATCTCCCCCCCACCCCCCCCCCCCCCCCCCCCCACACACACACACACACATACCTACTGCAGCAGAGGTTGATGAAGAATAACGTGGAAAGGATGGCATCACAAGTAAAAGGTGAAGAAAAGAGGGGAAAAGATGGACGGGTATGAAGGGAAGGGGGGGGGGGGGGGGGGGGGGGGGGGGGGGGGGGGGGGGAGGAGGGGGGGGGGAAGGAGATTGGGGAAGACAGGAGGGGGGCGGAGGATGGGAGGGGTGGGTGGGTGGGCAGGTGGTTGGAGGGTGGGGGTTGTTACCCTGTAGTTATCCCCTAATCTATGTGCAGTAGTTGTGTAGTAGCTTAGGGGGCAATGACCTCTCTGCCCTACTAGATATTTGGGCCAAACGACATGCCTGCACAACAGTGCAATGCTTTTGGTTTGCTTTTTTGTGTGTTTGTGTTTGTTTGTTTGTTTTCTGACGGGGGGGGGGGGGGGGGGGTGGGGAGGGTGGTGGTGGTGGTGGTGTGGAGTGTGTGTGTGTGTGTGTGTATTTGTGGTGGTGGTTTGTGTTTGTGTGGAGGTGGGTGGGTGGCTTGTTGCGTTAGTGTTGTGTGTGTGGTGGGTGGAAGTGTGTGTGTGTGTGGTTATGTGTGTGTTTGTAGATGTGGGTGGATGCATCGATGTGTGTGTGTGTGCGTGTGCGTGTGTATAATAATAATAATAATAATAATAATAATAATAATGTATGGAATTTATATAGCGCTGAATCTCGTAAAGCAACAAATCAAAGCACTCAGACGACTTTTTTTAAAATTTAATATCGAGGATAATGAAATAAGCACTCATGTGCTGTTTTACATCCAGTCCCCGTGTGTGTGCGGTTTGTAAATTTTGTAATCTGTTCCCACCGGCACACAATGGCCTACTCTTTCGAAAAGTGGAACAGGATTTAACTTGCGCGCAAGATGTTCTGCATGCGTTCGCACACGGGCCTGGGTTTATAGTCTCATCCAAAGGAATGTGTGTGTGTGTTTGTGTGTATGTGTATTTACGAGTGCAATTGTGATTGTGTATTTGTGTGTGTGTGTGTGTGTGTGTGTGTGTGTGTGTGTGTGTGTGTGTGTGTGTGTGTGTGTGTGTGTGTGTGTGTGTGTGTGTGTGTGTGTGTGTGTGTGTGAGTGAGGTGGTGGATGGATATGGTTTGTTTCTTTGTTTCTTTGCTTGTTTTGTTTTCATGTTTGCGTGATTGTACGTGTGTTTCTCTTGCCATACCAGCCATCTGCGATGGCACAGAGCATTGCACGTACCCAGACTGTCTCCTTAATTAACGTGAAGACAAAAAAATTCACAAGTAAACAAGTGTAAGGAAGGATCAATTAGCGCGCGTCGCGCGCATACACACACAAACACATACACACACACACACACACACACACACACACACACACCACGCACACACACACACACACACACACACACACACACGTTTAGAACTATTTTCAGATTGCTTCAGTCGGCAATGTTGTTGAAGACGAAAATACACTGGACTTGTTTCCACTTTGTGACTGGTTTCACACTGTGCAAGCCAGAAATAGACACAGCTTGACCCTCTCCCTAGCCTTAAGCAACTAGCCAGCCAGCCAGTCAGCCAACCAGCCAGCCACTCGAGCAAGTACTGTCCAATACCGCTAATGGAAATGGAAAATTGCTGTACCAGAGAAGAGAGGCAGAGGTCACGAGGGTGTGAAAGATTCTCTCTCTCTCTCTCTCCCTCTCTCTCTCTCTCTCTCTCTCTCTCTCTCGGGGACGGGATAGCCTAGTGGTTAGAAGATTGCGCTCGCAATCTGACAACAAGGGTTCGATTCCCGTTCAAGGGGATATTTCCCTCTGGAGTTAACATCAGTGCAGACTCCACTCTCCCCAACAGTCCTTCGGGTGAGACTATAAACCGAGGTCCCGTGTGCGAACCGCACGCAGAACATCTTGCGCGCACGTTAAACCCCGTTCCGCTTTTCGTAAGAGTAGGCCATTGTGTGCCGGTGGGAACAGATGACAGAATTTACAAAACAGCATACACACGTAAAAAAAAGCACATAAGTGCTTATTCCAATATCCTCGATATAAAAGAATATTTTAAAAAATTTAAAATCTCTTTGTTCCTCAGCTAAGAGCTGTGAAGTTCATCAATGGTGAGATTTGTTTGCTTCTGCAACCGTTTTAACCCAGAGGTAGCCGCGTTCCGACTTCGGAGAGGTGTTTAAACATGACACCTGTGTGCCTGCGGTTTTTAAACCCCCCAAAATTATCATCCATTCGTACCGGCACACAATGGCCTACTCTTCTGTAAAGCGGAATGGGTTTTTTAAACTTATGTGTGGCAGATACGCTGCGTGCGTTCACACACGAGCTTTCAGTTGATTGTCTCATCTAAAGGACTTTTGGAGGAGTGGAGTCAGCACTGATGTTTGTTTGGGTTTTTTTGGATTGCAAAACCCCAGAAACGGGGCAGTCCGTGGTGGGCTCACCGAGCATCCATGAGGAATGCTCTAACACTAGGCTTTTGAGGGTGGACCAGCCCTCAGTTTGTCTTGGGTTTTCTGGATGCAAAACCCAGAAACGGCGTATACGTGATAGCAGATTCTGGGACGCAAGGATCACAATGAGGCAAATGTCATAACATAGGCTTTAACTACGACGATAGTCGTGTGGTCAAAATAGTATGATTGATAGTGTATGAAGGAAGAAGAGATGATAGGAGGATAATAGGTAGAAAGCAGATAGTAGATAAGATGCATAGATAGTAGGAGTTAAGTAGATGACGATAGATAGTAGATGGATACATAGATGAGATAGATGATAGGATAGATAGGATAGATAGGATGAGATAGTGGTATGGATGGAGGATGATAGGTATGATGGATAGATAGATAGATGGTAGATAGGATAGATAGATAGATAGATAGATAGATAGATGTAGATAGTAGATAGGATAGGATGATAGATAGGATGATAGATAGATGGGTGATGGATGGATGGGATGGATGGATGGATGAGATGATGGTAGTGGAGGATGGGATGGATGGATAGATAGATAGATAGATAGATAGATAGATAGATAGATAGAAGATAGATAGATAGTAGGATGAGGATAGGATAGGATGATGATAGATAGTATGATAGATAGATAGATAGATAGAATAGATAGATAGATGAAGATAGAGATAGATAGATAGATAGTAGTAGATAGATAGATAATAGATAGATAGATAGAGTGGTGGTGGGGAGGGGAGAGGAGATGATAGATAGATAGTAGATAATAGATAGATAGATAGATGATAGATAGATAGATAGAGTGATAGATGAGTGAGTGAGTGAGTGAGTGAGTGAGTGAGTGAGTTTAACTTCAAGGCATACTTATACATTCAGATAGGGCAACAACAAAAAGAACAAGCAGACGTAGCAACTACGATACCCAGAAAGAAAAACAAAAGATGAGATTTGTAACTGAATAGGAGAAGAACAGCCTCGAAGCCATTTTGCAAATTGCTTCCAGTCTGCCTGTCTTGAAATCGGAATCAGTCTAGACTTGTGTTTACTTGGTGAATTGTTTCACTCTGAGAAAAATCAGAAATAGACACCGCTCAGTACTGGCCTATAGTGCTATGTGACAGACGACCAATAGAGATACAGGTCATGTTCTGTACAGTCTGGTGCTATTAGCCAGACAACATATATATAGTCTGGTGCTATTAGCCAGACAACATGTATATAGCCTGGTGCTATTAGCCAGACAATATATATAGAGAGAGAGAGATAGCCTGGTGCTATTAGCCAGACAACATTTATATATAGCCTGGTGCTTTTAGCCAGACAACACATATATATACATATCCTGGTGCTATTAACCAGACAACATATATATAGCCTGGTGCTATTAGCCAGACAACATATATATAGCCAGGTGCTATTAGCCAGACAACATATATATAGCCAGGTGCTATTAGCCAGACAACATATATATATAGCCTGGTGCTATTAGCCAGACAACATATATATATATTTAGCCTGGTGCTATTAGCCAGATAACATATATATAGTCTGGTGCTATTAGCCAGACAACATATATATAGCCTGGTGCTATTAGCCAGACAATATATATATAGAGAGAGAGAGAGATAGCCTGGTGCTATTAGCCAGACAACATTTATATATAGCCTGGTGCTATTAGCCAGACAACATATATATATATATATATATATATATATATATATATATAATATATATATATATATATATATATATATATATATATATCCTGGTGCTTTTAGCCAGACAACATATATATATATATCCTGGTGCTATTAGCCAGACAACATATATATAGCCTGGTGCTATTAGCCAGACAACATATATATAGCCTGGTGCTATTAGCCAGACAAAATATATATATAGCCTGGTGCTATTGGCCAGACAACATATATATATAGCCTGGTGCTATTAGCCAGACAATATATATATAGCCTGGTGCTATTAGCCAGACAACATATATATATAGCCTGGTGCTATTAGCCAGACAACATATGTATATAGCCTGGTGCTATTAGCCAGACAACATATATATAGCCTGGTGCTATTAGCCAGACAACTGGTATAGATACAGGTCAGCCAGACTCTAACAGCCAGACTCTAACAGCCAGAGCGCCAATAACTATCTAAACCATTAAAGAAAATTACAATTTTCAGTATCAGTGGAGGAAAAGAGAATAAAAGTTTATGCAGTGAATAATCGGTACTGGCTGGTTATTGACTCTGTGTGTGTGTGGTGTGTGTGTGTTTTGAGAAAGGGGGCCAAACTCTTCTCATAATTATGAAAAGACGTAAAATAACACATTCCTCCAGTGGCATGTGCTCAAATCAATGTTACCAGACTCATACAGACAGGAGAAGAGTAATAAAGGGAAGAATGGGAAATTCTAGCATCTTTGAATGTATTTCTACTATTTTCTCCTGCTACATAAACAAGTTCTATACCTCTCTCAAAAAGAAAATGGTTTAAGGAAGAAAGTGTGTAAACAACAACAAAATAGTCACACACACACACAAACTTCGTTCATTCAAAGTTAAGACCAGGACTTCTTTTGTCTTTTTTTTTCCAAGAAACATTCCTAAACAGACATCACAAACAATCTAACAGACCAGTGATAACAACAACGTCCTACAGACATCACGAACACTCTTAACAGCCCAGTAACAACAACAACAACGTCATGCTATTCACCATCTAGTTCTCTTCCCCTACACAGGGTGTGCAGAAAACGCTGATCATTGACAGTGATGATCAATAATTCAAGACAACACCACACCTGCCCAACGGGTCCATTCACCTCACAGTGCAGCAAGCTATCTCTGTCTGTCTCTGCCAAACCTTAGAGTACTGACAGTTTTCGCTAAGTCAGCCGAAGATGCAGGTCTAGTGACTGGTCACTGTCCTGTGATTGGAAAAAAAAAACATCTGTTAAAGGACTGATGGCAAGACAAGACATGGTGAGGTGAGGCAAGGAAAGTAAAACAAGACATGGTGAGGTGAGGCATGGAAAGCAAAACAAAACATGATGAGGTGAGGCATGGAAAGTAAAACAAGACATGGTGAGGTGAGGAAAGTAAAACAAACATGATGAGGTGAGGCATGGAAAGCAAAACAAGACATGGTGAGGTAAGCAAAACAATACATGGTGAGGTGAGGCATGGAAAGCAAAACAAGACATGGTGAGGCAAGCAAAACAAGACATGGTGAGGCAAGGCAAGTAAAATAAGACATGGTGAGGTATGAAAAGCAAAGCAAGATATGGTGATTGAGGCAAGGAAAGAAAAGAGCCTTTTTTTAGAGGATCAAAGCAAGGGGAAGGCAAAATGTGGCACTATGCGAATGTGTTCCGGATAGTGGGAGAGAACCACAATGACATCTGGAATATTCGGTCATGTGTACCCCATACGTATATTAATTAATACCAGATTACATTTTTTTTAACTTGTCAACGTGTATCACGTGCTTCAGGTTGCACTATTGCTACATTACCCCACATAGGCAAAATATATTCACTGACGGGTTTTCAACTACCACCCAACGAAACAGAGTGTCGCACAATTCGCAGGTGTGTCCAGATTTAGAACACAGCAACGCTGCCACAGGCCTCTGATCCCATGGGAAGTAATCTAATTACTGCCCCCTCACACAAGCAAACAAACAGTCTTTATTTCGAGAACAATAAATGAAACCCTAATGTTCTTTTCTACATCCAGTTCCCCTTCCATCGGGGTGGAGTCCACCAGGTCACGTCACGTCCTATTGCTGTATTGTAGGAGAGCCTGTCTTGGGGGCAGGGGGGATGCAGTAGCCGTGTGGTGCATACAGAAACGAGCTTTGATTCTTGTCCTGATCGTCTTCAAAGTCACCAGGTCGTAGACTTGAACCATGACTGCGTTCTGTGTCTTAGAGAATCCCGGGCCAATAATGACGCGTTTCTGTATGCGTGCACGCACACACAAACACATGCGCATGAGACTATAAACCGAGGCCCCGTGTGCGAACGCATGCAGAACATCTTGCGCACACGTTAAATCCTGTTCCGCTTTTCGGAAGAGTAGGCCATTGTGTGCCGGTGGAAACAGATGACAAAATGTACAAAACCGCATACACACGGGGACTGGATGTAAAAAAGCACATGAGTGCTTATTCCATTATCCTCGATATAAAAGAATAAAATAAAATAAACGTACATACACACGCACGTGCGAACGCATACATGCACACCACACACACAAATACTCACGCATACAAACACACAAGCGCACACAAACACATGCATACACGCTTATGCACGCGCACGTACACACACATACACACACACCACACACGCTCACACACACACACACACACAAACCACGCTCACTCACACACACACACACACACACACACACACACACACACACACACACACACACACACCAGTCAGACTGTATAGAAACAAAAATACGAATGATAAACGAAGAATGATAGACAAACTGACAATAAGCATACAGGCAGACATACATGCAGACAGGCAGACAGACACACAGACAGACCGACGGACCAACAGTCAGACAGCCACTTTCCTACAAATAAACCAGCTACTCTTCAACTCCCCTTGAAAAGAAGCCCTGTTTACACCTGTGTCCAAACTGCTTAGAGCGCGTATTTGTCAAAAAGACGAAAATAGACAGGACTTGCTTTTTACTCTGTGAATGATTGTCTGTCTCTGTGGAGAGCCAGACATAGACCTGCCTGCCTGGCTGACCGACTTTCAGTGCTGGTCAACAGCGAAAGGCCCAACAAGGCAAGCACTGTGAAGTTTGTCATGGCCAGTTTTTGAAAAGAGCATTAGCTAAAGCAGTGTGAAGGGGGGAGGATGTTGTTTGTTTAGTGTGTGTGTGTGTGGGTCATGTGTGTGTGTGTGTGTGTGTGTGTGTGTGTGTGTGTGTGTGTGTGTGTGTGTGTGTGTGTGTGTACGTGTGTGTCGTGTGTGTGTTGTTGTTGTTGTCTTCAATTTAACGTCTGTTCACTGTAAGTGATATTAGACGAGGGAAATAGAAAGTGTAGTGGAAGTTAAAGAAGGAAGAAGAAAGAGTGGAAGGAGAAAAGGTTAAGAAATAGCATCAGTGTTGGTTGAAAAAACCCCAATAATAAAAAAAAAAGTGAAAAAGCAACCCCATCCCCATCCCCGAAAGAAAAATCCCTAGAAAAGTAATGATAATACTTTTAAACAGGAGCAAAATATAAACTCAACAATGTGGAAACATGAAATAACAATAATGTAACTACAATAAATATTCAAGTGGATTATGCAATAAACATCTGGCAATGGCAATGGCAAAGGCGCACGCAAACACAGAAAAAACATGTCAGATGTCTATGTGGGGATCATATTTCCAATACTCATATCATATGTGATTGCCCTATTGTAAAACCTTTTTTACCTACATTTTTTGAACAGTCTCTGGAAAATGTATTTGAAAATTCGTGTGTGTGTGTGTGTGTGTGTGTGTGTGTGTTTATTGTGGTGTGTGTTTTAAAGATGAACAGCATTGTGAAGTGCAGAGGTACTTAAGATGAGTTTTGGAAGAAAAAGAGCAAAAATAAATCTTGTTGGAATTGCCTTTGTTGCCTAAATTGTTTGGGTTTTTTTGTAGCAAGATGTCTACATGGATGCACAGAATACAAGCGTATGCGTGTACAACTAGTCTTAAGATATGCGCACACATACACACACGCTTCACTCAAGCGCACGCAACACAGACAACACACACACACACTTCACTCAAGCGCACGCAAACACAGAAACACAACACCACACACAATCATGAGAACCTATTCCATTATCCTCGAAATAAAGATACAGCCAACAAAAAGAACACACACAAACAGACAGAGAGAAAGACAGAGACAGACAGACAGACAGAGACAGAGAGAGACATACAAACATACAGAGACAGACAGACAGAAAGAGAGAGCCCATAGCAACAAGAGCATTGTCCCTGGCAAAATTCTGTCAGGAAAGAGGTGACTTTTGTAGGTTAACAAATGTATATGCAGACAGAAAAAAATGATGCTCTGCGTTAGTGGCAACGTTTCTCCCTAGAGGGTGTGTGTGCCCAAATTTCATGCAGCAGAGAAATCTGCCGTGACTTCGGGAAGTATGCCACATACACACACACACACATTCATACAACACACACACAACACACACACACATTCATACAACACACACACAACACACACACACACACACATACACACACACACACACAACACACACACTCACACAACCCCCCCCCCCCCCCCCCCCACACACACACACACAATATACACACACCCACATACGCACACGCGCGCGCGCAATGCGCGGGTTTGCTTTGCACTCATGGTTCACAGAAAAAACAGCGCACTTCAAAAGCAAAGCGTTGCCAAGTTGTGATAGATGTTATCAGGAAAGTTCTCCCTGTTTACCGCCATTTGGGTTTATGCACGTGTTGCTTTTATAATGGGTTGTTTCATCTCTCTCTCTCTCTCTCTCACTCTCTCTCTCACGCCCTCTCTCTCTCTCTCTCTCTCTCTCTCTCTCTCTCTCTCTCTCTCTCTCTCTGCGGCGCGTATATGTTTGTCTTTTAATTTTGGTTTTGTGCTTGTTTGAAATCGCCATGAATAATCATTATCTCTTTACTGGTATCTCTTTCGCTGCATCTTTAGGCTGCATTCACACAGGACACACACACACACACGCGCGCGCGCGCGCGCGCACACACACACACACTGACAATAGCGTGCTGGAAACGTCTATGGTCAATAATTATGTACAGTTTGAACGATATTCCCCTTAGGATAGACAGGGGGGGGGGGGGGGGGGGATAAACGATCTTACATACCGTGGAGGGGGGGGGGGGGGGGGGGATGCAAGACGTTTGTGTTATGCTGTACCATCCTGTGCTGCATCTGATGTGAAGGGCTCTGGCTGTCTCTCACTGAACAGAGAGCGAATTGAAGGCTTGGATTTTTTTTGGATTTTTTTTTGGGGGGGGTCTGTTTTTGACCATTGGTCAATTTTGGCCATGCAAAGAAAAGTGACATTTTTTTTATTTTTGGCTTGTGTCTTTTGCCTGTGTGGAGTGAACACACGATTGACACGATTGATGATTATGGTTATATCGATTATATCCGTATAGCAACATAGTTAATTGACATGATAGATACGGCTACTTCCATTATATTTTATAGCAAAATTAACGACTCAAATTGCAATGGCCTCATGATTGTAGGTGCAGTACTTTAGTCTCTCTCGTTTAGGTTTTGGCTGTCTGTTTATCCGCTGCTGTCTGTTTACTTGTTGGATTGTTAAGATGTGGGCTGTTTGTATTGTTGCCTGTGGGATTATCTGTTTGAGATATGCATTATTTATTTATTTATTTATCTATCATTCTTTGCTGCTTTTCTGTTTACTTATTTGACGTTTCTTTTTTTTCTTCTTCCTCCTTAATTCTGTTCCTCATCCAAAATTAATTAACAATGATGACAGCACTGAGCATGAAGACGATAATTATGTATTCTGTCCCCCAGTCGTCATACTAATATCTCTTGGTGTGTGTGTGAGTGTGAGAGAGAGAGAGAGAGAGTGAGAGAGAATGAGAGAGAAGAGAGAGTAGTGGCGTGTAGGGGGGATGCGTGTTTGCGTGTGTGTATGCGTGTGTGCCTGCGTGTGTGTGTGTGTATGTGCGCGCGCGCGTGTGCGTGCGTGCGTGCATGCGTCCGTATGTCTGTGTGTCCGCACGCGTGCGTGCCTACGTATGACTGCATATGTACATGTTTGTGTAAGTCTGTCTTTCTGTGGAGAGGAGTGAGGGAACACAGAGAGACACACAGACAGACGGACAGAGAGGCAGACAGACAGACAGAGATACAGAGAGAGACACAGACACAGACAAAGACAGACAGAAAGAGAGCGAGAGAGAGAGAGCGAGAGAGGAGAGAGAGAGACAGGAGAGAGAGAGAAGGAGACAGAGAGAGAGAGCGGAGAGAGAGAGAGAGACAGAGAGAGAGAGAGTGAAGGAGGGACAGAGAGAGAGAGCGAGAGAGAGAGAGAGAGAGAGAAGGAGACAGAGAGAGAGAGAGAGAGAGAGATGAGAGAGAGAGAGAGACAGAGAGAGAGAGAAGGAGACACAGAGAGAGAGCGAGAGAGAGAGACAGACAGAGAGAGAGAGAGAAGGAGACAGAGAGAGAGAGGCAGAGAACACAGAGAGAGAGAGAGGCAGGCAGGCAAAGAGGGAAATTAATCTGATAAAGCTTTCCCGGAGATGAATCTGAGCAGGGTGGGGGGGGTGGGGGGGCACCCCTGCCATTAAACATGCACGCTGATTGCTGATTTGCAATCTGCAGACCCTCCCCGTCACGCACAACTCACAGTGCTGACTCCGCACTCTGGTTTTGGTTGGGGTTTTTTGTGTTTTTTTAATGCCTTTCTCCTAGATTATTTTTTGGGTTTTTTGTTTTAATGTGGAACATCTTTCAGATTAAGTCTGGAGCTGCTGTCATTGGTTATGTGTGTCTGGATTGAGTGAGTGCATGCAAGCTTGTTGTTTTTGTGGGTGGTGGGAGTGGGGGTGGGGGTGAAGGTGGTGTGGTGGTGGGAGGGGGGGGGGGGGGCAAAGTTGGGGATATTCGAGTGTGTTTGATAATAAGCGTGGTGTTAGGATAAGAAGACAATTATTCGGTGGGTTGTTGTTGTTTTTTTTAAATTTTAAACATAGTGGGTCAATTTTTATTGTTCACCAGCAGATTCTTTGTTTTTTAAAGATCTGAACTGCGGTAGGTACAAAGATTGCAGTAGATACACAGACGTAGATACACTACCAGACTGTACCGGTGACACAGGCACAGTACACAGATAGCGATATGCATGCATTTGTATACGGGATAGCTCATTGGTCAGAGCATCGAGCGTGGTTACCATTTGGATGGGTGACCGTTTGCACCGCCTTAGTCCCCCAGTTCATCCAGCTGTAAATGGGTACCTGCCCTCTTTAGGATCATGGAAGGTAAAGCAGCGAGGGAGAGGATATGGGCGCCGCCTTCGATATGCTGGAGAAGCTGAGGTCTCTGATGCCTCACTCCCCTACGACCACATAGGTTATGGGACACCTTTACCTTTTGATATACACGACAACTGCTAGGAAGCTAGGGTGCTAGGAAGAATCATGATGATACCAGCAGCTGTCAGCTGAAATCTGAGCCGTGGTACCTCACAAACATGAATGAACATCATAAGTCCTGGCTATATGTAAGCTCTCCTGGCATAGCTCTCCACTATAATATTCAGGCACAATGAGAGTTTCGCGCAATCGCAATATATGTGAGACATTTTGACAACAAACCTTTTGACTCACATGAAAGTCGTACACAGAGCTACCAGTTAAAACAATTCTGTTTTAAAGCTTCCTTTTCTGACAAAAGTTTCATTTTCTGAAAGAAGTTTCATGTTCTGATTGAAGGGTCATTTTCTGACTGAAGCTTCATTTTTCTGACTTGATTGAAGCCTCCTTGTCTGCTTTCTGTCTGAAGTTTCGTTTTCTGTTTTCTGCCTGAAGTTCCGTTTTCTGACTGAAACTACGTTTTCTGACTGAAGCCTCGTTTTCTGAACGAAACGTCCTTTTTCTGACTGAAGCTCCGTTTTCTGACGAGCTTTCTGACTGAAGCTCCGTTTTCTGACAAGCTTTCTGACTGAAGCTCCGTTTTCTGTCTGAAGCTTCATTTTCTGACTGAAAATCATTTTCTGATCGAAGCTTCGTTTTCTAATAGAAATTCATGTTCTGATTGAAACTTCCATTTTCTAAACGCAGCTTCGTTTTCTGATTGAAACTGTTTGAGAAGTTGGAGAAGGGTGCGAATGACGATATTATTTTATCTTTGAGTATGTCAGCGTGGGTTGAGATGCATGGTGTTTAATTAAGCTAGGCCAATATTTGAGGTAGTGAGAAAGAGGATTCTCTGATGGAGCAGAGTTTTAATGAGGCTGGCCACAAATGAAAGCTTATCAACATGGCTTGACTCTCTGTCTGTCTGTCTGCCTGTCTCTGTCTCTGTCTTTCTATAGGTCTCTCTCTCTCTTTCTCCCCTCTCTTTCTCTCTCTTTCTCCCCTCTCTCTTTCTCTCTCTCTCTCTCTCCCCTCTCTTTCTCTCTCTCTCTCTCCCTTTTCTCTCTCTCTCTCTCTCTCTCTCTCTCTCTCGCTCTCGCTCTCGCTTTCTCTCTCCCTCTCTACCCCCTTCTCTCCCTCTCTCGCTCTCTCTCTCTCTCTTTTACCCCTTCTCTCTCTCCTTCTCTTTCTCCACTTCCCTCTCTCTCTCTCTCTCTCTCTCTTCTTTCTCCAACCCCCCCCTCTCTCTCTCTCACTCACTCACTCATTCTCTCTCTCTCTCTCTCTCTCTCTCTCTCTCTCTCTCTCTCTCTCTCTCTCTCTCTCTCTCTCTGTCCCTTTTCCCTCATTCATCATTCATCCCTTTTCATGTTTTCATTTTCCTTCTTCTAGAATTATTATCATTGTTCTATCTCTGCCAGCAATGTTGTGTCTGTAATGTCAACAGAAAGGATTGGTCGAGAGAGAGAGAGAGAGAGAGAGAGAGAGAGGAGAGAGAGAGAGAGAAGGTGTTATCATTTTAAGGTGTTTGTCTCTTGGCAAGCAGGGTTTCATTCGTTTATGTTTTTGTTTTCTTTGTATATCGCAATTATTCTCAAACTCTGTATGTGTGCCTTTTCTACTTTGTAAGTTTGTTCCTAATCCCCCCCCTCTCTCTCTCTCTCTCTCTCTCTCTCTCTCTCTCTCTCTCTCTCACCTGCTTCTCTCAGTCACATCTCTTCCGCTCTGTTTGTCTGTCTCTGTCTGTCTTTCTGTCTGTCTCTGTCTCCCCTCTCTATTTCTCTCTCCCTCTCTCTTTCTCTCTCTCTCTCTCTCTCTCTCTCTCTCTCTCTCTCTCTCTCTCTCTCTCTCTCTCTCTCTCTCTCCTGCAGCCTGGTTGCAAAAAGTACATTATTTATTGTCCTGGAAATAAAAATGAAATGCTTTCCGATGCAGACGCTAATGAAACTGGGAAATTGGATGTGAAAAGCACATAATTTATTATTCTTGACATAAAAAGCTTTGATTATTTTAGCACTCTCTCTCTCTCTCTCTCTGCCTCCCTCTCCCTTGTCTCTGTAACCCATCCCCCTCTCTTTCTTACTTCTCCGCGCGTGCGTGCGTACGAGCGTGCGTGTGTTTGTGTGTGTGTGTTGTTGATTATTATGTTTTTTTAAATAGAACATTGCAATCAAAATCTGAAAATGGAAATGTTTCCCCCCTCCCCACACCCCCCACACCCCCACCCCCTTCTCCCCACAGGGTGTGTAAAGTAGGACAATGAGCTCTAAAAATCATTTTAACTCATTCAACCTCGACCTCGAGCACTTCTCTGGGTGAGACTGATTAGTGTTGCTGGCATGAACCCCAGCAACTCTCCAGACTGGGTTCTCATTGTGTTGCTGGTGTTGATATTTTATATTTAACGCCGCCGTCGCAACAACAACAACAACAGCAACAGCAACAGCAACAGAATGGCTTCTTAGCCTCGAGAGCTGCTGCCCGGGCTCAGTCAGGCAAGACTATTTAGTCTCGCCCCAGTAGTCCAGGAGCTCAGGCTTGAATGAGTTAACACTTTTTTTTGCTTTTTCCCTGAGGCTACTTACTAGATGGGGAAATGGTGGTAGTGGTGGCATCCTGTTTAGTCTGTACAGTGTTCAGTGAACTGATGGAGAGGGAGGTGACTTTGTTATGTATAATACAGTCTGTGGGCCAGTGCCCTGATTGATCACACAGCAGGGTTCAGTGGATACTACAGACAGACAGACAGACACAGCAGCCCCCAGGTCAGGCTCTTCTGCTGTTTGTTCCTAACCCTTTGTCTGGAGGATGGGGCCATGCCACGGGTGTGTGAGGAACAAGAAACATTGTTGACACTTTCTGGATGGTGGTGGTTTGAGTATGTAGAGTTTGAATGCTTTTGTATGGTATAGGATGGTGGTGGTTTTAGTATGTAGAGTTTGAATGCTTTTGTATGATTTAGGGTGGTGGTGATGACTGTAGTTAGTAGTACATTTTAAATGCCTTTGACTGATTTAGGATGATGGTGACTGTAGTTTGTATTATATTGACTGTAGTTTGTATTCTATTTTAAATGCCTTTGAATTATTTAGAATGATGGTGACTACAATATGTTATATTTTAAACGTCTTTAACTGATTTAGGATGATGGTGATGACTGTAGTTTGTATTGTATATTAAACGCCTTTGACTGATTTAGAATGATGGTGACTACAATATGTATTATATTTGAAATGTTTTTGACTGATTAAGAATGATTGTGACTACAGAATGTACAGTTTGAACACCAAGAACTTATTTAGGATGGTGGTGACTACAGTATGTATCGTTTGTATACCAATGACTGATTCAGGATGATGGTGACTACAGTATGTACAGTTTGAACACCAATAACTGATAGCTGATTTAGGTGACTACAGTATGTAGAGGTTGAACACCACTGACTGGTTCAGGGTGGTGGTGACTGTATTGTATAAGTAGAATGTGTAGGCTGGTGCAGTGATTGATCACAGCAGGGTTCAGTGGGTACTACAGACAGACAGACACAGCAGCGCCCAGGTCAGACTATGGGGCTGTTCATAATCTTTTGTCTGAAGGATGGGGCTGCACCAGTGTGTGAGAGAGACAATAATTATTGAAAAATGGAACTGAGGGAGTATTAAGAATGATGAAAGTGTGTGTGTGTGTGTGTGTGTGTGTGTGTGTGTGTGTGTGTGTGTGTGTGTGTATGTGTTGTGTGTGTGTGTGCGCGCGCGCACATGTGTGTGTGTGTGTTGTTGATAAAATAGCTCTAATGTTAGGACCCATGCGTGTTGCTGCTAATCTGACCATTTGAGAAGGAATCTTCCTCTTGTCTGCACATTTTTTGTGGACACCATTGACCCGTAAGTCCTGAGGATAAAACTGTCAATCAATATCTTTTGCATGCGCACATGACCTCTTGTGCATGCAGTGAACACCCATCCATGCATTGTAGAAGACTGGATCAGTTCCACTGGTGGTATGGATGACACAAACATACCAGCATGCAGATCTATATCCTCAAGAGAGCTGAACTCCATGAAGTTTGACTTATTCAAGTCTTATGGCATGAAAGTTTCAGTGTGGTGATCATCGCTACTTCAGATCATTCAGAGTAGACAATGAACAGAAGAGTGGGCTTTCCTCGTGTATCGATTTCTTGGGCACGAAACCCAGTCATCAGAAACAAAGTTGAGAGTAGGAAGTTGTTCACGGTATGCAAAGTAGAGTCCAGAGTCCTAGAAATAACTTAAACTGTCTGGGGCCTTTCTTTTCATAGTGGCTACTGGGTGGTAGGATTGCCGGTTCCCTTGTGGAGATGCCGGGCCGGGGCCTGTCAGTATAAACAGCATCCCCACCTTCTAAAAAATCCTGTGAGAGGAATGTTTTTTTCTATCCTTCTCTGCCTTGTTCCTTTTCTTCCTGTCACCTCTTTTTGGGGGTCTATTTTCTGCTTTCTTGGTCCATTTTTTGCTGCCTTTTTTTCCCAGAAAGGTTTAAAAGATGTCAATTATCTCCCACACCAAAGTCAGATATGCTGGGCCTGGACTTGCCAGGCGCTTAACGGCAGCACAACACATTTTCGCTCATACGACAGACAACAATAGTCTCTGTCTGAGCGTGACGAAGAAGAAGAATAGCTGGTGACAGTGTGATGTATGTATATCATTGAACTAATGCCATGGAACTGATGAGGACTATAATTATAATGTGCAGCCAGTGCACTGACTGACACTGCTGGGCTTAGTTGGTACACACCACCCTCAGGTCAGGTTACTGAGCCCTTCACCATCCTGTCTGGACGATCAGCTCACTGAGTGAAAACAATTTCTTTAATGTGGCCGGTGGTAGTTGCATTATGTATAAATTGCACATCGATGAACTGTGTGATGGTGGTGATTGTATTACGTATAATTTGCACAACCAATGAAATGTTGCTGGCAGGAAGATGGTGATTGTATTATGTTCAATTTGCACAACCAACAAAACGATGCAGGCAGGAAGGTGGTGACTGTAATTATGTTCAATTTGCACAACCAGTAAAACGATGCAGGCAGATGGTGACTGTGTTATGTTCAATTTGCACAACCATAAAACGATCGCAGTGGCAGGTAGTGGTGACTGTTGATGCAATTTGCACACCAGTAAGAGCAGGCAGCAGGGTTGGCTAGGTACAGGGGTCAGTGGTGCTGGGTTATTCATGATCCCATGGCTGGCAGGAGGAGAGGGGCCATGTAGTGTGGTGTGTGTGGTGTTTGTGTGTGTGTGTGTGATGTGTATTGTGTGGTGCTTTGTGTGTGTGTGTGTGCGTGTGTGTGTGTGTGTGTGTGTGTGTGTGTGTGTGTGTGTGTGTGTGTGTGTGTGTGTGTGTGTGAGTGTGTGTGGAGAGAGAGAGAGAGAGAGAGAGAGAGAGAGAGAGAGAGAGATTTCAATACAAAATGTTGACAGGGGCAGGAAGTCATAAAACTGTCGGAGCTCGTTTAGTTGGGCGTTTTTTGTTGTTGGTTTTTGTTTATTTGTTTTGTTGTTGTTGTTTTTTTGGTGTGTGGGGTGGATACAGAGTGTGTGTGTGTGTTTGTGTGTGTGTGTATCTCTGTGTGTCTCTGTGTGGTCTGTGTGTGTGAGAGAGAGAGAGCTTCTGTGTGGGTGTTTGTACATCTGTGCATGCGATTGTGTACGTGTGTGTGTGTACATACATATCGTATGCACGTGTCTGTGTCTGTGTATATATCTCTGTATGTGTGCACGCACGTGCGCGCGTTTTGCAAACACACACACAAATTCTTACCACAATCATCCATACACTCCACACAACCCAAACTTCCCACCCAGCCCAGCCAGCCAGCCAGACAGCCAGCCAGCCAGCCAGCCACACACTTTGATCAGGAGAAAAGTATCCATCCTGACATTTCCATCAAAGCAGTAAAAAGGGAAGACAAAAAGGTGCAGTAATTTACACAGAACCAGTTGGGGGGTAAACAGAGGTAGGGGTAGGGGTGGGGGTGGGGTGGAGAAGCAGCATAAAAGCTTGATGTCCTGGCCCATGCATTATTCAGTTCAGTCAGTGCAGTCTGCAGCCAGTTTCCATGTTGCAGCAGCCTGCAATTCATTCATCACCACCATCCCTCCCCTTAGACCATCCACCCCCATTAAGCTGCAGCCCGTAGAGGTCTCCTTTGTGTGTGTGTGTGTGGGCTATACTAGGAGAAGGTGGTCTACTTTTTTTTAATACCCTCCTGCTGGGGGAAAGAATCACGTCATGTCTGTGGGCCTGCCTGTATGTTGTGTGCAGAATTGGAGGGCAAGTAGTGGCCAGTTTCGTGACTTGTGATGATTTCTAGCAGAGATTTGAACCTCTTGCTAAATAGGATGCTGTTAGAGTGGACCAGTGGTCTGACAGTATTGCAACCGTGGATCGGTGGTCTAGAGGTAACGCACCTGCCCAGAAAGCTAAAAAGTCCGGGTCGGAAGTGTGCCGTGGTTTGATTCCCCGTTTTGGGCCCGAAACTTTTCCCCCATCCATTAGACCATGAGTGGTTGTCTAAGCGCTAGTCTTTCGGATGAGACGATAAACTGAGAGCCCGTGTTACACATAATTATTTAGCTCACGTAAAAGAACCCACGGCAACAAGAGAGTTTCTCTGGCAACATTATGTAAGGGGGAAAAAAGACACTCTGATAAGGAAACAAATACAGTTGCAGACAGGAAAAGAAAAAAAATAATGAGTGGCGCTGCTCTTGTGGCGACGCGCTCTCCCTCGGAGAGAGCAGCCCGAATTTCACGCAGATTAATCTGCCGTGACTTAAAAGTGGTATGAAATGAAACAAATGCAGTTACAGACCGCCTGTGGAGAAATGTAGAGGTTCTAAGTTTGAATCTTTGCCATAGCCAGCTATTTCCTCCCTATGCTTTAGCCATGAGTGGGGGTGATTTGGATGTTAGTTTTTTGGGGGATGGTGAAATGATAAACCAAGACCAGGAGCGCTGCATGCATCTGGTGCACATAACTAGAAAATGGGAAAGAACCGACATTGCGTGTGTAAGGACTTCATGCTTGGCATTAACCCACAAATCTATTACAAAGAGTCAGGATCCCACAGTCATACCGCACACATGTATCTTTGCAGTAGAAAAAGCTGATCAGAAGCACATATTGATTTTATGAGCAATAGCATCACGTAAATGGCAAGATCAAAAGCAGGTTTGAATGGTGGATGAACTCTCTTTTTCTCTCTCTCTCTCTCTCTCTCTCTCTCTCTCTCTCTCTCTCTCTCTCTCTCTCTCTCTCTCTCTCTCTCTCTCTCTCTCTCTCTCTCTCATGCAACCAACAGAAGAAATAAGATAACTTTCCAGAAATTGATCCTTATATTGATGAATACTACATTCAAAACATTGTCGATTAAGACGCACGTGAATTGATTTGTGATGAATAGTCAAGAAATGGGTGATGTCATTTCTTGTGTGTTATTATTGCTGATACATAATTTCATATTTATATACGTTGATAGTAATGTGTTTATAACACTCATGTCATATGCCCACTCCTTACGCCCATCATTTCTTTGTACTGTGACCTAAGGCCGATGTACAGTAAAAGGCTGAAGTCTGAACTCTCTCTCTCTCTCTCTCTCTCTCTTCTCTCTCTCTCTCTCTCTCTCTCTCTCTCTCTCTCTCTCTCTCTCTCTCTCTCTCTCTCTCTCTCTGGCTTACACACACACACACACACACACACACACACATCTGATTTTTTTGGATGGAGGAGGGGGGATGGGGGGGCAGGGTGCAGCTAGCTGGTTTTCTTTCTTTCTTTCTTCCTTTAGTGTCTGTCAGTCTGTTGATATGTTTTTCCTTTTTTCCTTGCCACTGTACTCACCTGTACCTTCTATATTTAAACTGTTCGATCATTTATCACCAAAAATGATCTATTGCCTGTTGAATTTTTTCCTGATAACAAATTAATGGTTAATGATTAGCATAGATAAATGATGCTACTCCAAGCTTCATTTTTGGTTTGCTTTGGCTGTTTTTTAAACTGAAGATGTGTTAGAAGTATACACTAAGATTATTAATAGCAGAAGGCTTACACGATCGTTCTTTCACCGTAGTTTCCTATCTATCAGTTTGCAGATAGTCTTTTTTTTATAAAACACATTTTCACATTTCGTTTGTGCCACCCGAAAAGATGTGATGATTGAAGACGGGCCTGTTGTTCTGTTTTGTGTGTTTCAGGTGAGTTGATTCACAGACACCAGGGGCAGATAATCATCACACGTCACAACGTGCTGGTTTGCCGAAACGGCTGCTGCACACCAGTCACGGGGCCTGCGTCTCTGACTTATTTGCTTACATGCGTGCTCTCTGTCTCTCTCTCTGTCTCTCTGTGTCTCTGTGTCTCTCTCTCCCTGTCTGTCTGTCTGTACGCTTGCTGAGACAGCTGCACATTCGTGATGATACCTGTACCTCTAGTTTACTTGTTTACATCCTCCAAAGTGTTGTTCTCTGTGTGTGTGCAGGTCCGTGCGTGCGTGCGTGCGTGTGTGAGAGAAAGAGAGAATGAGAGAGGGAGAGAGAGAGCAAGTGAGCGAGAGAGAGAGAGAGAGAGAGTGAGAGAGAGAGAGAAACTGACACTAACACTGATTCTGACACTGACACTGAAGTAGTTTACTGCCATTGATATTACAGTCCTATTGGCAAGAAGCACAAAATCAAACTCCTGTATTTGAGACATTTCATGTCAATGGGGAAAAACCCAAGAAAAACTCATAATTACTAATGAAGGGAAAAACCCAAAACATGCGAAAAGAAATGAGAACAAAAAGTCTTAGGAAGAAAAAACACAGTTTAAATGTCAAAAATACAACGCTGAAGAAAAGAGATAGTCATGTACACTATCTAGATAATCATTCACAAATCAGAAACATGATACTGGATACTGTATTACACCTGTACATACATACATACTGTGATAAGCTGTTTTCTTTCTTCTGAAATCCCAAGCAGAACTTTGCAAAAAGATCTTAGAAACATTTCATCTCGGGATCACTTCTTTGAACAAGCACCCCTTGAGTGTTCATTAAGGTGTACTGAGACATTAATGGCAGGTAGCTTATGCTGTTGACATCTTTGTGAAGAAGAAAAAGACGTTCTGCATTGATAGCAGAAAATGAGAGTACATTTCCAATTTGAGATCATGATGTGGAAAGTGTTGAAGAAGGTTTAAAACGTTAGTGAAAATTGTTTTAGAGATGGAAAAAGTGCCTTTTATATTTCCTATTCCTCACTTGCTCCTAAATAAACTTAGATTTTTTTCATTCCAGCCAGAAATATTATCACATATGAGAACCATGAAGATCTTAAGTTCACAGACTGTATCTGGTTGAATATAATATGCGAAACATATCAAAGATTATAATTATGAAAGTCTTAAGCTCACAGACTACACCTGGTTGACTATTTTAATATGCCAAACATATCAAAGACTATAATTAAGGTGTGACGCTTACAGACTATATATGGTTGACTATTTAAATATGCCAAATATATCAAAGACTATATTAAAGTCTTACGCTTACAGACTCTATCTGGCTGAAAATCAGAATATGCCAAACATATCGAAGACTGCTCCATAACTACTTGCGTGCACAGTGTTTTATTGCAGATTCACGCACTGCATTTTACCACAAAAGATGGCTCCCCTGGCATTTAGTGCACCCTCTGAAAGAAGTAAAAGCCCTACAGAACCATGACATACATTTCACCGCTTCCTTTCAGCAAGCTCCCCCTCCTATGATTTACTGCCCAGACATAAAAAATAAGTGTGTGTGAACTGTGGGCTGTGCAGAGGGGAGGAGAGGAGAGAGAGAGAGGGTGGGGTGGGAAGTGCAGTGAGGGATAATAACTATAATGATCAGGGTGAAGTTGACTGTAGTGTGGAGCAGTATCCTACATGGGATGACTGTGGTGGCAGGTTAGGTCAGGTCAGGTCAGGTCAGTGCAGTGCACGTGCTGTGGGCTTTCAGTTAAGGTCAAGCAGTGGAGCGTGCTTTGTTGGAAATAATGGCGTGAAAGTATTTCCCCCCACCCTTGATTTATTGCCCACGCAACCACTGTTTTTAAGGTTAGGCTGTGGTGTGTGGTTGTGTGTGTGTGTGTGTGTGTGTGTGTGGTGTGTGTGTTGTGTGTGTGTGTGGTGTGTGTGTGTGTGAGAGAGTGTTGGTGTTGTGTGTGAGAGAGAGAGAGAGAGATTGTGTGTATGTGTGTGAGAGAGAGAGATTGGGTGTGTGTGTATGTGTGTGAGAAAGAGATTGTGTGTTGTGTATGTGTGAGAGAGAGAGTGTGTGTGTGTGTGGTGTGTGTGTGAGAGAGAGAGAGGAGTGTGTTGTGGTGTGTATGTGTGTGAGAGAGAGTGATGTGTGTGTGGGTGGTGTGTTTGTATGTGGTGGAGAGAGTGAGAGAGAGAGAGAGAGAGA
>CM054134.1:50302750-50320250 GCA_028751875.1 Rapana venosa
CACGCACGCACGCACACACAAACACACACACACACACACACACACACACGCACACAGAAAGAGAGAGAGAGAGAGAGAGAGAGAGAGAGAGAGAGAGTCTGAATGTCTGTGTATCGGTGTGTGTGTGGTGGGAAGTGCAGTGGGTAGAGGGGTAATGAGCAGGGTGAAGTTGACTGTAGTGTGGAGCAGCATCCTACACGGGGTGACTGTGGTGGCAGGTTAGGTCAGTGCAGTGCACGTGCTGTGGGCTTTCACTTTATGCCAGCCAAAGGGGGCATGTGGTTTTCTGAGGTGGTTATGGCGTGAGAGAGTTTTCTTCTGACTGATATTCCTAACATTGCAACTGTTTATATTATGGTGAAAGAGAGGGGGGGGGGGCGGAGAGAGGAGAAGAAAGAAGAAGAAGAAGAAGAAGAGGAGGAGGAGGAGGAAGAGGAGGAGGAGGAAGAGGAGGAGGAGGAAGAAGAAGAAGAAGGGGGAGAGGCAAAGAAAGAGAGAGAGAGACAGAGAAAGAGAGAGAGAGTGTGTGTGTGTGTACGTGTGTGTGTGTGTGTGTGTGTGTGTGTGTGTGTGTGTGTGTGTGTGTGTGTGTGTGTGCGCGCGTGCGTTTTGTGTGTGTGTGTGTGTGTGTGGTGTGTGTGCAATGATGCAAATGTTCATGTGTGTGAGAGAAAGAGAGGGAGTGAGAGAGGAGGCAGGAGATAAAGGGAGCACGCAGGTGCGTGTCCTTAAACAAGAATAATAATTATAATTATGTTTTTTACCCACCTCCCTGCTACGAGCTGTTTTGATAGCGATGTCTTTGAAAAAATACTGTCCATCATGGACATCAGGGTTTAATAGAACATTTCCAATCAGAGAAGGTACATGTGTAGTTATGAGAACATTTCCAATCAGAGAAGGTGCATGTGTAGTTATGAGAACATTTCCAATCAGAGAAGGTACACGTGTAGTTATGAGAACATTTCCAATCAGAGAAGGTACACGTGTAGTTATGAGAACATTTCCAATCAGAGAAGGTACACGTGTAGTTATGAGAACATTTCCAATCAGAGAAGGTGCATGTGTAGTAGTTATGAGAACATTTCCAATCAGAGAAGGTACATGTGTAGTTGCAGAGGTTATTCAGAATAATAATAATAATAATAATAATAATAATAATAATAATAATAATAATAATAATAATAATGTATGGAATGTATATAGCACTGAATCTTGTAAAGCAACAAATCAAAGCGCTCAAGAACACTGGTAAAGAACTGAGGAGAAAAAGCTTGTAGGTTTTTCTCCCCACTTTACTAAAAGAGAAATATTTTGTGGTCATTAATTTTTGTTGTTGCACACAAAAGATGCATAGTGTGGAATATGAGCACTATAAAGGTCTTGATATCGTTGAACAAGTGTAATTAAGAATATGAGTGTGTCAAACATACATGGAAGAATGGCTACTGATTCTAATGCCCCAAACCTCTTCTCTGTTGTTTTTATCCTAGTCTATTCTATTCTATTCTGTTCTTTACTATTCTGTTCCATTCTATTTTTTATTGAACGTTCAGACAACAACTATTGGTGTCTGTTATATGAGCGAAAATTTCTTCAGGCTGCCAGTAAAGTACCTAACAAGGGGGGGCCCAGAACATGCAACTTCGGCATCAGAGCGAATTGTTATCTTTTACGTCTTTCTGGGGGGAAAAGGCAGAAGGATGGACCAAGAAGGCAGAAAAGTAGACAAGAAGGAGGTGATGGGGGAAAATAAAGAAACAAGGCAGAAACGAAAAGAGTGATAGAAAAGAGGAAAGTTCTAGCACAGAATCAGAATCTGGGGGATGCTATTTATACTGACAGGCCCCCTGGCATCCCCACGGGGAATTCTATTCTATTCTATTCTATTATGTCTGGGGGGTTTTCGGGTCTATTCTATTCTGTTCTATTCTATTCTATGCTATTTTATTCTCTTTCGATCCGTTTCTATTCAGTTTTAGTCTATTCTTTTTTGGCGGGCAATGGCTTTATTGAATAATGTGACATTGCATTCTGTCAGAGAAAACGACATTCTGGAATGCAGGTCACGAACAAAGTAAAAATAGCTGCAAAGCAATCAGTTCAGTTTAATCACTTCTTTCCAGCCTCCCACAGTGTCTCCCTGCTGCGTGATGTATTGTGTGGAGGGAGTTTTATGATGTGGGATGGAGAGAGACAGACAGGCAGGCAGACAGATAGAAAGAGAGAGAGAGGAAGGGGAAGGAAGGGGTGAGCTGGGAGGGAAGGAGAGAGTGTGGTAGTTAACATCAGGGGATAATGAGCAGAGTTTAGCGTAGTGTGGATGGATAACCGGTACATCTTTGGTGAATGTGGTAGCGTGGTGTGTTAGTGCAGTGCATGTGATGGTCATTTCCTTTTAATGCCGGCCCGAGGGGATGTGTTTTGTTTTGAGTTTATGGCACTAGAGCTTTTCTTTGATTCTTTGTTTTTGCCTAGCGTTGCAATTTTATAGGTTGTGGGAGGGGGGCGAGGGGGGGATGTGCGTGCGTGTGAGAGAGAGAGAGAGAGAGAGAGAGAGATGGAGAGAGGAGTTGAAGGTAAGCATGCATATGCATTTCCCTAAACATGCATAATTACGTTTTTACCTAGCTCCCTGCTATGAATATTTTTTTAATTCTTTCTTTCAGTCGGCACGCTTTTCATCATTGTTTACGGAAGTTCATGAATAATACAAGCAAAAATAAATCCGTGAATAGTAATGGACCCTCGATGATTCACAGATCTGTCATCAAACAATTCCTTCATTATCTAAAGAAAACATATATGATAACTATTTTGCACTGATCAATGTGTCTACATACAGTACCCTCTCCAGTCATTCATTCTCGTGCTGAGTTTAATTTTGATAGAGATGTCCTTGAAAAGAAAACCTGTTTATTATGGACGTCAGTGCTTATGGGCACATGTCCAATCATAGATGGTACATGTAAAGTTACAGAGGTTATTCAGATACTGGTATACAATTGTTTAAGGGGTGATTAGGGGAGCCTTGAGTAATCCCCCCTCTTTACTAAGGCAGAAGGGGTCTTTTTTGCCATTTCATGTTGCACACAAACTATGCATTGTGTCAAATGTAAGCACTATGAAGACCTTGATATGAAGTGCAAATGAACATGTGTAATTGAAAATCTGAGTATGCCAAACATATATAAAAGATTGACCACTCTTTTAGCACCCCAAACCTCTTCTCTCCATTTGTTAGTTTTTGTTCTATCCATTCTTTTCTGTTCTATTCTATTCCATTCTACTCCAGTTAGGCCTATTCTATCCTGAAAAAAAATGGTAAAGATGTCCCATAACCTATAAGGTCATAGGGGAGCAAGGCGTCAGAGACCTCACTTCTCAAGGAGCCAGCATACTGAGGGCGGCGCCCATCTCCTCTCCCTCGCTGCTTTACCTTCCCTGACCCTAAATAGGGCAGGTACCCATTTACAGCTGGGTGAACTAGGGGAACTGTACTGAAGCCAAGGCGTGCAAACGGTCACCCATCCAACTGGTAACCACACTCGATGCTGCTTAACCTTGGCTGGGAGAAAGCAAGTGCTCAGACCACTGAGCTATCCCACACCCTCTGTTCTATTCTACTGTACTCTATTCTACTCTGTTCTATTCTTTGCATGTGTAATTACTTTATTGAAGAATAGGGACCTTTCATTCTGTCAGAGAATACGACATTCTTGCAATGAGACCATGAAAATAAAGTAGAGAAATAGCGGCAAGCAATCGAGTTCAGTTTAATTGAATGTCATTTTCAGCCGCCTACAGTATTTCCCTGCTGGGTGAGTTATTGTGCAGAGGATTTGTGTGACATGGGACAGGGAGCAAGACAGACAGACAGACAGAGACAGAGAGAACAAGAAGGGGGCAGAGTCCTGGTAGGGAGGGAGAGGAGGGGGGGGGGCGGAAAGGAATGTGGTGGGAAGTGCAGTGAGGGATGATAATTATAATGAGCAGGGAGAAGTTGACTGTAGTGTGGAGCAGCATCCTACACGGGATGACTGTGGTGGCAGGTGACGGCAGTGCAGTGCAGTGTACGTGCTGTGGGCTTTCACTTTATGCCAGCCAAAGGGGGGGGGGGGGGGGGGGGGCGCGTGGTTTTCTGAGGTGGTTATGGCGTGAGAGAGTTTTTGTGGTTTATAGTTGTTTGGTTGGTGGGGGCGTCCTTTTTTTGTTTTTCCTTGGGCATCAAAAACTGCAGCTGTTTCGTGGGGCATGTGAGGGTGCACATGTGTGTGTGTGACTTTATGTCTGTTCACTTAATGTGTGCGTGTGTGTGTGTGTGTGTGTGTGTGTGTGTGTGTGTGGATAATATGTGTGCATGTGGATAATAATTATGTCTGTGCATGGATGTGTGTAGGGGATGGGGGGTGTGGGAATGGGGGGGGGGGAGTGGTGGGGGGGGGGGGGGGCTAGAAATTGTGAGTGAAAAAGTTGATTGAGATACAAAGCCAGATTCTGAAAACCATGTGATAGAAGACAACAACACAAACATTGTACAAGGGTCAGAAGTAAGAAAACAGTACATGGGGGTCATGCCAGGAACGCAAAACAAATTAACAACAAATTAACAACAACAACAACAACAACAACAACAGCACTTAACACTCCAACAACAAAAACCCTCAGTCACACATGTCCCATAGTTCATAAGTTTGCCAATAGAGGTCATATTGTGTATTAACTACTTATGTTTTGTTGTCCTTGGCTTACTGTGTATGTAAAATGTGTTTTGTTGCAGATAGTGAACTGTTTTATTATCAAACATGTTCTGTTATTGTTAGTTTAGTGCTTCATGTAAGTTGCGCTTTATTGTGTCTTCATTAGTTATATATCAAAATGTCGTTTTCTTGTAGTTAGCTTAACTGTTTTTCTGTAAAAAGCGGTTTTGTTGAAGTTTGTGACAATTCCTGCTGGCAGCAAGCACAGCTCGTTTGCAGAAGCAGCAGCAGCTGTAAGAACAGGTCTCTGCCAAGACAACCCAGTCTTGCACCAGCACTGTAGCTACTCTGCATCACTACAAGACAGGAGGATACAGTCATACATACAGTCTGTTTCCCACAGATGGTCCTCCGCCTTCTCCTCTTGCCTACTACTACTACTGCTTACTTACTACCTCTGCTCATGCCCAGCCAGGCTCCTGTATCGCTGTAAATAAAGGCAGGAGACATGACTGTGTCATGCTATGAAGAAAGGGAAATGCAGTTCAGGGTAATTAGTCAAGTTCACTGGCATCAGGGAGTGGCATCAGATATGGACTCGTGTGATGAGGGTGACGTGTAATGCCAGCACAGTTGCACGTGCTGCTCGGCTTTCATTACGTCAGCTGAGAGGATGTTTGGGGGCAACAGTGTATTTCACAACTGCTCCTTCTTCCGCTCCTTCTACTCCTTATTTTTCTTCTTCTTCTTCTTCTTCTTCTTCTCTCTCTCTCTCTCTCGCATTCTCTCTCTCGCATTCTCCTCTCTCCTCTCTCTCTCTCCTCCTCTCTCTCCTCTTCTCTCTCTTCTCTCTCTCTCTCTCTCTCTCTCTTCTCTCTCTTCTCTCTCTCTCTCTCTCTTGTCTGTCTGTCTCTTCTGTCTGTTCTGTCTGCCTCTCTGCCTGCTCTCTCTTCTCTCTGATCTGTCTGTGTCTGTCTGTCTGTCTGTCTGCCTCTCTCTTCTCTCTCTGTGTCTTCTCTGTCTCTCTGTCTGTCTGCCTCTCTCTCTCTCTCTCTCTCTCTTCTCTCTCTCTTCTCTCTCTCTCTCTCTCTCTCTCTCTCTGTCTGTCTGTCTCTGCCTCTCTCTCTCTCTCTGTCTCTCTCTCTCTCTCTCTCTCTCTCTCTCTCTCTCCTCTCTCTCTCTCTCTAATATATATATATATATATATATATATATATATCCCCCTGCATAAATGAAACTGCGGAAAAGTCACCGACAGAAGGACGTGTGTCTGTGCCCTGGGACAGGAAAGAGAGGGTTGTTCTGTGAGTAAGGAGGCGGTAGTAGTAGGGAAGGGGTGAGGGGTGGGGAGAGGGTTTGGTGCAGGTGGCGGGTTGTGTTGCTTCTTTGTGGTTACTCCTAGTCCACTTGGCTGACTTGCATGAGGGCTCGGTTCTGCCAGTTCAGCCAACAGCTTTCCTTTTTACAGCATTCTTGTACGATCGGAATGTTCAGCGCTCATTTGTATAGGAATTTTCAGCATCTACGTGCGATCAGAATTTTCAGTATGCATGCATGCACGATCAGAATTTTCAGTATTCATGAATGATCAGAATTTACAGGATCCATGGACAATCAGAATTTACAGGATCTATGTACGATCAGAATTTTCTGTATTCAATACGATCAGAATTTTCTGTATTCATGTATGATCAGAATTTTCTGTATTCATGTATGATCATAATTTTCAGGATTCATGTACATTCACAATGTTCAGCATTTGTGTACGATACAAACTTTCATCATACAATCAAAATTTACAGGATCCGTGTACAATCAGAATTTACAGGATCCGTGTACAATCAGAATTTACAGGATCCGTGTACAATCAGAATTTACAGGGTCTAAGTACGATCAGAATTTACAGCATGACTTCTTTCCTTTCCTTTCTTTTTTTTTTAGGGGGGGGGGGGGGGTTCTTTTTCTTTTTTTTTTTTTTTTTCTTTTTTGGTGTTTATGGTGGGTGGGTTTGGTTCCGTTTGGTTTTCGTTTGTTTATTACTTTGTATTCTCTCTTTTTTTTCTTCTTTTTTTTGGCAATACAGATTCATACCTGGTTTTTGTTTTGTTGGTTTGTTTTTGAATTTGATGTGTGTTTCTGTTTGCTTTTTTATTCTGTTATATCGAGGATAATGGAATAAGCAGTCATGTGCTTTTTTTTTTACATCTAGTGCCCGTGTGTATGCGGATTTGTGAATTCTGTCATCTGTTTCCACCGGCACACAATGGCCTACTATTACGAAAAGCGGAACAGGATTTAACGTGTGCGCAAGATGTGTGTGCGTGTGTGTGTGTGCGCGCGTGCGTGCGTGCGTATGTATGTGTATATGCCTGCCTGCCTGCGTTCGCGCCTGTCTCTGTGTGTGTGTGTGTGTGTGTGTGTGTGTGTGTGTGTGTGTGTGTGTGTGTGTGTGTGTGTGTGTGTGTGTGCCTGCGCGCGCGTGTGTGTGTGTGTGTATGTTTTCGCTTTGTGGTCGCTCCTATGGCTTGCCTGCTGATGCTGCCTTTTACTTCTATAGTAGGCCCCTGCTCCTTTGCCACCAGCAGCAACAGCAGCAGCAGCAGCAGCAACACCAGCAGCAGCAGCAGCATGCAGCAGCATGCAGCACCGCATAACCCTGCCTCCTTCCCATTATTGATGATGGTTGGCCTACAGAGGGTTGCGGTTGCGTAAGAGCGGACGGAGTTATGATTCATTACTGATAAAGGGGTTGTGGTAGGCTAGGCCAGTAGACGTTTTCTCCCCCCTTCCCTGCATAGGTAGGTATCACGCTATCAGTTTGGCGTTTTGCCACTTACCAAAGGATGCCAAATCTTCCCTTTGCGTGTTTGTTTGAAAAAGAGCGAGAGAAGGGAGAGAGAGAGAGAGGAGGGGGGGGGGGGGGGGGGAGGGGGAGAGAGAGGGAGGGATGGAGAGAGAGAGAGAGACAGAGAGAGACAGAGAGCGCGCGCGCTTAGTAAGTGTTCGCGATCAGGAAGCGTGTGTGTGTGTGTGTGTGTGTGTGTGTGTGTGTATGTGTGTGTGGTGTGTGTGTGCGTGTGTGTGTGTGTGTGTGTGAGTGTGTATGTGTGTGGTGTGTGTGTGTGTGTGTGTGGTGTGTGTGTGTGTGTGTGGTGTGTGTATGTATGTATGTGTGTGTGTGAGTGTGTGTGTGTGTGTGTGTGTGTGTGTGTGTGTGTGTGTGTGTGTGTGTGTGTGTGTGTGTGTGTGTGTGTGTGTGTGTGTGTGTGTGTTTCGAGGTGCTGCTACGGCAGTAAAAAAAAAAAAAAAAGTTCGTGTGCGCTAAATTGCATTCTACTGATCTGAAAACCGTGGAAGAGCAATCAAACCGGCCAAATCTCCGGAAATCCGGTTAATAGATGATGATCTAGACCGCTCGTCAAGTTTTGAGTCGTACCAAAGATGAATGTACACGTAAAGGCCGTGTGTGTGTGTGTTTGTGTGTGTGTGTGTGCGGTGGGGGTGGGGGAGTGCACGCGCGCGCGCACGCATATGAGTTTTTATTACATCTGGGTTGCGTGTAATCCATTATTAAGCGTGCGCTGTAACGACTTTATACATCATTACCTCAGGTTTGCGATTGCACATGACAACAACAACAAAAAGCCAGATGTGACAACAGATCGTAGATTTATTACAATGTCATGAAAACAATAGAACCTGCACAACAGCAGGCAGCAACCTGATCCAAAGCAGTGATCAGTGCACACGTGCTTAGTGTAAAGAGAGAGATGGGTTGGAGGGGGGGGGGGATGGAGACAGAGAAAGAGGACTGGGGGGAGGAGGGAGACAGAGAAAGAGGACCTGGGGGGAGGAGGGAGACAGAGAAAGAGGACCGGGGAAGGATGGAGACAGAGAAAGAGGACTGGGGGAGGATGGAGACAGAGAAAGAGGACTGGGGGATGGAGGAGGGAGACAGAGAAAGAGGACTGGGGGAGGATGGAGACAGAGAAAGAGGACTGGGGGAGGATGGAGACAGAGAAAGAGGACTGGGGGATGGAGGAGGGAGACAGAGAAAGAGGACTGGGGGAGGATGGAGACAGAGAAAGAGGACTGGGGGAGGATGGAGACAGAGAAAGAGGACTGGGGGAGGATGGAGACAGAGAAAGAGGACTGGGGGATGGAGGAGGGAGACAGAGAAAGAGGACTGGGGAGGATGGAGACAGAGACAGAGGACGGGGGGAGGATGGAGACAGAGAAAGAGGACGGGGGGGAGGATGGAGACAGAGAAAGAGGACCTGGGGAGGATGGAGACAGAGAAAGAGGACTGGGGGAGGAGGGAGACAGAGAAAGAGGACGGGGGGAGAATGGAGACAGAGAAAGAGGACGGGGGAGGAGGGAGACAGAGAAAGAGGAAGAGGACCTGGGGGAGGAGGGAGACAGAGACAGAGGACTGGGGGAGGAGGGAGACAGAGACAAAGACAGAGGACCGGGGGAGGAGGGAGACAGAGAAAGAGAAAGAGGACTGGGGGAAGAGGGAGACAGAGAAAGCGGACCTGGGGAAGGAGGGAGACAGAGAAAGCGGACCACATTTCAAATCAGACTGCATCGTCCTCACAGCTTGTCGGAGGAGTACTTGTCCAATCCTTGACTCATCTAGGCCTCACGTACCATTCTGCACATGGTGAACCCCATTTCGAAGCCGTAGCGGAAAGACAGTTTGCCATCGATGTTTGTCCACAGGGTAGATTTTGCAAGTGAAGGTTTTAAGTGTTCGTACATTGCATAAGACGAAGAGGCAGACTGAGAAAACGATGGGAGGACAGGCCTTGAGTAGAACGAATTGCTAGGGAAAGCAGGGGACCGTTGGGGAGTGGAGGAAGCTGGTTGCAAAATCTTCATTGGTGCCCACCACGGTCCACGGGACTACAGGATAGGTGAAGGTGATAATGCGCCTTTGATGGAACATCTAGCTGGCACAGTGACTCGTTACGATGATCGCTACAATAACATCGCCATTTAGAAACCGAAAGTGTTGTGACTTAAAGCAATGCACGACTGCCAACAAGGTTGGGAGATGAGATGCGTATGGCAGTGAGAGCATAGTAGGAGGGAGGAGGGGGTATACTCGAAACCAGAGGGAGGTGGTGAGTACACTAAAAACTGTTGGGGAGTGGGGGGGGGGGGGGGGGAGGGTGAGGGGAGTGTTCTTGCAGCCATAAATTGTACCTGTCAGTCTGGGTGGGGTGGACGTGTGTGTCATGCAAATAACAGGCTGTGAAAATGATACCTTCTCCGAAGCTTCAAAAAGCTCAGACGAAGCATGTCGGTAAGGAAGGGCTGACTCAGGAGGGGGGCCTCTTGGCTGAGGATATAGATGGCATATGCTATATATGCAAATGCGCTGAACATTTCCGTTGGCCATATTGTATGGCGGAAATGATTGCGAAGAATAATTATGTTTTCGTCTCCATCTACCAATTCAAAACTGTGCGTTGCCGTTATGGTAATATTAGTATGTGCTTGAATACGCTAGCGTGCTGTGCATCTGTGTTGTAGGAAAGTATATGCACACCTGTGCTCAGCTCAGTACAAAGCTTTGATTTGTGAGGTCAAGAACACGAAAGGAGTGAATTTTTTAACAAAGAAAAAAAAAAGACTAGAAAATGGGTGGTATAGATAGGACGAGAAGAAGACAGAAAACGAATAATAATTTTTTAAAATCCAGAATATGAAATATGATACACACAAAGTGGGCAAAATCACGCGCCAAAAATGAAAAGGAAAGACAGAAACTGAAAAAAAAAATAAGGAAAAAGACAGACAGAAAAGTGATAAAAAGGACACTGGTGTGTGCGGCAGTCAGTACGTGAGCCGTAACTCCATCAGTCTGTAACTATGTGAACTGAGAGACCATTTCAGTCAGAAAATACCAATATCAGTCTGGTGCAGTGGTCTCCATAGGGCTGACTGAAGCCAGTCCTTCCCACAGTCATGCATTTTCGATATGTCCCTTAGGGCACATGTCTGCTCTATTGTTTAAACAAAATGAGGTGTGGATTAGTCTGGCCAGTATGAGATTATGCTAAATCACCTGGGAATAATTTCAGGGGATGGAGTGGGGGATGTGCAGTGGTGGTGATGTATATACATACTCACGTATACGCATCCTTCCAACAAAGAGTGGATTGCACGCGTGCGCGGGAACACACACACACACATACACACACACACGCACGCACGCGCGCGCGCAGAGAGAGGGAAAGAGAGAGAGATAGACAGACAGACAGGCAGACCCAGAGACAGAGACACAGAGAGACAGGGACAGAGAGAGGGAGGGGAAGACAGTCAGACAGACAGAGACACAGACAGAGAGACAGCGAACAAAAACTCTATAATCGAAGTTAACAACACGGCCAAAACGGGTGGTGATCAGCGAGGCTATCTGTTGGAAAGACTGGAAACTGGTCCAGCACAGCTGCAGCCAGATAACCCTCATTACCCCCTGAACCAACCCCCCTCCCCCCCCAACCCCCACCCACCCACCCCCAAAAAATCCATCCCACATGGGCCAAGTCACCTTGTGGTTTGCTCTAAGCTGGTAATTTTGCCTTCCAAAAAATGACATGTTTCAATGGTAACCATTTAAAGCACACACAGTGGTTGGTGACCTTTCAGCGTAGGCATGCGAGGCAACAGAGCGTACACGTGCATAAGAGAAAAGGCGGCAGAGATGCGAGGAGACGGTGTAGTTAGTTGAAGTCTGTTGGTGTGGTGTGTGATGGCGATGGTGTTTCTACGTTTTGCAAACGCCGCATACTTTGTCCATAGACTGACAACAACAAAAACCAAGATAAAAAGACACAGACAATGACGGAGACAAACAGGAAAATCAAAGACAAGCAAACAAAGAAAGAAAGAAAGACAGATAGACAGACATACAGAAAAACATACAGAGACAGACAGACAGAGACAGACAGAGACAACGAGCAAAAACTCTATAATCTAAATTAACAACCCGGTCAAAACGGGAATGATTGGCGTGGCATGAAAATCTGTCAGGATGACTGGAAGCTGTTCCAGCTGCTACCAGGCAATCATTATCTTCATGAGAGAGAGAGAGAGAGGGGAGAGAGAGAGAGAGAGAGAGAGAGAGAGAGAGAGAGAGAGAGAGAGAGAGAGAGAGAGAGAAGCCATACCTAAGGCCAGCCATCCCATGGTCTGAGGGATGATTTACCTGATGCAATGACAGGTTTCAAACCGTCAACTATCGAACCACACGTAGTGGATACCAGCAGCTATGTATCTCCGGGTTTGCAGGCATGAGAGAACAGAAAATGACAGTAGGTTGAAGGACAATTTAGGTCATTGATTTTTTTTCAAACTGGTTATTACTATACATGGTGGGTACGCTCAGCATGCACGTGCAATGCAACAGAGCGCTCATATGTAAGAGACAACAGGTTGCAGAGATGTACAAAAGACAATTTAAATAATTGAAATCTGTTGGTGTGTTGTGTGATGACGTTTCTACCTTTTGCAAAAGCCCCGTACTTTGTCCATGGATAGGCTGACAAATAATAATAATAATAATAATAATAATAATGTATGGAATTTATATAGCGCTGAATCTTGTAAAGCAACAAATCAAAGCGCTCAGATGATTTTTTTTACATCCAGTCCCCGTGTGTATGCGGTTTTGTAAAATTTGTCATCTGTTCCCACCGGCTTACAATGGCCTACTCTTTCGAAAAGCGGAACAGGATTTAACGTGTGCGCAAGATGTTCTGCATGCGTTGACAAGCAACCAAGAAGGAAAAAAAAGACAGGAAAAAAGTAACAAAGACAAACAAGAAAATCTGAGACAGCTAAATAAAGGAATACAGACAGAGAAAGAAATACAGACAGACAGATAAAGACAGAGAGAAGACAGACAGACAGACAGACAGGCAGAGACTGATAAAGAGCGAGAGCGAGAGAGAGAGAGACAATGACAATGACAATGACAAATTCTTTTATTTCGAGGATAATGAATAAGCACCCATGTGCTTTTTTACATCCAGTCCCCGGAGAAAGAGAGAGAGAGAGAGAGAGAGAGAGAGAGAGAGAAGAGAGAGAGAGAGAGAGAGAGAGAGAGAGAGAGAGAGAGAGAGAGAAAACACAAACTGACAGAAAGACAGAGAGACAGACAGAGAAAGCAAAAAAAAAATTCTTCTATAATCAAGGTGAACTTTCCAATCAAAAACGGGAAGAATAATAGGCATGGAAAATCCATCTAACAGACTGGAAACTGGCCCAGCTGCTGCAGCAGCAAGATCACCATCATTACCTTCTTCTGGGCAGAAAACAACAGGCCATCCTCCCAGGGTCAGGTACACCTCCCTGTGTGGTCTGAGGGGGGATTTGCCTGATACAATGACAGGGTTCAAACTGACAACTATCGAACCACACATAGTGGATACCAGCAGCTAACGTGTGCCATGCATCTCAGGGTTTGCAGGCATGAGAGAACAGAAAACGACAGTAGATTGAAGGACAATTATTTAGGTCGTTGAAATTACCTGCTGCCGGGTTTTTTTGTGTGAGATGGCGTGTTGTTGTTATGATGCTTCAACTTTTTGTCCATTGGCAGTGAGTGTATTATGCCAAGCCAATGTTAAGCAGTATCAAGCGCGGTTACCAAGTGGATAGGTGACCGCTTGCGCGCCTTGGCTTCAGTATAGTCCCCCAGTTCACCCAGCTGTGTAAATGGGTACCTGTCCCCTTTAGATTCAGGGAAGGTAAAGCAGCGAGGGAGTGGAGATAGGCTGGCCCTGGAGAAGAGAGGTCTCTGATGCCTCAATCCCCTACGACCACATAGATTATGGGGCGCCTTTACCTTTTATTGAATTATATCAATATCCAGTTGTTGGTTTCATCAGAGGGTTAAGCACTAGGTGGGGAAATGAATATACACAGTAATATAGAGGGGTCAGGTCTTCCTTTACCCCCTTGCCATTGTCCCAAACTGGTTATGGTAATGCAGACAGACAGACGTGTTGATTAGAAGAGCCAGCACGACAGAAGAGTTACAGCAGCATGCTCACTGGCTAGGTAGGATCTGTGTCCTGAAATGAAACTAGGTTGAGAACCATTTTGTATGAGCGTCGGAGTCACTCTACCCAAAGCACTCACGCACGCACTTACACACAACACACACACACACACACATACACACACACAATATCTCTCTCTTGTCACACACACACACACACACACACACACTCACTCACTCACTCACTCACACATCCTTCGGATGAGACTATAAACCGAGGCCCCGGTGTGCGAACGCACGCAGAACATCTTGCGCACACGTTAAATCCTGTTCCGCTTTTCGAAAGAGTAGGCCATTGTGCGCCGGTGGGAACAGATGACAAAATTTACAAAACCGCATACACACGGGAACAGGATTTAAAAAAGCACACGAGTGCTTATTCCATTATCCTCGATATAAAAGAATAAATAAATAAATAAATAATTTTTTTTTTAAATACACACACGGGGGAACATTTTGGGTTGGCAATAAAAACGAGCATGGGGAAAGATTGCATGCATAGACACAAAAGAGCAAAAGGACATTATTGGAAGATAAAGACAGACAGGCAGAAAGACACAGACAGACAGACAGAAATACAGACAGGCAGGCAGGAAAACATGCAGGCAAAGAACACAGGCGAATAAGGTTGGGCTGACTTGCTCGAGAAAGGAGAAAGTGTGGTTTAGGGTAGGAGAGAGAGACAGAGACAGAGAGAGGTTCACATGTCTCTCTCTCTCTCTCTCTCTCTCTCTCTCTCTCTCTCTCTCTCTCTCTCTCTCTCTCTCTCTCTCTCAACGCTAGCGCGCACACACATACTCACACACGCAAACACACACACAACACACAGAGAGAGGATCCCGTCTCTCTCTCTCTCTCTCTCTCTCTCTCTCTCTCTCTCTCTCTCTCTCTCTCTCTCTCTCTCTTTTCTCTTTCTGAACGCTCGCACACACACATACACACACACAAAAAACACACAAACAACACTACAAAAACACACACACACCCACACAAAACAACACACACACAACACAACACACACACACAACACAACAAACACACAAACACACACAACACACACACATACAAACACAACACCACACACACAACACAAAACACAAACACTACACACACCACAAAACACAAACACAACACACACACACAAAACACACACACAATACACACACAACACACACACAACACTACAAACACACACACACTCAAACACACACACAACACACAATACACACACAAACAAAACACAAACACAACACACACTACACACAAACACAAACACAAACACACACACACACACACACACACACACACACACACACACACAGGCGATCATCCACTTTCCACACATGGTGGGCAATTAGTAGACCCCCTGTGCTTCTTTCTTCCTGCTCACTGTTGTTCATTTCTCTCAATTTCTTTCTTTAATGGAGCTTCCCTTTTTTTCTTTCATTTTATGCTAACTTCCTAATTACAGTCTTGCCTTTCGATCTCTGGCTTGGGTTTTATTTGTCTGTTTGTTTGTTCTTTCTTTCTTTCTGTCTTTCTTTGCTTCGTGGTGGTCCTGTTTACTTTGGTTTAACTAAGGTTTATTCATGAATAAGCATGAACCAAGCATAGCGTGATGAACGTAATCGGCATAGCAGCAACAAGCAAGTAGCTTGATATGTTGTGCTTAGGTTCAACATCAACAGGCCTCCCTGTCCTGTTTACTGTCTGCATAGTTCACTACAAACTGGTCTTTCGTTGATTGCAAGGGTGTAAACTGTCTTGGATTGGTTTGGGTTTGGGTTTTTTTCTTTATTAGTGTTCCAGAACGCATGCAGAAAACAAACAACAACAACAACAACAACAACAAGAATAACACACCACACACACTATACACACAACACACCTAAACACAACACAACACACACACAACACACATACAACACACACACACACACCACAACACAACACACAACACACACACACACACACACAACACAACACAACACACAACACACACACACTCACACACACACACACACACACACACACACACACACACCCCACACAACACACACACACACACACACTCACTCACTCACTCACTCACTCACTCACTCACGAATTTAATGATCTCCCTAGTCTTCCATCAAGTTATCATCAGGTCGAGAACAGGCTACAAAAACAGGGGCATTTAACTAAAAGAGGTCCACACCCTTTAGCTACTGTAGAGACTGTGTGTGTGGCTGCTGGTTTCAAATGACACCCCCAGTCCATATTTCATTCTTAGAGCGTGAAGTCTTGTTAGTCATAAATCCAATTCAAATCCATCTCTCTTTTTCACCTTGGAATTAACATCAGTACCGCCGACTCCACAACCCCCAAAAAGCCCTTTAGATGAGATTTTAAACCGAGTCCCTGTGTGCGAACGTACACAAAACATCTTGCGCACACGTTAAAATCTGTTCCACCCTTTGGAAGAGTAGGCCATGTGTATGTGCCGGTGGGAACTGATGACAAAATTTACAAAACTGCATGTACACAGGGATTTAATGGTTAAAAAAACAACACCAACGACAACAACACATGAGTGCTTTTTCCATTATTCTCGGAAAAAGAAGAACAAAAAGAATAAAATTATCCTCCTTTCCGGAACTTTCACATTATGTTATATAATTTAATATATTATTAGTAGTAGGAGTAGGAGTATTTTTTTGTAGCTATTATTCTTGGAGTCGGCTTTCCTAGGCGTGATAAGGGAAGGAGACAAAGTGGAATATTCTGTATGGATGGCTCCTAGGACGCTTAAGGTGGAGAATTCTCATTATCAACAACAGCAACAGCAGTAGCAACAACAATAGCAGCAACAATAGCAACATTAACAACAGCAACAACAGCAATAGCAATAACAACAATAGCAACAACAACAGCAATAACAGCAACAACAACAGCAGCAACGTCAATAGCAGCAAAGCAACAACAGCAATAGGAACAGCAACAACAGCACCAGCAACAACAGAAGCAACAACAGCAACTACAACAACAGCAACAGCAACAACAACCTGAGTGTTGGTCGCCGTCATCATGTTCTGCTTTATCACTGGAGCAGCATAACTGACTGTTAAAGGCTGTCCGTGATGTGAGCGTCCAACAGGACCCGGTTTAACATGAACGACAAAACGAAAGATCAATAGATTTTTTTTTGGAACAGCGGAAAAAGTGACGAGCGAATCAGCCAACAGAACAACACGAACCTTGTTGGCGCTAAGTCCACATCCTGCCACCTTATCACTTGCACATACGGGTTTAGTGTCCGTGATGTGTGCGTGCTGGCATGGTATGTGGCTGTTGCTGTGTCGTGTGTCTGTTCTTTCTGCCATCGCAGGCGTGTGTGTGTGCGTGCGTGGTGTGTGGTGTGTGTGTGTGTGTGTGTGTGTGTGTGTTGTGTGTGTGGTGTGTGTGTGTGTGTGTGTGTGTGTGTGTGTGATAACAGCTTCCAGAACCTAGCAGTTGTGCTCAAGGTAGACTCGTGAACAATGTCACCGCTAAGCAGACCCCTAGTAGCTCTATGCTCCAGAGTGCAAAGTCGTCTTCGGGAAACAAGCACTCTGGCAACTATCGGGTTGTTGTTTTTTTTGTACATCATTTTGAGTCAATAGATGATCATAAACCGATGTTTGTTTTGTTGTGTCAAATAAGTCTACGTGACTTTTATTGCAAGAAAATATTCTGAATCTGAATCTGT
>CM054134.1:50332750-50337750 GCA_028751875.1 Rapana venosa
ACCAAAATCTTTGACCATCTCCACAACCATCACCTAAAGATAGCTAGAAAAAGAGAAAGGATATGATTGACATATAAGTAATAGATAATAGACAAATAACTTGATAATATAGATTTTTTTTTTAAAAGAGAAAAAGAAAGATATCATTAGATATAGGGAAGAGAATATACTTGACAACTAAGCCATACGTCAAACTAAGTAATGATAATTATAACCAACTAGCAACCCATTAGAAAAAAAGAAAGAAGATGTTCATGACATATAACATGTACGTAAAAAAGCAACAACAACAACAGACCCTCCTCCCCCCCATTTTCCCACTCCCACACAAAAAACCTCCAAAAACAAACTCAACAACAACAAAAAACCACCACCCACCACCACCACCACCACCACCAAAAACCAAAAATTTCCCTCTCCCTATCCCACCTCTACTATACTTCTTCTTCTTCTTCTGCATTCCCAGGCCATGCTAAATCTTTAGTTAGGTAGGGATGGCGAAGTATGCCTGCCTAAACACGATGGTAAATGTTTATGACCAAAACTCAGAGAAAAATAATACAGAAAAAAAAATCGACCTAGAATTGGACTTTGTGTGCTGGTGTGTGCGCTCACGTGTGTGTGTGTTAGTTCTTCAGTTTAACGTCCTTCCACCAAAAAGTGATATCAGACGATTTTGTGTGTGTGTGTGTGTGTGTATGTGTGTGGTGTGTGTGTGTGTGTGAGGTGTGGTTGTGTGTGTGTGTGTGTGTGTGTGTGTGTGTGTGCGTGTGCGTGCATGTGTGATTTTGTGTATGAGAGTGTGTATACGTCCGGTATGTATGTGTGTGCATGTACGAGTGTGTGCGTGTGTGTATGTGCGTGCGAGCATGCGTGTGTGTATGGTTTTGTGTGTGTAAGTGTGTGTGTGTGTGTAAGTGTGTGTGAGTGAATGAGTGTGAGTATATGAGTGAAATTGTTGGCGTGTGTGAGTGTTGTGTGTGTGTGTGTGTGTGTGTGTGTGTGTGTGTGTGTGTGTGTGTGTGTGTGTGTGTGTGTGTGTGTGTGTGTGTGTGTGTGCGTGCGTGCGCGTGTGTACGGGGTAAGTAAATATATCACAGAAATTGAGTTATGTATGTGTGTTCCTGTAGGTGTGTGTGAGTGTGTGTGTGCGCGCGCGCGCTTGTTTGCGTGTGAACATGCAAGTATGTGTGAGGGTCTTACGTGTGTGTGTGTATGTGTGTGTGTGTGTGTGTGTGTGTGTGTGTGTGTGTGTGTGTGTGTGTGTTGTGTGTGTGTGTGCGTGCGTGTGTGTGTGTGTGTGCCAGTAAATAGCCTAATCAACAAACAGTTATACAAAACTTAGGGCCTTGCTAAAAAAAACAAGTACCCCCCCCCCCCCAAAAAAAAAAAAAAAAAAAAAAAACCTTTAGGGGAATAAGCAAGAACATGTTTCTAAATCTTCAACCAGTCTTGGATAACAAATAGAACAAGAAAAACTCTGAAAACTAACAATAGGTACTATAACTAGCCAAAAAGTTTGGACTTTGGGAACGTAGATATTAGCACAAAGTATGGGGTAAAAAACACAGGGCATTAAGAGAGGTTTACAGAACATTCATTTAAATGATAAGCTTTAAAACAAGATGATCAATCACAGGAAGATACCGACTGGGCTGTGTAGCAAATATTCAGAAATTTTGCAAAGAAGTATATCATTGTTTAGGATGCTTTTAAGCGTTACAGATGATTCTAAAAGTAAGGGATCTTTCAATGTTATAGAAAACGATTTCTTTAATTCTAGGACAACCAGTAAGTAGATGCCTGGCGCTAATTTGTTTTCCACACATGCATATTATGTTCTTGCAGTATTTGTGCGAAGAGCATTTAAACGAAATCTATAAGCCAAGCTTGATATATTTCTGGAAGCAGACATAGGTGACTTTGCACAGAAACGATTAGTGTTTTGTACATCCGTCATATTTAGGCAATTTTGAGTGTAGTAACAATTAGAATTTAGCAATTTTTTAATGGCCTTATTATAGGAAGTATGCTTTAAAAGTTCATAACCCTCTCGCAAGTCTAACGAAATATTGACTATAAGTGATCCTTCAACATTGCGTGCTCCTCGTCGCGCAGCTCTATCGACCCATTCATTAGCAATAATCCCACAGTGGGAAGGAACCCAGCAAAAAGTAACACTGATGCCTTTCAACGACAATAAATGAACAGCATGTTTGATTTCAGTGATCATTTCTACTCTAATATTTGATTAAAGGAATTTAATGCGCACAATACAGATTTAGAATCAACACATAGTACAATATTCAAATCTTTGTGAGGAAGTGGACCAAAATAGTTGAGAGCCATCAATATTTCAAAGAGCTCTGCAGTAAAGATAGAAACGCCACTAGTTATATGATATATTTTCTCAATGTTATGGGCTGGTATAACGAAGGCTGCACCTACCTGTTTGTTATCAAGTTTTGATCCATCTGTGTATATTTTTAAGTGGTCTGAATAGCGAGTGTCAATATGCGAATTCACTAAGCTTGCAAGAATGTTAGGTGAATCGTTTTTTGATAGATTTGTATGACACATGTCAAATATTGGCTTATTCATTTCCCATTCAGGGACAGCTGAAAAAGGCGGTCTAACAGCAAGACCGTTTTCATCAATTTTAGAATCTTTGAAGATATCCGAGGTGTACGTCTTTATAGATGTTAGCGATTCAATTGACCTAGCTCGTTTAACAAAATGTATGTCCGAACATAAGCTAACTTCTTTTTGTGAATAATTTTCGTTTGAATAAACATCTCAAAATATACTTTGCAGCACAGAATTCTCTATGTTCGTCAAGAGGTAGCACACCTGTTTCCTTGTAAGAGCCTAAAATAGATGCATGAAAAGGAACTCCAAGAGATAACTTGAGTGCTTTACTGTCTATGCTTTGCAATTTATTTAACAAGTATCGTGGCGCACTGAAAAACACCTCTTGTCCATATGTAAGTCTTGAGCGCACTAAAGAAGTAGCTAAAGATATAAGTGATTTTGTATCTTGCCCCCAAGGTTGTTTTTCACACAATTTTTAGAAATTTAAACTTTTTCTTGCTTTATTCAGTATATAGCTGATATGATTATACCAAGACAATTTAGGAGTCAGAATAACGCCCAGAAATTTAACATGTTGGGTATATAATATTTCATCATCATCTATAGAAAAGAAGGAAGCTTCCCAGGGTCATAACCTGAATTAAAAGCATCATATTTGTTTTTTCCATCGACAAGCTAAGCCCATTTTCTGTCATAAATGAGCTGATTTTATTCAGTTCAGACTGATAAAGTTTCTCTATATACTTTACAGTTCGAAGTGGAGTCTTTCGTTTTAATGTCACCTTCATCCACAAGCAAATGTCATCCGCATACTGAACTAAAACTGAATCTTTTGACAACATTTTGGGTAAATCAGCTATTAGTATATTAAATAATATAGGAGCAATTACAGAACCTTGTGGTAAACCCATATCCAAAGTTCTTGTATTTGAATACGTACCTCCTATTCTGGACTGAATAGATCTATCTGACAGAAAATGTTTGATGAAATTAAACATAAACCCGAAATTCCAACAGATTTTAATTTATGTAAAAGTCGACTGTGCCATACTTGCTCATATGTGTGTGTGTGTGTGTGTGTGTGTGTGTGTGTGTGTGTGTGTGTGTGTTGTGTGTGTGTGTGTGTGTGTGTGTGTGTGTGAGATGTCAATAAAATTTATTATGATGAGAACTGGGCCATTCATAGGACATTGGCCTAATGATCTACAACAATGTGTTGTACATCAGCTGGGTTGTCTCTATAAACACTAGGGGGATTTGCTGTGGGGGGGAGGGGGGGGTGGAGGAGAAGGGGGGGAGGGGTCTGTAAGGGCGGTTCTTAAAAATATATATTTTAATTGCAAACAGTTGATGCTTTGTATTCTCTTTTAAAAAGGTCTCTCCATTTTTTATTCAGCGAAAAAGACCAATTTATGGGTCAGAACATACTTCTGTGGGTAGGGTGCGCGCGCATGTGCGTTTGTGTGTCTGTGTGTGTGTGTGTGTCTCTGTGTGTGTGTCTGTGTCTGTGTGTCTGTCTGTCAAAGTCTGTATGTCTGTGCGTCTGTGAGTGAACTCTAACTCTGAGCCTGATAAGAGCAAGTAGGTCATTCCTAGGATATTGACCCGGTGAAATTATTGTTACAAGGTTCTCTCTCTCTCTCTCTCTCTCTCTCTCTCTCTCTCTTTCTCTCTCTCTCTGTCTGTCTGTCTGTCTGTCTGTCTGTCTGTAAACATGCAAGATGTCTGATATCTTTATAACACCATATTTATCATTGCAGTAGCCAAAACATTGATGTGTGTGCGTTGTTGTTTTATGAAAATGTCTTTCTCATTTTTCAGAGCAGCTGCAGCAAAACAATTCACAACCCTCATAGCATTTGTCTGGGCATGTGCTTGCATGCGTATAATCAAGGTAGGAAGGTGGCAGGATGGTTAAGTTGTTCGCCTGCCAACAAGTTCACCGTGAGGTTGTGGGTTCGATTCCCAGCCTCGCCCTTTCTTCCCAGTTGACAAAAAATCGAACTGAATGTCAAAGTCCTTCGGATGAGACTATAAACCGAGGCCCCGTGTGCGAACGCACGCAGAACATCTTGCGCACACGTTAAATCCTGTTCCGCTTTTCGGAAGAGTAGGCCATTGTGTGCCGGTGGGAACAGATGACAAAATTTACAAAACCGTATACACACGGGGACCGGATGTAAAAAAAAAAAAGCACTCATATGTGCTTAGTCCATTATCCTCGATATAAAAGAATAAAATAAAATACAAATATAAAAAAAATAATCATTTCTAAAGCACGATGGCCGTCCAGGCTTGACCTTCATGGTAGGTCAGGGAATTGGTCCACAGAAGGACAGACGGTAGAGTTGGTTTTGAATCCTTGTTTTAATCTGTCTATAGTTGCACAGTTTTCATCTGAGGTTTAA
>CM054134.1:50340250-50342750 GCA_028751875.1 Rapana venosa
TTATCGAAATATCGGAGGGTTTTCAGACCATACAAATGCAATACTAACCTACACATCTATGCATTGTTTTATCAAAATATCGTTTTTTTATTTTTCAGAGCAATAGAAATGCAATATCAGCAAAGGCATGCATTGTTTTTATGGAAATAGCGTTGTTTCATTTTTCAGAGCAACAAAAATGCAATACCAGCATTCTGGCCTGTCGCAGTGCATTGACCTGCTTGCTGCTATCCAAACCTTCTTGATTTATAAATCAGTTGAGCTGTGTCTGTCAACAGAACAGAGGTCTGATGGTTTTGGCAACACCATCATTATTTCATGTTTCGTTAACTAGCCAGCCATTGCTGTGTTATTGTTCTCCCCGGGGAAAAAAAGAAAGAAGAAGAAAAAAAACCCGGCACTCCATTTTCAGAGCAGGAATAATGCATTAGGAGCGTTGTCATATGTATGTGAGTATACGTATGAATGTTTATGTATGCTGTTTGTCTGTGGGTGTCTCTCTGTCTGTCTGTCTGTCTGTCTGTCTGTTTTCTCTCTCTCTCTCTCTTCTCTCTCTCTCTCTCCTCTCTCTCTCTCTCTCTCTCTCTCTCTGTTCCTCCCCAGCCTTTCTTCTTTTTTCCTTTATTCTTTATTTCGAGGATAATGGAATAAGCACTCGTTTTGCTTTTTTCATCTAGTCCCCGTGTGTATGCAGTTTTCTAAATTTTGTCAACGATTTCCACCGGTACACAATGGCCCACTCTTCCAAAAGGCGGAACGGGTTTTAAGTGTGCGCAAGATGTTCTGTGTGCATTTGCACACGGGACTTCGGTTTATAGTCTCACCCGAAGGATTTTGGGGGGGGGGGGGGGGGGGGGGGGGGGGGGGGGGGGAGGGGGGGTGGAGTCGGCACTGATCTCCAGAGGAAAAATCCTCTTGAACGAGATTCGAACCCGGGTGTGTGTGTGTGTGTGTGTGTGTGTGTGTGTGTGTGTGTGTGTGTGTGTTGTGTGTGTGTGTGCCATCAGCGCCTGGGGTTTATCACAGTTTTTGATTAAACCATTGACGCTGGGGGCAACAGCAAAGTGAGAGGCTGTATGACCAGTGGCTATTCCACTCATGGAATTCCACTTTACAGCTTAGTCTTTAGTGATCGACTATGACTCTCTGACTAGGAGGCTTGACTTGCACAGTCCTTATGTGCTGCAGCCCTGGGGGCTGGTTGGCCTTTGGAGAACATCTCCAACGCTACTGTGGGCAAGGCATCTCCACTATAATCAAATTTTTGCCCAATTTCCGAAACAGCAGCTGCCTGCTCTGCTGTTTTGGATGTCATCGTCGAAAACGACGGACTAAAGAAGAAAGAAAGTGTGTGTGTGTGTGTGTGTGTGTGGTGTGTGTGTGTGTGTGGTGTGTGTGTGGTGTGTGTGTGTGTTTGTTGTGTGTGTGTGTGCGCGCGCGCTTGTGTGTGTGTGTGTGTGTGTGTGTGTGTGTGTGTGTGTGTGTGTGTGTGTGTGTGTGTGTGTGTGTGTGTGTGTGTGTGGGGCGCGCGCGCGCTTGTGTGTATGTGTTGTGCGTGTCTCTGTATGTGTGTGAGCGCGTGTGTTATCCTCTATAACATTCAAGGTGATCAAGTCAGCAATATCACTGGGTCGTTGGTAGGACATTGGCCTAGTCCTCTTTAACAGTGTGTCGTGTAAAGCATCTCACCTTCTGTCTGACTATAAACATTGAAGGGATTAGCTCTGCTGGCTTGGTATAGGTTGGTATGGGTAGGTAGGTATGTGTGGGTTGGTATGGGTTGGTTTGGGTTGTTTTTTTTAAATAATTTTCTTCTTTGATATCGAGGATAATGGAATAAGCACTTATGTGCTTTTTTACATCCAGTCACCGTGTGTATGCGGTTTTGTAAATTCTGTCATCTGTTCCCACCGGTACACAATGGCCTACTCTTACGAAAAGCGGAACATGATTTAACGTGTGCGCAAGATGTCCTGTGTGCGTTCGCACATGGGGCGTCGGTTTATAGTCTCATCTAAGGACTTTTGGGGAGAGTGGAGTCTGCACTGATGTTAACTCCAGGGGAAAATATCCCCTTGAACGGGAATCGAACCCGGGTCGTCAGATTGCGAGCGCAATGTTGTAACCACTAGGCTATCCCGTCCCTGATATGGGTTGATTTGGGTTGGTATGGGTTGGTTTGGGTTGGTATGGGTTGGTTTGGGTTGGTATGGGTTGGTATAGGTTGGTTTGGGTTGGTATGGGTTGGTTTGGGTTGGTATGGGTCGGTATGGGTTGGTATGTGTGGGTTGGTATGGGTTGGTATGGGTTGGTATGTGTGGGTTGGTATGGGTTGGTATGGGTTGGTATGTGTGGGTTGGTATGTGTGGGTTGGTATGGGTTGGTATGGGTTGGTATGTGTGGGTTGGTATGTGTGGGTTGGTTTTGTGTGGGTTAGTATGGGTTGGTATGTGTGGGGTTGGTTGGGTTGGTATGTGTGGGTTGGTAGGGGTTGGTATGT
>CM054134.1:50347750-50362750 GCA_028751875.1 Rapana venosa
CTAGACCACCGATCCACCCCTGTACGTTTGTGTGTATGTGTGCATACATGCATATGTGTATGTGTGTATGTGTGTGTGCATGCGTTTGTGCATGCGTGCGTGCATGCCTACATGTATGTGTGTGCGTTTGTGTGCGTATCTGTGTGTAATAAAAACCCAATATGTCGGTCCTAGGGCATTGGCCATAGCACTAGCACTCTCTCTCTCTCTCTCTCTCTCTCTCTCTGGCCAGGTTGTTTCACAAAGAAAAGAAGGCAGTGATCTCTCCTTCCTACAGATGAAAGGGAAGGCCTGTTCTTTGTAACGCCGTCTGTCTCCATTGCAGCAGTCAAGCACAGAGTTGCCATTTTCTCTTCTCTACGAACACTGTAGGGGCTTTGATATTTTTGTTTTCTGGCGATGCCATGTTTATTGCAGCAGTAAAGCGAGATTGTTCTCTGTACACATTGTGTTCTCACACCTCTCTCTCTCTCATCTTTCACAACAGAAAAGTGGTATTGCCCCGTTATTGCAGGCTTATGGATGTCCTTTTGTGCGGGGAGGGGGTGGGGGGTTAGTGTGTGTGTACAGGAGGGGGTGTTTGTGGAGGGAGAGTGGCGGGTGTATTGTAGTGTAATGTGTGTGTGGGGGGGGGGAGGGGGGATAGTGTGGGATGTGTGTGTGGGAGGGGGGGTGTAGTGTGTGGTGGGGGTGTGGTGTAGTGTGTATGTGTGTGTGTGTGCACGCATGGTGTAGTGTGTGTGTGAGTGCGCCTGCGTGCGGCGTGTGTGTTTGTGGAAATGTGTACACACGTGGTCTCTGTTTGTCTCTACCTCTGTCCACTGCTCTCTCTCTCTTCACTCTTCTATTCTATCCCTCTTCTCTCTCTTCTCTCTTTCCTTTATTACAGCTACGATTGTCCCTGTACACACTGTTCTCACACTTCTCTCTCTCTCTCATCTTTACACAAAGTGTATTGCCCGTTTTGCAGGCTTATGATGTCCTTTTGTGCGTGAGGGGGTGGGGTTAGTTGTTGTACAGAGGGGTGTTTGTGGAGGGAGAGGGGCGGGTGTATTGTAGTGTAATGTGTGTGTGTTGGGGGGGGGGGGGGGGAGGGTGTGTGTGTGTGTGTGGGCGGGGGGGATGTGTGGGATGTGTGTTGGGGGGGGGTGTGTGTTGTGTTACGTGCGCATGCTGCGTGCGTGTGTGTTTTGTGGAATGTGTACACACGTGTCTCTGTCTTTTCTCCTACTCTGTCCTGCTCTCTCTCTCTCTCTCTCTCTCTCTCTCTCTCTCTTCTCTCTCTCTCTCTCTCTCTCTCTCTCTCTCTCCCCTCTCTCTCTCTTAGCTAGCTAGCTGCTTGCTATCTATCTATCTGTCTCCTCCCACCCTCCTTCTCCTTCCCTTCCTTCATCCATCCATCCATCTATCCATTCCTTCACATCATAATTGTTCTTAATTATTTTTTTGGACTAAACTTCAGAAACGCTAAACCAAAACGTGTGTGTGTGTGCGTGCCTGTCTGCCTGCCTGTAGTGTGTGTGTGTGTGTGCCTGTGCTTCCCGTGTGTGTGTGTGTGTGTGTGTGTGTGTGTGTGTGTGTGTGTGTGTGTGTGTGTGTGTGTATGGGTGTGTGTGTGTGTGTCTGTCTTGTGTCTGTGGTGTGTAGTGTGTCTGTTGTGTGTGTTGTGTGTGTATGTGCTGTGTGTGTGTGTGTGTGTGTGTGTGTGTGTGTGTGTAGTGTGTTGTGTGTGTGTGTGCGTCTGTGTGCATGCTTGCGTGCCTGTGCTTGCGCGCGTGTGACTGTGTGTGTGTGTGTGTGTGTGTGACTGACTGCCTGATTGATAGGAAGTTTCTGCCGGAGAAGACGCGGCACAAGCGGCAGACCCTGCAGGACATGACTCGGCCCCTGAACAGTGGCTGATCCGCCACAAGGACAACCCCTACCCTTCCAAAGCCCAGAAGATGGACCTGGTCTCCAAGAGCCACATGACCCTAACTCAGGTTGGGAAACACTGTGTGTGTTTGTGTGTAGTATGTGTAGTGTAGTGTAGTGGGTGTGTGTAGTGTGTAGTGGGTGTGTAGTGTGTGGTGTAGTGTGTGGTGGGGTGTAGTGGGTGGTGGGTGGGTGGGTGGTGGGTGTGTGTGTGGTGTGTGTGTGGGTGGGTGTGTGGGTGTAGTGTGTGTGTAGGTGTGTGTGGGGGGGGGAGGGGCTGTGCGTGGAGATGGTGGATGGTGGGGTGGTTGTGGTAGGTGGGGAGGTTGGGGTGGGGTGGAGGGTTGGGTGGTGGGGGGGTGGAGGTGGTGGGGGTGGGTGTGTGGGAGGGATGTGCGTGGGGGTGGTGGGGAGGTGGGAGGTTGGGTGGGTGTGGAAGTGGTTGGGGTGGGGGTGGTGAGGGGGGTGGGGAGGAGTGTGGGGTGGGTGGGGGGGGGTGGGGAGGGGGGGAGTGGGGGGAGGGTGTGTGGGTGGGAGGGGAAGGGGAGTGGGGGGGTAGGTGTGGGGGAGTGTGAGGGTGAGTGTGTGGGGTAGTGGTGGTGGGTGGGTGAGTGGGGTGGGGGTGTGGGGTGGTGATGTGTTGTGTGTGTGTGTGTGTGTGTGTGTGTGTGTGTGTGTGTGTGTGTGTGTGTGTGTGTGTGTGTGTGTGTGTGTTGTGTGTGTGTGTTGTGTAGTAAGAGAGGAAAAGGAGTAGAGAGACAGACATAGAACAGACAGACAGACAGAGAAGTCGAAAAGTGTAATAGGAATCTGACAGTAGGTCGACACAATCCAATTTACATTATTGGTTGATGCTGTGTAGTAAGTATCACGTTCAGTGACAACACTGTTGAACTGAGAAACAAACAACAACAACTGCGGGGATTTCTTGTCGAGAATTCGTACGAAAGGGATTTTGTTGACATTGACGATAGTTCAACCAAAACGAAGTAAATCCATGTCAAAATTAAAAGCGTTAAGAATGATAAACAATGACAGAATGTTGTGGATCTTACAAGGGCTGCTTGTTTAGCTCCTCGGCTAGAGAGTGCCCAGGTTCACCAGTGAAGAGATTTTGCTTTTGCGACTGCTGTTGCCCACCATGAAGGTAGCCGCATTCTGGGATCTGAGACTTAAATAGATTTCTAGAACAGAACTAAAGAAATGCCTTCCAAAGTTGACGCTCAAGGAGTCCAGACTCCATCATGAGGACAACCAGCTGATCGTAGGCAAGGCCCCAGCAGAGGGGACTAGACTGCTCTCAAACGCCTAGAAGTCCATGGCGCATAGTCGGCAATGTGTCAGACAGTGTGTCGTGGGCAAGCGGAGCTTGGCGGAGCCCATTCGTCTTCATGTTGTAGGGAGCATGCTGGGTTTGTTCGTGACCTCCATTCTACCCGCCACAGTTGGCTTTCACCTGTCCCGTTGTCTAGTCAACCGTTAAGGCGTCACTGAAGTTGTTGCAACCAACTTCCTCCTCTCCTTGGGGATCGCAGCTTTCCGTAGGATGTCGTTCCTCCTCTCAAGGCCAGTCCACTTTCTGATGTTGTCTTCTCATCGGTTTTTGTTCCTCTGTCTGCCTCTTCGTCTCCCTCGTTGTACTGTTCCATGTAGTACAGTCTTGGCCAGTCCAGATGTTCGTGTGACGTGCCCATACCACTTCAGTTTCTGCTTTTTCCGCTGAAGGCAGGAGTTCTTCATTAGGCTCTATACGGTTTTCAATTCTGGTTTTCTCTTCTTCGATGGTTATGTGATCCCTGGCCTACTCTTCCACTAAAAGAAAGGAGGGGGTCAACGTGTGTGCATGCCTTTGCGGGACAGGATCTCACTTTCAATCTGAGTCTTGTCGGAAGGATGGAGAGTACATTTGTAACCAATGTTGACTCGGAAAGTGGGAGTGGGGGGGAGGGGGGGGGCGGACTTTCCGAATGCTTACCTCAACTGACTCGAACCCGAACCCTCAGTTACCGCGAGATCAGGAGAACAATGCCCTATCCACTAGGCTATTCCGTCCTCATAGTAGATGTGAAAGTACATCAAAGAAAAACAAGACTGGCTGTCAAATCTTAAAGCCAATGCCACCCCCCCCCCCCACCCCCCACCGCCCCCACCCCCAAAACCAATACCAGGCTTTCAGATTCAAAGACAAATTACTCATCAGTTCAGAGAAAGCTAAAAGGGATAACTGACACATCATGATAAAACACCATCAAACAGAATCTCCCATAAACTAATAATTATCTGAAATAGAAGTCTGAACTCAATTTTCCATGAGAGGAATTTTTCCCATAATCGTGATAAAAGCTTCTTTTTTTTTTTTTTAAAAACAACTTTCTGTGAAAAGACTTCTTTCTTTATACCCTTAATAGAAATGTCTTTAGACACAAGTTTCTGTTTAGATAGTCGTTTCATCTCCTTGGCGAAGATTTCTCACGACACAAACTTCTAATTAAAGAAATTCTCATTATCTGTGATAATTTTTTTTTTAATTTGGTCTGAATCTCCGTACTTTTCATTGTTGTTGACAACATGGCACATGATTCTTCTCATTCTTTTCATTCTCATTATGACGGACACTATGGCCACGTGATTAAGACGTTCAACTTCAATTCCATGGGTGTCCATGAAGGCGTGGGTTCGAATCTCGGCGGCGTCTCGTGAATTAAAGCTAAGGATTTTTACGATCTTTCGGGTCAACTTCAAGTACAGACTGCCTGTGCCTTAATTCCCTATATAATATATAAGATAAAGATAATAATATCTATTAATCATAATTCATGTTTATAACGTGATCGTGCGGATACAGAAACACGAACATACCCACACATACAGAAGATCAAACATGCTCTTTAAAGATCCCATAATTCATGTAACGTTTAGTGCGGTTACAGAAACACGAACATACCCGGCATAACATCCCCGACCGAAGACAGAATGCAGCGACCTTCATGGCGAGCAAAGAAAAAAACGGGTCAGGTACACTAAATCTCACCATTGGCGAACCTCAGAGCTCTAGCCGAGGAACGAAACAAAAAACAACAAGAAAATCTCATGATAAATTCTGATGACACAGAAACAAAGGGGCCTAAACTGCATGCATCCTGTATGCCTCCTGCAATGCTTCGGATGGCTTGAGAGGTTAGCAATACAGGCATAATTATAATTACTACGAAACAGGTTTTCATACAACGCAGACGCCATTTTGCGTTCCTTAACCTGAAGTGCCGATCGTCTTTATTCCCAAACGGAGCACAACTTTTCTGTTGCAAATCTAAATACTAAAACTTCTGTCCTCCTATAAAAGTAAGGTAAAGGCGTCCCACAACCTATGTGGTTGTAGTGGAGTGAGGCGTCAGAGACCTCAACTTCTCAAGAGACCAGCATATTGAGGGCGGCTCCCATCTCCTCTCCCTCGCTGCTTTACCTTCCCTGACCCTAAAGAGGGCAGGTACCCATTTACAGCTGGGTGAAATGGGGGACTGAACTGAACCCAAGGCGCGCAAACGGTCACCCATCCAAGTGGTAACCAAGCTCGATGCTACTTAACCTTAACTGGTGAGAAAGCGAGTACTGTCAGAGCTATCCCGTCCTCCTATATTTATAGCCCTTCGGATGAGACTATAAACCGAGGCCGCGTGTGCGAACGGACGCAGAACATCTTGCGCACACGTTAACTCCTGTTCCGCTTTTCGAAAGAGTAGGCCATTGTGTGCCGGTGGGAACAGATGACAAAATTGACAAAACCACATACACACGGGGGACTGGATGTTTAAAAAAAAAAAAAGCACACGAGCGCTTATTCCATTATCCTCGATATAAAAGAATAAAATAAAATGAAATGAAAAAAGAAAACATCCATCCAAGTGGTCACCACGCTCGATGCTGCTTTAACCTTAACTTGGTGGGGTGGGAAGAAAAGCGAGCGCTGTCAGAGCTAATCCCGTCCTCCTATAATTACTGTTAGTCCTCCTGTGTCCAGCAAACGGGGACGGGATAGCTCAGTGGTCGGAGCACTCGCTTTCCCCCAGCCAAGTTAAGCAGCGTCGAGCGTGGTTACTACTTGGATGGGTGACCGTTTGCGCGCCTTGGCTTCAGTACAGTTCCCCCCAGTTCACCCAGCTGTAAATGGGTACCTGCCCTCTTTAGGGTCAGGGAAGGTAAAGCAGCGAGGGAGAGGAGATGGGCGCCGCTGCCCTCAATATGCTGGCCCTAGAGAAGTGAGGTCTCTGACGCCTCGCTCCCCTACGACCTTATAGGTTATGGGACTCCTTTACCTTTTTCCTTTACCTCCTGTGTCCATCGCCAATCAGGTGTCCAACTGGTTCGCCAATGCCCGGCGGCGGCTGAAGAACACGGTGAAGCAGCCAGACCTGTCGTGGGCCTGCCGCATCAAGCTGTACAACAGCTGCGTGGAGGGCAACGCCGAACTCTTCTCCCTCTGCTCGGACGACGACAACAACGACGACAGCTGTCTGGAATCCGATGACGATATGATGGGTGAGTGGTGGGCTGGGGGGTGAGGGTGAGGGTGAGGGTGGGGGTGGGGGTGGGTGAGGGATAGTGGGGGTAGGAGGGGTGTGTGTGTGTGTTAGTGTGTGTGTGTAGTGTAGGTGAGTGGTGCCTCTGTGTGTGTATGTGTGTAGTGAGTGTGTGTGTATGTAGTGTGTGTGTGTGTTTGTGTGTAGTGTGTGTGTAGTGAGTGAGTGTGTGTGTAGTGTAGTGGTGCCTCTGTGTGTGTGTGTGTGTGTGTGTGTGTGTGTGTGTGTGTGTGTGTGTGTGTGTGTGTGTGTGTGTGTGTGTGTGTGTGTGTTGTGTGTGTGTGTGTAGTGTGTGTGTGTTTGTAGTGTCAAGTCAAAGTCAAACTTTTATTTTCAGATGGTACATTGAATAAGCAGTGCATTTGCTTTTTTTCATCAAGCCATCTATCTAAAGGGAAAAAAAGCGAGAAAAAAAAAGATAATGTATATGCAGACATAGAATAAAAAACCTAATCTATGGTAAACCATACAAATCAAACAAAAAAACCAATAACATATGCATATGTGGGATTAAAACAAAACAAAAAACCCAGAAAAATATGAGACCATACAATTCAAATAATTCAAAAATCGTGAAAAAATATCCATCATAACACAAACAAACAAGCAACAAAGAAAAACCAAACCAAAACAAACAAAGAAGACAAAACAGAATAAAAATTTAAAAAACCACACCAACTGTCTCCCCCCTCCCCCCCCCCCCCCCCCCCCCCCCCCCCCCCCCCCCCCCCCCCCCCCCCCCCCCCCCCCCCTCACACACACATATACACACAAACCTTCAACCATACAAACAACTGAATAAAACAACAACAAAAAAGATGAATCAACAAGAACAACCACAAAAAGGAAATAAACAATCAAACAAACACAAATATACATACACAACAACAACAGCGACAATAACTAACATAGGACAAGAATAACAGCCAAGACAAATGAAGAACAATATAGAACTAACAAAAGACGAGAAAAAGAGTCCAAAATATCCCCTCCCCCTCCCCAAGAAAACCACCCTAAAGCCAAAACAAACAAAAGGCAAAATAAACCAGAACCCCACCCCCACCACTACCAACAATAACAACAACAACAACCAAATGGATAGTGCGTGTGCGTGCGTGCGTGCGTGCGTGCGTGCGTGTGTGTGTGTGTGTGTGTGTGTGTGTGTGTGTGTGTGTGTGTGTGTGTGTGTGGGTGTGTGTGTGTAGTGTGTGGGTGTGCTCAGGATTTCAGTCTAACAGGGAGTTATTTCCTTCAGCTTCTCCCTCAGTACACTTCTTCTGCTCCCCGTGCCATACAAGATCTGTTGGTTTTTTTTTTTTTGTGTTTGGGGGGTGTTTTTTGGGTTTTTGGGGGGGTGGGGGGGGATTTTTTGGGTTTTTCAGTTAGAAACGATCTTTTTTAAAGGCGACAATTAAAAAAGCGTGAATCCAAAAGTATGATGGGATGTTAGGTAGGGTGAAAAAAAACGGGGGAAAAAGGGAAAGGGGGATTGGGGAATGGGGTTTTTGGGGGGGGGGTTAGGGATTTTGGGTTTTTTATGTGTGAAAAAAAAATTTTTTATGGGGGTTTTTGGTTTGAAAAATTGGGGTTTTTTTTTGGGGGGGGGGGGTTTTTTTGGGGGTTGTCCCCCAAACCACAAGGGGTTTTTCCCTCCCCCCCCCCCACCCCCCCCCTGCCAACAAATCTTTTTTTAAAAATTTTTAATACCCAAAATTGTCCCCGCCCCCCTTTTTCTTCCCACTTATCACAAAAAAACCTTTTTTCCTCTTTTTCCCCACTTTTTCCCTTCCTAAAACCCCCTAATCCTCCTTCCCCTTTTCCCCTACCTCCCAAATTAACCAAAACCCCTTCCCCTCCCTCCTCCCCACCTTCTTCTTCCGCTCTGTCGTGCCTGTGTGTGTTGTTGTTGGTTGTTGTTTTGTGTTTTTTTTTTTCTTTATTTTTTCTCTTTTCCATTTTCCATTTTTCCCCTTCCTCCCCCCCTCACTTCTCTTCCCCCCTCCTCTCTTTTTTTTTTTTCCCCCCTCTTCCTCTCATCTTCTCATTTCTCCTCCTTCTCTTCTCCTCTTTCTCCCTCTTCTTCCCCCTCTCTTCCCCCTTCCCCCCTCCCCTTTTCACGTCTGTCTTCTCTCTCTTCTCCTCCTTTCTCCCTCCCCATCTCTCCCCCCCTCTCTCCCCCTTCTTCTCTCTCCATCTCTCTTTCTCCACTTAAAATTCCTCCTCTCCTCCCCTCCCTCCCCCTTTCCCATCTCCCTCTCTCCCTCTCTTCTCCCCCCCTTTTTCTCCCTCTCTCTCCCCTCCCCCCTCTCCCTCACTCTCCTCCTCCCTCTCTCCCCCCCCCCTCTCTCTCTCCCTCTCCTCTTCTCCTCTCTCTCCCTCCCCTCTCTTCCCTCTCTCTCTCCCCTCCTCTCCCCCCCTCTCCCTCCCTCCATTTCTTCCCCCCCTCTCTCTCCCTACCTCCTCTCCCTCCCTACTCTCTCTCTCTCTCCCTACTCTCTCTCTCTTTATGTAAGATGGTCCAATTTGCCTGTTTACTTCATCAGATTCTGTCTGGACATTGAACGGCGGAGTCTAGAATACACTTCACATAATGTGTTTTCTTGTGTCGATAGAACTGAAAATAGCGAGGAGAAAGTCGGCAGACAGGTCTGTCATCCGATCGCTGATTAGCTTCGTTGTAACTTTTCTCCAAGAGATGGGTGGGATTGAGGCCTCCAGAAAAGACGTGAAGATTTGAGAAATGGATGGAGAGAGAGAGAGAGAGAGAGAGAGAGAGAGAGAGAGAGAGAGAGAGAGAGAGAGAGAGAGAGAGAGAAAGAGTGTGTGTTTGTGTGTGTGTTTTGTGTGTGTGTGTGTGTGTGTGTGTGTGTTACGTGTGTGTGTGTGTGTGTGTGTGTGTGTGTGTGTGTGTGTGTGTGTGTGTGTGTGTGTGTGTGTGTGTGTGTGTGTACGTGTGTGTGTGTGTGTGTGTGTGTGTGTGTACGTGTGTGTGTGTGGGGGGGGGGTGTATTCGTGTGTGTGTGTGTTACGTGTGTTGTGTACGTGTGTGTATATGTGTGTACATGTGTGTGTGTGTGTACGTGTGTGTATATGTGTGTGTGTGTGTGTGTGTGTGTGTGTGTGTGTGTGTGTGTGTGTGTGTGTGTGTGTGTGTGTGTGTGTGTGTGTGTACGTGTGTGTCTAGTCAAGTCAAGTCAAGTCAAGTCAAATTTTATTTCCAGATGGTACATTGAATAAGCAATGCATTTACTTTTTTTCATCAAGCCATCTATCTAAGAACAAATGTGTGTGTGTCTGTGTGTGTGTGTGTGTGTGTGTGTGTGTGTGTGTGTGTGTGTGTGTGTGTAGTTGTGTGTGTGTGTGTGTGTGGTGTGTGTGTGTGTGTGTGTGTGTGTGTGTGTGTGTGTGTGTGTGTGTGTGTGTGTGTGTGTGTGTGTGTGTGTGTGTGTGTGTGTGTGTGTGTGATTGGTGTTTGTTTAATTTTGTTTTTGTTGTTTGCTGGTTTTTGTTTTCATTTGAATTTGTTTCTTTTTTGTTTTGGTTTGGCGGGGGGGGGGGGGGGGGGGGGGGGTCCGAGAAGGTCAGTTTGGGGAATTAATTCGGGGTGGGGGGGTATGGGGGGGGGGGGTATCAGTAACATTTCATCGGGTTTCTTTTTTCATTTTTCCCTCCTCACGAGGCGAAATAGTTTTGACACAGTGACCATAGCTTATTGATGAATCTTCTTCTTCTCCTCCTCCTCCTCCTCCTTCTTCGTCTTCGTCTTCTTCTTCGCAATTCTTCTTCGCAATTCTTCTTCTTCTTTCAATTCTTCTTCTTCCTCTTCTTCTTCTGCTTTTGTTGTTGTTGTTGTTGTTCTTCTTCTTCTTCTTCTTCCTCTTCTTCTTCTTCTTCGATACCTCAGACAACAACTAGTGTTGTTTCTCCTAGTATGAGCTAAAGTGTGTAGCGCTGCCGTCAGGCGCCTGACAAGTCAGGCCCAGAGCATGCTACTTCGGCGTGGGAGAGAATAGTTATCTTTTAAGTCTTTCTGAAAAAATAAAAAGGCAGGAGAATGGACCAAGAATGGAGAAAATGAACAAGAAGGAGGTGACAGGAAGAAAAGGAACAAACTAGAAACAAAGAGAGGGATAGAAAAGAGGAAATACTTAGCACAGATTTTCTAGAAGGCGTGGATGCTATTTATACTGACAGCCCCCCCCCCCCCCCCCCCACCCGCCCCCCGGCATCCCCACAGGGGTCATTTTCATGAATGACATGAATGTGAATTATAATTGTATTTCAGTGATCTAAATATCGGTAAGAGTAAGAATCGTCTTAGTGTTTAGAACAGCTACATTTCATAATTATTGTATACATAAGTTTGTACATCTGTTTTTGAAATAAACATTTCGGGGGGAGGAGGGGGGGCGGGAGGGGTGATAGCTTTATGGTTAAAGCGTTGTGCTCGTGATCTGAGGGCCCGGGTTCGAGCCACATCGAGGCACCTGTTTGAGAGGATATATTTTCCCCCCTGGAGTTAACACCAGTTCTGATCCCCAGTCCCTTGAAGTCCTCCTGATGAGACTGTAAAGCGAGTTAGACGAAATTACAGATTCGCAGAAACAATTCTTGGGTGAGATTGCATGCAAACTATCATTTCTCACTTCAGCATCCCTTTTCTTTATTTTATTCATTCTTCCAGAACATCGGCAGAGCGATACATTCCACGATGACGTCACAGATAGCATGACGTCATCGCGCACAGCCACGCCTGACGTCACAGGGGGCAGCGGCGAGGCGTGCAGCAGCTTCAACCACGGCAGCAACGGCGGAAACCACCACAGCAACAACAACCATCACGACCATCACCACAGCCACCCAGTACGTGCTGCACTGGTCTGAACTGTTGTGAGAGTAGCTTACTGTGGGGGGAGGGAAAAACTTCCTTCACAGTTAAGGTGGATAGGGAAAGGGCATAAAGATGTTGTTCTTTATTTCTCTTTTTTTTTTGCTTTTTTTCCTAAGATGTTACGAGTGCATTGATATTCGTGGATTTTCCTATTAGTTTGTTTGGTTTGTGTCTTTTTTAATAGTTTAATTATTATGAAAAGGTAAAGGTGTTCCATAACCTATGTGGTCGTAAGGGAGTCAGGCATCAGAGACCTCAACTTCTCAAAGGGCCCAGCATATTGAGAACGGCGCTCATCTCCTCTCCTTCGCTGCTTTACCTTCCCTGACCCTAAAGAGGGCAGGTAACCCATTTACAGCTGAGTGAAATGTGGGAGCTATACTGAAACCAAGGCGCGAAAACAGTCGCCCATCTAAGCGGTAACCACGCTCGATGTTGCTTAACCTTAGCTGGGGGGGAAAGCGAGTGCTCTGACCTCTGAGCTATGGAGTGTATTTCTCTGTGTGTCGTGCAGCTTTCCCACAGCAGCAGCAGCAGCAACAACAACAGCGGCCCCTCCTGCAGCGGGCCCAGTGGTCCTCAGCCCTGTCCAGGTCTGGAGGACTCGTGTTCCAGCTTCCCCAAGTACAAACACTCCATCCTGCACCGCTACCTCAGTGATTCCCACCATCAGGTCCGTCTGTCTGAGGCCCTCTGCTCTCTCTCTCTCTCTCTCTCTCTCTCTCTCCTCTCCTCTCTCTCTCTCTCTCTCTCTCTCTCCTCCTCTCTCCTCTCTCTCCCTCTCTCTCTCTCTCTCTCACTGTTTTTCCTGCAGTCAGTCATCTTGTCTCCTTTTTATTTAATTTATTTATTTATTTATTCTTTTATATCGAGGATAATGGAATAAGCACTCAAGTGCTTTTTTGCACCCAGTCCCCGTGTGTATGCGGTTTTGTACATTTTGTCATCTGTTTCCACCGGCACACAATGACCTACTCTTCCGAAAAGCGGAACAGGATTTAACGTGTGCGCAAGATGTTCTGCATGCGTTCGAACACGGGGCCTTGGTTTATAGTCTCATCCGAAGGCTTGTGTGTACATGTATACATACAGTCTTTGTGTGATTCTTTGACGTGATGAGTGAGGCGGTGTGCCTGTTCTGGGTGACTCCCTGAGGGTGTGAAGCGGGTGAATGGTCAACGCTGTCATGAAGGTGATGCTTTACTGCGTTCACTATTGCACTCTCTTGCGACTAACCACACGCGACAGCCTGAATGGTTAGACGACAAGACTCCAATCCTAGGTATTTTGATGAAACAAGTTTAGGGATTTTAACCCTCTCCCTGGGTAACTCATGTGCCTCTACTCCCATTCTTGTTTAGGCACGTGTAAGCAGAAGATGGATTTTGTATGTTCCATCTATCTATCTGTCCCGTAGTCTGACGACCGTTGGGGCACCCTCAAAGACTCAACAACCAGTTCCCTCCATTCCTCTCTCTGTTCTGCCTTTCTCAGGGTTTTGTTGAGTTCTAGGCCTGTCCATTCGCTGATGTTATCCTCCCAGCTCTTCCTTGGTCTGCCTCTTCTTCTTCCTCCTTGGACAGTGCCTTGTAAAACTGTCTTTGCAAGTCCTTTGGATCTTGTGACATGCCCATACCATTTAAGTTTACGCTTTTTCACGATCGTTAGAAGGTTCTCATATGTTAAAGGTCCCAAAATTCATGTCGGTGCCCGATGGGTTGGACGAAACATCCCCTGCACGTGAGGCTTGTCCAGTGCTTTGTGCTGTGCAGCTGCTGAAGCACGTGATAAAAGGACTCCTTGGAAGATGCGGCGTACTGTACATGAAGGGAACCTCCTCATTAACACAGTGATCCCTCGCTAGAAAACCCAGGAAAACTGGAAAATCAACAGGCTGGTCTGCCCTTGATTGGGCAGTGTACGTGCACGAAAGATGACGACAGTTCACAAGAAGACAAAGAGCTGTGAAAACAAAGGAGCGAAAATGTCGTCATCGTGATGATGATGATGATGATGATGATGATGATGATGATGATGATGATGATGATGATGATGATGACGACGACGACGACGACGACAAGAAGAAAAAGAAGATGATGATGATGGTGGTGGTGATGGCGATGATGATGATGATGATGATGATGATGATGATGATGAAGAAGAAGAAGAAGAAGAAAGAAGAAGAAGAAGAAACAAATAATTAAATAGATAAATAAATACTACCCACCACAGCACGAGCTTTTTCATGGTTGGTTCCAGGCTCTGATTCTTGATGAGGATTCGGTGGCCAAGTCACGTGACCGACATCATTCATCCTCCACGGGGTCACGTGATTTTGAAGAGCTGTCGACGTCATCCGTCTCTTCGCCTGCTCACGAATCTGTACACCACGACCATTTGGACGGTGGGTGCTGCAGTCTGTTTGCCTGCCTGCCACTGTGTCCCAGGACTCTTGTATTTTTCTTGTCCCTCTGCCTGTCTGTCTGTCTGTCTCACTGTCTCTGTCGCTGTCGCTGTCTCTGTCTCTCTCTGTCTCTGTCTCTGTCGCTGTCGCTGTCTCTGTATGTATGTCTGTCTCTGTCTCTCTCACTGTCTCTGTTGCTGTCTCTGTCTCTATGTGTCTGTCGCTGTCTCTGTCTCTATCTTGTCTGTCTGTCTGTCCATGTCTCTCTCTCTCTCTCTCTCTCTCTCTCTCTCCTCTCTTTCTCTCTCTGTCAGTCTTAAGTGGGGTGAGTGAGACACAGTGTATATTAATAATAATAATAATAATAACAATAATAATAATAATAATAATGTATGGAATTTCTATAGCGCTGAATCTTGTAAAGCAACAAATCAAAGCGCTCATATTCTGAATGACTCTCGTCTTGTTTAGATGAGGAACACCCAACAGTATAATGATAAATGGTTTTGGAACTGACCATCATCCTTGCATCTTCCCCCGCTTTGTCTGCCGACTGCCTAGTACCTGTGTTTCACTGTCCTCCTCTCTTCACACCTCTGGTGCGCGCGCGCGCGCGCGCGCGCACGCACGCACGCGCACACACACACACACACACACACACACACACACACACACACACACACACTGACTAGCACCTGTGTTTCATTGTCCTCCCGCCTTTTACATCTCTGGTGCACGCGCGCGCATACACACACACACACACACACACACACACACACACACACACACACACACACACACACATACACACTGCTGTGTGCGTGTAGTTTTGCATCAGTCGTTGTTTAATATATTGCCTTCGTCTGTGACAGATTTTTCTGAGGAGTTTGAGACGATGGCTCTGAGGAGACGAACTTCCGATGTTAGCAGGTAACTGTCTGTCTGTCTGGCTGTCTGTCTCACCTGTCTGTCTGTCTATCTGTCTGTCTGTCTCTCTCTCTCTCTCTCTCTTCTCTGTCTCTTCTCTCTCTCTCTCTCTCTCTCTCTCTCTCTCTCTCTCTCTTAACAGTTGCAGATGATTTGTTTTCAATGGTTCATACTTTGATAGTTCTGATTTGTAATAATAATTGTGTTATAATTATAATTATCTCAGTAACGTGACTGCTGATGACTGAAAAAGGAACAATAATTATTCTATAGGAGAATCATTGACA
>CM054134.1:50367750-50392750 GCA_028751875.1 Rapana venosa
GTGCATCGTGATGTCTTTGAAACCTAACTGTATTGTCAACATGGACAGAGGGTGACAACAGTTTGTGACAAGGCCATCACCGCTCTCATTAACTCAGGTGTGTAACAAAACAGTAATCAACGACTGTTTTTTTTTGTATATTTCTGTTTCTAATTTGAAAATATGATTAGTGTTTTTCATTTGAGCTGTAATGCTTTTTGTTAATGAGGTGACAACCTTGATAGGACCTGTGCAGTCAGCAAGGCTAGAATCAGCATCATGCTTAATTAGCTGACTGATTGACAAGCCCTCAGCTTTTAGCACGTGCTGTCAATGTGTCCTGTGATGAGGACTAATTCAGTAATGGGTGTTCATACCTGCTGTGGATCTGTTCAGTCATTAGCAATGATTCATTTCATTAAAGGCTGTCGACCTTTGCTCTCTGTTCAGATCCTGGGGAACAAAATGACAGTTTGGGCTTGTGTGTTCATTTGCCAAGGAGTGATCACTATAGAATGTGAAACATAGGTTCACTCTGATTTTCTCATGTTTATTCACAAGTGGGCAGAAAAACATGTGAATATCCAGTAGACAAAGTCAAGTCAAACTCTTTTTTTCAGATGGTACATTGAATAAGCAGTGCATTTGCTTGTTTTCATCAAGCCATCAAATAAATTATGAGCAGGGAAACATGCGAATTAACTCACATTTTGTTATAGAATTGTCATAGTAGATATTGGTTGCTTTTTTTATTGAAATTTTCGTTTTCGTTAAAGATTATTTACAATACCAAAATAGACGATCTGAAAACAAACATACAATAATTAGGCATACATCAGAAAACATGCATTTTCTGTAATTTTGGGGGTAATTTGTTTTGACACTTTCTTTTCGTTTAAAAAAAACAACCCACCTTGAAATTAAAGAGGAGCACGAAAACTACAGCAGAGGAATGAACATTGTGGGTTGTTTGGAGTGTATGACACAGGCTTTTCCCCCCTAGACCCATAGAGAAACAGCTGGGCCACAAAGAGCAGATGAGAACTGTTATTTCATGGTTTAATTCATCTTGACTTGACGTATCACAACATTGGTGTCATTGACACATGTATTCATCATTCACAGCACTATCCTTTTTAACTTCTCAGGTACTGTGGATCATGTTCTCAATATCATTCATCATTTTGGTTTTTGGACAGATCTCCAGATGTCATTAGCTCTGCCGTACTTTGTGCTGATGTTGTTCATCTCCTTGTCTTGCGTATATACCAGCATATACACGTGTTTGTATAGGGAAGAGATAAACTGTGGCAGTTGTTGTGTATTGAATCGATGTATTAATTAACATACCATGTGCAGCACGTTGGCTTGCCTTTTTCTCTCTTGTGTCAGCAAGTTCGCAGACATTTTTTTTTTAAAGAAAAGTCTGAATGCTTGGGTAATGTTGTTTGGGGAAGTCAATGAAAAATAAGTATATTATAAACACAAAATCTGTGTTCGCTTTCTACCCACTTGTTGAACATTGCATTCGCAGTCGACTATCTTGTGACCTGAATGGCAAAAACTGTTGTTCATTTTCCTGCCCTCTGTGTCATCAGGGTGTGAAACTTGCCACTGTTATCCTGAGAGTTGTGTACCTGTGTGACTGGCAGCTGTCTGTAGTGAGAGAGTTATGTGTGACTGGCAGCTGTCTGTAGTGAGAGAGTTGTGTGTGACTGGCAGCTGTCTGTAGTGAGTGTTATGTGTGACTGGCAGCTGTCTGTAGTGAGTGTTATGTACCTGTGTGACTGGCAGCTGTGTGTAGTGAGAGAGTTGTGTACCTGTGTGACTGGCAGCTGTGTGTAGTGAGAGAGTTGTGTGTGACTGGCAGCTGTGTGTAGTGAGAGAGTTGATGTGTGACTGGCAGCTGTGTGTAGTGAGAGAGTTGTGTACCTGTGTGACTGGCAGCTGTGTGTAGTGAGAGAGTTATGTGTGACTGGCAGCTGTGTGTAGTGAGAGAGTTGTGTACTGTGTGACTGGCAGCTGTGTGTAGTGAGAGAGTTGTGTGACTGGCAGCTGTGTGTAGTGAGAGAGTTGTGTGTGTGACTGGCAGCTGTGTGTAGTGAGAGAGTTGTGTGTGACTGGCAGCTGTCTGTAGTGAGAGAGTTGTGTGTGACTGGCAGCTGTCTGTGGTGAGAGAGTTGTGTGTGACTGGCAGCTGTCTGTAGTGAGAGAGTTGTGTACCTGTGTGACTGGCAGCTGTCTGTGGTGAGTGTTATGTGTGACTGGCAGCTGTCTGTAGTGAGTGTTGTGTGTGACTGGCAGCTGTCTGTAGTGAGTGTTATGTGTGACTGGCAGCTGTCTGTAGTGAGTGTTATGTGTGTGACTGGCAGCTGTATGTAGTGAGTGTTGTGTGTGACTGGCAGCTGTCTGTAGTGAGTGTTATGTGTGTGACTGGCAGCTGTATGTAGTGAGTGTTATGTGTGTGACTGGCAGCTGTCTGTAGTGAGGTAGTTATGTGTGTGACTGGCAGCTGTCTGTAGTGAGTGAGTATGTGTGTGACTGGCAGCTGTGTGTAGTAGAGATTTGTTATGTGTGACTGGCAGCTGTATGTAGTGAGTGTTATTGTGTGACTGGCAGCTGTTGTAGTGAGGATTATGTGTGACTGGCAGCTGTGTGTAGTGAGTGATTATGTGTGTGACTGGCAGCTGTATGTAGTGAGGTTTGTGTGTGACTGGCAGCTGTCTGTAGTGAGTGTTGTGTGTGTGACTGGCAGCTGTGTGTAGTGAGAGGTTATGTGTGACTGGCAGCTGTTGTAGTGAGTTGTTATGTGTGACTGGCAGCTGTCTGTGAGTGAGAGAGTTGTGTGTGGCAGCAGTGTTTTTAGTGAGAGTGTTTGTGTGACTGGCAGCTGTGTGTAGTGAGAGAGTTGTGTGTGACTGGCAGCTGTGTGTAGTGAGAGTTGTGTGTGACTGGCAGCTGTGTGTAGTGAGAGTTGTGTGTGACTGGCAGCTGTCTGTAGTGGAGAGTTGTGTGTGACTGGCAGCTGTGTGTAGTTGGCTCCTTCCCTGTTGCCTGTCCTCTGGTGTGTCTCCCAGCAGCTTGTTCATGTCAGACCCCTTGTGACACTGTCAGGGTTGGACTTGGACTTCAAAACTCGCTCTACGTCAACTTCAACTACATTAGGAACGTGCACTTCTCTATGTGCTTTGAGTATAGTAGCTAGCAAATGGATTGTATGTTGTTTTATGTATATGTAGTCTGTCTACATTCATAATCCTGGCTCTCTTTTTTTTTTTAGTCACACTTCTTCCTGCTATCTTCATCCATTATCCGGGACTGACATTGATTTGTTATTGTTTTTTTAATTCCCGTCTGAACATGTATACCACAAAATGTTGAAATTATTATGTTTTACTGTGATGAAACAACAGAAGGTATATTATACTATGTACACTTTACTGGATTGACGTGTCATTTGCTTTTTTTTGTAGTCACCTTAGCCATGTCCAGACAAACTCGGTACTGCTGTGCAGAAAGAAATACATGGCTTCAGCTGTCATTGCTGCCCATGGCATCGTGCTGTCTTTGGACAGCATAGCAACATCCGAGAGTAATGTCCACTGCTACTCCAGCACTTCCATTCATCGCCTCATCTCTCCTGACTGACCGTTTCCACATCATACCCCACCTCTACTTTTTATTTTTGTCTCTCCCCCTCCTCTACCCCCCTCTCTCCTCTCTCCGTCTCCCCCCCCCCCCCCCCCCCCCCCCCCCTCTCCTCTCTCTCCCCTTTCTCTCCCTTCTTTCTTTCCCCTTGACATCCTTACTTAACTGAAGTAGGGTTGTTCCTTCTGTTTCTTTGTCCTAATGTGAAAGTCGTTAACTCTTTTCTTCCAATACTCTAAGTTTCCTCGTTGATGTTTTTTTAAAAACTTTACACTTCGCCCAACAGAAATTTAATGGAGGAAACTTCAACTGGAAACCACAGCTGGTCTGCTTTCCACTGCATGATCTTAGCGTTCAGCATGTCAAGGTATTGGCACCTCTCTGTTCTGACAGTGTGCAGAAGACCAGGCAGTCAGTGCCAGGTTAGTCATTGCGATCCTGTAAAGGTAACACCTAATCACCCCTACACTACCACCGCCTGCTGCTACCACATAGTGTTACATCTCATTCATTCATGCGCATCATTTAATAATGACGATCATATTGCGGTTTTGATATCAGCTGAAGAAAGATGCATGTGTTTTAATGTCATGGGTGGAAATGACTCTTTATTCACTACAGATCATTGTCATGACTGTTGACTTCGTTGTGTGGTTTGGGACGGCAGCTGATACTATGGAGCCTTTCAACTGGAACGTGTGTACGGGTCTCGATAACAGTGACTTACTTTTTCCTGTCATTCGTTATTCTGCTATGTTTTCAAATCAGGGTTGCAGGGGAACGAACGTCTTTATCACATTTCTTTTTTTTCAACAGTTTCTGAAGTGATCATTATTAACAGTGTTTTGTTGATGGATGACCCTTGATGTTGGACTTTTTTTTTAGTTTGGTTTTCTTTTAAAGCTTTTTTTGTCAATTATTTTGTTGTTTTATTTTCTTTAAAAGAAAAACTGTTCCAAAATATTGTGTATACGTTTACCTTACTTGGCTGCATATGTACAATTTATAAAATGTAAATCATTGTACTTTTGGTGAAACAAGTTTGTGTATGATTTCATTATGGTTGACATTTGGTCATCTGAACATCCAAAAACACTTCAGAAGTGGTTAAAGAACAGTGACTAAATACGGTAGAGGAAGAGATGCATAGATACCAACGTAGCACACGGCAACATTTGATCTACCCCCCACCTCCCTCCAATCAAATTTTGTCCACAAAGTTGAGAGAGGCCAGCTGACTGCACAATAGAAGCCTCGAGTTAGAAGTCCCTAACTAATCACTGGGCAGTAGTCCACTGACGGCCCTTCAAGTTTTTGTTAAGAGCAATTAGTGCACAACAAGCACGCAAAATAGCCACGAAGGGTTATAGTGATTGGTTAGTTTAGTGGATAGTGGAGGTAGGGAAACAGGATCTGTGCACAGGCCATAATAGACTAGGCCTATTCCTGAAACCACAGTCAACAGGTTAGTTCGATGTTTATTGACATTCAGAGAACTAGAGTTAATGAATCGAAGGGCTGAACATGCTGAAGAGGGAGACATGTGATCAGGCTGTTCTGGCCCCGCCCTGGTGATACTGTTCCCAAGAACAATTCTGTAGTTGGCAAGAGAAAAGTGTGCTTCATGCTGATGATGAATGTATAAGACATGGATAGTACACACAATACATATACTCTGACATTACACGTTGACTGGTACTAGTGTGTAATGGCTATAGTGTTTTAGAGAGGATTTTCAGTTACATAAATCGTATTTTCGTTTCGTAGGCTTTGCTTTTTGGCGTCTTGACATCTTCAATAGATCAGATTTTTATCAGCTGCTTATTGCATAATCTTCACAATAATGGCTTTTTTAATGCAAGATGAGATGTTAAAATCTTATCTGATAAATGTTGACATGTAGAGTTTATCAGTGCAAGGACAGTGTTCATCAACTTGGCACTTGTTTCTGACCTGTGTTTCAGTTTTGTATATTTGGTAGAAACAATGTCCATGGTAACTGATGATGGCTTTCTTGGTCCCAGCACCTTCAAATAGGAAGTTAGCAAGTAGTGAGTTATCATCAGTGTCTTTCAATGGTTTGGTTTTCAGTCTTATTGCTTAAGACGAGTATTGCTATTGACTTAATTGATCACCAGGGGGTCATAATGGAAACTAGATTGCCTTTATATCACAGAACATCATGGCTCTTCGTAATTGCATTCTTCTGCTTTCATCAGTTTGTTCAGATAACTGAATTCATATTATTGATGGGGGGGGGGGGGGGGGGGGGGGGGGGTGAAATTGTAGGTTTTCATGCAGTCATTCACTGACTTCCTTCGACATGAAAACATCATTATTCATGAGATTATTAATTTTGTTACTGGACGCAGCTTGCAGTGTTGCTCCTTTGCTAAATACGGATGCTATTGTGATATTTAACAAAGTGTTTTATTTTCTTGGAAGTGATCAGATGGTGTAGAGTCTGTAAAACACCATTAGAAAAGAATTATTTTATTCTGAATTGTGTAGAATGAGTATATAATTATAGTGAAGATGTCATTTGTATGACACTTTGTATATAGAATCAGAGATTGACCTCGGTCTTTGGGTTGTTGTTGTTTTTTCTATGGCATGTGCAAGTGGATGTCCATCCATACAGCTGGCATGATAGATGACCAGAGTCCAGCTCCCTTGGTCCTCGCCTTGTGGGTGACCAGTGGTCAGCTGGTGACGTTTTGAAGTAAAGGTGTTGAATGGTGTGTATGAAATAGAAAACAGAAACACACTTTTGCACTTATTGTTTTTATGACGCTCTCAAGAGATGTCTTTTTCTTTATTTTCCATTCTGGATCAAATTCATTCTTCTTTTCCTGACTGAGGAGGGTTGTTTGGACATTGTTTTTTCCTGTTCTTGCCATGTCACGTGTGGGTTTGGCAACTGTCTTGGAGCTGTGTGTGAAAAGGAGGCAGGCGTTTGAAACCAAGGACCACAGAGAGCAGACCTTGAAGGAGATTGGAGGCCATGTTTTGATTAATGTGTTCATTGTTCATGACTGTTGACTGGGCAGGTGTTGTGCGACAAAGCTGTTTGGAACTTCAATACTGTTCATCGGAGCAGATTGTGTTGGTGTTGAGGTTTGTACAGACCATTGAATATTTTCTTCAAGACTCCAGCGGTTGTGGAGAAGAGAGGCTTGTATAGACTGTGAATAAACTCTTGTGGCAACTTGTGTGGATTGTTTGTGACAATAGTTGGGTCAACAAGTGGAGCTGATTTGGGGGTGTAAAGTTCATGTCACTGGCTGATGATTGTTCATGAAGGCTTGAAACCGTCAAATGCAGGAGTGTTCTGCAGTGGAGGAAAGCTGTGCTGGACATCGACAAGTTCGTAACTGATTTTTTGGCGGCTAGTTGGACTGCGCTCTAGAGTCTTGGAGTATAGCGGTCTTGAACTATGTTTTCTGGACTATGGATCTAATGGTCTGTCTGCTCGTGTTTCTGGTTTGGATCAGCATAATGTTGACGAAGAAACATCCACAAAGTTATAATGAATTCTGTCTATAGCTGTTAAATGTAAGCGTGAGAGTGTTGACAACCACAGGACCTCTGCATTTGGAAGAAGATTGGAGGGGAAGTACAGTTTGCACTGTATGTACACTAGGTGTTTTTCTCTGCGTGTCATGTCTGATGTGAACAACATGTGGCAAAACAAGAGAAGATAACTATGGGCGTTTGAAAACAAATCTTAGAAAAGCGATTGGATTGTGAATTAAATGGCTTGTGATCTGAGTGTCTGTCTGGTGATTTGGCTGTTTGATAGGTAGGTAGTTCATGCTGTTGTAACAACAAAAATCTTTACCTCCAAAAAGAAAATAATCATGTCCCTGCTGTACCCAGAAAACGCACACAGGAGAAGGGGAGTACACAGCGAGGACAAAGGCGAGGAGACTATGTGCGTGTGGGTGACGTGTATATTGTGTATCCATTTGTTCGTCATTTTACATTTTGTCCAAAACATTTCTTTTGTCCTGGGCTATGGAGGAGATGTCATTGGCATCCTGTCTGTAGACGAAGGCTTGGACGCTTTTTGGCCGCTGATGACCACTGGGAATGCACACACACACACACACACACACACACACACACACACACACACACACACACACACACACACACACACATATTATTGGAAATCATTGGCGTTCCTGTTTGCCATTGTACACAGTTTTCTTTTCTTCAATTTCTCAACAGATGGGTGTTGCTATGTTGATCAAGAGTATGTAATCGTCAGATTTACAGATGGTACTCTTAGTTAGATCATGTCTGTGAATTGAAAAAAGTCATTAAAAGTCATTGAATTGTAAACTACCATCTTTCATTTGTGTTTTTATTTCCTATCATTTCATGTCACAGTCTCTCTCTCTCTCTCTCTCTCTCTCTCTCTCTCTCTCTCTCTCTCTCTCTCTCTCTCTCTCGTGAATGCGTGTACGTGTAGGCGTGTAGGTGCGAGTGTGGCTGAGCGAGTTGCTTGTTCAGACCAGCCTAAGAGTAGAATATGGTATTGGCAAACGTGTCATGTACCTTAAAAATGATGCTGGAGAGAAAGCCAAAGGGAACTCACTCCAACCCCACTCCTCCACCCCCACCCCACACCCCTGACCTTCGGCATTGCTGACAAGAGGTGATGTGCTGGACACTTGATTGACCATCAACCACTGTATGCCCAGTCCTTCACTGTCCGCAGACACACTGACTGAGGAGGAACTCTGCTCAATGCTCTCCTGATTGCAACTGTCCTCTCTGGAAGGACTGACTCGACTACCTCGAAAGTCATTCAGTTGAGACTATAAACCCTAGGCCGTGTGCGAACACACCCAGAACATCTTGCGCACACGTTAAAAACCTGTTCCGCCTTTCGAAAGGGGATATTTCGTGCTGGTAGGAACGAATGATAAAATGTTTTTATTTATTTATTTTTATTTTATTCTTTTATATCGAAGATAATTAAATAAGCACTTATGTGCTTTTGTACATCCAGTCCCCGTGTGTACGCGGTTTTGTAAATTCTGTCATCTGTTCCCACCGGCACACAATGGCCTACTCTTACGAAAAGCGGAACAGGACTTAACGTGTGCGCAAGATGTTCTGCGTGCGTTCGCACACGGGGCCTCGGTTTATAGTCTCACCCGAAGGACTTTGGGGGAGAGTGGAGTCTGCACTGATGTTGACTCCAGGGGGGAAAATATCCCCTTGAACGGGAATCGAACCCGGGTCGTCAGATTGCGAGCGCAATGTTCTAACCACTAGGCTATCCCGTTTCTCCGGGGTTTAAAACGCATGCACACGGGTGTTGTGTTTAGACAATCATCCCTGCAGTCCAGAATGCGGCTACCTTCCTGGTGGGCACAAAACTGTAGTATATGCAAAATCTCACCACTGGCGAACTTTGTAGCTCCAGCAGCAGAGTATCGAAAAGTAAAGCCCAAACTGAAGTCCCCTGCACAACACACTCACAACGCACACTGAAAAATAAAACAACAAAACTAGGAGAGCCCCTGCTAAATTCTGATGAAGAAAGCTGCTGATGCAGGAAAGCTTAATATACATGATAACACAACAAAAAGATGTGTAATGGGTGGCACTGTGCTGTGGCGATACCACGAGCTCTCCTCAAGAAAAACGGCCCGAATTTCATGTACAAAAATCTACTGTGACTTGAGGGACATAGGCAATATAATACAATACAATACAAGACAATACAATGCAATACATTACAGTACAATGCAGTACAATACAATACAACACAGTAGGCCTACAATACAATACAGGACAAATCTAATACAATATAATACAGAGCAAAACGACTCAATACAGCACAGTGCACTACAATGCAGTATGATACAATAGAAACAAAGACTTTATTCTAAACTCACTGAGAGGCCTTTTTTTTCTACTATCTTAGAATCGACTGAAACACGGCGAAACTTAACGAGGCGAATAAAATTTCATCACAAGAATGTGATAAAACAAACGAAAAGTTTATGAAATGTTTCACAAATCATGAGTTTGTTTTGCATGCAAATATGCATGTATGTATGTATGTATGTATGTATGTATGTCTCTCTCTCTCTCCTCTCTCTCTCTCTCTCTCTCTCTCTCTCTCTCTCTGCGAACGAGCGTAGCTCTGTGTGTGTGTGTGTCTGTCTATTGCTCTGCCTGTCTGTCTGCCTGTCTGTCTTGGAAACCAAAGAGACTGGACGAAACAGTTCATTGACCTAGTGACCTCTTCGTATTCTATGTATACTTGCTGAATGGTAAGAAGAAAGGGGTGGGAGAATGAGGAAGAAGGGGGAGGGGTGGAAGGGGTGGTAGGGATGGGACTGCTTCCTCTCTCCTTTCATGTAGTCCTTGTCTGAAGCAGGAGCTGACCTTTACCCTCTTCCTACTTTGCAGCCAGAGTATATATATAGAGACAGAGATACAAAGTCTGGGATGTGTTAATTAGATAGAAGAAGAACTGTTCATCCCGCCTCTTTGGTGATGTATGCACAGAAAGAGAAGAGAGAGGGAGGGAGGGAAGGAGAGAGAGAGAGAGAGAGAGAGACTAATGTGCGCCACACACGACCAGAAGGACGAGAGATGGGGGGATTGGGGGAGTTTTCTTGTGGGGTTTTTTTGTTTTTTTTGTTCGTTGGTTTTTGTTGTTGTTGTTCGTCAGCTAGAGCACTCAGGTTCACCAATGGCAAGATCTTGCTTAAGCGACCGTTATTTACCCACCCTTAAAGTAGCTGCATGGAGGATCAGTCAGCATTGGTGGCAGAACGATCACAAACCTCCGCTTCGCAGATGACATTGATGGAATAGCAGGATCAGAAAAAGAGCTTGCCAGCCTAACAGAACACTTGAATAAGGCCTCCAAAACATACGGCATGGAAATCAGTGCAGAGAAGACCAAACTGATGACTAATAACACCAACGGCATTAGCACTGATATCAGGGTTAATGACCAGAAGCTGGAAACAGTTCAAAGCTTCAAGTACCTGGGAGCCATTGTATCAGACCAGGGATCCAAGCCAGAAGTAGTATGCAGGACTGCACAGACAATAACAGCTTTGTCAAAACTAAACACCATCTGGAGAGATAAAAATATCTCACTTATCTCCAAGATCAGACTAATGCGCTCCCTTGTCATATCCATATTTCTGTATGCCTGTGAATCATGGACCCTGACTGCAGATTTGGAGAGAAGAGTACAGGTGGTGGAGAAGAGATGCTTTCGGAGACTCCTTGGCATCTCCAACAAAGACCACATAAGCAACGAAAGCGTGCATAACAGAATCCAGCAAACCATTGGACCCTATGAGAGCCTTCTAACGATCGTGAAAAAGCGTAAACTTAAATGGTATGGGCATGTCACAAGATCCAAAGGACTTGCAAAGACAGTTTTACAAGGCACTGTCCAAGGAGGAAGAAGAAGAGGCAGACCAAGGAAGAGCTGGGAGGATAACATCAGCGAATGGACAGGCCTAGAGCTCAACAAAACCCTGAGAAAGACAGAACAGAGAGAGGAATGGAGGGAACTGGTTGTTGAGTCTTTGAGGGTGCCCCCACGGTCGTCAGACTACGGGACAGATAGAATAGATAGATAGAGAAAAGTAGCTGCACTCCATCTTCAAGGATAGTATCGATACACGACACCTGTGTGCATGCGGGGTTTTTTTTTCTAATGTCAATCGTTCCAACTGGTACGGAATGGCCTACTCTTTGGAAAGGTGGAGCGGGTTTTTAACGTGTGCGTCGTAAGATGTCCTCTGTGTGTTGGACAAGGGGCTTGGATTTATAGTCTCAGCCGAAGGACTGGAGATGGTTTATTTACAGTCACTTGCGTCTTGTACGTGGTGGTCAAAACTAAGGTCATGTGTTTTGCATACCACCTGAAGTCACGGCAGAGTTCTCCGCGTGAAATTCGGGCTGCTCTCCACGGGGAGAGCGTGTCGCCACAAAGAGCAGCTTCACCCATTATTTTTTCTTAAACTTTCCTGTCTATATGTGTATTTGTTTTCCCTACCAGTGTGGCTTTCTTTCTACAGAATTTTGCCAGGGACAATTCTCTTCTTGATGTAGGTTCTTTTACGTGCGCTAAATGCTTGTTGCATACGGACCTGGGTTTTTCATCTCATGGAAAGATAGCACCCAGACTGCCACTCGTGGACTAGTGGAGGGGGTCGAACCTGAGCGTTTCCCTTTCTATGAAAGTGCGTTACGCTCAGTGCTGCTTAACCTTAGCTTGGGGAAAGTGCATGCTCTCACCACTGAGCTGTCCTATCCCCTTTCAGAGCCAAATACTACCACTAATACTGTGGCTTAAAGATTGGCGCCACGCCAGGACTAAATCATGCTACTGGGTCACTTCCCTAGAGACCCAGCAATCACCACATAACCATGATCTCCACCCCTCACACCCACCCCCTCCTCTTTCTCCCTTGACCATCTGAATCCCCTGACCCACCAGTCAGTCATCTTGTCTCCTGTCAAATCTATTGACCACTGACCTGACCTTGTGAAGCTGCAGTCCAGTTGGCACTATGACCCTTCACGTCCATGGGGAAAAGGTCACCTCTAACTACCTGTTCCTGGTTGGCCGAGTGGACAGAGCGGTTCTACGCTTGATTTAAAGGAGCACAAGTTCCATTCTCACAGTCTGCCAGTGGGATAGGAGTTTGTTTTGTTTTGTTTTTCTCTGGAGGTGACTGTTGGGGTTTGTTGGGGTTTTTATATTTCTTGGCTAGAGCTTCAAGGTTCATTAATGTTGATATTTTTGTGTATGCAACCGGTTGAGTCCACATGATTAATTTAAGGTAGCCACATTCCAATTTTAGGAATAACTTTTTGTTTGACTTCAGTCCCCTTCCAGACCTTCAAATGAGGTTGTGTTTCATGATGCTGTGCATACATGCATCCGTGCAATCTTGCAGGCATGTATAATCCCATTCCAACATTTTGAGCAAGAGTTATCAGTGTAAGGGGTGAGGGGGATGGGGGTGACACATTGACAGAGACTGGTGTAAAAGAGCTTTAGGGTCAGAAAAAGATGGATGAGGTTTTGAATGTTACTGTAACTCTCTCTCTCTCTCTCTCTCTCTCTCTCTCTCTCTCTCTCTCTCTCTCTCTCTCTCTCTCTCTCTCAACTCCCTCCCACCCATACACACCCAGATATGCATCACCATCACCACAAACACTCAATCTCCTGCAAGATCTTTTAACTAGTGTATTCCCCTTTGGGGTTTTAACTCTTTACCATTCAAAATAAAGAAAAAGGAAATAATAAATGCAGGAAGGAAGGAAGGGATGGATCAATGCATTAATGAATGAATGTGTGAATGGACAATCAAACAAACAAAGAAACAAAAACCTTACGCCCTTTCCAGTTTCAAACTTTCATTCATTCATTTTTATTTTTCAATTCTTTTATTTCAAAGATAATGGAATAAGCACTAATGTGCTTGTTTTATTTCCAGTTCCCATGTGCATACAGTATTGTAAATTTTGTTATCTGTACCCACTGGCACAAAATGGCCTACTCTTCCGAGAGGTGGAACAGTTATGTGTTCTAACCCAGTTTGCCCCATATCTTCCATGACAGCTCAGAGTGACAGATTCAACAGTCAACAGGGGCTGTCAATTATTCACACACGTGCTCAGCTCGTGCTGTGGGCTGTATGTATGTAGGCAGAAGGTGGCAGAACAAACAGAACAGTGGCTGTGTCCTGTCACCCTCAGTGGCTTAACACTTCTGGCCTCAGGTCACCACCGTTCACAGAATTAATGTCAAAGGGAAACCAGGTCAGTGGGTGGAACTGGGATTTAGAAGTGGGGGAGGGGGGGGGGGCTCAAGAGGGGGGTGGGAATATGATTGGGAAGATAGGTAAAGGTGGGGAGTTGTGAATAAAGAGAGTGCCAGTGTGGTTGATTATAAGAAAGGAAAATGAGGAAAGTGGAATTTTTACATACAGGGATTCAAACAGTGGGGGGGGGGGGGGGGGGGGGGGAGAGAAGGGAAAAACCCCAGAATTTTTAATGTCAGAACAATCACAATAGTTTAATACTGTTTTGCTGTAGCTATGTCAAGTAATTTTTGTCAAATGGTTTCTGAGTCCAGGCTGACTTGAGATTTTAAAAAAATTGTCACATGTATTTGTTCTCCATTTGTTGTAGTATCTTGCTGTTGGGCTGAGTCCTTTTTGCTTGTATATTATTACAGGTATATACTGGAAAAGTGTATGACCTAGGTATACACAGTGACACTAGAAAACAATTGGGTTTAACTTGTTTGTTTATTACAATTCTTGGACAGCTTTCACATGACAATCTACTCAATCAGTAGTCTTTTACATACACACACACACACCCTCAAACACACACAAATGTATACATGCATGCACACACACACACACACACACACACACACACACACACACTACTTTAACCACCACCATCACTGCTCCCAAAACCACAGCTACTACTTTTACAACTACTACTACTACTACTACTACTACTATTGCTGCTGCTGCTGTTGCTGCTACTGCTACTACTTCTACTTCTTCTGCTGCTTCTTCTTCTACTTCTACTGCTGCTGATACTTCTACTGCTGCTGCTGCTTCTGCTGCTGCTGCTACTACTACTACTACTACTACTACTACTGCTGCTGCTGGTACTACTACTACTACTACTACTACTACTACTACTACTTCTTCTTCTTCTTCTTGTACTGCTGCTATTACTACTACTTCCACTGATATTGCTGCTACTGTTGCCAACAATTACCACTACAGTTATTAATACTCCTACTATTACTACTTCTGCTATTACCGTGACTGACAGATTGGTAGCAGCACATCAGAGCTAAACCATACTGACATCATAGCCCTGGAGACATACGAGCATCCTATTATCTCCCTTTTTCACACCTATCCTCTCCCCTTTCTGGCGTGACCATCTGGATTTGCTTGCTGGCCAGCCAGTTAGTCTGTTTCCTGTCAAATCCATGGACCCCAGAATTTGTTAATGCAGCTGTCCAGCTGGCACCTTGACCCTTCAGTTCCTAGGGGTCAGGAAGAGAGGGGTGGAAGGAGAGGGGTAGAGTGAGAGGGGTGGAAGGAGAGGGTTGGAAGGAGAGGGTAGAGGGAGAGGGGTGGAAGGAGCAGGGTGGAAGGAAGGAGGTGGAAGGAAAGGGGTGCAAGGAGAGGGGTGGAAGGAGAGGGGTAAAGGGAGAAGGATAGGGTCACCTTCACTGACCATTCATTGCTAATGAATTTAGGTGAGAACTCCAGAAGCAGTTGTTTCTGCAACCTGTGTTGATCTATGCTTATTGTTGGGTTCTGCATGCACCACATTGTGTGTGTATATGTGTGAATGTGTGTGTATGTGTGTGTGTGTGTGGGTGGGTGGGTGGGTGGGGGGTTTGGGTGGGTTGGTGAGTGTAGTGTGTGTGTATGTGTGTGTGTGTAAGTGGGTGGGTGGTGTGTAGTGTGTGTGTGTGTATGAGTGTGTATGTGTGTATTTATGTTTGATATAGTAAGTGTGGTAGGGGTGGGTGGGGGTGAGTGAGTGGGTGAATATGTGTGTGTGTATGTGTGCGTGTGCACACACATGCACAAATACAATTACATAAACACACACATTGTCACTGTAAATACTAAATGGCCTACAAAAAATTATTTTAAGAGAGAGAGGGAGAGAGAGAGAGAAGAGAGAGAGAGGAGAGAGAGAGAGAGAAATCTGTGCTTGGTTTCTTAGTTTTAACAATATATTGGGGGGGGGGGGGGGTGGGGAATAGAGAAAAAAACAAAACAGACAAAAGAAACAAAACAAAAGGAAAAAAGATAGAGAAACACAAGAACAAAAAAACCAACAAAAGAAGAAAGAAAGACAGAAAAAAAGATAGAAAGAAAGAAAAAGAAAGAATGAAAGAAAGAAACCAAGCAAACAACAGAAAATATTTCCAACCTGAAGCTTTCACACACACACACACACACACACACACACATACACACATACATCTCTTTTCCAACCCAGTTTACCTACACTTTACACAACAGCTCAGAGAGAAAAAATTCAACAGTCAACAGAGGGTGTCAATTATTCACACACGTGCTTAGCTCGTGCTGTGGGCTGTCTGTATGTAGGCAGAAGGTGGCAGAACAAACAGAACAGTGGCTGTGTCCTGTCACCCTCAGTGGCTTAAAACTTCTGGCCTCAGGTCACCACTGTGTTCACAGAACTAATGTCAAAGGGAAACAGGGTCGATGGGAGGAACTAGAAGAAGGTGGAGATGTCCTGAAAGAATAATTATGGGACTGGTGGTCAAAGAAATAAAAGAGGGATGGCGCGAGGAAGAGAAATGGTGGGAGGATTTAAAATACAAAGGGATAGCCGGAATGTCAAGAAAACTTGGTTGGGGGGGAAGTGGGGGGTGGGGGGGGGGGGGGGTACAAGACAAAATGACAATAATAGCGGAACTTAAAATAGCAGGGAAATCATGCTTTCATTTACATATATTGCGTATCTGGCCATCTTTGTCAGTTAGGTCTTTGTGTATTTTGTTTATGTGAGTTGCACACACACAGGGTCTTAATTTTCAGAAGAGTAGGTCATTGTGTGCTGGTGGGAACACATGACAAAATTTACAAAACTGCATACACACAGGGACTGTATGGGTTTTTTTTAAAGGCAGACGAGTGCTTATTTCATCATCCTCAAATGAAAAGAATAACTAAATAAATTTATTACATTCTTTAATGGAAGAGAACTAGAGCTACCCCTCATGGTCTTGTAGATGGGAGAAATATCTGCCATAGCACAGGATTCTAACCTGAGCATGAGGTCTTTTGCTTTGTTGCCTTTTGCATTGTTGATGATATGCTTTTCCTACCCAACTACCAGTTCTGGTTAGGACATCCTCAAGGTAGGAAGAATACAAGGGCACAGAGAGAGAGAGAAGTGATAAAGAGAGAGAGAGAGAGAGAGAGAGAGGAGAGAGAGAGAGAGAGAGAGAGAGAGAGGGGGGGGGGGTGGAGAAGAAAGGATGGGGAGGATGGGGGAGAGCCGTTAATGAGATGCTGTGCCGGCCCTGACCTGTTTAGGGAGGAGGATCACACCTCCCTCCACCTGGATTGACTTACTGATTTACAGCAACTGGTTTGGGGTTTGGTTTTGTTGGGTTTCTTTCACAGAGCTAAGCTCTCTCTCTCTGTTTGTCTGTCTGTCTGTCTCTGTCTCTCTCTCAATGTCTCTCTGTCTGTCTCTGTCTGTCTCTGTCTCTCTCTGTCTCTCTCTCTCTCTCTCTCTCTGTGTCTATCTGTCTGTCTGTCTGACTCTCTCTTTTTTTCTTCTTTTTTTTTGCTGCCTCATCTTCTGTGATGTCCCCCGTCCTGCTGTTCCCACGCCGCTCATTCCAATCTCCCCGCCACAGCCATACCCAGATTTGTTATGTCTCATCCTCAGAGTCAGAAATCCACAGGGAGCCCATCACTATCAGGCCGCCGTGGGGCCACCAGCCAGAGGGGCCCTTCACTGCTGCTGGGTCTCTTCTTTTTCTTCTTCTTATACTTCTGCTACTTTTCTAAACGATACTTTGGAGAGAGGAGAGAGATGCAGAAAGACATAGAGAGGGGGATACAGAAAGGAACTTATCCAGAAACAGGGAGAGCTAGAGAGACAGACAAACAGACAGATGTAGAGACAGACAGACAGACGGAAAGAGAGACATACAGACAGAGAAAGAATGAAACCTCTATTTCTAAAGGGGGTAGATTAGCACCTTTGCTTCAGATTTGGGGAGGGATAGAGGGAAGAGGGGGGGGGGGGGGGAGGGTAGGGGGAGGTTAGCTGTAATGAACCCTTGCCCTATAGGACAACACACACTCTCTCTCTCTCTCTTTCTCTCTCTCTCTCTTTCTCTCTCTTTCTCTCTCTCGCACACACACACACACACACACACGCCCGCGGGCGCCTGCCTTACATAAACGTTCTCCATCCACACAGAGAGACCTTAACAGGTGTTGCTGTCTTTATAAGAACTAAATCAACACTATACTGGGAGGAAGAAAGCAAAACCCACTCAGGTTTCACGTCCATGTCTTTTTGAAGTCGCTGTTTGTGTGTACATGTACAAACCCAGCCCAATTCTAAAACAGCTCTTCAACAGGGAGGGAGGGGTGCTATGCTGGTGCAATTATTCACGCACGTGCTTGTTTGTGGCCCCGAGTTAGCTGCCAGTGTAGGCAGAAGGAGAGAACAAACATAGGGAGAGCCCCGAATCGTGAGTGGCTTCAAGCTTACAGCCCTTGCTTGCTATCTCTGTGCAGCAAAATGTCAAAAACTAAGCTGAGCAGCAGAAGTTGATGATGACACACGTTCCGTTTACACTGTATGGCTGGGAAGACCTGCCCATTTTGAAGTTGTATCAATGCTGGGCCTTGGGTCTATCAGCGTGAAAGAGAATGGCATGCTCTGTGTTGCTAGGTTTTGAAATGTGGTGATATAATAAAGGCCGTTGCAAATTTCAAGGAACTCAAGTATGCACACATGCAGGCATGAACAAACAAATGAACGCATGCAGGCATGCACAAGCATAGGTGCGCATGCACACACACACATACACACTCACACATGCACATGCACACACACACGCACACACACACACACACACACACACACACACTCGTGAACATGCATGTGATGCTCACCAGGTTTGGCAACCACCACAACGTCACTCCAACGACCTTCTCCCATGAATATCCAGCCTCAAAGGCTTTGATACTAACTCACCAAAGGAACAGAAGTACACGGGAAACCAAATCTGAGGTCACCATGAGACCAGAGCAACTGGGGCCACCAAATCAGAAACTATTTTCTTTATCACATGATGATCAATGAAGATGAGGATAATGTAAAGATGCTTCTATGGAAGTGTGTGTGCTTTGATGTTACTTGACAAGGCTATGCTCTATGCTTCTTATAGTAATATTTCATGTTAAAATTTCAGCATCAACCGGGCCTGAGAGAAACATGCCCCTGCAATGCTGGTGAGATATTTGAGCAACACTCTAAAAAATCGCATCTGTAAAGCAGATAAAGCTCGAATGTGTGGTCCCAGTCTTCCCAAAGAGCCCAGAGCAAACTCACTCTGGGTAAGAGCCAGCCAAAGTCAGAAAAAATATCCCTATGACTCTTATGGAAGATGACCCCGCAACCTTCCAGTTCATAATCCAAAGCATTAACCACTGCACCATGGTGGCTGGTGAATTGGATTGTATTGCATTTATAATATTGTATAATACTTTAAATCACAGCAGATTCTTCTGCCTGGCACTAGGCTGCTCTGCCTGGGGAGTGTGTGTCATCACAGGAACACTGTCACCCTATTCTTTTCCTGCCTGCATGTACAGTTCTTTATGAGAATGGCTTTTTTCAAAACACTTTTGCCAGGAAAAACTCTCTAGTTTCTATGGGTTATTATACATCCACTAATCAGAATCTTGATGTATCATTCCATCCAAAGGACTAGCACCCAAACCATCTAAGGTCCAGTGGATGGGAGAGAAACTTTGGGTTCAAACAAGGATCAAACCTGCTACTTCTCGATTTGTGGATGGGTGTGTTACCACTAGACCACTGACCCACCTGAAGACTTGCATGGAAATAAAGTCAGAACCAATCTTAGGGAGCTCGTGCAAACACACACACACACACACACACACACACACACACACACCTCAACACTGCATGACTCAGCCAGGACAAAAGCCAACAGGCACACACCACCAGATCACGAAATCCTACCCTGCCACCCACCCACCCACTAAAGTATAGACCCTACCACCCAGCCACCCACTGAAGTATAGTTAACACTGCATATAGTCACAGTTCTTTGTTGCGGGCAAATAGTCACCCTCATGAATGCTTGAAACGTTAATGCATACTAATATAGTGGATGTGGCCTCAACCTTAGCCTCTCCTACAATCCTGGAGCTAGCTAGGAGTGTGGGTTTTTCCACCACTCTGTTTATGTGAGATACAAAGAAAGAAAACGTCGTTTTTCAGACACATTATTTGCAAATGTCATCTTTCCACACATGCACACATGAGCGCCTGTATGCGTGTGTACCTAGGTACATGCACACACACACACACTCTCTCCTCTCTCTCTCTCTCTCTCTCTCTCTCTCTTCTCTCTCTCTCTCTTCTCTCTCTCTCTCTCAAACACACACACACACTCAAACACACACACTCTCTCTCTCTCTCTCTCTCTCTCTCAACACACACACACACACACACACCACACACACACACACACACCATCACCACCATCACCACCACTACCACCAGATCAGGAAAACCAACCCTGCCATTCACCCACCTTCTGAAGTGTAGACAGTGCTGCAGATAGTCACAGTTCTTTGTTGCTGCCGGCAAATAGTCCCCCTCATGAATGCTTGTATCATGTAATGGATGGTTGTGTCAACCTTACCCTTTCCTACAATCCTGGAGATGGGAATGTGGGTTTTTCCCACTCTGTGTATGTGAGATAGATACAGGGAAAGAAAATGTCGTTTTCAGACCCATTATTTACAAATGTCATCTTTCCACACACCCCCACAGTACTTGCATGCCTGGGTGCATGCACCGTGCGCACACACACATACACACACACACAGACACACACACATGCATGCAAAAAAATCTTATTCTCTGCTGCAAATGCGTTTCTACTGTGTTGTGTTGTGTTTGATTTGATTGTGTAGTTGTATGTGATGGTTGCCTTGGTTGCATCACATAGTGCTGCTCTGTTTTTGTGTTATGTTGTGTTGCTTTGATCATTTTGCTGTCATCATTGTGTTATGTGCACTGCTGTGTTGTGGTGCCTTTTTGCTTTACATCACGTTGTGTTATGCTGTATATGAATGCTGTGGTGTGTTAGGCTGTGCTGTGTTACACTGTGCTGTGAAGCACTGGATTTGTCTGATGTTAAAGATACAAATTAACAATGACAAAAGTGAGATACGATAATACATAGGGAAAAAGTAAAAATTAATATTGAACAAAAATTGCTCTCTCTCTCTCTCTCTCTCTCTCTCTCTCTCTCTCTCTCTCTCTCTCTCTCTCTCTCTCTCTCTAGCTCGGGGGGAACGCTTCTGGTAGTTGAAATGTAAACAGCTGTTGAATGAAGCTCCGCATTCAAATGTAAATTTGGCATTCCTGTGCCTTTGCCTGAGACTGTGAAGTGACTGGAAGATATCATGCCAGAGGTGGCTTTAAGTTTCAGGCCCATGTGTGGCTGCTTTGTGGCCACCTTCATTGCATTCATGTCTCGACGTGCAATGTTGAGAAAATCGTTGTATATTCCGACATTGAAGTTGGGCAGGCTGCATGACGGTGTTACCGTAGGTTTGCTCCTCGCCTATTTATACCTAGGCGTTTTTCTGCATCGGTGTGGCGATGTGGAGCTGAACCCTGGACCTGGACCCAGTGGAAGGAAGGACAGTCTGCGCCAAACCCAGCTGAACACCGGTGCTGGTTCCGCTTCATCGTCGCCTAAGAGGACAAGTCGGGAGCCTACACTGAAGGACATTGCAGCAAACCTGCAGGAGCTGACCTCCATGTTCAAAGAACTGAAGGAAGAGGTGAGGCAAGTCAAAGACACATGTGCAGGTATCCTGAATGAAATGGCATCATTAAAAGAGACTGTTACTGAACTGAAACAGGAAAACCAAAGACTGAAAGAACAAAATGAAAAATTGTGTGAAAAGGTGGAAAAGCTGGAATTAAAGACTGATGACTTGGAAGGGCAGTCTAAAAGAAACAACATCCTTTTCTATGGCATACCAAGACAGGACAATGAAACTCGTGACGACTGTGAAAAACTGATCAAAGACATACTGACTGACAAACTAGGACTGAGTCATGACATGGAGTTTGACAGGATCCATCGTTTGAATAGAAACCCTAACTCCCCTATCATAGGTAGATGTGCATTCTACAGGGATAAAGAAATGGTTCTGAAGGCTAAACGCAAACTCCGTGGAAGCAACGTCTTCATTGGAGAAGACTTCACTCCACGTGTGCGTGATGTCAGAAGGAAACTTGTTCCTCATTTGAAGGATGCCAGAAAAGATGGTAAAAGAGCGTTCATGGTCTTTGATCATCTGATCATTGATGGTAAGAAACTCTATCTAGACGAAAGTCCAGATCCTACAAATACGGTCTAGCATTCTGGCTGGCCTACTTAACAACTAAACCATGCTACATTATCAGTCTCTGGTGGTTGTTGTTTTTTTTTTGTTTTTTCACTGGGTTTTCTGTTTTTCAGTCAGAGGGAACAAATGTAAATCAGTCACCGCCTGCATTAAATTTTGCCCCCTCTCCTCCACGTGCAAACTGCACTGAATTTTGTCCTGGGCTTGTCCCACAGGCTGCTGACACGTAACTGTGTCAACGTTGCCAGCTACTGTCAGTGCCCACGTAAAGTGTGTGAATCAGCTCCTGTTTTCTAGCCATTCAAATTCAAATGCACGATCTTAAAAATGAAACTGATATGATTATGTGTAAAAGAAAAAGGTTTTGATTATGATAACGCTAATAGATGTGTGCGTGCGTGTGTACGTGTGTGAGAGAGAGAGAGAGAGAGAGAGAGAGAGAGAGAGAGAGAGAGAGAGAGAAATCAAATCAAAATTAAATCCTTGTTGTGCTTACTGTCGGCATTGGAATGTCAATAGGTTGGTGTCTGAGATAAACGATCAAAAAAAGTTTTGTTACATTATGATGTTGGTTACCAGATATTGTAATGGAAACTCTTGTGGGAAATTTATAGTTGAACATGTTGTTGTTGTTGTTGTTTTTCTTACAATTACAGTACATTATAACCCAGCTAGCTATTCAATTTTATAAACGAAAAAAAGGTCCAGAAAGATAAATTGTTGGATCAAGAAGGAACTTTTGTTATACATTAAAGGAATAAAACATCACTGAAGTAATGTTAGTATGTTCATTTTATCAAAAGGTCATTAAGGTTTGAAAAAGGGTGTATTATGTGCTTGTGTTTATCTACTACTAGAAAATCATTTTGATGTTAATAGGGGTATGCTTATGTCTGAAAGATAGTTGCGGATAAGATTTTAGAGCTTTCAGATGTGCATGTATTGAAGAAAAGAGATTTCATTAAATTGACTGTAGCTTTTGTCCCAGATATCATAGGTAAAGATTCTCATTGTTTTAGTATTACAGTGAGTGCATAGTGTGTAAATATGGCAAATATATGATAAATATGTGTATAAGTCTGAATGTATGTATTCTAATTTGATAAATTTGATAAAAGTGTAATGATTATATTTGGTCATCTGCTGATTTGTATAAAGTTTATAAATCGATGACACAACTGAAATGAACTTAATCAAACAACGAAGATTTTCCTTTTCAGGTTATTTGAACCATTTACTGTCAAAGTTATCTTGTGCTTTACGTTGATCTACATATTAAAAATTACATGTTTACAGATTAAGTTTTGGAACACCTGGCCACTGTTTGGCTTTGAAACTGGTGTATTGTACCCCCTTCAGTAAGGGGCTATGGCCTATACTGAATAAACCATTTCGAGTTCGAGTTCGAGTTCTCTCTCTAGCTCTCTCTCTAGCTCGCTCTCTCTCTCTGGCAATACTAAACAAGAAATTTCCCTCTGTGGTGTGTGTGTGAGAGAGAGAGAGAAACCCCAAACAAACAAACTGGTTCAATGTATACCACACCACACCACAGCTGTTCCGGTTCCTTGGTGGTGTAATCAAGTCAGTGACAATTCAATACCCCTTCATTTGGCACCTGGTGTGAAACCATTAACCTCATTGCAGCTGTCAGGAAAGTCACGGGCGACAACCTACTCTCCTTGTCCTCTGGACACGGCCAGAGGGGAGGCCAGACTAATCAAATTTTCACGATTCTCTCCCCCTCCCCCAACTGGTGTGACGGAGTCTTTTGTCCATCCACGGCGTGCGGTTCTGTTGCCGAGGTGCGACAATCTACCCTGATGGATTATAGATGGTGGCAAAAACAGATTTCATTCTTCTAATGGAGGTTTCGTGTAGGCCTAACATGCACTAGGCTGGTTTCTGTGTAGTGTGGTCAGCCAAGGCCAAAGTCCCGCTGTTAATGGATGGAGTGTGGCTTTATTTTAAATAGAGTTGTAAGTTTCCTGAATTTTTCCCGGTCATCTGATGTGGGATTGACATACAAAAATACGACCACAAAAAAACAGCAGCAACAACAAGAACAACTCTCTCTGTCTCTCTGTCTGTCTCTCTCTCTCTCTCTCACTCTCTCTCTCTCACGTGTCTCTCTGTCTCTCTGTCTGTCTGTCTGTCTGTCTCTCTCTCTCTCTCTCTCTCTCTCTCTCTCTCTCTCTCTCTGTCCATATGTCTGTCTGTCTATTTGCCTGCCTGCCTGCCTGTCTGTCTGTGTAACGAAATGCAACGAAAGTCAGCACGATCGATTGACCTTGAAGAATATAATATTCATTTTCCCAGCTTAAACCCTCCTCCTTCCTAAAGCCGCCCCCACCAATCCCTCACCCCTAAGACAAGACAACAACAACAACAACAATGATCAAATCAGAAAACATGAAGTAAAAGTAATGGTAAAGGTGTCCCATAACCTATGTGGTCGTCGGTGAGCGAGGCATCAGAAACCTCAGCTTCTCCAGGGGCCAGCATATTGAGGGTGGCGCCCCATCTTCTCTCCCTCGCTGTTTTGCCTTCCTTGACCCTAAAGAGGCAGCTACTCATTTACAGTTGGATGAACCGGGGGACTGCACTGAAGCCAAGGCGCACAAACGGTCACCCATCAAATTGGTAACCACGCTCGATGCTGCTTAACATTGACTGGTGGAAAGCGAGTGCTCTGACCACTGAGCTATCCTGTCCCCCCAAAAATACGTGAATAAGCCCACAAAAACAACAAACAAAAAAGGGCTTTTTTACATACATCGTGTACATCATCAAAGCAAGGACAACAGCTGCTAGCCTAATTTCTGAACGATCATCAGTGTGAAGGAACAATACATCTACACTACACTATACTTCATCATATGGAGGCTGATGAAGTCTTTCATCAATCAACTTCAAAAACCAGCCTGGGAGGTGTCCTGTATGTCGATCAAACAACAAAAGACTGACCACCAAAGACTGCCCATACTACACACACACACACACACACACACACACACACACACACACACACACACACACACACACACACACCATCACCACCACGACGACGACGACGATGACGACGACGACGATGGTGATGATGATGATGATGATGATGATGATGATGATGATGATGA
>CM054134.1:50402750-50465250 GCA_028751875.1 Rapana venosa
TTGGCTGTTTGATCTTCCACGAAAACGGAAAACCCATTTATCCTGTGTTGCTCCCCCCCCCCCCCCCCCCCCCCCCCCCCCCCAACCCCACACACACACACCTCCTCCTTCCCCTTGCTCCCTAATGTTGCCTTGTTCAAGTTCTTTGTAACCTTACTGATCTTTGCCTCGCACATACAGTGAGTTGTTCAGAGGCGCTTGTTGTTTTTGTTTTGTTTTTTTCTGTTCCGTTTGTCGGGAGATGTTTCTACAGATAAGCTTGTTTCATTAATCTCTTGAAGTCGTGTGTGTGTGTGTGTGTGAAATCCTCGGCTGGACAGTGAACCCACACCGCAGTATGCTTATGTTATCGTAGTTACAAGTAAGTTATGTAGCCTAACATATACAGCGTTACACTTATCCCCAAAACGTTTTCAAAAATTAAACTTACAAAACTTTAAACAAAAAAACCTGAACAAAAAAAACCAACTTCCTCTGAAGGTTACATCTTTAAAATAAAATAAAAAGAAGAGAATTCTCGACTTGATGTATAATAATAATAATAATAATAATATAGCGCTGAATCTTGTAAAAAAAAAGTATAAGAGGACATCGACAATTGATCTCACCCAGCAAAAATCATGAATGACTAGGGCTAGACTTAGGCTAATGAACAGAAACTGGAATGTTTGAAAGAAGGAAAGTGTTTAGTGCTCTTGGACTTATGGAACAATAGAAAATATTTGTAAATAGGCAAAAACAGCTGTAAATGAAAAAGACAGAGGGGAAAAAACTTTGCTGAAAGCTTAATCCTTGCAGTTCAGAAATGATAAAAATACGATAAAGGCTAAAAAGAAAACTGTCTGTTGTACACTTACTCTGGGCAGTCATTCACACAATCAAACAATTTTTTTTTAAGTTAACATAACTAAACAAATTAATAATAAAGAGGCCTAAAGAATAGACTTAAAAGAATGGCAAATAACTTTCCTGCCCCCAAAATTATGTGGTATTATGTAATATAATAGCTGGGGAGCGCACTGATGAAAATAGGTAGCCCCAAGAGCTTTCTCTGATTTTATGCCTTTAAAAAAAAATCATGTTTAAAAAAATTAACTTCATAACCAGTTCTCTTTAAAGAAGGGAAAGTCTGGGTTTGAAGCACAGACAATCTGATTTTGTTCTTGAGAGAGAGAGAAAACTCCCTCGGCTAGCGCTATGGTAAGCTAAGTAGCTTTTCTAAACAGAAGGTTTGGGTGGGGGAGAGAAAACACTAAATTGTGTTTCAAATACAGTTTGTAATATTTCATAAACAAATTATTTATAGCCAACACTTTGTATTAATTTTGAAAACGTTTTATCATGAAAACTTAAACTAATAACTACCGGCACCGCCGGCTCTCCAGTTTCGTGGCCTCCTGTGATCTACTGGGATTGCCGAAAGTGGTCGAAGAGAAATAACTCTTATTTATGTTTTCATCCGGAAGACAAGGGGTAGAGCACTCGTTTCCTGTTTGGATTGTCGACGTGTCTCTCACCATCTGCCTGCTGTAGCAGAAGTTTAGACGGGCTACACACATAATCATGCCTTTGGTGAGTTCTTCCTGTAAAATTGATATATTTTTCCACAGCACGTTCGACCCTCAAGTTGCCTCTGTATATTAATCATCAGGATTTGTCTGCTCTTCTTATTCCGTATTTTAATTTCAGGTCTTCCAGGTGATGTCTTGCGTACTGTTTGTGCCATGCAATTTCACCAACTCAGTGGCTGAGCTTGCAAATCCCGCAGATTTCACATTTTCTCGAAGTTACATTACCTGCATTAACGTTGAAATCAGTACCAGTTAGTTGTTGAGGGGGGGGGGGGGGGGGGGGGAATTTTATCACTTTAACGTTCCCTTGCCTTTGGGCACTTATAATTGAAAGTTATATTGATAATCTTAAAAACAACTTTAACAAGGCTACACAGTACTTACACAAGTTACAGTAAATTGAGTAATACTAATACAGTAATAGTATTAACTACAAAATTGAGAAAATGAAAATTCCACACAGAAATGTCCATATACCAAAGAGGCATTTCTTTGTTTGATTGGGTTTCTCTATACAATTCAGGGGAAGTATATAACAATCTGTTGGGGCCCCACATTTCCTGCCCTTAACATTATAAATAATGTAACTTATAAGTTGATAAGGCTACTACTGTGTACTAGACTAAGCTGCCAGAGGTTAAAATGCGTGTTCAAAATCAATAGGCCTTCCAAAAATATTTTAAATTTAAACAAGTTTGCCATAGAAATTCAACCAACTAGACTTCCATCTGTTAAAGCAGATCTCTATAATCTTAATACTATAATAGGCAGTGATGTGTGTGTGTGTCATTGTGTGTGTGTCATTATGTGTGTATTGTTATTATTTTTCAGTGTCTCACTGTGAGCTGTTATGCAATGGGGCATGGTGTAGTCTGGTGACTACTTTGACAATTGTCATTAAAAAGCTTCAAATGCATTTTGAGCCTAGCTTCATTCATACTGAAGCCTAAGTCATGCAGTCTTGCAGTGCAGAGTTATTACTTGTAGCTTTTTTCCAGTTTTTGTAAATGTTTTAATTATAAATTCATTATGTTTATAAGCTTGCAACTTAAATACATGTGTTACATAATTTTTTTTCTTTTTCTGTAGGGGGGGGGGGGAGATGTTTTATATCTGCATCCTACCCCAATCTCTCCCTTGTACTGATAACAGTGATAGGAACTTAAGGAAGAACAGTTTGCAAGGGCTAGATTATAATTTATATATGTGATGACATAATGCAAATTCATCAGACTGTTCAGTTTTTGTAACAAGATATATATATATTTCAGCCATCAGCTAGCTCCACATCAGTTGGAGGAGGAGGAGGACGCGGTCCATCCAAATCTGTCACACCAAGGGCAGGGGGTGGAACCACACCAAGACAGAGGTAAGGACCAGGAGGAAAAGTCAGACTCAGAGGGAAGAAAAATGTTAGGTGTGCACGGGGCCAGTGAGTAAGCCTGCAACAGTGCAAGTTACTTTTCAGTTTCGTATTATATGACTGCAATATCTAATACTTAACTTTTATTCTAAATTAGTAAATACTAGTAATCTCATGTTTCTTTAAAATGTCAAGTTATGTGTATGTAGTATAATGTGTGTGCCGGTGTGTAAATACTATAAATGTGTCAGTGTGTGTTTGCGCACATGTGTGTGTGACTGTATGTGTGTGTGTTTTGCATGCATGGTCACTGAGCAGTGTGGCAACAAGGCAAGAATCAACTTATTCCATCAGCGCTGTAAACTACAAAACTTTAAGAAGTATGCTATTAATAAAAAGTATTATATTGGTGAGTTGCCTTAAAATGTGGTTTCATAATTATTTTTTTTAAATCATGTGGAGCCACATTGTTTGTCTTCTTAGCTATAGCACTGAACAGGATGAATCAGACTGTTGTATGGCATGTTGCAGAAAAACAACAACAGCAGCTCCTCGCAAAGCAGCAGGCAGCAGTGCAGGGATGTGGCGCTTCTACACAGAAGACTCGCCAGGAATCAAAGTGTAAGCGTTGCAATGGAATTTTAGATTGTGCCAGGAAAGTTGGGAATTATAATTCACCCTGGGACAGTTCCCATCTTTCCATGATTTTATTTTGGCAATTGAAATACATTCTTCCTTGATTTTAAGCTATTCATGTGTATTTTTTTTCTCCCTGTCCATTCAGCGGGAAGCTGCAGTAACCCCCATAGGAATCCTACACTGGCTATGGACCTCAATAAATAGGCAGAGATCCTGGCGACTGTGGTCTAGTCCCTGGCTGAGTAGGGGCTGTGGTTTGAGTAAGGAGGGGTGGTAGGATCTAGTATCCCTAAATAAGCCCAGTAACCCAGTGGTCCATGAGTGACCCTCCACCCTTTTCCCCTTTTTCTGAATGCATGGGGTGAAGGAGTAGTGAACAGAGACTTTCAGACACATGGGGCAGTTTGTGTACACGCATATGAGAGATCATGAATGTGACTTTCCTCGCATCTAGCCCAAACCCCAGGTCCTGTGAAATGGCATCAGGACAGGCTGTACATCATTTTTAGTAACAGAAGATAGCCACCCTCTTCCATCAGCATGTCTCAGCAGCTGCCCCCTTTGGCCTGTAGGTGTCCCATCCCCAGATATGACCTGACCCCCAGCCTGCTGGCAAACTGCTCCTCACGTGGCCCATGTAAAATCCTCCATGTCCGTGGTGGGAGCAGCGCTGTGTACAACCTGCCATCCTGCCAGACAACATGGTGTACCACTATGGTAGCATGTGTACAGAGGATGCAAACATTGGCTTAAGTATATGGTTTATACCAGTGATGTTGTTTTCTAAGGCTTGGTGTCCCAAACACACCTCCCCTCTCAAACTGCAGTTCATACACTTCCAGCCTTTAGCGAGGAGTCCCAGGATCCTTACCGTTGTAAGGAGAAACCATTGGAGTCTCTGTAGGAAGCACTGGAGACCCTGGGTTCCTCTTGAGTCAGTTGTAACATAATGCATGCTATGTTGTGTGTGTGGGTGATAAATCTTCAGTAAAAATAAATCTATTCACAGCTAGTGATTTTACACACACACACACACACACACACAAATCCTAACAAGAAAAATGGAACAGTAAATGAACAGTGTGTGTTTGTTTTCTTTGCTTGGATTGTGGTGCATGCTTGTTTATGCATACAAGTGTGAGTGTACAAATCAAGGTATTTTAGAACATTGTGCATACATGTAATGTGTGTGTACATATTCAGAGACATTTAAAAGCACTTGTGAGTGGATGTGTGTACTATATATTTAATTGTGTCTGCATTTGTGTGCATTCAGTTGCTTACTTGGTGTTGGTTCTGATTGTGTCTCACAGGGGACCAGTTCCAGTTTTGGTGATGAGTCTGCTGTTCATTGCATCAGTTTTCATGCTACACATCTGGGGCAAATACAGCCGCAGCTAGACCTTGGCATCGACACATTCATTGTGACATTGACTCAAGTCTTCATATTCCAGGATCAGGGTTAAAACAAAAGCAGATGTGGGGGAGATTAGGGATAAAGGAGGGAGGCTGAGAGATAGGGATGGGGAATGAGAGGGAGAGTGTGTGGAAGGGTGTATGCGGTTGCAAAGAATTTCTGGTCAATTTTTAGAGTCTGCAAGATGAAAAGACTGGGAGGGAAGGAGGGAGGGTGTTTTGTGATGTGAGGGAATGTGGTTTTAAACCTTTTGTGGCAGTTGTAATAAATGTGTTGTGAGAAATCTTTGCAGTATGTGTGATGCTTTGTAAAGAGAGAATGGGAAGAAAATGGATGTGTGCCTAATGTGTCATGTTAGTCTTCTCTAAGAGAAAACACCAGGCCTTTGATAATGTCATCGTGGCACTGAGTTGTTCATCATTTGATTGTGAACCGCAAATAGCTGACTGGTTTTAAGATTCCAGGAAAGAATGATTCGATATTATATTACTTAAGCATATCTGGTAAGTTTTAAAGTAAATGAACATCTTTCTGAAAAAGAAATACTGATGAAAACAAGATGCTTATAAGGCACTAGCCACCATGGCACAGTGGTTAGTGCCTTGGGTTACAAACTGGAAGATCACGAGTTTGAACCTTATAAGAGTCAAAGGGATCCAGTTACTTTGGTCTCATGGTGACCGCAGTAATGGTTTCCCCATACACCTCTTTGCTTATGCCAAGTTTGTGTCAAAGCCTTGGGGTTGGAGGTTCACAGGAGAGGGTTGATGGCAGGACATTGCAGTGGTCACCACCCCAGGTGTGTGTCTGACTCAGTCTGGCTCTGCGGCTGATCTAGCACTGTTGTCAGTAAGGGGCTTAAAAGGTCACATGTGCAAAAATCTCAACCACCATTGAACCATGGAGCTCTAGCCAAGGAACAAAAACAAAAATCCTTGAATATGCTGAGCCCAAATTGACACCACCTCCTGCAACAAAAGCAATTCTAGATATACTGCTCTGTACATAGAGAAATGCTGATTAAGCTCTCAAACTTGCAGGCAGAATAACCATAAGTGGTCCTCATGAGCTGGGATTTCAAACAAAACTGGAACAAAAAATTTTAATAAGTTGGAAGATATCCTTCTTTCTCAACGTGATAAGTGCAAACCACTCCTTACTTGCTGTCTACAACACTTTAGTACCAAAACAAACACACAAAAAACAATGAAAAACCAGAAGGATAAATGCTGCTGCACAATTATTAATCTGCAAAACTACAATGACAAATTTATGTCATTTCCATCCTCAATCCGAGGGCTATCTATGCGAGCAAATGATAGAGAATGGATACTTTCAGTTTCACGCTATAATTCAAACATCAAGAGATCATACCTGCATGACAACTCTGATCAGGTCTCTCTTCTCTTCCCCCAAGTTCCCTAACTGGGTGAGGTGCATGGCGCCTGGTCTTCATTTGTGCCTGTAACTGTGCAGGACGTCTACCCGCTGGCTCCAGCCAACATGTTCCAACTTCAGAGCAGCTCATTTTTGTACATGATATGTGCTGGGTATGTCGTGTTTCTGAAATCCGTCAGAAGCTGACATGAATTATGGGATCGTCAATGTGCTTATCAGTATGTGTGCATGTAAGGAAATAAGGCACTGTTGGATGTGCACAAGCTGACCTGGGAGATTGTGAAAATCCCTACCCTTAATTCACCAGATGTCACTGCCGAGATTTGAACCCATGACTTCATGGACACGCATGATGAAGTCTCACATCGGAAAAATGAATTTAACCCTTTCCCATTTTTACCCGCCGTAGCCCGCCGCTGCCCGCTTGCCCGCATCTATTTATACCCGCCGCAGCCCGCCGGACGTCATTTCAGCCTAGTGGGGATTTTCCCTCACGCACTAAGCTCTACCTAGTACACGCACACCATGAATGAACATTCCACTGAGGTCAGCATAAACTAAGGAAGGATATGGACACCAAATTCAGTGCTACACAGCCTCCCTTTCACAAGAAATTGGCTAGTGACTGGCTTTGTCTTTCCCACGCTTTCTTGTAGCTAAAGTGGCAGCAAAGATTGAGCATACAATTTGGGAGGAATATATGATGATGAAATTGAAGCTATTTTGGCTCAAGTGGAACAGTTCGAAAGAGAATAAAATGTTGAATCCGATGTTGAAGTAGAGTAGAAGAAAGAGATGAAATAGGAGAAGGTAGTGAGTCGGAAAGTGATGCTGAGGATAACATTCCGTTGGCTTCATAGCAGACGACATGGCGCAGCGCACAAGTGCTTGCTCAGTGCAAGACTTCACGCTGCCGATTGGGCCGGCACAAACTCTCCCCTGAATGTCAAGCTCTTAGATTACTTTGTTTTGTTGTGCCCCAACATTTTTTTCAAATTGTAGCAGATGAAACTAACAATTATGCCAGGCAAAAGATCGCTGTGAAAGGCTTAGTATAGATCCATTACGGACAGAAACAACACCTGATGAAATTTGGGCTTACCTGTCAGTTTTGATCATGATGGGGTTCAAGCGTTTGCTGAGGCTTCATTCTCTACTGGTCTACTGATTTGACATTTTCTGAGTCACAGATCAGTAATTATGACGAAAACAGATTTCTCAAAATTATTAAGTATTTTCACCTGAGAAAACACGCCAACACACCTGGACGCGACACTGGCTGTGACACCTGCATTGTGACAGCCATGTAGCCATTGGTGAAGGACACACTAGTGTCTGTAAATGTAGGCGTCAGCATATATTTGTAAATAATGTATATACGCGCATTAGTCAACGTCGTTTTTCAATATGTTTGAATACTTTCCACTGAGGAAGTGTAGACTTGGTGACAGTAATTTTGTGACGTGTGAATGTTCGATTGGATTACCATGACGGTGGATGCGATGGAGGACACATTCAGGCAGGACCACACATATTATTTTTTTAATCACATACCTATATTGCGCATGTTAGAGGGTAGTTGTAGACTAACAGCATGATGTCACTGCAATGTTACCTGTATTTGGTGACAAAGAGGGGACAGCAGCACGACACATGTAGGTAGGACACACATCTTGGGGTGCAGAACAAAGTATGACATCATATGAATACTTTGGCCAAATATGACTGCTCTGCGAACAATAGTAACTGTACAGGACTATGTGTACTTGAGGTACCTTATTCTCTGAAAAAACAGCGTAAATTTCCGAATACTACAGAGAGTTTCTCTGTAAGAAATGCGAATGGTAAAGGGTTAAAGCATCATACCAAAAGAGCTCTGTGTGTGTGTGTGTGCATGCACATGTGCATTTGTGCGCATGTATGTGTGACTGTGTGTGTGTGCATGCATGTGGGTGTGCGGTTGTGTATGCATGCTTGTTTCCATGCATGCGTGTGAGCATGCATGCTTGTTTTGCATGTATGTGTGTGTGAGCGAGTGAATGAGAATCAATAAAAGCAAATATATTTGATTAAATTGTCAATCTAAATCTGGTATCAACAAAATCAAGCCAATAAGGAAACAGACATTTCAAAAATGGTATGCAGCAGAGAATTACATAGAAAAATGTTATCTGGTAAAGCAGTGACGGTAGACATCACATGTCAAATTTGATAAACGCATACTTGCAGAGAGAGATGTCAAATTTGACAAACACATACTTGCAGGGGAGGGGGAGAGAGAGACTGAGACATAGAGAGTGTGGGTGTGTTTTTTTTACAGAGATTTATATCAGATATATAAAAATAAAAACAGGATAAAGAAAACAAAACTATAAAAGAAAAACTCTCCATTCAGGCAACCTATAGAAAAAATGTTACTAAGTCAAAATCAAGTATTAAAAACAAATAAGCAGTAATTTAACAGAGACAAAACATACCAACCAACAAGTCAAAATAATAAGCATTCAAAAAGAACCAGCAATAAAGACAATAAAACTTCTGTACTTTTTATGACAAAATGGAAAGTTGGCGAGAGCTAAATAGAGAGAGGGAATGAGGGAGAGAGAGAGAGATAATCAAAGGAAAAATTCCAATTAAACCATTAACAAATATATCTTTTATAAATAGTAATAATAAAAATGACAATCAAAACAGTTATTCAGGAGCAAACAAGCAGGGACAGGGGCATGCCCACGAGTTCGTGCACACACACACACACACACAGGTTGATCAGTATAGCAAACAACAAGCATCCCAGCCATATGTTTGCATTCATGCGTAACGGTTACCCTATCGTTTCTCAACCATGACCGAAATCTGGCCTTGACCTTGACAGTTCTCGTGAGGGCGCGTTACTTAACGTCAAGGTCACGGGAATTATTGTCCGGTCAACTGCAAAACTTCCGGTGCCACCAACGGGGCGCATCAAGACCGAAGGACCATCTGACGTAAGTTTCATCATGAAAATTTACTTTGTTGCTTCGAAATTGATATCTAGTTCTGTTTCATCAGAATGTATGTGATGGTGTTCTGATTCGGTAAGAGGAATGGTTTGCTTGCATGTAGATTTTTGCATTTCACAACGGGACTGTGCTGTTATTAGTATTGCTCTCAACAGTATCTGTATCGTATTTATGTCTGCTGCAAAATGTGGCGGTTCATTGATCGCAGATTTAATCAGACTAAGGCAACAGATTGGCATATAGTGCATTAGTTGCGTATGTCTTTTTATAACTCTCAAGGTAGAAATACCATGGGGGAAAGTTGCAAAAATCAGGGAAAATGTACATAAATCATGAGGAAAAATAGTGGGTAACTGGCAAGGGAAGGGGAAAGTACATGCATATAATGATATATATTTAAGCAAAAATTATGTGCAATCAGAAAAACTAAGCCATTAAGCAAAAAAACAGGTCACACACATGCACACACAAGTTATTGTTTTATTTCTCTTGTTTCTAGACAGACCTACCTATTCTATTATTTGTACTGTTGTAGACAGTCCCTCCTATTCTTCATTAGTGCAGTGCAGATGTGGGTCATCCTAGGTCTGTGCCATGAAAACCAGAGTTAACTTAATTGTACCCTTACAGTTACACAGCAAAGAAGGAACACACAAACACACACACACACACACTCTCTCTCTCTCTCTCTCTCTCTCTCTCTCTCTCTTCTCTCTCTCTCTCTCTCTCTCACTCACTCTACTGAGTCTCTCTCACACTCTCTCTCTCTCACTCACTCACTTACATATAACATCAGTTCATGAGTTTTTCACTTTTTGCACAGAATTTGTTTGGCCATGATAATGTTTTGAAAATCCTTAATTTTTGGACGCATAATAAAACCTTTGAAGTCCTTAACAATTAGGTGTTTTGTTCTGTGTAAATTGTATTTGTAATCTTTGGACAGTGCTTAAATTTTGCTGTTGTTGATCAAACATAATATTTACAAAATGTAAGATGTAATGTTTGCATTGTAATTTGTATGAAATATATCTTTCATTTTGATTTTTTTTTAAGTAAAAAAAAAAGTGTACTAGCAGAATAACACTTTTTAACAGAATTGTTAAAGCTTTGAACACATGAATCATGATCTGAAGTAATTTGATGGCAAGGGTTGAAGTAGCTGTGACCTGTCCATGGGAATTTTGAAGTGATTTTTTTCTTTGGAGTTACCATTGGTTCTGACTTCTGAAGTTCTGTGCACATGCATACCACTTTTCTTTTATCTTTCTTTGGCTAGAGTAGAGCTCCAAGGTCCACTAGTGGTGGTGAAATTTTGGGTAAAATGTGACTCTTTTTACTCACCATTAAGGTAGGCACATTCCAACTTCAGGGACAGTGTCTGAACACAGTACCAGTGTGCATGTGTTTTGGGATTTTTTTTTTAGTTTGTTTTTGTTTTTAATTTTGTCATCTGTTACTAGGTAAAGGAGTCCCATAACCTATAAGGTCGTAGGGGAGCGAGGCGTCAGAGACCTCACTTCTCTAGGGCCAGCATATTGAGGGCGGCGCCCATCTCCTCTCCCTCGCTGCTTTACCTTCCCTGACCCTAAAGAGGGCAGGTACCCATTTACAACTGGGGGAACTGTACTGAAGCCAAGGCGCGCAAACGGTCACCCATCCAACTGGTAACCACGCTCGACACTGCTTAACTTGGCTGGGGGAAAGCGAGTGCTCCGACCACTGAGCTATCCCGTCCCCATCTGTTACTACTGGCACAAAATGGTTCAACTAGCTTCAGATGTTCTGCCTGTATCTGGCTTTTTTTTTTTGGAAGGGGAGGGGGGTGGTTGTGGGGGGGGGGGAGTTGCCTCCGTGTCTTTGGCTTCATGTAACCACACAGTTACTTGGAAGAAGCTGGGGAACTTTTATCCTATTAAAAAAAAGAAAAACGCTTTCCAGTTTCCTTGTAAGATATCCATACATGTACTGTCTTCTTGATGAACCTAATAGTAATATATAAAAAAATTATAAAATAATATACTAATACTGTAATAGGATTCAGTCTTTCACTGTTTCAGTGTTAGTGTGTTAACTATGCTTTGGTACACTTTTGGGGGGGAATGTACTCAGTATTTTTTATTGGTCAGTGTCCCTTCTAAAACATTACAATAATAACCCATGACTACAGACGTGTACATTAAGAAAATCGATTTAGTTCAGCAGTTTTTTTTTGTTCTGTTATTTTTACTGCAGGATGAGATCAGGGGGGTGGTTTTACTTCAGCCACTGAACCAGAGACCCAAGTTTCTCAGACGACTTACCAGTTGCCATCATGCCGTTTCGAGTGACAGCTCGCCTCCTCAAACGCATCCTCTACACAGGGGCTGTGGTTGGAGGAGCAGGGGCTGTTGTCTTCACGGTCTTACCAGAGGTGGTGGGTCCAGATATCAGGTAACTGATTTTTTGGGGGGGGGGGGGGGGGGGGGGGTTTATTTTTTTTTTTTTTTTTTTTTTAGTTAAGTAGTAAACACTTTTTAAGGTCAGTGTGTGTATGTGTGTGTGGAGGGGGGGGGGGTGTATGTCATGTATAAATATGATTCAGTGTTTTACGTTTTTTCTCATTATCTGTTTTATTAAAATCAAACAAAGACAGAACTATACAAAAACAGAAACCAAAACAAAACCGAAAAGAAAGGTGTTTTATTTGTTTAATCAGATGACAGTTTTTCTTCTTGCTTTTTACCTTCTTGGTCATTCTGTTTGGGCTGGCAGTGAGAGTTTCCCCATGCTACAATAGTACAAAAAACTTGTAAACACCAAACCAGCTTTTTTTTTTTTTTTTGCTGCTTGGGAAGGAAATAGGCCCAACATTTTCTCTCCTCTTTCTTTTCTCTTCTTCTCTATAGGCAATTTCGAAACATGTGAGTATATAGTGACCTATTCACACATCTCCCATTTGACTGAATTTAGTTTGTAAACTTTTGTGAATGCTGGTTATGGTTATTTTTAAAATTAAAGAATAAATTTTAAAAGTTTTTAATGATACTTGTGTTTTTTTAAAAATATAAATTTTTTTTAAAAATGTGTCATTCCAACATGGCGGATTTGTGAATGAGGGTTTTGCATTACGTTATTCAGATTGTTCTTCTGACTTCAAGGGACCGCAAATTTTGAAAACATTTGTTTTTATATAATGCCAGATGTTGTTTTCAAACTCCAAGCAGAAACTCTTCATTTTTTTTCCTGAACATTAAATAAGGGTGATTAAATACCGTTGTGGTCGTGCGTTGGTTTCCAAAGTCAGGCAATTTTAAAATTCACTCACCAAAAAACTATCCATATCATCAACACATTTTAGTTTTCCACGTAGTAAACAGTTAACAGTATTTAAAAAAGATGTTTTTTGATCAGCAAGTTCTTACCTCGTTCTTGGCTTGAACTCAGATTATAAACATCGTTTTCATTTTTTAACGTCACAACCGCCCGACGTTAAATTTGGTGCAAAATCGGCACATTCCTTCAACTGCCGAGATTTTTATCGTGGCACTTCACTTGACTAAAATATCTTGGGCACGTATTTTTTCCGCCAAAGGAACATCGCGATGTATTAGTTTTGGTCTTTGTCTTCTTCAAAATTTTCATGTCACAAACCCGACCGCTAAAGCACGCAGTTTGACAGATGCCTTACTCGTTCTATGATTTTTTTGGAAGGAGAAGGAATATTTTCTTTTCAAGTATTTTACTTTTGCAGCAGGGGTTTAATAATCGTAACTTCGTGTTTAAAATTCGAAATTGTTGTTTTGTCGTTTCTTTTCTTGTCAACGCTTTTGGCTTTTTAAAGCGGTGGGTCATTTCCGATGTTTATTTGTGACCGTTATTCTTAAATCGGAAGAAATAAAAGGCCTTCTACTGTATTGTGGAAATGGTTTGTTATTTTGCAAGAAATAAATTTTGCCAACTATTAAATAGATCAGTTTTTGTTGTGCGCGTTACGGTTAGGACATGAAAGAAAATAGTCGTTCTTGTACGAGAACTTCTTGTTGAAGTTTTACTTTCTCTTTCTTTTATAGATGTTATTCATGTTTTATTCGAACAATAGCGCGAAGTGTTTATTTTCGGTTTGTTGTATTTTATGGGATATTTTCGTTGATCTGTAAATCATTGTTTTAAACCCGTTGGTTGTGACACGAACCAAGATAGCTTTGGTTTCTGTTTTTGGCCGTTTAGTTCTAAGAAGCATAACGTAAAATTAGTCTGGCGTTTTCGTCATTCAGTTATTGATTCTTTATATGGATGCTCTGGTTATGTTGTTGAAAATATAAACCGCAGCAATTTTGTTCTGTGGTTATCTCGCACGTTGAAATTTGGCCTTTAAAACGTTTAGCTCGTGTTAGTTGTGACAGGAAAGGTTTTTGGGTTTTGTGTCACGACTCTGTCTACTGTAATAAACGCCCCCTTTTCATCGGATACGGGATTTTAGTGTTGTTTTTCGGGAAGTGATTGATCTAACAATCGTTGTTAATCATAATGAGTCAACCGTAAATGCGCTAACGTCATGCAGTGACGTTAATGTTTGCTACAAACTGCGCGATGACAGAGCACGGCGTTCTGGTCACGACCAAAAACCGTCACTGTTTTCTACCATTATTTTCCCGTAGGCTTCAAATGTAATCAAACAATGAGTTTTCGATTAAATTATGTTCATTTGAGGATGGATAAAATGCTGGAAGTCCTAAGCTTAACATTTTTCAAACTCCTAAAAACTTTACAAGTTTTGATCAGTTATGATAAAAAACCCACATCATGAGGATGGGCTTTTTTGTTTTGTTTTTCGTTCTTTTCCCGTTTTCCTTTGTCAACATTTGGAACCAATTCATCTTTAAATGTGAAAGACAAGCGTTGATAACAAAAAAATAACACACAAACTGACACACATTCACATTGACATAAAAGCAAGAACACTACAGCTGAAATTGGTTATGACAAGACCATGATGCCTTTTCCGACAAAAAAAATCAACATTTATTGGCAGAATAAGCAATTCACATGCTTAAAATTTTTTTTGTGGTGTACAAAACCCCACAAAACACACACACACACGTCCGCATCCACATTCAAGCACACACATACTACCAACACTCTCTCTTTGCGCTTGTACACCACACAGAACACACACACACACTCACACACACACATACATTTACATACATATAATTATTTGCTCTCTTCTCTCTCTCTCTCTCTCTCTCTCTCTCTCTCTCTCTCTCTCTCTCTTCTCTCTCTCTCTCTCTCTCTCTCTCTCTCTCTCTCTCACACACACACCACACACACAAATACATTTACTACATATAATTTTTTGCTCTCTCTCTCTCTCTTCTCTCTCTCTCTCTCTCTCTCTCTCTCTCTCTTCTCACACACACAACAACACACACAACACACACACACCAACACACACACACACCAAAATTTGTGTTATAAAGAGAAGTCTAATGAGGGGGGTACAGTTACAAAGAAGAGCAGTGTCTAAGAAAGTAGATCTTACAGGTGGGAGTCTTATGATAGAGAATAAGGGGGCAGGGTTGCCACATTATATATGGTGCATGTTGATTATGACCAACATTTTTTTTTAACTGTTACATTTAAATCAAAACTTTTTGTTTGTTTTGGGGAGAGTAGAGGAGAGTGAGAGTTTAGAATGAGAGAGAATTGATGGAGAGGAGAGAGAGAGAAACTTAACAGTCTAAATCGTTGGGAAAAAATGTTAAAATCATGTTAGATGTGGACAAAAAAGCAGCTGCATGTGTGGAAAAAAAAAGCACGGCAAGCTGAGAGTGCTTGAAGATTTTATTTGCCATTAAAATAAAAGAAATTTAATTTTCTGTTAAAACAAGAAATGAAAGAAATAACCTTAATTATTCTGTTATTCAAAGTGTTGTTATATTAAAGAAAACCCATAACAAGCAAGGTGATGATTTGTAATCAATTGACTCCTACAAGTTTTGATCGACATTAAGTTTTGGTTTTTACAAAAAAACAACCCAGAATGAATAGATTCATTGTTTTTGTCGTTTTTTAAAAATGCTTTTGTACTTGTATAAAGACTATGCACATACTTTTCATTTTTAATCATTTAATTATGAATGATGGGCTTGGTCAGGATGGAGAAAACTGGGAACTTAGTTGTGTTGATTGATATTATATCACTCAAGCATGATAAATCAAATGGTAGATAATGTTTACTGGATTAATATCATGTCACTCTAAGTTTCTTAACATAATAAATAATGTAAATAAAGTTAAAGAATGCATTGTTTTCTTTGAGATGATTTTGTTTTTTCAATTTGATCTTAAATTGCTACACTTCTGATTTGTGCTTTTGAGGGTTGTGGTTTCATGTCACAACCAAACGGTCTCCATGTCACAACCTAATATATCATATTTAAAAAGATAATCAGTATGATAATGTTACAAGAATTTCATTGGTTTCCATTTAAGTTGGTGTGTTTTGTTTAAATGTATGTTTAAATTGTACACTTCCATGATTTTTTATTTTGAAAGGGGGTGGTTTCCATGTCACAAAACCCAAACGGTTTCCTGTACAAAACCGCAACATATTACTTTTATAAGGTATTAATTTGAATAGCCCATTCTTGTGTAAAGAAAATTGTTGTTTTATTTAAATGATTCTGTGGTTTTTAAGTTTTTGGCTAATTTGTGATGCTTCCTGTGGTCACTAGCAAAAAAAACAAACCCTTTTAAATCGGGCGTACAAAACTGTCTTAGAGTGTCATTAGAAAAATGGCCAAAAATTTTGCTTTGTCAGTGATTGTCATATTCCAAATGTTAGATTTGTTTTATAATGAAAAAAAACAGCATTTTGGAGGTTTTTTTTTGATATTCTGAGTACAAAGATTTATTATGTACTTTTGGTTTCCATGTCACAACCGCAACACGGCTAAAATAGAACTTTTTAATTTTATCAAATACTAGGAAACCAATTAATATTTCATAATTTTTTCAAAAGAATGCAGATTATGACGGAGTACTCTAAAATATAACAAAAGCCATAAACTTCCAATGACATTTATTTTTCAAGGTCTATGTCACAAAAACCTCACATGTTTCTGAGAATAACCCATATATATATATATATATATATATATATATATATATATATATAATATATTTAGCTTAGATCATTTTAACATCATTAATTGTGTGCCAAAAAAATTTGAAATCTCACTTTCCAGCCTAGAATATTTGTCGAAGACAATTATTTGACAAACATTTTGTATGTGGATGGAGTGACACAGTGAGTTGTAGTCTTTGAATCTGTGGACATAATCTTGATAAGCAAAAGAGTAAACACCAATCTGAAGATGAGTGCCAACAGTTTGTAGCACTTTGGCTCTCTCTCTCTCTCTCTCTCTCTCTCTCTCTCTCTCTCTCTCTCTCTCTCTCTCTCTCTCTCTCTTCTCTCTTCTCTCTCTCTCTCTTCTCTCTCTCTCTCTCTCTCTCTCTCTCTCTCTCTCCCCTCTCTCTCTCTCTCTCTCTCTCTCTTCTCTTCTCTCTTTTCTCTCTCTCTCTCTCTCTCTCTCTCTTCTCTCTCTCTCTCTGAGTCCCCTGAAATAAAGCTATGTACGAAAGCATTGAAGTTAAGGATTTCATACAGACAAATTTTTCAATTTAATTTTTTATGTCCCACCTTTCGAGAACATTCTAAATGGTTATTGTCAGGTGATCTTCTATCCATTTTACTTTTAGAGACCAAGAACTCGGCTAGTCATGCAATAGTTTCAAGAACATTGGCTAAATGCATGTTCTTGTCATGTCCCTATTCTGTGAAGGGTGTTTTAAAAGATTTATTCAGGAGGTGTCCATGGCAAGCCATCAGTGCACTTACAACATTTTAAGAAAAATAGAATTATTTGGGGTCTGAAAACATTAGCTGAATACTTCCAGTTTCATGATTAAAATACCTCATCCTGATTTGGCTGCCTGACTGTAAGCAGAGAGAGAGAGAGAGAGAGAGAGAGAGAGAGAGAGAGAGAGAGAGAGAGAGAGAGAATGTGTGTTATCATTGCAGCCAGGTTAATTTTTGTACCAAAATCAGCTGTGGCAAGATTACGCTATTTGTATGAAGATCACTTTCCTTGTACCGTTATAGTTATACTCCCATATCATATGACTATGGCTTTTCCGTATGTATCCCTGATTGCTATGTAACATATGGATTGGCTTCATAAGCCCATGGATGTATATGAGATAACCTTATAATCAATGTTCCACAGGAGAGTTTATTGCCGTTATGTTGGTTGTTTTTTATATATAAATGACACTAGTTCACAGCATTATACCTTCTGTCTTTGATGTTGTTATGTTATGTGTACAGTATTAGATCATACTGTCTTCAGAAATGTCCACTTTTTTTTTTATCCTTGCATTTAGTTTTGTAACTTCACTTTTCCTTACTTTAAAGAACAAGGGAGAGAGAGAGAGAGAGAGAGAGAGAGAGAGAGAGGGGGGGGGCTGTGTTGTAAGTCAGTGTCTACACACATGATACACATTTACATGCAGATCCATTCATGGTCCAGTGCATTTAGTCTTTAAGAAAAAGAAAAAAGCAGTCAACCAGTGTGTGACACAGTAATAAACCTGAAGTTCTGCTGATGTTTTGTGAAGTTTTTCTGGTGTGTGTCTGTGTGTGTTGTTTTGTTCTTTGTTTGTTTGTTGTTCTTGATATTTTTTGTATATCTGTTTTCTTGTTTTTTGTCCTGTTGAGGCAGCTGCGTTAGATTGTGACTGTGACTCTGAGATGGCTGGAGAAGGTATTAGAACAAAAACTGACTTTTTAGGAAGTTTTGTAGCTGAACTTAATCACTTTGATTCTTTGAACCCTTTTTACCACTGTAGGCTGTTCAGGTTTCCGCATATGGCAACTCCAGTCACCCAGGTATGGAAACCCAAAGCCGGCAAAGGTATATGTGGACACTATACAGGTTTAAAACAAAATTTTGTTTATCATTTAACTTTTAAAATGAGTTCATCAGTTAGAACAAGTTCAGCTTAAATGCTTCCACCCTATTGTTCCTGGCTGTCACATAGTTTGCAGCTTTTCGGGGGGGGGGGTGTTGGTTTTTTGTATTCTATTTCTAGACTAGTTTTTGACAGGGTGTGGAGACTGAGAGCATTCGTGAGCGGTTTCAGTATATAAGTGAAAGAAACACAGCACACAAACTTTCAGAGAAACCCCAAAAGATGAATTTAATATCTGTTTCTGTCTTTTTGTCTGTGTGTGTGTGTGTGTGTGTGTGTGTGTTGTGTGTATGTGTGTGTGTGTGTGTGCTTACATTTGATCTATCTATCTACCTATCAGTCAATCTATCAATCTGTCTGACTTTCTGTGTGTGTGTGTGTATGTGTGTGTATAACATGTAAGTATACACACACACACATGCATGCATGCATGCACGCACACATTTTCTAAACTGCATTTTCTGACCAAATTCAGGAACTTGAAGCTAATTATAAGAAAATCGCTGAGAAAACTGGTCTTGACAAATTGTACGCAGATCCGGTGAGTATAAATATGTAAAGGCATGAGTGAAATTGAAGAGCATGTGATTACCATGTTTCTTTAGATCTGAATGAGTTAGGATGAGTTTATATTCAGGGGAAAGTATTTTGCAGGCAGAGGACTTCAGGATATTATGATGGGAGAGGCTGAGAACTGATAATTGAATGATCAAGTTTTTAAACAAAACAGGATGCTTTAAAAAAAAACCAAGCAAACAAAAGCTACATCAAAACCAAAAAATAGCACCCCACTCCACCCTCCACACTGTCCCACCTCTATTCCTCCCCTTTACATCTAATGATTTTTTATTGGGGGGGGGGGGGGGGTGTAGGGAAATGTTTGACAAACCACACATAGTTTTAGTCAAGGTATGAAAGCCAAAACCTTTGGAAAAAAGACAAGCAACCAGTCATTCGGCCATTATACGGTTTTTGTTGAAATATAGATAACCTCAAACTCTTGAACAGTCAGTCAAACAAATATGCATGCAAGAAAGTAAGTGAATGCACTTGTTAACAAATTTAATCACTGTTTATAAAAATCTCATGGACATGTTTGAAAGAGAGGCGCTCAGTAACCTGAAAAAGAAGGACTTGGTTGGTTGAGATATTTTGCTTGAAGTGAACACATGTAGACAAAGTCAAAGTGTATATTGTACATTTAGACAAAATATTGGTCTCTAATCTTGACTGCTTCTATTTGCGTTCAAATGCATTTTTAGTGTGAGAGAGAGACAGACAGATAGAGACAGAGAGAGAGAGAATGTGTGTGCATGCGTGTGCACGCATGTGCGAGTGTGCACATGTGCAAAAATGATGAGAAGAATTTACATTTAATTCATAAATGAAAAGCATTTATTACTGTAATTCATAAAAAAATGTGTGTGCACAGGAAACAAAAAAGAGAACATGTAATGATGTATGTGCATGGAAGATAGGAGAATGTTGTTACTTAGATGATTGAATGAAGACTTGGTTTATATACTCAAGTAAACACATTTGCAAACAAAGAAATGAAAACAAATTGCAGTTAGAAGTCATAATGGTTGTTTTTTAGGGGAGGGGGGGGTTCTAATGAACTGTGGTCATGTATTTGATTTCTTCAGAACTCGTTTTTAGTTGTTTGAGGAGTTCCTCTGCTTTAGTTTAGACTCTCTCTTTTTTTGTAGAGAATGATTTTTGTTGTCAGCAAAAGAGATTTCAAAGAAAAGAAGTACTCTGGGTCTGACAACATGATTTGTATATATTTGAAAGGGGATATGTGTATGTTGAGATAAATAGAACCAGTAGTTACAGTATCACACATCACATTGTCAGATCCAGACATTGTTCACAATCATATTGCTACAACAGTGTTAGAACAAGTGTCAGTCTTGAAGGATTATAATTCAGTTTTCTGTTGTAAAATACAAATAAAACCAAGTTTTCTGTTATTTCTGGAACCAAGGAAAGGAAAGTGGGGAAATATTGAATTATGTTCTGCATTATTTTTGTAGAACCTGAAGGAAAAGGTTTGCATTGCTGATTCTGTTTACTGTTTTGATGTGTTAATATTATTTGTTTCTGTTTAGATTTGGTTTTGTTTGTTATTGGTATGATCTGTTGAATCATTCATGCCTGTAGTTTTATTTGACCTATATATTATCAGTTGAATTTATGCTTGTAGTTTTATTTGACCTATCTGTTTATTCAATTTTATTCCTCACCCCCCCTCCCATGCCCCATCTCTAATTTTATTCCCTGTGTTCCATGCCGTTACTGGTATTATTGATAATTCTGCCTCCACTCCTGATCGCCTTCCCCCATCCCCAGCTGATATTACCCTGCTTGTGTTAAAAGGTTTACAATCACTGTTATCATTCAGTTCAGTTCAGTTGTCTTTATTTTTGTTCTTGTTATTTTGATAGCTTCATTTTCAGCATGTGGGAATACATTTAGGTACATGTATGTTAAATCGAAAGAATTAGTTAACAACGAAAATATTCAAAAAGTTATCGAAGATTACATGTAAATGAAATGTGCAAAGGGATAAATAATTCAGTGAAGAAACGATGTATACTTTGTAGTCTGATGGGAGCTGAGTAAGCTGAAGGAGTCTGTCTCAGCTTAGGTGTCTGTTCAAAGGAAGCTTCCACTATTGTTTTATCAGTACTGACTGATTCCTCTCCCCTAAAAGTGCTTTGGATAAGACTACAAACTGAGATCTCATGCAGAATATCTCTCCTTCAGGTTTAAAAAACAACAACAAAACCTCCATCTGCCTTTCATAAAACAGTAGACCAGCTATAGTTGATGGGATGAATGACACCAACATACCTAGCATGCACCCAGCTACCTGGAGAGGAATGGGCTCCACTGGGGTTTTCTTTTTTTTTCTTTTGGTTCCTCATGTAGAATCCTGAGGTTTACTAATGGTGATATTTGTGTATATGCAACCATTTTTACCCACCATTGGTTAAGATGGCCACATTCCAACTTCAGGGATTCCACCAGGTTTAACTTCCCCATGACACATGGCCTGAAAAAGTCAGTGTAGTGTCCCAATGACTCCCCAATGAGTTAAGGGAGAAGTCAGTCAGGGCAGTCAGACTGGTGAAATAATGATTTTTTTTAAAAGAGTATATTTTGTTTTCATGAATCTAAACTCTGTGAACATCCTTACACTGGCTTGACTGTAAACAGCTTTTTGAAGGTGAAGACAGTTTTGAAATGTTACACACTAACAGCTGATCTTCTTCTTCCTTTTTTGTCATGTTTCTCCCAGGGGAGGTTTGACATTGATGAGCCTTCTCCATCTCTCTCTGTTTTGAGCTTCCTCCTTATGTATGCCCCTTTCTCTAAGATCATCCACTACAAAGTTCATTGCTCTTGTTATGATGTGATGGTCTGCTTTCCATTGAACGTGCCCAAACCAGCGCAGTCTATTGGTACTAGCTACAGACTTCAGATCATCAACTTTGCACATTCTCCATAGTTCTTTATTCATTACATTAACAGCTGATATAACTATGAAAGTAAATTTAGAGCCCAATTCATGAAAGAGAAAGTTTACCAGTGGATACACACAGGGACTGGATGTAAAAAAGCACACTAGGGTTTATTCCATTATCCTCGAAATAAAAAAATAGAGTAAATAAAAAAGATAAAGAAAAAGTGATAGTGCATTTGTACTTTTCACACACACACACACATCATGTGAGCCTGTGGCTGCACATGTGCCCACATACAGAAAATATTTCGCTTCATTTTAGAGGTTTTTTTGTCCGACATGTTGTGAATATAGGTTTCTTGTTTTATATGAAATGTTTTATAGGTATGTATTACCCCATAGCTGTGTTTCAGGGGATACATAAGTCTGGGTACACTCATTACAAGGAAATCCGAAATGTGAACAGATGGGTGCACCGTTATGCATATGATTCACTGATATATTAATAGAACCAGTCTCCAGTTCCCAGGATGTTTTGCTGTCTATGTTTTATTGATGTAGTTGTGTGTGTGTGTGTGTGGTGTGTGTGTGTGTAACTTAAGTTTGCAGATTTTGCCATTATATAGTTTTTTTAACTTTGCCATGGAAAGGAAAACTCTTTTGTTGACATGTGTTTTTCTATGCATCATGCTGTATGTATGTTGAGGGCTCTTGGTAATGTGGTTTTCATCTGTAAAACTGATACCTTAATACCATCATGACCTAGAGGGAAGGGGGGGGGGGGGTGGGGGGGGGGGAGGTCTTAGAATAGAGAGATTTTGCAATACGATATTGCTTAATTCAGTTGTAGCAGAGGAGTATTTATACAGGCATTTTGACTCCCTGAAATTTAATCAAATGATATTGTAATAGCTATAAATGTACATGCCATCACCATTGTCACACAATCAAAAGAAAATAAAGAAAAAAGTTAAAAACATAACATGAAATAAAATTTTTAAAGCCTGTTATGTGAAGCTACAGTTCAGATACAAATGACCACAAAAGAAAGAAAGAAAAAAAAGGGGGGGGGGGGACCTCACTGTGGGCTGTTACAATGATTTTTAAAAAAACCTGATTGAATAAATGATTAGATAAATAATAGAATGTTCGTTATTTTGTTATGTTACACACATCGGTTTCTGCTGTGGTATGGTTTCATAACATAATTATATTATATTTGAATATGAGTGAATGCATGCATGTAGCAGAATAGTTCATTTTGTCTTGTGTTCATTAGGCTTTCTCAGTAAGTCAGTTACAGATTTAAATAGCTCACTGACTAAGCAATAGTTTTGGGATTTTTTAAGTTTTAAAAAGGCTGTATATAAGGAGTTGCAAAAGATGGTAAAACTGGCACTCTTTTGTTATAAAGTTCTTTGTCTGTGCTCTGTGCATTGACTGCTTTCACAGTGTGTAGGTGTGCACGAGGAACGAAAGGAAGATGGTGACATTATCTGAGGGGCTCATGCAGTTTTGTGTTTTCATCCTCAGCCCACTGGCAGTGTGATGGCGTTTGAAGATCAGCGGAAGCAGATGTACAACCCTCTGCCTTCTCGCCAGGACATTCTGAAGTCCCTGGAAGAAGAGGAGTTTGATATCTTGGTGATTGGCGGAGGGGCCACCGGCACTGGAGTGGCACTGGATGCTGTGACCAGAGGTCGGTATCTGATGGCTAATTTTTCTTTCATGGGATATTGCATTGTATTGTACTGTATATTACTTTCAGTCATGGCAGATTTATCCATGTGAAATTCAGGCTGCTGTCCCCAGGGAGAGTGCAGTATCTACAAGAGCTGTACCACCCATTAAAAGGAAAGAAATGCCTCTCTGCATGTGTATTTGTTTTCCTATGACAGTGGCTTTTTCCTACAGAGTTTTGCCTGGGAGAACTCTCTTATTGCTGTTGGTTCTTTTATGTGTGCTGAAAGCATGTTGCACACTGGACCTTGGTTTATCATCCCATTCTAAAGACTAGCACCCAGAACACTGCTCTCATTTGGAGGGGGGGGGGGGGGGGGGGGGGGGGTTCAGATGCAAACAGGGATCGGATCCTCATTTTCAGCTTCCTAAACAGGTGCATTACCTCCAGATTACCATTCCACTATGCATGTCACTTTTGTCAGTAAAATGTCTGTATTTAATTAACAAACAAACTTAAAAATAGAAAGGAGCATGTTACCACTAAGTTAGGAGCTATTGTTTAAGACTGTCATTGGTAAACAATCTTTATTAATCACAGAAATGTGTACCATTGCTAGCAAAAACAATTTTTATAATTGTCAGTCCTTTATGTATGAGTAATCTTTGGAGCATATATTTTCTTTATTCATTTTTTCCCAACAGTTTTTGCTTTGTGCATATAGAAATCTCTTTTTCATAGCAAATTGACCAGGCCGGGGGAAACAAAGTGTGTTCTTACAGTTTTCAGAGATCTCTATGGATGCTATATATCACTGTCCAATCAGTCAGAAGTGCTCATAGCTCCACGGGTGTGGTAGATTGCAAAGTGATTATTGCAAAGTGATTTTTAGAGAGAGAGAGAGAAAGATGGAATAGGACCTCTGTTCAACTAAATTAAAAGCAGAGGTGCATAACCACAAGGTATTAACCATCTGCCAGACAGTGCTGGATTCTCTGGAAGCTACAAACGGACCTGTAAAACTCAGGAAGAGGAGGAATTCAGCACTGTAACCAAAAACTGGAACCCAGAATTAACCCAGATTGAATTGAACTCAAAAGTTTGCACGCAAAGTAAACCAGTAACATTGCAGATGAGGGAATTTGTTTTTTAAGTAAAAATCATTTAATCAGCAAATGTAGTGTTACAGTATTTGATGTTTTTGTGCAGATAACATGGACATTTGTTATAAAGGTAAAAAGAAACAAAAAACAAAAAAACTTGCACCAAACTAAACCAGTGACATTGCAGGTGAGAGAACTTCTCTTTATAAATAAATCAGAAAATGACTATTCTTCTTCTTCATGGAACGCTCAGCTCAGACAGCAACAATTGTCATCTGCCATAAGAGCAAAAATGCATTTCAGTGCCGTTAAGCACCTGACAGGTCAGGCCCAGCACATCCAACTTTGGCGTGAAAATGAATATTGTAAGTGAGGTCTGTGTGTACGTGTTATGAGCACTTGCTGTTGCTGATGATCAGGTTTGAAGACCGGGTTGGTGGAGAAGTTTGACTTTGCCTCTGGCACCAGCAGCCGAAGCACCAAGCTGATCCATGGTGGAGTGCGCTACCTGCAGAAAGCTGTCTTCAATCTGGACATCGAGCAGGTGAGGCTTTTGGCTTGTTTTCCTCCTGACCTTTCCTAACCAGTCTGGCTCATCCTAATGAACTAATAGGATAACAGAAAATTCTGTTTGGACAAGCCTTTGTAAACAAAGTGTGTGTTTGCGGGGGGGTGATGGTTTGGTGTGATGTGGTGTGTGTGTGTGCAGTGTAATAAGATAATAAGGGAATTTAACTAATGTTCATGGAGTGAACTTTTTTTTTTTTTAAGCGCTTAAAAAGTGTTAGAGGGAATCAAGCTAAACTTCATGGAATTAACTTATAAAATATATATATAACACTAGCAAAATCAAAGTTTACATTTTAAACATTTATATGAAATGGGGATGGGATAGTGGAACAAACAACACAATCACACACCAAACAAACAAATCCCAAACCAGCCTTATAATCTCATATGAAACCATGTCTAGGAAGTGAAAATCTTTTGATTCATTTTCCTCATTTGTCTGTTCCCAATAAGTAACCCCCCACCCCACCCCCCCAAAAAAGCAGAAATAGAAAGCCTCTCGGACCCTGTTGGGAAGGAGAAAAAGTGGGTCCCAGTTGTCCCTTTCTTCATCTTAAAGTACCCTTGGATCTGCTTTTTTGAAACTGTACGGATGTGACTTGTGTGCAAGTCATCGCTCAGGTGAGAGAAGAGAGGTACCTATTTTTATCCCCGAAGTTGGATTGCAGCTACCTTTATGAAGGACAGAAATGGTCACATACGCAAAATCTCACCATTGTGAATTTCATACTCTAGCCAAGGAACAACAAACAAACAAAAAGAAAAGAAACTGTAGAATCAGCACTGATTCCCAATACAGGTTGGAATATATATATGCAAGGACCATTGATCGGCATGCAATAGGATGTTTTACAATGGTGTGTGCAGTACCGGATGGTGAAAGAAGCTCTGGCAGAGAGGGCCAACCTGTTAAACATTGCACCGCATCTGGCCACCCCTTTTCCTATCATGCTGCCTGTCTACAAGTGAGTAATGGCCGTCAGAGACCCGTGCAAGCGTTGGAATTACCAAACTGGTAATGTAGCGGTGATAGGGTGTGGGCTGAAGTCGCTGCTGAGCTCTCTGCTTAAGGGTATTTTTCCCCTCTGGAGTTGACTTTTGTACCAACTCCATTCCCCTTCAGTTTCTTTAGAAGAGATTGTAAGTGGATAATAGGACTTGTACACATATGACAAACCCATCCTTGTATTGTAGAAGAGCAGGCCAGGTGTGGCTGGCAGCACAAGTAGCTCAGACATACCCAGCATACAATCTGGGACCTGGAGAGGGATGGGCTGCGTCAGTTGGTTGCCCAAAACACCTGCTTGAAGTATTTTGTAGTGCTGTGCTCCAACAAGGGCTTAAGGAGCTAAAGGAAAAGACAGGAAGTGAACCTCTATCTACCCCGCTTCCAACAGGCTGCCTAGTATTGTAATTGCCCTTCATGGGATGATTAACCTTTTAACTGCCCAGTGCAAGTGCACCCTATATGCCAGGGAATAAAATTCTTATGTACCACTGCTATGTTCATATCGCTCTTACTCAGAAACTACTACATGAATACTCCTGATAGTCTACCCAATGACAGTGTATATATTGTAGACTACTTTGAGGCAAGCTCAAATTAGTTAGCATGATGTTTCACTGCGAAAATATATTTAAAATGTAAAAAATCAACAAAAAATACGCTTTCTTCATCACCACTGTCATTCTGAGTACCTCCCATCTCAATAGCATCAAACATAAGTCCAGGCCAAATCTCGTTCATTGTTCTTTAAATGCACTATTTCCTGAATCATACATGATCGTTTTCATCACTGTTAGGTAAATCTAGAGTTTTATGTTAGGTAAATCTAGAGTTTTATTTGCCACTTTTACAGCTGTGTAAAGTTATCGATGCCTTCAACAAGAAATGTCAGCCATTTTGAACGAGAACTTCCCAAGCAGTCATGCATAAAAACACAAAATACAAGCTAAAAAACGATCGTTTTTGCAATGGTTTTTGCAGCTGGGTGTTGCCAAGCAACAGGAGAGTGATCTCCACTAATTTTGGAGTTCTTTCCCTTTAACAGTAGTCAAGAAAGCAGGCTTGTTCTTTGGTTCGACACCCCAGAAATTTTCCGGGCTGTAGGCATATAGGGTGCACATTTAGCCCCGGAAAATTTCCGGGGTGGGGCAGTCTAGTCGTTAAAGTGTTTTTGACTTGATTTGACTTGGCCTATTGACAAGTGAGTAGGGAGTGTCAAGTCACCTCTTTTTTTTCCCCCTTATCATGCTACCTGTCCGCATATGAGTAATGAGCGCCAAGTCACTTGCCTTTTCCCCTGTCATACTGCCTGTCTGTGAGTGAGCAGTGAGTGTCTAGCCATTCCTGTTCCTCTCATACTGCCTGTCTATAGATGAGCAGTGAACATTTATTTATCAATTGTCATGTTATGTTTCCAGTCTAGAAGTGAGCGTCTAGCTGCCCGTTTTCTTATTATGTTCTCGTTTACCAGTCACCACCTTTTTCATTGGATCTCACAATGCCTGAGTTATGAGGATCAAATTTGAGATGTGTGTGTGTATGGATTCATGGATACTAAGCTGCAACTTGCTGTCTTAAAAAATGGACCCCTTCAGCTTATCCTATGCTGTGGCTTATGTGTTTCTGCAAGTCAAATCAACACACTTTCTAATCTTGTTTGTAACCCATGACAAAAACCTGTGTTGTACAAATTCTGCTAAACTTTGTTGTTGCTTCATTGCACAATTAACTTCTTTACTGAAGGCATAATAAGCCTGAGCTGAAACCACTAGGTCTGAGTTTTTTTATTTTGACTACCATACTTTTGTGCTTTGTTTTCATTGGTTTTTGCTTGGTTGGGTGGGTGTGGTTTTGGTTGTGTTTGTTTTTTTTCTTTTAAAAATGTTCCTGGTTTGTAAAGGTCTATGCATCTTCGTGTTGAGAACTTTTCTTCCATACTTTTTTTTCCCTTATGTTTACTTGCAGCCTTCACAAATAGGACAAGCTATTATTCCGTGTTTACAAATGTGACAAGCCAGAACAAAAATCAAAGTTGATATTGTTTAGTTCACATACAGAGGTGTGTAGTTTTCTGTGTCATTGTCGTTAATCCCAGTAACTGACAGTATTGTTGATGGTTTGCAGATGGTGGCAGTTGCCCTACTTCTGGGCTGGTATCAAGATGTATGACATTGTTGCCGGCCGGCAGGTGCTGAAACCATCGTACATTCTGTCCAAGTCCAAGGCCCTGGAACTGTTCCCTATGCTGAAGAAGGACAAGCTTGTAGGAGCCCTTGTCTATTATGATGGTAGGAGAGTTTTTCCTCTGTGTGTGTGTGTATGTATGGTGGTGGTGGTGTGTGCGCATGCTTATGTATATGCACATATATCTCTGTGTTTGTGTGTGTTTTCAGCCTCATCTTTTGCAACCTCCTGTTTTGCTTTTTTTAGTTGTACTTAAACTGGATCTATTGTAGTGAGTCAACAGGTTGCAGTGAGTTTTATCACTTGGAGACCACCAACCAGAGGAAATTCATCATTTCTGCAGACTTGCCTGTGCTTTGTTCCCAATGAAATGTACACACAGAGAGAAGGAGTTAACATCAGTGCCGCCTCCACTCCCTCTAAAAGTCCGGATGAGACCTTAAACCGAGGTCCTGTGTGCGAACACATGCAGAACATCTTACACACACACTAAAACCCGTTCCGCTTTTCAGAAGAGTAGGCCATTGTGTGCCGGTGGGAACAGATGACAAAATTGACAAAACTGCATACACATGGGGACTGGGTGTAAAAAGCACACAAGCACTTATCCCATTATCCTCGGAATAAAAAAAACCTGAATAAATGAAGATAAATATTATAACGGTCATACATGCATCCCCCCCAAAAAAAAACAACAAAAAAAACCCCAGCAAAACATCAGACAGAGAAATAAAAACATCTACCCATCTACCCACCTCCACTCCTACGCACTCCTAACTTTATATATATATGTCACCAGCAATGGTTTGGGCATGTTCAACGGAAAGCAGACCACCACATCATAAAAAGAGCAATGAACTTCGTAGTGGATGGAAAGAGACCAAAGGGAAGACCTAGCAAGACCTGGGCTGCCTGTATTGCAGATGATCTTAGAGAAAGGGGCATAAATAAAGAGGAAGCTCAAGACAGAGAGAGATGGAGAAGGCTCATCAATGTCAAACCTCCCCTGGGAGAAGCATGACATAAAAGGAAGAAGAAGAAGATATATATGTCACCAGCAATAGTCAGTATTTTTTTTTAATTGGGGGGTGGGGGTGGATGTTTGAGAGGTGAAAGGAGAAGGGCTGTAGTTCCAGTACTGTACTGGCCACATTATGAGGGATTATGCTGGGCTGTGACCACAGGTCAACATGACGATGCTCGCATGAACGTGGCACTGGCAGTGACAGCGGTGCGGTATGGCGCCTCCGTGGCAAACTACACCGAAGTCATTGAACTCCTGAAGAAAACAGACAGTGAGGGAAGGAGTGTGTGTGCGGAGCCCGTGTGCGAGACAAGCTGACTGGCAAGGAGTGGAAAATCAAGGCCAAGTGTGTGGTCAATGCCACCGGCCCCTATACAGATCGCATTCGAACCCTGGGCAAATCCACCATCCCGAAAATCTGCCAGCCCAGCTCTGGGGTCCATGTGGTGTTGCCAGATTATTACAGGTGAGTAGTTTTGGGTTGTGGTGATGGGTTAGGTTTATAAGTATCGCTATGGTGTTATGTATGTTAAGATTCTTGGAGTGGGAGGAGTTTTAAAAGAGTGTGTGTTTGGCAGAAAATGTAGTTGTGTAAATGCATCTAGATATTCTGGAAATTAGGTTTACAGAACTTACTTTCTTATAACATTCAGAATACCAACACATACAAACTGCAGTGTTTAGAGGCTTTAAACATTAATTTAAACCATTCCATTTTTAAGACACTTGATAACTTTGTGTGAAATAGTCTGTTCATGTTACTTATTCAGTTACTTCCTTTGCCCTGTCAAGTATTAAAGATGTTTTTGTTATTGCATGTAAATATCAGAACCAGTGGATGAAGATGTTCACTGTTGATTCTAGGCTGCTGCCTTGTCATCTTCATATCTTGTCATCTGGTCACATTGGATTTTGAGCAATTCACCCCATAAGCTATAAATAATTAAGAATAGGTACATCGTTGAACAAGCAGCTTAGCATCACAACTGCAAAGTGCATGATATGTAGCTACGTGAGCATAAATTCTGACAACGTTTCTGATTGAATGCATCAGATTTGACAAGCTAATGTTTCTAAAGTCCTTTGGATGAGGCTATAAACCAAGACCCTGTGTGCGAACACACGCAGAACATCTTGTGCACACGTTAAATCCTGTTCTGTTTTTCGAAAGTGTAGGCCATTGTGTGCTGGTGGGAACAGATGACAAAATTTACAAAACCACATACAGGGACTGGTTGTAAAAAAAAAAAGCACATGAGTGCTTATTCCATTATCCTCATAAAAACAAAAAATGTTTAATAAATGAACATTTTACCTCCAGGAAATGTGGCAAATGGCACAATGACTTAATATGCTAAGAAAATTGAGAAAACAACAATCAGAGGATAAAAGCTGTGACCAGTAATACATAACCATCAATTTTCAAACCTGGCTGACACAAGGGTACCCTGGAGACATGGATAAGATCAGTTTTGAGGATTTTGGTCCGTTGGTCACTTGCACCCTTGTCGTGAATGTTAAGGGTTAAAATCTCTGTTAAAAGTCTTTGAATAAAGCTCCTCCTATAAGCTGAGGATGTGTTTCTTTTAAATACAAAGTGTTTGGTGTTGTGCAAGTGTTCAAATGCCTTTTGGTTTGTCTTTCAGTCCAGAGAGTATGGGTTTACTGGATCCAGCAACCAGCGACGGTCGGGTGATCTTTTTCCTGCCCTGGCAGAAAGTGACTGTCGCAGGTGGGTCTTTTCTCTTCAGTCTCCTCGACATATCACCTCTGATAAATACTGGATGTTGAAGCTTGCATCATCATTTATCCTGTACAGAGCTGTGTCATTGAAATGCAGTATCATTTATCCTGTACAGAACTGTAGCATTGAAATGGGATGGGGATGGAACGGGCTTGATAAGACTCTGAATGTAGCTGTTTAGGATTTACAGGATGTTTATTTTGTCTTGAAGGTGTATTTTCCCTTCACTTTGTGTGCATTTCCCCATTGTTTTCTAGCCCATGTCAAAGGCACTGGATCTTGTTGATTTGGTCTGTCCAAAATAATGCCCTCAAAGAAAGTTCAAGATTTTTCTACTCAGTTTTTTTTTCGTTTGCACTTTTTTCTTTGTCTGTGGGATAAATATGGTAAAATGTCCACAACAGGGGCAGATCTTGTGTTTTTTATCAGTTTGTTTCAACAAGATGGGCATACTTTTCTCTCTTTTTACTGAATGGAAATTTTATCATAAATATATAGATATGAGTGTATGTATGTGGTGTGTGTGCATTATGTTTTTTTTTTATTCAATTCTTTTATTTACAGGATAATGAAATAAGTTTGCGTGTGTGTGTGTGATATGGCACAGGTACCACTGACAGCCCCTGTGAAGTGTCAGACTACCCCCAGCCCACAGAGGATGACATCCAGTTCATCCTGAAGGAAATCAGAAACTACCTTAGTCCTGATGTTGAAGGTCTGTTTGCTCTCTCTCTGTCTGTCAGTGTCTTTGTGTGTTTGTGTGTGTGTGTGTAAAAAGATAAATAGTGTTAGACAGTCCAGCTTACATGCACAAACACATACACAGACACACAGAGGACAAGATCCTGACATCAGGTCGGGGGGGGTTCTCCTTCACAAGTCAAAGGTAATGTAGAACTTGGTTTCATGGTTGATTTGAATCAAACCTGGGCAAATTCTGTGATTTAGTCCACTGATTTTCCTTGGAGGAAAGTGGATGCTAAATCCTAATTACAGAATAAACAAAGGGGAGAGTGTGGGTCATGAAAATGCAGGGCATCCATATAAGATGACATATAAGATACGAACAAACAAAGTCAGAAATAAAATGCAGGGCATCCATATAAGATGACATATAAGATACGAACAAACAAAGTCAGAAATAAAATGCAGGGCATCCATATAAGATGACATATAAGATACGAACAAACAAAGTCAGAAATAAAATGCAGTGTGTTGGAAGTAGAAGAATACACAGAGTAAAAAGGAAACAGAAATCAAAAACTTTGTGGCGGTGTTTTGCAGTGCGTCGTGGTGATGTGTTGTCTGCATGGAGTGGGATCCGCCCCTTGGTGTCAGACCCGAACAAAAGCAACACCCAGTCCATCGCCAGAAACCATATCATTGAGGTGGCTGACAACAAGCTCATCACTATTGCAGGTCAGTCAGGGCTCACTATAGCATGAGGCTTTTGTTTGTGGGGGATTTTTTTTAAAAGAGAAAAGGGAGGGGAGGAGAATGGCAGCTGAATCAGAAGGGGATAAAGGCAGTTTTATGAATTCTCTGATAACTCTGTTTCAGTTGGGAAAATCCTTTTATGGGAAGTTGCACAAGCCATACAAGGGACATAAGGATAAAAAGTCATTCCTAAATGCCATTGGGGGGCGGAGGGGGGGTAGTATCTTTTCATAGAGTCTCAGTGATATGGTTCACACGGTTGTGTCAGCCCTAAAACAGCAATGACGTATGATGATCTGGGCTCTGAAAAGCAATACTGAATGGAAAATGATGTGTGACAGAATGGAAAATGATGAGGTGTGACAGGCATAAATCTGATGAAACATAGTCTTTGACAGGAGGGAAATGGACGACCTATCGTCACATGGCTGAAGAGACAGTGGACAGAGCTGTGGTTGCCTGCAATTTGCCTGCCAAAGGCAAGTGCTGCACTAAGGGTCTCCTGCTGGATGGGGCCCATGGCTGGTCCCCCACCCTCTTCATCCGCCTCGTGCAGGACTTCGGTGTGGAAAACCAGGTGAGAGCCACTGCACAAGTCTGCATGTGGATGTGTGTGGGTGGGTGTGTGCTTGTGTCAGGTGATGGAACAGTCCAGTGGTTTAGAGGAGGGACTTAAACCCTTGAAACTCAGGACAGAGTTTCAAGTTATCATTGAGGTGGTTTCTGTCTGAGAGAGTTTTACCTCAGGAGTTTATATTCTGACTCTTATATTCTTGCAAGTCCTCTCTCTCCCTCTTCTCTTTTTCTCTCACCTGCCCCCCCCCCCCCCCCCCCCCTTCTCTCTGTCTGTCTCCCTCCCTCCCCCACTCTCTCCACCCCCCCCCCCACCCCGTCTCCCTTTTCTCTTTTTCTGACCACATTCAGAATCTACATTGTCTTTGTTCATACCCTTATTTAGCAGACTTCTTCAGATCTCTGGAGGCTTTGTTTTGCATCAAAGGGTCATTTTTCCTGTGATAAGTAATGTTGGAGGATTTGACTTGGTCATTGACTTCTGGTCCCAAAGTCACTGATTGTTGGTGGTGTTTCCTCTTCCAGGTGGCTCAGCATTTAGCCAACACGTACGGAGACAAGGCCTTCAAGGTGGCCAAGATGTGCAACCTGACCGGCAAACGTTGGCCTGTGCTGGGGCGGAGGTTACACGAGGAGTATGCCTACATTGAGGGGGAGGTTAGTGCTGCATTTCTGTCAAGAGCAGTGAGCATACTATGGTCGTAAATTTCTTAATCACTGCTTTCTTGTTTCATAATATTTTGTCACTTACCCAAGTTGATTATGATGATTTTTTTTTCACAAATAGGGGAAAAAAATAATATGAAAGTTGCACTTAGCATTTTGTTTTCCTTCGTACTTTTGCTATTATAGAAAATATAGGTATACTCAAAAGACATCAAGAGTAAGCTTGTGTGAGAAGACCACATTGATTCTTTAGAAACTTGCAGAAGTTGTGGGACTCCTGACAAGCAGGGCTACCTACACTGGGTGCAGTAAGGGACAGGCTTATGCATTTTTTAAGAAGAAAGCATGTGCCTTTAGCAATGGCTATTGCAGACATCAGTTTCTCAACTACAAGAGACATTGTATGACACTAAGCAGTGAACTGCTGACATTAAACACACTCTCTGACCTGTTGAGGTGGTGTTATTCTGAGTTATCAATAAATCCAAAGTTTTAAATGAGAGAGAAGGGACAGTGTGATGGTTACTTGTGTATAAAGACTACCAGAACAGAACTTCAGATCAATTCGAAGCCAGCTTGGCACGGTGTTTGGTTCTGAAAACATAAAGATGGCTCATTTGCTGTTCATTGACAGGTCAAGTACGCTATTCGAGAGTATGCTTGTCGGGCCATTGATGTGCTGGCTCGTCGCACTCGACTGGCTTTCACCAACGTGCACGCTGCCAAAGAGGCCCTGCCACGCATCGTGGACATCATGGCTCAAGAGCTGGGCTGGGACGAAAAGAGGAAAAAGGTTGGTCAGGCCAGAGAACGAAGATGTCTAGTGTTTTACTTTGTTCCTTTCAGTTTTAGTGCTTCTATGTGTCTGTGTCTGTGCCTCTGTGTTTACAGATATGTTTATATCCTTTTATATTATGAAGCCTTCTTGAGCATAAAACCAGCCATATAACATTAACATTTTAAGTGCTGCTTCAAAGAGCTGATGTACCTTTGCAAAGGTTTACATCTTTTGCAAAGGTTTTTTAACTCATAGATCGTGACAGGTCGAGATGACTGCTGTGAAATAATGTCAGGCTGGACAGGAGCAGGAGGATGCATTTTGTCAAATGTTGTCATCGGTTCCTTCCGGCACACAGTGGCCTATTCTTCCAAAAGGCAGAACATGTTTTAACATGTGTACAAGGTGCCCTGCATGTGTTTGCAAACAAGACCTCGGTTTACAGCCTCATCCAAAGGGACATGGGGGGAAGTTGGCTCTATGTTAACTTAAGGGGGGAAAATCCCCTTGAATGGGTGCCATGGTGGTGGCTTGATCCAGGGCGTCAGGTCAAGGGTGCAATGCTCTAACCTTTGGGCTCTCCCCCACATTTGGGTTTGATATTGCTGATGAAGACTAAATATGATGTGTGTAGGAGGAACTGGAGCATGCAGACCAGTTCCTGCACCGTGAGATGGGTCTGGACATCAAGCAGTTCTCAGAATCCATGCTGAACTTCACCAAGGACGAGATTAACCAGTACGTCAAGCGCTTCAAGTCCTTGGACTATCAGAACAAGGGCTTTGTCACCATCACCGATCTCAGGAGATATTTCAAGGTGGGCAACGTTTTTCTTTTCTTTTCTTTTCTGCTGTGTGTGTGTGTGTCTGTCTGCGTGTGTGTGTGAGTGTGTGTGTGTTATGGTGGGGGTTTTTTTCTAAAATTTATTTTGGTTATCAAGTGTTTGGGCTGGAAACATCATAGAGTACTATTACAAAGCAGTGCAGTGCTGCAAGTATTATAATGAGTGTGTAACCATTTTGACTGATGGACCCAGCTTTTCTCTGCAGGAGCCAGTGTTTCTTCTTATTCTTCGTTGAACACTAAGACAGCAGCTGTGGTTGTGTGGCTATGAGCGAAATACTTTGTTAAGTTGCTTCAGTGAGAGAATTGTTATCTTATGATAAGTCTGTCTGGAAAAAGACAGAAAAATGGACCAACAAGGCATAAAATAGACAAGAAGGAGGTGACAGGATGAAAAGGAAGAAGGCAGAAACAACAAAGAGAGGAATAGAACAGAGGGAATTCCTAGCACAGATTTTCCAGAAGGTGAGGATGCTGTTTATACTGACAGGTCCCCCAGCATCCCTACGGGAGAGTGTTAAATTACTAGTTCCTAAATCAGTACCAAAACTGATAGTTTTACATTCTCTGATGATGCTAACCATCGATGGCATGATGAAAACAAAACAGCTGTCTGAGCACAGATTTGTCAGTGTGTGAAAGAGATGTTAGGTCTACTCCAGGTGTCATTTTCTTGATGGAGGTGCTTATATGTGGCTCAGAACATGGGAGAGAAAGATCTACTCTGGATGTAGGTGGGGGGGGGGGGGGTTGTTGTTGTTGTTGTTTTGTCTTTTTTACAGCAGTGTATATTATCTATGTGGCACAGAAAATGGGAGAGAAAGTGACGGAGGACCAGCTGCATGATATTCTCAGTGAGGTAGACCTCAATCGCAATGCGCAGGTGGATCTGGGAGAATTCTTGCAAGTAAGTGCTGTCTTTGTGGAAAAGTGTGTGTGTTTGTGTGTTCACAGGGCATCTGTAATCTGTTATGTGTACAGTTGTGACTCTGCAGAATGGATGGTTTATGCCTAGGTTCTGCCCTAGCTGTCTTCTGGATGCACTGGAATTGAAGTCTGCTGCTGATGTCGATAGAGTCATTGACTGACAACATTGTGGCTGCTGATTTTTGTGTCTAGTGTAACAGCACTTCCACTGTCTGCTTCTGAATGTTGGGTCATTTATTTTTATCCAACCATTTGTTGAAAAAATGATTTATGTATTGTCAGCCATTATTCATTCACCCTTTCTTTCTGTGAACTGGCATGTCAGGTTGAAACTTTGATATCATGTCTGGAGGTGCTGTAGGCCTCGGTATTGATCCAGAATGAATGTATTTAGAGCATTCTACCTGCATCGTGAGCACAGTCACCACGTTGTGAGTTCAAAAAGACAATAGAACAAGGATCACATGTCTCCAGTTCTTCTCTCTGTGTCAGTGAACTGAGAGTGGTTTGTCTTGTTCACTTTCTTTCAGATGAAGAAACATGAAACATATTTCTTCCTGTGTCACCTAGCAGACATATGTTTACCTAGAAAGCAAGAAAATCTTGTCAGTTTTGCATGTGCACAAGAGACTGTTCAGAGATGACGACAGCGAGTGTGATAAAGATTATTCAGATGAAGGATGAGAGCCTGATTCAGATAATGATAACAAAGTGGACAGTGAAGTTGAGGACAAAAGAAGTGGAAGTGAACATGTTCCTTTGCTGCCTGAAAGTATGCACTATGGCGGTATTGCGTGCACATTCCCTGGAGTAAGCTTCGGAAGTGGAAGTTTGAACAGGCGTGGTCAGTGTAGGGGAGCTCATCATGCACACACTGCTGAAGGTGCAAACTAACAAAGCGTACCCAATTTACATGGAAAGCATGTTTCACCATCACTTTGCAACAAGCATATCAAGGTTTTTCCAAATCCATCCAGACACAAAATTGTACTGATTATTTTCCTGACCTAACTTTCTTTGACCCTTCATTGCTGAAAAATGACTTGGTCAGGAAAATGAGATCTCTTCTTCAAAATTTAAACACTCAAGACAACAGCTCTTGTTGTCTGTCATATTATGAGTGAAAATGCATTGTGCTGCCATTAAGTGCCTGACAAGTCAGGCCCAGCACATCCGACTTCAGTGTAGATTACTTCATTTCCCTTTGGTTGAAAAACAGTTCACACATGTCCTGTCATAGACACTTTGAAGTGAGTGTCATTACTTGGTCATTCCTGTTTTCTCACTGACATCAAAGACCAGTGCTGTGGTGTTCTGTGCATTGGTTGAATTTCCAAGATGGAAAGCTAGTGCTGGAAAAGTTATAATTCATGCTGTCTTTTTATTCTGATGGTCTGTTGTTCTGGTATCTCTCCTCTGTCTCCCTCCCTCTTCCCCCTCCCTCCTCTCTCTCTCTCTCCCTCTCTCTCTCTCTCTCTCTCGTCATAATTTTGGCTATGAAAATCATACTCCCCTTCCTACTTATAGCCTTCTTCCTCTCGTTTTGTCATTCTAAAAATGTTCTTATAATTGTTTTATTCAACAGTCTTTATCAGTATATGAATGTATGTATTTATTTGCTAAAGTATTTGTTGCTATTATTAATTTGGGGGGTTTTCTTCTTTTTTTCTTAACTTTGTTTTTCAGTTATTTTTATTGTACTTATCGTGTTGATATGTGAGCTTTATGAAAATGGGTGAATTGTCATGTGTGACTTTTTAAAACTTTTTTTGCTTTGAAATTTGTCTGTCTGTCTGTCTCTCTCTCTCTCTCTCTCTCTCTCTCTCTCTCTCTCTCTCTCTCTCTCTCCTCTCTCTATCTATCTATCTATCGCTATCTCTCTATCTCTTTCTTTATATTCATGTAAATTGGCAGTGATTTTTTTCTTTTTTGGAATGACAGCGCTGGGTTTGTTTTGGGTTGGGGGTTTTTTCTTTACCTTTTCTTTTTCTTGTATTTCTTTTCTTTTTGTTTCTTTTCAGTAGCTTGTTGGTTCCCATACTGACAATGAACAAAAGCCTTTAGAGGGCAAATTTTATTTTTAAAAATTGGATGGTGGTAGATTTTTTTTTTTTTATGTTTAAGTGGTTTGAGGGGAAAAGGAAACCACAGTATAACGAGAAAAGTGAAGGAAAAGTGTGAAAAAGTTGTCAGACTGTGCATTAAGGACTCGTCTGAAAATTGTGACTGGCTTATCATATATATGTATTGAGATGGGCATTGAGACTCATTAAGATATATGATATTATACACATTCATTGGCTTGTGCTAGGACATTCTCACATTCACACACTCATGCACTCACACATGCGCACACACACTTATACACACTCTCACTCACTCACACACACACACACACACACACACATGTAGTGTGCATGGACCGATTTTCTCTTTCGTTGTCTTGTCTGTCTTCTCTCTCTTCTCTCTCTCCTCTCCTCTCTCTCTCTCCTCTCTCTCTCTCTCTCTCTCTCTCTCTCTCTCTCTTGCCTGTACTTCTCTTCATCTTGCTCATGCAAAATCCCATTCATCCTCTGCATTATAAGTATACTATACACCCTTTAAAAAAAATATATATATATATAAAAAATTGAACTTTCAGCTCTTGAGTGTGCTTCGAAAAATTGCCAAGAACACGGATGAACCGAACAAACAGCGCAGGAAACTGTCCATCATCTTGACCTGCAGGGTGATTCCAAAGGAGGATGAACCAGGGGGAGGCAGAAGTGGTTCAGGAGGGAACATCAACGTGGAAAGCCTCAGGTACGCCAGCGCTGCTTTGGAAGATGGAGCAGTGAAACCTGTTGTTCCCGACGTGGCAGAATCCAGGGAAGGAATCGAGTCTGTGGCTGGGGATGCCGACCAGAGCGCTGAGGAGGGGGAGGGGGAGGCAGTCATCGCCGAGGAAGAAAAGGCAGAAGGGGATGACGACCAAGAGCAAGCCAGCGCCGTGGAAGATGAGAGCGCAGATGCAGGCGGCGGAGAGAGCTCTTCTGTCGACGAGAGTGCCGTGATGCAGAGCGAAGAAGACGCGGGTCAGGCAGAAGGGGCGGACAGTGCAGTGGAGGCAGAAGCTGTGGAGGCAGAGGCCAGCCCCGCGGCAGAAGGAAGCCCTGTGGATTCCCAGCAGGAGGAGGAGGAAATGGCTGCAGAAACTGAAAGCGCTGAGGAACCAGCACCGGAGGCTGTGGAAGAGGCTGGTGGAAGTGAAAAAGAGGAAGCTGAGGAAGAGGCTGCTGGAAGTGCGGAAGAGGCTGCTGAAAGTGTGGAAGAGGCTGGAGGAGGTGAAGGACAGGAGGCTGGTGGAAGTGCGGAAGAGGCTGATGGAGGTGCGGAAGAGGCTGATGGAGGTGTGGAAGAGGCGGATGGAGGTGCGGAAGAGGCTGATGGAGGTGCGGAAGAGGCGGATGGAGGTGCGGAAGAGGCGGATGGAGGTGCGGAAGAGGCTGGTGGAAGTGTGGAAGAGGCTGGTGGAGGTGGTGAAGGGCAGGAGGCTGTGGAAGAGGCCCCTGAAAGCGAAGGAGACAGTGGCGAAGTGGTTATAGAAATTGAAGGCTCTGATTCTGTCACCACCATTGAAGTTGGAAGTGCTGACGTTGGTGGTGGTGGTGACATGGTGGTAGCGGTTGAAAGCACTGATGCAGAAGGCGAGAAAACTGTCATAGAGATTGACAGTTCAGGACAAGAGAACGATGGCGCCGTCATTGAGATTGAAGTTGGTGAAACAGAAAGCAGTGACAATGCATGAGATGTTTATTTAAAGTCCTGAGGGAGGGACAACCTCCAGAAAGTGAAGTGGAAGAAGTGGTCCCGCCCCATTGGAGGAAAAGACAACAGCGGGCTGACGAAGCCTGTGTGACACTGTCTGAAAAACCTTGGGCTGATGCACAAATGTAGTATCAGCTGCAAAATGAAGATGCCCAGCATTTCAGTTCCCTTGGGCAATATTTCTTTTGAAATAAAACAGGATTTCACTTTGAACCCCTACATGCAGGAAGGTTGGAGCTGATTTTGTTTTTGTGTTCCTAAGCATGTTTGGCAGTTTGGGGTTATTACCTGTTCTTGCTTGGGGTTTTGTGTGTTCTTTATCCCTCGTTGGTTTAGCATGTCAGATTATGTTCAGTGTATAGTCACAAAACTGGAGGAAAAAAAGGAAAACCTAGACCATGGTATCATAGGATATGAAACAGCATGCTGGGAACTTTCAAAATGAAATCAACTCCAACACTGTTTTGTTATTGAGTGTAGTTTTAGCCTGATGATTGTGCATTGCGAAGTATAGCAAGTGATGCTTTATGTTTGTGCTGTGGTCCCCTGCCCAACCTTTGCTCTAACCAGTCCTGTTCTGGCTTTGTACCTATCAGCTGTTGAACGCTCTGGCCCTACTTGCCAAAGACAGCAAAGAACCGGATCTTGCCTTAAAATATCTAGCAAGCATTCTGACCTCTTATGATCCCAATGAGGATGGAGATGGTGATCCTGGAAGTGCAGTGCAGACTCCCCCACCACCTGCAGACCCAGTTGAAGATTCCTCCAATGCTAAGGGTGCCAGTGAAGATGCTGCCAGTGTCGCTGAAGATGAGGCAGTTGCCAAGGAGTCTGAGGTTTCTGAAGAGGCAGCAGAGGACCATGAAAATGCCAGCACAGCATAGATAGCGGCTGTGGATCTGAAGCAGCTGGCAGCAAAGCAAGCAAGAAAGGACCACCCAGTCTGCCCTTGTGATGGATCCCCATGGGAAGCCTGATGGATGAGACTGCAGAAACACCATGCAGCAAAGAGATGCTGATGACCTACCTGTCTATCTCTTGTTGGTTTTACCCTGGGGCCTGTTGCACATCAAGTATCATTGTCAGTATGAGTTGGAAGGTTGTTGGAGTTGGTTTCATTGCATTTGTGTTCTTTTTTTAAATTTTTTAATTTTTAGTGCGTTATATGGGTTAACTTAACATATGTGATTTCAGAGCGTATAAGTTTTAAGGAAGAGAAGGCCATTGTGTGCTGGTGCGAATGGATGACAAAATTTACAAAACTGCATACACACAGGGACTGGATGTAAAAAAAAAACCCACAAAATTGCTTATTCCATTATTCTCAAAATAAAAGAATAAAATTAATAAAAATATAAATATCCTACATGTACACAGTATCTCTCTCCCTCCCCCTCCTCTCCTAACTCCCTCTCTCTCTTGCTTTTTCTGTTTCACTCTTTCTGTCACTTACTTAATCCAGTCTTAAACAGATTTTCTTGCAAATGTAATTGTCATCAAATGAAAATTAATGTATCAAAATAATGCTAATGTGAGCAGGAACACGTGAGTTGTACAACTTTGTCCTAGAAGTGTTGATGAAGCAAGTATATCCTTTTTTTGCCTTTTGAAAGAAATCTAACCATTCGCTCAGTCACTGGTGTATCCTATCTTCAGCAACAGAAGTTTAACTTTGTGGATATCCCACGTTTAACTTGTAGTCAGATTTCACTCACCTTGACTTCTTTTTTGATTGCATATTTGATGGTTACATTATTCTTGTTGTTACTTTTCATGTTCTTTCTTGTTTCGGTTTCACCCCATTGCATTTAGTCTTTCTTTGTTTTACTTTTTCTTTGTTTTCATTTCATGGATTTTGTTTTGTTTGCTTTTTGTTTCATAATGATTTCTTTGTCATTCAGATTGTTTGAAATTTGTTTATTGAAATTAATATGATTAAAAATACTTAAGAGATGGAAATAGATAGAGCGGACAGAACTTTGATTTTGAAGTTATTTGTAAAGAGACAAAAATGGAAAAGCAGACTCGTGAAGGAACTGTCTGTGTTTACCGATGTTATTTGTAGGAGATAGAAATAGGATCAGAAACTGGTTGGACAATAGTTTCTGTGTGTGTGTGTGTGCGCACACATGGGAAGGGTTTGGATTGTTTTGTTGTTTTTGCTTTTGTTTGTTTGGGGTTTTTAGTCTGACAATCTAATTTGACCACAATACATGCACAGGATATTTTGTTTTATTCTCATCATATCTTTTGTATCAAAAGCTGTTGTCACAATTATGAACAGTGTTCAGACTGACATTATGATTTGACTTAAGTCTCATATATTCTGTTGATAGAATTTGTCTTGCCTTGTTCATGTTTTTGAATTGTCACCAACTGCACTATAATTAAAGCGTAATATTTCTTTTTCTTAAAATTTTTCGTAAGATGATTGTGATTTTGGAGGGGGAATCGTGGTTTTTTTCAGGTGTATAACAAAATTATTCTAGGGAAATTGCTTTTGTTTCTGTGTTCCCTTTTAATACTTGATTCTACTTATGATACTTGCTTGTAAACTGCAATGACTATTCAGAATGTCCCCCCATATTGTAGACAGAAATTAAAGACCTTTTTGTATAGTTAGAAATTAAACAGTAATTTTTCTTTATTCCTTTTTCTTTGATTAAAAAAACAAACACCTCTGCTCACTAATTTTAACATGTTCAATTTGTTTTCAATTTGATCTTTTGGAGAGTAATAAGAAAAAATTCTGTTAAGAAAAAAACCCACTTTTTTTTTTTTTTAAAGTGTGCTTAATATGGTGACAAGAAAAAGTACAGAGAAAAACAAATAATGTGTACAACATAACAAAAAAATCTTTCTTGAAGTGTACAGTAAAAAGTAGCACAATATAAAAACTATCTGTTGTATCTGCAGCAGATAAGTACTTTTGTAACAGTGGAGAGAGAAGAAAAAAAGAAGAAAGAGAAGGGAAAAAAGGGCTGGCCTGTAACCTGCAAACTATGTGTTTCAGCTGATGAACGCTCTGAAGGTGGGCACTGTGAGTAACTCCAGGTTTGCCATGGCAACGCAGCTGGGTGAGGAGGAAGAGGGAAGGGTCAAGGCCATCCCAGTGGAACGCAGCGGTGGCGGAGTGTGATGGACCCGTCATAGCTGCCAGCCGTTGCAGACAGCCTGTTTTCTGGTTCAGCCATGCATCAGTTTTGTGGTCAGTCAGCCCATGACTGTTGTTATATCAACTGCATGCGAATTCTTTTTTTTCTGTTAATGGATCTGGGTTGTTATATCATTTATTTTTAATCATCTACACAGCCAATTGAGCCTGGCCATCAGAAACTTTATTTCATGAAGTCCATATCTTTTTTGGTTGTAAAAAGACCATGTTTATTATTTTGTGTCAGCCATAAAGCATATTTTGTTATTGTCAGGCAAGTATTTTTTTTTAAATTTGGTACAGCAGACATCATTAAATATCTGAATCTGTATGGAAATGCAGTGTGATGTGGATTGTATTGGCTTGGCTGGGATATGTTGTACCGTTGTCACAAAAGGCTGGCCAGAGAGTGAGAGGTGGTGAGTGAGCACTGTAAGCCGGGTCACTTATGGGAAGTTGTACGACTGCATGCTAGAGGGTTGAGTGGAAACAGTGGCCCCGGCAAGACAGAAATATGATGGCACCTGAGAAGGACACTTGAGGTAGCTGTGGTGATGAATGGCTTCAGCTGTTCTGGCTTTCTTCTTCTGTCTTACTCCAGTCAGGATCTGTTGCTGGGACAAGAGTACTTTCCTCCTCCCTGCAGGACTATCAGTAAGGCTGTGTTGCTCCTGTTGCTGCTGCTGCTGCTGTTGTTGTTGTTTTGATTTTTGTTTTGGTGCATGTTTGCAGCATAGAAATCATTCGTGGCATTGTTTTGTCAACAAAAAACACCCCCAAAACCCAAAAGTGGTATGTTTTGAACATACTTAGGCATAGAGGTTATATGCTGCACTGGGAATGAAGTGTGGTGAAAGTACAGATGTTGAGAGGAAGGCAGTAATTGTCTTTGTTATTTACTAAAGTGACAAAAAAACCGAAGTGGATGGTGAGTGTTGAACTTCAAAGACACAGTGTTCATTATAAAAAGGTAAAGCAAGGTAAAGAAACCCAGTAACATATGCCTCAGTACGTATTGTTCCTGATGGACGGTGGTTTTGGTTTTGGCGTGTGTATTCTCAACACAAAATCTGTTTAAACAGACCTGTTATCAAGCATTCATTAATAAAACGTGGTAAAAATACTCGGTGAAATGTTTCTGGAAACTCTGTATTTACTGCACAAATCGATTTTAGAGTGGGTCTAATCAGACTGAAATGCTCATACCATTGGCACAGTTTGTGTGCCATCTTTAAAAGTGTTTGTGTCACACTGAGTAAATGATGTTTTCCAAGAGAGTAAGAAAAATAGGATTGGAAAAAAGGGGCAATACAGGTAGAGGTGTGTGTATGCACGTGCGAGTGTGCTTGAGTGTGTGTGTGCACATGCCTGCAAGAGAGATAGATAAGGAGGGGGGGTGGGGGGGGGGGGGGGTTAGGAATGTGGTAGCTATTAGTCAAATACAGGACTTGAAGAGATTGGCTGTAATGTTTATCACAACTGTAATGACTATGATAGACGAGAATGAACGCATAATTTTGGTTCTCGTGTAGAATCAAAAATGATATGTTCCAAGGCAGACTAACGATGCTTTACATTCTGTTTGCTACAGGCCAGAGAGAGACTAAATCAAAAACCGTTTTATAATCAGTCCATTCTTGTATCAGCAGAATATCACCGTTTTAAACCTTTGAATAATGTAAGCAGTTTCACAAAACTTTTTTTTTTTTGCTATACAGAGAAAATAAGGTAATGTGTTTCAGTTTGCTTATGAAATGAAGAGACTTGGAAGTCAGCCATGACTTTTGTTACGTTTTGAAAACAGCTCAGGTTATTCTTGTTGTTGTATTCTTTTGTTGGAGAAGAAACTAAAATGTGGTTGTTGCGGTTTTTTTCAAGAAGACCTAAAGAATCATGCTCTGTTGTTAACTTGATGAAACACTACATCAATATTATTCAAGAAACTCATGATTTAGAATAACCATGTCCCATACTTTACCTCAAAAAAAAAAAAAAGGTAAGATATTTAGAGGTGTAATGCTTCTAATAGATATATTATTGGATCTGCAGAATGTTACTCAGTTTGATTATGAAAATATAACCAAGTCCCCTAGTTCAGTGATTTACAAAGAAACTACTCTTCATCCATGCTTAAAGGGCTTTACAGTAAACAGAAAGAGGTTGTGCTGACACTTGGCTTTGAATTAATCATAGACATTTCTCAGTGTTTTCTCTTCTGATGTCACTTTTGTGTGGATGTGTTTGATCTTTTGCATTTTTACAGGTATTTGAGGGCTACTTATGCGTGTGTGTGTGTGTGTGCACACGTGCGCATGTGTGTGTGTGTTTTCTTGGATGGAAAACCTGTAAAGCCGGATTTGTGTCCTGGGTTATGTGTGTTGAGGAATGTGTGCAGAGGACCATAAGGTGCTGAATTTTTTTTTTTTTTGCGTTAAAACCAAACAAAAATTGTGGTGCAATGGTGCAGTGTTTAATCTGGTCTTAAGTTGTAGAGAAGAGTTCATAAGATAGTTCCAAAAAGGAATTTACACAGTGTAGTGCAGATAGAAAAAAGAAAATTTTTTTTTTAAAGAAATCATTTACAGAGTATAGTGCACATATATTTGCTCAATTTTTTCTTTCTCTCAAATATATGCTTCACATACAATAGTACACATGCTCTTACACTCATGCACACATATACATGTGCACACACACACACTTTAATAGTGCTGAAGAATATTGTGCCATTTGATTTGTTTGTTTATAATATATTCAAGAAATAACGTGGAATGTGAGTGACATGTACTTGCACCATGTAGTTAATTAAAATAGTGCCATTCTAAAGGATCCCGTTCATGGGGATTTTTCCCTGGAGTTAACTCAACTCCCCCCTAAAGTCCTTCAGATGAGTCTATAAAAAGAGGTCCTGTGTGCAAACACATGCAGGACATCTTGTGCACACCTTAAAACCTGTTCCAACGTTTGAAAGATAAAAGAATATTTTTTTTAAATCAATATAAAAAAAATAAAAGAATAAAAAAAAGATTTTGAAAAGGGACATTTTTCTTTGAAGTAATTTATTTGTTTATTTATGTAACACTGTTTCCAGGTGAGCAAATAAAAGGCTTAAAACATGTAATTAGATAAAAGAGTGCCATTGTGAAGGACATATTTTTTCTGTTGAGGCCTTTAATTTATTGATCTGTTTATCTATTTAACGCTGTTAATTTATTGATCTGTTTATCTATTTAACACTGTTCCCAAGTGAGCAAATAAGATTTATTTGAATGTAATTAAATAAAATAGTGCCATTCTGAAGAGCATTTTAAAGAATGAATGAATGGATGTATTCATCTATTAAACACGATTTCCAAGGAAGCTCTTAATACATAGACAGAAATATATACTGTTCATTCTGGTGCTATCCACAAAATACTACTCAACTTACCAACATAGTTCTTGATGGTTCTCAGCTACTGTCAGTTCCATCAAGTGGGTATGTTAACCAGCCAATTTTTGAAGTGAAAGAAAACAAACTTTAACAAAAACAACCAAACAAACAAAACCTGAGCAAAACAAAAATAATAAAATCCATAATTGCTGTATTTTTAAATGCTGTATGTTTTGAACCTACTCTTTGATACTACCACGGTTAAAAAAAAACTTTTGCAACACCTCAGTCAGTATTTTTTGTTTTGTTTTGTGATTGTTGTTGTAGTTGTTAACAACCCATTACTTTATTCTATCTGGCTTAAAATATGAAAGTGGAGTTTAAGATTTGTGTGGAAGCTATTGCTGTTTTCTGATGTTGACAGTGGCAGTCAGGCAACTATGAATAAAGGTTGCTGGTGTTTTGGCCATTTAATGTCCCTCTCAGCATGTGACTCCTGCTGCCTTTGCTTTACAGAAGAGTAGCATCCGAGGAGGGATTCGCCAAATAAAAGTCTAAATGTTAAGTTTGTTGCCTATAGTACCTTTTTTTCCAGGTTGATGGTGTTTGATATTTGATGGGATTAAGATGTATCAATGGTTAACTTGTGATTGTTAATGTGAGTGGCTGGAACAAAATGAGGTGACGGCCTTGATATGGCCTTGTTATCAGTGGGCCTATAAACATGGATTGAAAATTCAACTGTAATTCAGAGATTCACTTTTAGGGCTGACAACTGATGGGAATGACCTTAAGACTAATGGAGAACTTTGTTTTCTAATATCTGCACGTGCAGATTTAAGTAAGTCTTCACTGGAATCTTCTTAAAGTCTATCTTATTTTGTTGTATATTCATTTTCAAAGGCTGTGCTTTTGTCAAATTGTGATTGTCAGGCTTATTTGTGCCACTGTTGTTGCTGTGACAAGTTTTTTCTTGTTGTTTGTTATTATCTCATGGATGGTTTTTGTTCCCCTGTTGTTTTCCTTCATTTTGAAATTCTAAGGACGTGTTCATCTTTAGTGGAAAAAAGCTTGTACAGAAGGCATTGCAGGAAGTTCACTGTTGTATCAGAGGGTAATTCATGGTCGTGTGTATGTCTCTGCTTTTTGCCTCACCCTTTAGTTTAATAGTTACTCGTGCCATTGCTCATACATTCATTTCCATATGATAAAACACACACACACACACATTCACTTGCACATACACATGCACGCACACACGCACATAACTTGTATGTATATTACATATGTACTTACCTGTATAATGTCAGCACTGTAGATGTTACGAAAGTCCAGATACTGCCTATGATGACTTGGGCTACATTCAGATCACTCTTTCTCTCTCTCACTCCCTCTCTCTCGTTCAAAAACATTGATATTTAAGTACCGTTGTACAGGCATGAGGAAACGTGACACAGCTTTAGTTCTGCTGCAAATCAAGGTTTAAATCTAGAAAAAGCTGCTGATCTGGCCGTACTATGTATCGTAAGGTAACATCATGCAGGATGCGTTGTTTTTATAATGAATAATATGAGTTATACAGTTTTTAAGTGAGGAAAAGTCTCACTTAGTCAGTGATGTGTGGGAGATGAAAGCACGTTTGTAACTGAAACCAGGAAAGATGGCTATGCTTTTGGTGTTGGCAGAAACCCTGTGCATTGTGGAGAAACATGTAAATATTCACAGGAAGGTCTATTTGTTTAACCTGTTTTGCGTTTTTCTCAGGAATCCAGAACAAGTAGAATTGTCTGGATAGGAGCAATGTTGGTGAGACACAGGAGAAAAGTGATAAATCATTGTAGTTTGAAGGCATGGCATCATTCATAAAAATAATTATTACTGATGGGTAAGAATAAGTACACTACGCATCTGTCTTCTTTTTTCAAAGACATTGTCATTATGTGATTTCATACAGTATGTTTTGTTTACAGTTTGTTATCTGATCTGTTTTTTTAGCTACGCTACCCAGTCTATGCTCTGACTTCTACAAACGTATTTTAATGATCTGTTTCTTTTGTCTTATGTTATTATATACTGGTTGTATCTCCACTGAGACTCTCTGGCTTTTGTTTTGCATAGTGTGTGAATCTGTTCACTTGCTCTCTCTGTCTCTGCCTTTCTCTCAAGGAAAGTGACCATGCACATTGATTGAATCATATCTTCCATTTCTTTCCTCCTCATCTTGGTCTTACTCTCTCTCCCACCAATGTAGGTTTGTCTGGTGACTGAAACCAAAGGGATGGTTGTTTGTTGTGAATTGACCTGTATTGTCTGAAATATGATCAACAAGGTTTGAAGTTTAACTCTGTGTGTTTTGTCTCTTCATTTCTAGACAGTCTTGTTTTGAATTTTTTTGTATCTTTAGGTTTGGAAACATTTACTCTGGGTTGTTTTTTTCGAAGACCAATTTTGTTGTTGCATGATTTCATATAGTGGTTATACAGATTTGTAATTATTAGCAAAGCGTGTATTTTATTTTCAGCTTTCAGGTCATTACATTTAAACCTTGGCCATTCTAAAGAAAATAAACTTCTACAAATTTAAATCGAAATCTTTTTTTGTGCATGCCATGTGTGAATGTTGTAATGGTTAGAATTGTGCAGATGCATTAATGGTTAGAATTGTGCAGATGCATAACAGGTGAGGGGAGAATTTTACACATTCAGAAAATAACTTCAAGAACACCTGCACAAACGCAGTGATATCACTGTGCAAGGGTCATCCAGGATGGATGATTTTCCATGCTGTGTGCTGGAAGTTGTAGCAGCAGAGAAGTCTCTGTCTAGCAACTTCAGGCAAGCAGCAAGAACCTGCAGAATGCTTGAAAACATGATGGAGAAGCTGTATTTTACATATCAAGCGTCATCAGCAACAACATTGGCACTCTGGGGGTGAGTTATGCCATGGATTCAATCATTGATCATCATTTTTCCCAAGAAAGGAAATACATTGTTGCCAGCACTGATAGAATCAATTTAATCAACCATGTCAATAATGTGAATTTTTGGTCTTGGAATAGTACTTTTAAGGATTTCCAGAAAACGAGATCACCACTGTTTAAGATTACTTGATAACGAAACATGTTCACATTCTCTCTCTCTCTCTCTCTCTCTCTCTCTCTCTCTCTCTCTCTCTCTCTCTCTCACACACACACACACACACACACGCACACTATCATCCACACAATAAGAGTAATTAGCAGGCGCAAATGACTACAAACTCCTGGAAAGTATTTTTGTCTGGGCCTTGGTAGACATTAAGTACTCATTGTTTAATGGAAGGGAATTTGATATAGTGTTCTTAAGAGATTAAGAAGACATGAAAGACAACAGCACTCAAAAGCAGTTTGAAAAATATGGATCCGGTTTATTTTCCTAATATGTAAACATTTTCTCTCTTTAACATTTCATGATATAACAGGGTTTTGCTCATTGTATGCCACACAGTAGTAACTTTATCTCATCCAGATCATAAAATGGTTTGAATGGACATCATATCACAATTTGTACATTATATACACAACATAGCAGGTTTTAACAAATGAATCAGCTATAAAAGCTCAATCCCTAGGAGAGTTCGGACTTGTGTTATAACAAACCATAGTTCAGTCGTAAGTGATGCACACGAAATGAAACGATGCTTACTGGAAAAAAGGGATGGGATGGAGGCAGGAAAAACAACATCACTTCATCATGGAATGCAAGAGCAGGTAAGCTCTCCCAACAATTGCTTGGTGAGAAAACTTGTGGAGTTGAAACTGCCATCCAACATGGCTCAGCACTTCCCTCCCCAAACCTTAACATTCCCCTTCCCCCCAGGCTTAGCATATCCAGAGCTCACTCTGAAAATGGATACCCGTTTTCACCACATCTCCAATGCAGCAGTAATCTTATAATGAGTTTGTCTTTTGACATTTCTCAGTTGGCCACAGTAAATTTCTTTGCATGAGATTCAGGCTGCATTTTTTTAATGTCTGCAAATACATTTATTGTTTCAATATGAGAGTGTGTTTTTCTGACTGAATTTTTCCAGGAACAACTTTCTTGTTGCCAAGGGTTCTTTAATGTCTGCTTATCTTAACTGATCATCTTAACTGATCATCTCATTCTCACAAAAAAGTTACCCAAAGCACTAGTCTTGTTCAAGCTGGTGGGGCAAATGTCTGGGTTCAGGTGGGAAGTAAATCCGAAATCTCTTGGTTTCTAGACGAATGTATTGCCTCTGGACCGCTGATGCACTGAATGTCCGCTGCGCATGTATTACCACATACCATTCTCTCCACACTCCGTTATTGCTCAACAATAGTAAAATGAACCCCATAACAATCATATGGAGCTGAAATGGATGTATACATCGGAACGATTTTCTCGTAATTACGAAAGATGGAAGTATGATGACTGTACAAATATATCACATATACTGCTATAGGGTGAATTAGTAAAACATATCTGATTATTTCGTCGTTTTATATCATAGAAAGGGAAGCCATGGAAGAAAGGAGTTTGAAATGGTGAAAACAAATATGACATGTTCACTCCAAAATGTGATCCAAAAATAACCAGTTTCCAAACTGGTATGGCTGTGAATCTGTTAAACAACTTGATGTAAAATGCAAAGGACATATGACATATGCAAACCAGCGACTTCAAAGGTTAGTAACAGGTCTGCAAAAGCAGTATATGTTTTATCATCATGGTAGCCTAGATTTGTTCTGATTGCCTTGAAACCATTGCATTCTCTCTCTCTCTCTCTCTCTCTCTCTCTCTCTCTCTCTCTCTCTCTCTCTCTCTCTCTCTCTGTAACAACCACAAAACAAATAATCTACAGAAAAAAATAATCATCTGTATTCTACAAAATCTATAATAATCTGTTTGATAAAATAAGCACGAAAGTATTTCACAGCGCCTATCAACTATTTCCGTGGCAATTTATGTACAGATTTTATTATTTCTGAACGTTTGATATGCCTTCATTGGAGGATGAGAATAAACACTAAACGCTTAAATTGATTGAGCAACAACACTTTTTTTAAAAAGCCTACATTGATCAAGGACACAATGTGGGACAAAATCTGTTGTGGCTTTACTCAAATAAACCACAAAATATTTACAAAAAAAGCCTCTAAAGCTATTCATGCTTTCACTAACTACCTGAATATTTGTAAACGGGAAAGTGATAGCTGAAGTTTACTTTGCAGGCTAAATATTTATTGACTCGTTTCATACATAAAGTCAACACGATTAAAAATAAATGTGCAAATCCAAGTCTCAGAAGGAATGCATTGCAAGAATTTTTGTAAATGTTAAAAACAGTTTTAAAATATACTTTATAAGAACGATATAATTATTAATAAACAATGAAAAATCATCTGGAACAAGTTCAAGTCTCTAATGGAGGAATGTCTTACAAGAAATCTCTTTCTCTTAAAAAAAAAAAAAAATTTTTAAATTCAAAGGTATACTTACCATAATTATTTTTACATTTACTGGGATAAGTTCGTCACATTTTGAAGTCTTATAGTAAAGGAATGTTTTGCATTGTACAAAAGGGCCAGAGGGCAATAATTGTCTGTTATCAGGACACCCCGAACTCAATTCATTTTACAGCATTAGATTTTTCTTTTTTAAATCCCGTGAATACAACATCAAATAGATGCTGTAGATACAGTTTTTCATTTCACGCGTGTGTATGCACGATCGTAACGTCAATGTAGTTTCATCAGTCTGTTCATTTGTTGTCCACCTCTCTACACCAAACAAACGAAGAGTAAATTCGTACCTTTTCCACCTACACAGCCAACCAGAAAACTAAACTAGAGAAACTGGTATTTCAGGCACCACTTCATCCTTTAAAACAAAAAAATATATGTATATGATTGTTCCTTAACTCCTTACTCTTACGCTCAAATGCTCACATACATAAAATTATTCTCAGAAAAAAATATATCCTCAAGAGTTTGTGACACAATTTTCTTAAAACGTAATACAACCTCAACATAATTATTGTCGACATTGGAATCAAAACAAATATGTACATAAGTGCAATCATTAAAACAACAACAAAGCCATATCATGTACCACATAACATCAACACGATATTTTCTACATGGCAACATCAAGAGTCTACAAGAAAAATCATTGAACAATGTCCACAGGTTAATGATAGGCAAGCATGATTCATTCTGTGGCAGCGTTAGGTTAGGTATCAGATCAGATTCCACGTGAAGGTTCTGAAAATACGTCCCTTTCAATCGGGCTTGTGAGGTAATCCTAGGTAACATAATGAATGAATCGGTGATTGAAGACGATACGTTGCTCAGCAGAAGACAAAATCATAAACAGTTGAGTTTGTGTTCGTGTGTGTGTGTGTGCGTGTGTAGGTCTATATACAGGCAAATGCGTGCATGTGTGCATGTTTCACATCAAGCCTTGGGGTCGTGGTCATCGCCATCGTCCTGCAGGTAGAACGCCGCTGGCACGTGGGCGTCTTCGGGAGTGTCTTTCCTCTCCACGCCGTTGCTTTTCTCTTTGTTGCGCTTCTTCTTTTCAGGCCTGGTGGACAGACAATACATGCACGCCGCCATGTTAGCACACTGACACACGAGCCGCTCAAAACGCACGACTTGAGGGAAGTTGACATGAGTTGTGAATTCATTTCCTTACAAACCCTTTGGATGAGGCTTTCAACCCTACGTGACCAACATCTTATGCATAGCATCTTGTGTGGGTCTCTTTCACGTTTACTTTAGATGGGACTATTGTCTTGCCCCAGTGCTCAACGGTCTGCATGTAAAAGCTTACTGCCACACAGACTACATGGCATATGCAGGCTATGCTCCTGTCAACCATACCACCAACGTAGCGTATGATGGCTAGTGTTCTAACCTGTGCACAAGAGGTTATGCATAAGATGTTGTTCACGTAGGGTTGACAGCCCTCATCCCAAGGATTTGTAAGGAAATGAATTCAAAGCTGATGTTAACTCTAGGAGGAAAATATATACTCTCAAACTGACAACTGAGTAGAAACTCAAATCCGTCACCTCATCTGCTCCTGTAACCCCTTCCGGGGTCGTAGGGGCACTGCAGTGACGAACATTGCACCAGTTGGCTCCATTGGCGGCAGTTGTGGGCAAGTGCCTGGGTTGTGGAGAAATCCGTACCACAAGACTGTTCCAGATAATGAGTCTGACGCTCTGCGCACCCTCGCCTCACCACCGCCTCACCCCCCCCCCCCCCCCCCCCCCCCCCTCGCCCTCCTTTTCATCTTGTCATCATAAACTAAGCATCTGACATGGTTCAATTACCACGTTCTGCAAATCGTGTTGCAGTTTGCTCATCCAGTTGACCATGACGTGTCAGGGTCAGCCTACACAAGGTTACACAGTCCTCCCTCAACTACAGGTAGGCTACGATTCAAATAGAAAGAGCTAGCGAGGTAGTGGCTTAAGGAATGCCCTCACTGTTTTTGTTGTCAGCTTGTACAGCATAGCATCTTGCGCACACGTTCAGAAATCTAATGTTTAATGCAAGATATAGCCAGTGGTACGAATGACGAATTATCGGTTTAATTTAAACATGGTTTATTCGATATTCATACAACGTTAGCAAACATCAATATAGCAGGGGACAGGCATCAAGTACAGCTTATTTTAAACCCCATCCCAACGGACTATCCAGCATGAGCCAAGGGTTTGCTAGTGCACTGGGGTAAGCAGTTGGTGCAACACCTGCCCAGTGCAGTGCATCTTGGTTCGTTTTGGAATGGTAAGGAATGGGAAAGAGTCAACTCACTGTAGCACACCTACATGAGACAAACACACAGGAATGTATGCGCGCGTGCTCTCTCTATCCTTGTCCCTCTGTCTGTCTGTCTCTATCTCTGCCCCCCTCTCTCTCTCTCACACACACACACACACACACACACACTCTCTCTCTCTCTCTTTCTGAGAATAAGAGATATCTTGGTTTCTTAAGTCATATTTTTTTGTAACTGATTTTTGTTGTGGTGGTTGGGGTTATACAATAACATTTTGGTTTTTGTGCTCTCCTTATTTTTCTCACTAAAAATACTAAGCAGTTCGGCAACCCCCCTTCATGTATGGGCCAATAGCCTTTTTGTGAATAAAGCGTTTGAGTTCCAGTTCTCTCTTTCTGACTGGATGTAAAAATAAAAAAAGCACGTAAGCGCTTATTCATTATCCTCGAAATGAAAGAATTTGATTTTATCGATCTCTCTCACTCGCTCGTACGCACGTACGCACGCGCACACGCACACAAACCATAGAACACCCTCCACTCCATCCCACCCCCACCCCACACACTACACACATCCTCCACCCTCCCCCCCCCCCTCGCACCACCACCACCCCCCATCCCACACCACAACACTCTCCCCCCCACCCTCCCTCTCCCCGCTTCAAACCTTCGGATGAGACTATAAACCGAGGTCCCGCGTGCGAACGCACGCAGAACATCTTGAGCACACGTTAAAACCAACCCGTTCCGCTTTTCGGAAGAGTAGGCCATTGTGTGCCGATGGGAACGGATGACAAAATTGACAAAACTGCAAACACACGAAGACTGGATGGATTTGAAAAAAATTAAATTTAAAATGCACACGATTGCTGATTCCATTCTCCTCGAAATAACAGAAGAACAAAACAACAACAACAACAAAAAAGAAAGAAAAACCCCGTACTTAGCAGACTCCTCGCTGCTCCGAAGCTAGTTCCATTCTCCTCGAATAAAAGAAACACCCAAAAACAAAAAAAGAACCAAAAAACAAACAACAAAAACCCACAAAAAAGACAGACAGAAAAACCCCGTACTTAGAAGACTCCTGGCTGCTCCGGAGCTGGTTCCATTCTCCTCGAAAGAAAAGAACACACAACAACAACAAAAAAACCAAAAACACCAAAAAAAAGAACCGAAAAACAAAGACAGAAAAACCACCCGTACTTAGCAGACTCTTCGCTGTTCCGCAGCTGGTTCCATTTTCCTCGAAAGAAAAGAACACACAACAACAACAAAAAGAACCAAAAAACAACACAAAAAAGAACCAAAAACACACAAAAAAGAACCCCCCAAAAAGACAGAAAACACCCCGTACTTAGCAGACTCCTGCTCCGGAGCTGGTTCCATTCTCCTCGAAATAACAGAACACCCAAAAACACAAAAAAGAACCAAAAACACAAATAAACGACAGAAAGAAAAAAAAACCTTACTTAGCAGACTCCTCGCTGCTCTGCAGCTGGTTCCATTCTCCTCGAAATAACAGAACACACAAAACAACACACAAAAAACCAAAAACACAAAAAAAGAACCCACAAAAACGACAGACAGACAGACAGACAGAAAGAAACCCCCCGTACTTAGCAGACTGCTCGCTGCTGCGGAGCTGGTTCCACATGGCGGTGCGGGTGAGCTCCTCGCTGATGTTGACCCTGTCCAGCTCGTGGGAGGAACAGCGGGTGACCTTGCTGCCGAACTTGGCCTCGTCCTGCGACAGGCGGTCGTGCTGTACCCTGATCTCCATCAGCCGGTGGTAGCTGCTCTCCTCGCCCAGCAGGCTCTCCTTCTGCCAGCCGTACACAGCGCGAGTTTGAGCGAGGTGGGTGGGTAGGTAGGTTAGGTTAGGTGGGTGGGTGGGTTAGGTAGGTAGGTGGGTGGGTAGGTAGGTTAGGTAGGTGGGTGGGTAGGTTAGGTAGGTAGGTGGGTGGGTAGGTAGGTTAGGTAGGTAGGTAGGTAGGGTAGGTAGGCTATCTATCGTCTTGCTGCTTTTTTTGTGTTTTGGTTTTGGGTTTTTGTTGTTTGTTTGTTGTTGGGTTGTTTTGGTTGTTTTGGGTTTGGTTGTTGTGGTGGGGTTTTTTTGGGTGTTTTGGGGTTTGTTTGGGTTTGTTTGTTGTTGGGTTTGTTTGGGGTTTTTGGGGGGGAGGTGGGGGGGTTCTTTCGATGAGACAAGTTTTCTTTTTTTCTTTTTCTTTTTTGCGTGGTGGAACATCGTCGAACTTTAGACTTTGGGGGTAAGTATCTATATCGTCTGTTGCTTTTTTGGTTTTGTTTGGGGGGGGGGGGGGGAGGTGAGGGGGGGTTCTTTCGATGAGAAGAGTTTTGTGGGTTTTGTTGTTGTTTTTGTTTTTTTTGGCGTGGCGGAACATTGCCGAATTTTAGACTTTGCGGGTAAGTATCTATATCGTCTGTTGCTTTATTTGTTTTGTTTGGGGGGGGGGGGGGTCTCTTTTGATGAGACCAGTTTTCTTTGTTGTTGTTTTTTGTAGGGGGGTATGGAGCATTGCTAAATTTTACAGGAACGAGAGAGAGAGAGAGATATAGAGAGAGAGAGAGAGAGAGGGAGAGAGAGAGAGAGAGAGAGAGAGAGAGAGAGAGAGAGAGAGAGAGAGAGAGAGAGAGAGAGAGAGAGAGAGAGAGAGAGAAAGAGAGAGACAGAGAGAGACACAGAGAGAGAGAGGACACATGCACACAAGCATCGTGTTTAGATACCATTCCCAAAGTCGACATGTGGCTACCTTAATGGTGGGTTAAGCAGACGCTAAATCTCACCATTGGTGAACTTCAGAACTCTAAAGGAAGATAACAAAAGGGAAAAAATAACCAAGACAAAACCAAAAAAACCAAAAAATCAAAACCTAGCATGCTGCAGTCCTGTTTGAAGCTATCAGCAGCACTGACTGACCTCTTTCCTGCTGCAATCAAAAACAGCTAGAGAGAAAATTGGTCACATGTGAAATGTCCTGCCTGAGAAAAGCTGTCAACAAGACTAGACGTGACAAGATCAAGAATGAGGTGATCAGAGACATGGTCGGACTAACACCAATTCTCCACCATATCGAACAACAAAGGATCAGGTGGTTTGGTCACCTCACTAGAATGCCGCCCAACCAACCAGCCCTACGGGCATACACCACCAAATACAATGGCTGGAAAGCCAGAGGTAGACCAAGGAGACGATGGAGCGACTCCGTGGCTGACACCCTGCGAGCCCATGACCTGTCACTACACCAAGCCTCCCGCCTAGCTGCAGACAGACGTCTGTGTCTCCCCGCGACGCCGAAGGGCACCAGCGGCAGATGAAAGAAAGAAGAAGAAGAAGATAAAAAAAAACAGCGCTTGTACACTGCAATTAAACACTAGTACACTGCAATCCTGTCTGAAGCTGTGATCAGCAGCACTGACTGACCACTTTCCAGTGGTCAACACTGACCTCTTTCCTAGTGGTCAACACTGACCTCTTTCCTGTTGCCAACACTGACCAGTGGTCAACACTGACCTCTTTCCAGTGGTCAACACTGACCTCTTTCCTGTGGTCAACACTGACCTCTTTCCTGTGGTCAACACTGACCTGTGATCAACACTGACCTCTTTCCTGTGGTCAACACTGACCTCTTTCCTGTGGTCAACACTGACCCGTGGTCAACACTGACCTCTTTCCTGTGGTCAACACTGACCTCTTTCCTGTGGTCAACACTGGGTCAACAACACTGACCTCTTTCCTGTGGTCAACACTGGGTCAACAACACTGACCTCTTTCCTGTGGTCAACACTGACCTCTTTCCTGTGGTCAACACTGACCTGTGATCAACACTGACCTCTTTCCTGTGGTCAACACTGACCTCTTTCCTGTGGTCAACACTGACCAGTGGGCACGCTGACCTCTTTCTGTGGCAAACTGGGGTCAAAAAACACTGATCTTTCTTGGGGCAAAAACTGGGTCAACAAACCTGACCTCTTTCCCGTGGTCAAAAATGGGTCAACAAACTGACCTTTTCCCGTGGTCAACCTGACTCTTTCCTGTGGCAACATGACGTGATCAAAATGACCTCTTTCCCGGGTAACATGACCTTTTCCCGTGGTCAACACTGACCCGTGGTTTTAAACCCCCCCTGCCCCCTTTTGGGTCAACATGACCCGGGTCAAACTGACCTCTTTCTGTGGTCCCCCTGACCCGTGGTCAACACAACACTGACCTTTTCCCGTGGTCAAAACTGACCAGTGGTCAAACCCACATGCAGTGGTCAAAAATACATGACCAGTGGTAACACCCACCGACCTTTTCCTGTTGTCGTCGCTGCCTTGTCGTCGTGCAGCTTGGTGGTGTCCTCCTTTTCCTTCTTGGCGGTTTTCAGGCATCAGGTCATCCGCCACTTCAGCCCCGCTGCGTGAACAGGTAGTCCTGCCCCTTTCCCCCCGAAGACATGCCCAGCACCCGTGCATAGGGAGGCAGGAGGTAGGTTGGGTAGTTGGGTAGGGTGGTGGGTGGTAGGTGGAGGGGAGGTGGGGTAGGTAGGAGGTTTGGTAGGAGGTAGGTAGGTAGGTAGGTAGGTAGGTAGGTGTTGGTAGGTTGGTAGGGAGGACAAGGCTCATAACATCATCCTTTTTTTTTTGTGGAAGGGTAGACTTTTCAAGCACACAGAGAGAGAGGGGGGGGAGAGGGAGAGGAGGGAGTGAGGGTAGGAGGAGGAGAGAGAGGGGAGAGGGAGGAGAGAGGGGGGAGAGAGAGAGGAGGAGACAGCGAAGAGAGAGAGAGAAGAGAGAGGGAAGGAGAAGGAGGGGAGAGGAGAGAGAGAGAGAGAGAGAAGGCCCCTGTCTTTCCCCCGAAGCATATGCCCAACACCCGTGCTAGGTAGGAAGTTGGTAGGTAGGTAGGTAGGGGGGTAGGTGGGTAGGTAGGTGGGGAGGGGGTAGGTAGGGAGGTAGGTGGGTGGTGGGTAGGTAGGGGGTAGGTAGGAGGTGGGTTGGGGGTAGGGTAGGGAGGTGGGTAGGTAGGTGGGTAGGTGGGGGGTAGGTAGGGGGGGTAGGGGTAGGGAGGTGGGAGGTGGGTAGGGAGGGGGGGTAGGGGGTGGGAGGAGGTAGTGGACAAGGCTCAAAAAATCATCCTTTATGTGGAAGTAGCTATTTTCAGCACAGAAGAGAGGGGGGAGAGGGAGGGGGAAAAGAGAGAGAGAGGGGGGAGGGAGAGAAAGCCACCCTTCCGCACGAACACATGCCTAACACCTGGATGGGAGGTAGGTAGGGGGCAGGTAGGGAGGTGGGTAGGTAGGGAGGTGGGGAGGGAGGGGGTAGGTAGTGGGGTGGGAGGGAGGGAGGTAGGTAGGACAAGGTCATAGCACCTGTGGAAGTAGACTTTTCAAAGCATGAGGGGGAGAGGGGGGGGGAAGGGGGGGAGAGAGGAGGGGAAAGGGGGGGGGGGGGAAGAAGGGGGGGAGGGAGAGAGAGAGAAAAAGAGAGAAGAGAGAGAGGAGAGAGAGGAGAGAGAGAGGGGAGAAAGAAAAGAGTCATGCCCTTCCCCACGAAGCATGTGCTAAAAACCCCGTGCATGGTAGGGAGGTAGGAGGGGAGGTGGGGAGGTATGTAGGGGTAGGTGGGTAGGTGGGTAGGGAGGTGGGTAGGGGGGTAGGGAGGTGGGTGGGTAGGTAGGTGGGTGGGTAGGTAGGTGGGTGGGTGGAGGTAGGTAGGTAAAAGAAGGTTCAAAACATCATCTTTTTGGGGGATGTGGAAGAAAAGACTCTTTCAAGCACCGAGAGTGGGGGGGGGGGGGGGGGGGGGGGGGGGGGGGGGGAAGAGGGAAGGGGAGAGAGAGGAGGGGGGGAGAGGGAGAGAAAGTCCAGCCCTTCCCACGAAACACAGCCTAGCACCTGTGGGATAGGTAGGTAGGTAGGTAGGTGGGTAGGTGGGTAGGTAGGTGGGCAGGCAGGTAGGTAGGTAGGTAGGTAGGGGGGTAGGTAGGTGGGAAGGCAGGTAGGTAGGTAGGTAGGTGGGTAGGTCGGTGGGTGGGGGGGGTAGGTAGGTTAGGGAGGTAGGTAGGGAGGTAGGTAGGTAGGTAGGTAGGTAGGAGAAAGGCTCATAACATCATCTTTTTGGGGGATGTGGAAGATAGAAATCTTTTTAAGCACAGGGAGGGAGGGGGGGAGAGGGAGGGGGGGGAGAGAGAGAGAGAGGGAGGGAGAGAAAGTCCATGGCCTTCCGCATGAAGCACATGCCTAATACCTGTGCATAGGTAGGTAGGTAGGTAGGTGGGTATGTAGGTAGGTAGGTTAGGTAGGTAGGTAGGTAGGTAAGTAGGACGAGGCTCATAGCATCATCCTTTTTTATGTGGAAGATAGAAATCTTTCAAGTACATAGGAGAAGGGGGGGGGGGGGAGGAAGGAGAGAGACAGAGAGAGGGGGGGGGGGAAGGAGGGAGACAGAGATATCATGCCCTTCCGCACGAAGCACGTGCCTAACACCTGTGCGTAGTTAGGAAGGAAAAGGCTCATAACATCATCTTTTTTTGGATGTGGAAAATAGACTCTTTCAAGTACAGAGAGAGAGGGGAGAGGGAGAGGGGAGAGAGAGAGAGCGATAGAGAGATGATGATGATGATGATGATGATGATGATGATGATGATGATGATGATGATGATGACGATGATGATGATGATGATGATGATGATGATGATGTAGTCCACACGAAGCAGGTGCCTAACACCTGTTGTGGGTAGGTAGGGCAAAGCCCGAATCAACATGTTTTGTGAGAACATTTCTTTCTTTCTTGTTGTTGCTGTTTATTTGGATGGCTATATTTTTTAAGTATATATATGCATAGAGTGAGAATGTGAGTGTGAGTGCGTGCGTGTGTGTGTGGTGTGTGTGTGTGTGTGTGTGTGTGTGTGTGTGTGTGTGTGTGTGTGTGTGTGTGTGTGTATGTGATATCTGCCTTCTGCGTGCGTGCGTAAGTGTGTGTATATGTATATGCGTGCGTGCGTACGTGCATACGTACGTGATGTGTGCCTGTAACTGTACCTACGACACGTCATTCATGGACGCGTGCATCCACTTTCTTACAGGTGTATATATGTGCCTGTGTCCATAAAGGTAAAAGGTAAAGATGTCCCCATAACCTATGTGCTCATAGGGGAGTGAGGCATCAGAGACTTCAACTTCTCAAGGATCCAGCATGTTGAGGGCGGCGCCCATCTCCTCTCCCTCGCTGCTTTACCTTCCCTGACCCTAAAGAGGGCAGGTACACATTTACAGCTGGGAAAACTGGGGGACTGGACTGAAACCAAGGCGCGCAAAACGGTCACCCATCCAAGTGGTAACCACGCTCGATGCTGCTTAACCTTAGTAAGGTAAAAGGTGTCCCATAACCTATATTAAGGTCGTAGGGGAGCGAGGCGTCAGAGACCTCACTTCTCTAGGGCCAGCGTATTGAGGGCGGCGCCCATCTCCTCTCCCTCCTTAACCTTAGCTTGGGGGGGGAAAGCGAGTGCTCTGACCACTGAGCTATCCCGTCCCTGCCTGTGCCTGTGCACACGAGAACAGGCAGCATGATTTTTTAAAAAATAATGACTGAGCCACGACTATAGAGACTGACCATGATGGGGAAGATGATGGAGACGGACTTGACGGACTTGATGACCCACAGCACGGCCAGACACACCACCTGGATGGCGGTGAAGATGTGCACGCGCTTGATGGGCACGTGGCGCAGGTAGCTGGCGTCTGGCTGGTACTTGGTGGGCTTGAAGATCAGCAGGATGCGGTCGATGAACTGTGGAGTGTACACAGACACAGAGAGACAGATAGAGAGAGACAGAGAGAGAGAGAGAGAGAGAGAGAGAGAGAGAGAGAGACAGAGAGAGAGACAGAGAGAGAGACAGAGAGAGAGACAGAGAGAGAGGCAGAGAGAGAGAAAGAGAGAGACAGGAGACAGAG
>CM054134.1:50475250-50482750 GCA_028751875.1 Rapana venosa
ATGAAATGGAGTACACATACACATATACACACGCACATGCACGCACGCGCACGCATGCGCATACACACACACGCGCGCGCGTGCGCACGCACACACACACACACACAGCAACCACAGAGTACAGTACAAAGCAATTCAATACACTATGATGCAATTCAACACACAAGAACACAATACTATACAACACAACACACCACAAATACAACACAACGCAGCACAATACAACATACACACACACACACACACACACACACACACCGCGCGCGCGCGCGCACACACACATACACACTACACACATACACACACACGCACACACGCGCACACACACACACACACACGCACACACGCGCGCGCACACACACACATACACACACACGCACACACGCGCACACACCACACACACACACACACACAAAGTAACCACAGCGTACAGTACAGTACAATGCAATTCAGTACAATTTGATGCCAATACGACACACCACAAAAACAACACACCACATCACACCACACCACAACACACCACATCACACCACCATCACCACCACAACACACCACATCACACCACCATCACCACCACAACACCACCACCACACCACCGCCACACCACAACACCACCACACCACACCACCACCACCACCACACCACACACCACACCACCACCACAACAACCACAACAAGAAGAAGACACCAGGCCACCGCAACTCACGAAGGGGTCAGTGTTGACAGGGGCCATCTCCAGGATGCCGAAGACCTTCTTGAAGGCCTCGGCGATGAAGATGAAGGCGATGAGGGACGCGAAGGACTCCTCGGTGAAGCGCGTGATGTAGCGCACGAGGGCGGAGAGGTCAAAGGCCACGATGACCAACAGTAGCACGGTGGTCCAGATGCCGATCCAACAGCGGAAAGGCAAGAAGTCCAGTTCGTTGTCCCTGAGCGCAGACACACAGACAGAGAGAAAAATTTATTTGTCTTATTTATTTATTTATTTTATTTCATTTTATTTTATTCTTTTATATCGAGGTCACCCCAGCCTCGGGTTTATAGTTTTCGTCCGAAGGACTTTTGGGGAAGAGTAAGGATCGATCCTTTCTCACATGGAATTATGTGCTGACCAAGCTATTGGTGCCTGTGGTTAAACACATCCATAATGTACAAAAAAAAATGCTCGTAGAAGACCCTGTGCTTCATTATTATAGTGATTTGCAGACACAATTTTTTATGATTTCAAAGTTTACTGTACGTTTTGTGGTTTACCCTAAATATTGCAAACAACCTTACTGACAGACAGTCAGATCTGACCAGCTGACCGACGTAATGATAGTTAGCCAGCCAGCCAGATCGATAGACAAAGCAGGACATACTTGCAGAATCGGTAGAGGATCATCTCCAGAACCAGCATGGGCCCGGTACTGCCCAGGATGTTGAGAGGCTGACCGGAGAAGAGAGCGAACAGCACACCCACCACTGACGCCGTGAAGATACACTCCATGGTCCCCTGAACACAGACAATCATGACAGCTCTGTTACACACTCCATGGTCCCCTGAACACAGACAATCATGACAGCTCTGTTACACACTCCATGGTCCCCTGAACACAGACAATCATGACAGTTCTGTTATACACTCCATGGTCCCCTGAACACAGACAATCATGACAGCTCTGTTACACACTCCATGGTCCCCTGAACACAGACAATCATGACAGTTCTGGTACACACTCCATGGTCCCCTGAACACAGACAATCATGACAGCTCTGTTACACACTCCATGGTCCACTGAACACAGACATTACAGTTCTGTTACACACTCCATGGTCCCCTGAACACAGACAATCATGACAGTTCTTTTACACACTCCATGGTCCCCTGAACACAGACAATCATGACAGTTCTGTTATACACTTCATGGTCCCCTGAACACAGACAATCATGACAGTTCTGTTATACACTCCGTGGTCCCTTGAACACAGACAATCATGACAGTTCTGTTGTACACTCCATGGTCCCCTGAACACAGACAATCATGACAGTTCTGTTATACACTCCATGGTCCCCTGGGGCAACAGCAATATGAGAGGCTGTATGATCAGTAGCTTTTCCATTCATGGGATTCCACTTTACAGCTTAGTCTTTAGTGATCGACTCTGACTCTGACTAGGAGGCTTGACTTGCACAGTCCTTGTGTGCTGCAGCCCTGGGGGCTGGTTGGCCTTTAGGGAACATCTCCAACGCTGACTGTCCTTATGCCCACTTGGCCGAGAAAGTGGGGATGTACTGTGGGCAAGGCATCTCCACTATAATCACATTTCTGCCCAATTTCCAAAACAGCAGCTGCCTCCTCTGCTGTTTTGGAGTTCATCATCGAACACGACGGACAAACATTATAATGGTCCCCTGAACACAGACAATCATGCAAGCTCTTTTCATTCTTCTGTCTCTTGCATGAAGGACGAAATCCTTCAGTCCACAAGCAAACCACCAAATAGCTAAGTGTGGGCACGAACACTGAAGCAATGTGTATTCGTTGAAATACTTGTTTATATAAATGTCAGATTCAGTGATGCGTTCACGCCGACTGTATGCGGAACGCAGATTTACACATATCACCGTTTGTTGTCTCAACACCCTGGCTAACCGAAGAGACATATCTCGGGAGTCACCAAGTAGTGTCAGAACCACAACGACGCCGTTTCTGAATGTAACGATAAACGGAGTTCCCCTATGCAACATACAGTTAGCGCTCGTAAAAGAACCCACGGTAACCAGAGAGTTGTCCCTGGCAAAGTTCTGTAGAAAAAAGCCACTCTGATAAGGAGACAAATACACGTACAGACAGGAAAAAAATGATGGGCGACAATAAGCCAAGGTCCCGTGACGCAACACGCATTTAGCGCACGTAAAAGAACCCACGGCAACAAGAGAGTTGTCCCTGACAAAATTCTGCAGAAAAAGACACTACTAAACACAGATACACATACAGACAGGGGAAAAAATAATAATAATGGGCGGCGTTGTATTTGTGGCGACGTGCTCTCTCCGGAGTGAGCAGCCCGAATTTCACGCAGAGAAATCTGCCGTGACTTAAAGTGGTTCATACAAATCTACAAACACAAATTCTTTATAAACCATGTCCCCCCACAAAAACCCCAGTCACTGATTCCTAACGATGTCCATGTCCAGGCTGCTCACCATGTACTGGTCAGTGGCCTGACCCAGCAGCCCCCCAAAGGTGACGTTGGGGGTGAGGGTAGCCAGGTAGAGGAAGATGATGGAGGCGACACACTGGATGTGCATGGCGTCTTTGAAGTCGCTGCCGTACCACGGCAACTTGCGCTTCACGTCCGCGATCAGACCTCCGAACAATCTGGGGTTGGACAATCATACCTGGTCACTTAAGAGGAAGGGGGGGGGGGGGGGGCTGGTGGGTGAGGGGTGAGAAACGGATAAAAACCTGATCTTTGGTCAGCATATCCGCATGACTGGTAGAAGTGTTTATCTTCAGTTGTTATATTATCTGTTAGATAGGCTAAAATAGAGTGCAAAAGATAGCGTGATGCCATTCTTATATCTGTTTATCAATCTATAGGCTGCAAAGAATGCAAAAGATAGCGTGATGCCATTCTTATATCTGTTTATCAATCTATAGGCTGCAAAGAATGCACAAGATAGTGTGATGCCAGTCTTATATCTGTTTATCAATTTATAGGCTACAAAGAATGCACAAGATAGTGTGATGCCAGTCTTATATCTGTTTATCAATTTATAGGCTACAAAGAATGCACAAGATAGTGTGATGCCACTCTTATATCTGTTAGGTAGGCTACAAAGAGTGCAAAAGATAGTGCAATGCCAGTCTTATTCGTAAAGTCTGTGCATTCAACCATGTATTCCTTTTTTCTGTCATTGGCCTGGCTGCCTCTTTCAACTAAAATCAAATAACATATTTACACGCACATGCATGCACACACGGATGCACGCATACACGCACACACACACACACACACACACACACACACACACACACACACACACACACTAAAGACTGAGCAAATCGAGCCCCACATACTAAAACGTTAATCAGATTTTTTTTAATGACTTTAGAAGACATGAATCAAAAGAGCGGAAATATTTTTACAGAACAAAATCAAAGAAAAAACGCCCAACAAAAAAGCCGGAAGATGAAATGTGGCCACCTACCGTCCTGACCGCACCAAGGTGGGGTCGGCGTGGGATTCCTCCTCCTCCTCCTCTTTCTCCTCTCCAGGGGGAGGGTGAGGGGCTTTGCGTGGGGCCTGAGGGCAGGTAACAGTATCACACGTCAGCATCATGTATCTGAGCCTATGGCAAAGCCCACACTCTCCGGATTTATCACAATAGGTTTAAATAGTGGCTGTTCGACACAAACTTTTTGGAACTATAATTATATCAAAGGCCATACTATTCATGCTGTTCTACTTTATTACTGTAGGTTTGATTATTGGCATTTTGATGCAAACGTTCGGACCTATGTATCAAAGTCAGTGCTATTTCTTTCTGTTTTAATCGCCGAACTGACGTTTCAACTCAAATATATCAGAACTATGCATTAAGTCCATCAAAGTTCTTTTATTTTAATCAATTACCGTATGTACACTTCAGAAACGATACTGATATAAAGAGCAAAACAAAAGAAATAGCATTACACAGAAAGAACAAAAAGCTATACACAATTAAGAAGAAGAAAGAAAAATAAGAATACAAATAGACAGATAAACAAAGAGATAAAAACAAAGACAAATTAACAATGCTATGGCTTGAAGTTCTTTCCATACTGTGCTGTTGTTAAGATTGAATTTGTAATTTGTTTACCAAATAACATTTGTTTAAACCAAACAGCAACCAACCAAACGAGCAAACAGTCAGCCATGACTTGATGTCCTTCCGTCCCATGCTGTACCGTTCTTAAGCTTGAATGGTGTTGGTTACTTACCGAGGAAAATAAACCAAACCACCAACCACACAAACTGGAAAATAAACAAATCGGCCATGACTAGATGTCTTTTCTACTCTGTGCTGTTGTTCATATTGAATGGCGTTGGTTGATAACTGCATGAAATTTGTTTCACACAGCAAACCAACCATCCAGCAAAACAACCACTAGCAACCAACCAGCCAACCTATCACCAATCTACGAACCGTTCACCAACCAACCAACCAACCAACCAACCATCCACCTACCCACTCACCCAGCCATCTACCCAAAATGCACTTACAAGGCACACAACACATTCACACACATACACACACTGTCTCTCTGTCTCTCTCTCAACACACACACACTCACACACACACTGTCTCTCTCCTCTCTCACACTCACACACACACACATACACTGTCTCTCTCTCACACACAGTCACACTCACACACTCACACAGTCTCTCTCTCACACACACAGTCACACTCACACACACGCACACAGTCACACACACACACGACACAGACACACACAGTCACACACGCACACACACACACGACACAGACACACACACACACACAAGACACACACACACACGACACACACACACAAGACACACACACACGACACACACACACAAGACACACACACACACACACACACAAGACACACACACGTACACACACACACAGTCACACACACACACACACAGTCACACACACACACAACCACACACACACACAACCACACACACACAGTCACACACACACACAGTCACACACACACAGTCACACACACACAGTCACACACACACAGTCAAACACAAACACAGCCACACACACACACACACACACACACACAGTCACAACACACACCACAAGACACCCCCCCCCCCCCCACACACACACACAAGACACCCCCCCCCCCCCCCCCACACACACACAAGTCACACACACCCCACCCCCACCCCACCCCACAAAAACACACAGACACACAAGTCACACACACCACCCACCCCCCACCCCACCCCCACCCCCCCCCCCCCACACACACACACACAGACACGGACAGCGCACTACCTGAGGGGGCACACTCTGAGGGGGCTCAATGCGGATCTTGGGGTCCCACTCTCCAGGGGGCAGGGCGGTGACCTGGTCCAGGAACTCGTCCAGGCCGGCCAGGATGTCCTGTCTGTTGCGGGCCTTGTAGGCCACCTCACGGAACACCTGCACACCGTTCCCAACACAGCACATAACCATCTAACCCCCCTGAACTGCTTCTCCTTGTCCTTCTGTTTGTTAGAAGCCTCGCTCAGCTTAAACTATCTGACAGTCACCTTGGTTTCACTAGGGGGTTTGTATTTGTTTTGTTATATTATAGTCCCAGTGGAGCTATCCGATTTAGGGACTGTGGTAATCGCAAGTCATCACCACTTTGGCGCCGCGGGCCATCCTGAAAATCAACGCCCAATATTGGGCATGTTACCATTCTAAAACAATGCAGTGCTATGTTATATAGGCGCTGCCCTTGATAATTGTTTCCTTGTGTCAGATGGAAAGTATGCTCTGGATGCGAAGGTTGCTTGCGTGTAGATATATTGTTTGGGGCTGGGGGGTTTTCTGTTAGCAGGTAGGGCAATTTTTTAATACCTTGTTATACTGGCTTCCATTCTGCACCTTCAAATGATGAACTGAAGACAGGATAACAATTTCAGATACAGTGTCATTTGCCAACACCTAGTAGGCTATATACATCATGACATTAAGGTAAAAATCTAGTTTTACATAGAAAATTATAGTACTAGGGAATTCTTTTGAACTTCTTTGCTTTAAAGTGTTAGATAATACCTCTGAAAGAAATGAATAACTAAAAATTTGAGATCAGTCATAGCACTGTTGTCAAATCACTAAAGTACAACTTTTGCTAATTCTGATTTTTTCCTAACGTTGAGAAAAAAAATTAAAAGCACGCCATATACATTAATAATGCACACTATCTATCCACAATTTCTGTTTCAGAAAGCTTTTCTGTCTTGAAGAAATCACCCGCTAAAACAATGACCCACGACAGCCAAACTGAAGCAGCCATCTCTCACCTCATCCACCATGATGGTAGACATTGACCGTCCGATCTCCACGTTCTTGCTATGGCTTCCCTTCGGCCCCAAAAGCAAGAAAATGAAGCGCGTGGGTAGAGGCACCTCTGTCAGATCGCCCAGGGTTCGAGCCTCACAGAGGCGGATGAAGGCCACCACCTGATAGCGCAGTGAGTCCAGTTCTCCGATCCAGATGTTGGCGGCCTCCGCTCCATCCGGAATCTTGCGCATGAAGTCTGTGTTCAACTGCGTAAGGGAAAACACACATAGAGGCACACACGTTTGTGATAAAGCGGGGTGTTTTTTGGCTTAGGGTTTTTTTGGTCTAGAAAATGAGTTCATTGTTGGGTATTTTGTCACATTGGGATGTGACGGAAGAAGATGATGATGATGGAAAAGAAGAAGAACAAAAAGAACAGTAACAACAACAAAATGAAGATGAACAAAAAG
>CM054134.1:50485250-50522750 GCA_028751875.1 Rapana venosa
AACTGCGCTGCACTACACTGCACTACACCGCGCTGCACTACACTGCACTACACTGCGCTGCACTACGCTACACTGCACTACACTGCACTACACTGCACTGTACTGTACTGCACTGCACTGCACTGCGCTGCGCTGCGCTGCACTGCGCTGCACTGCGCTGTACTGCACTGCGCTGCACTGCGCTGTACTGCACTGCGCTGCGCTGCACTAAACTGCACTGCACTACACTGCACTACACCGCACTGCACTACACTGCACTACACTGCACTACACTGCGCTGCACTGTACTGCACTGCACTACGCTGCACTGCACTACGCTGCGCTGCACTGCGCTGTACTGCACTGCGCTGCGCTGCACTAAACTGCACTGCACTACACTGCACTACACTGCGCTGCACTACACTGCACTACACTGCGCTGCGCTGCACTGCACTGTACTGCACTGCACTACGCTGCACTGCACTGCACTGCACTGCACTGTACTGCACTGCACTGCGCTGCACTACACTACACTACACTACACTACACTGCGCTGCACTACACTGCGCTGCGCTGCACTGCGCTGCACTGCACCGCACCTGCAGCCTGGGCGACGTTGTGAGCGTCCATGTCCAGCATGATGGCCCCGGAGGTCAGCCCGGACCGCAGCTCAAAGAGAGAGTGCAAGGCAAGGGAGGCAACGTGAGGCTTGGACCACCTCTCCCCTCCCTCCTCCACGTCTTCCTCGTATTTCACCCACCTGCGGGGAAAACCACACGTACAGCCGCTGCTGTCATTCGTGACTTGTCTAAAAATGATGAGCAATTAGTGTAAATTCTGATTTGATTTGATTTTTTTTGGATTTTGGGGTGTTTTTTTTCGCGTGGTGTTGACTTGACTTCAGGATTCGGTTATAATGTGGGGTTTTTTTAAAAATTTTGTAAGAAGGTATTGTGTTGTTGCATGCATGTCATTTTTGTTGTTGTTGATTTTGTTATATATCTTTAGCTGTCGATGTTGTTTACAATAACCGTGATTGTCGAAAAGACTACAGGGCCTTACTTATGGAGACAGATGTTATTTTACGACACGAAGTAAGTCTTTTTAAGGGTTTTTTTTAGGGGGTTAAAGTTAGTCCATCATAATCGTAATCTTTAATGGTTGAACAATGAAATTTCTTATGATATATAAAGGCGCACGCGCGCGCGCACGCACGCACGCACACACACATACACACAATGCGATAAACAAAACATACAAAACAAGCCAGCTGCCCGCCAGACAGACAGAGTCAACAACAACAACAACAATAACACACATACACAGAGAGAGAGAGAGAGAGAGAGAGAGAGAGAGGAGAGAGAGAGAGAGAGAGAGAGAGAGAGAGAGAGGAGAGAGAGAGAGAGAGAGAGAGAGAAACATCAATAAAGCGACAAGCAAAACTGACAACACAAGCCAAGCGGCCCGTCAGACAGACAGATAGACAGACAGTCAGACAGACAGACAGACAGACATCCAGCATGTCAGACAGACAGACAGCGTGTCAAACAGACAGACAGTCAGACAGACAATATGTCAGACAGACACACAGACAAACAACATGTCATACAGACAGACAGCGTGTCAAACAGACAGACAGACAAAGGGAAACAGACAGGCGAGATAGAGAGACCGCGCAACAGATAGACAGACAGAAACAGACCGTACAACAGACAGACGAACAGACAGACAGACAGACAGGCGGTAACGGACCGTGCAGTCTCCCTCCACTGGAAGGCGTCAGCCAGTCTGTGGAGGACGTCCATCTGGCAGAAGACTTTCTGGGCGGTGTGACCTTCATCTCCATCCCCCAGCAACAGCTGGATCTGCTCGCTGGGCGTCAGGCTGGCTGCAAACACCATCACCCCCAGTCCGTCTGTCAGTCAGCCGCCATCACACAACATTCTTTTCTCTTTTTTTCCTTTTCTTGTTTTTGGTTCCTCGGCTAGAGTTCTGAGGTTCACCAATGATGAGATTTTGCATATGCGACCGGTTGTTGTTTTTTTGCCCACCATGAAGGTAGCCGCATTCGGACTTCGGGGATGTATGCTGGGTGTGTTTGTGTTTCCGTAACCCTACGAATGCTGACGAGTTACGGGACTTTCACGTGCATAATTGATCTTCTGCATGTGTATATATTCGAAGGGAATCAAGGCACTGGCAGGCCTGCACTTGAAGTTGACCTAGGGGATCGTAAAAATTCCCACCAGACGCCGCCGAGATTTGAACCCACGACTTCGTGGACTCTTGGGATTGAAGTCGAACGGTTTTAACCAATCGGCTATAGCGTCCGTCCGTCATACGTGTTGAGCTGATCCTGTCAGTATTCTTTGATCCGTTTCTCAAGTTGTTTACAGTTCCACTAACCATGGAAGCCATATCACAGGACTGTCGCTGCATTAAGAATGAAAGCTAACATTAGAAATTCGGTGACATTCATAAATCAAACATCACAATTTTAAAAACAACCACCACCACTCATTTGTTCATCGATGTAACAACGTAGCCAACCACACAGCCATACATACCATGTGGGTCACCAGAGAGAGGAGGAACCACTACGTGAGAAACTGAAATGAAGCTAACTCCATGATTTGATTTTATGATACTCAGTCTTCACTAGCAGCAGGTGACATTTCACAGCAGACGAATAATGATGTTTTTAAAGGGATTTGGAAAAGTATGCCGTGGAACATCATGGACACTGTCTCCTCTGTACCCCCTGATGTCCGAACAATTCACAAGCAATAATCTGGGGAGCGAGGGAAGAATGAAATGATGTATACATTAAGGCAAAAGAAACGAGGAAAACCCCGAATGAATGAACTGACGACAGACAAGGGGATGGGGAGAGAATGGAAGAAAGAGCGACATATAGAAAAGAAAGAGAGAAGCAAAACTAACAGGCACAAACGAATATTGTTTAAAAACACAAACAAAACATCAAACAGAAAGGAAGGGGGGAAGAAAACAGGAAGGATAACGAAAATGGAAAAAAACACAACAAAGCAAAACAAACACAAAAACAAAACCAAAAGGTTATACAATTACATATAATGAAAGACTTCTAATGTAAGCATTTCAAGTGCAAAAAAAATCAGCCTCCAGGTGAAAAATCAAAACAAACAGGAACATGGGAAGTAGCCAATGCCATGAATTCTGACAGGTTTTTATGGAAAGGAAACCCAATAAATGATAAAACGTGATGAGTTCTCATGATCAACCAAACCTCTAAAATACAAGAACTTTCCACCCTCCAAAAATTAACCCGTTTGCTCTAAATCTGCAAGAAACATTAAACTTAACTACGAACTGTGCAACCAATTACAAAAAAGTGGGTGACCAACTGAAAACAATGTAAAATCCCTATTTCTAGAAACAGATGAAGGCATGCAAACAAATCCCCGTCTACCTAAGCAACCTTTGCTCACCTGAACGCGGTAAAAGACCTCTGCTTCGTCCTTGGCTGCCTGCATCAGTTATACACATCAATACTCTCCTGAAGAGGTTCGTACACTACCTACCTAACTGACAGGTCTGCGTTATCCATCTATAAGACAACAGCATCTCACCACTATCATCATTAAGCGTTTGATTTTTTTTACAAGATATAGCGCTATGTAAATTCCATTTATCATTATTTTTTGTATTATTATTATTATCATTATTATTATCTGCATCATTTCTTTCAAAACCTGCATCCCGTCTCCATTCTGTACTTAGCTTTCAGCGTATTTCAAGCAGCCAATCAGATTACATGATCATAACATTCGTTTTAAGATGTAATTTCATATTGATTGAAAGATGGATTCAAAGTATAAATAAAATGTCAACATTAATCTAGTGTGACTTACGTCAATGTTGTTGGGAGTATGACAACATTATTTCATTTCAAGGAGCCTAACCCTAGAATTTAGCTTTGCATGTTCGTTGTAATTTTTTGTTGTATTGCTATTTTCTATATGAATTATTACTGATTGTACATACTAACTGGTTTTCTGTACTACTGATAGTTAAATTTACAAAAATTCAACCATGAGCTTTGCCGCTTTGCAATATCAAATTAGTGTCAGATAAGAATTCCGTTAGGCCATAAGCTGACCATAACGGATCATGAGTTTAAAAGCTACCACATCATTACGTGTACACTTTGGTCACGTTTTCAGGGGTCTTAAAAGTGTATTGTCGATTCACCGACTTTGTTATTTTGATTTTTTTTCAGTTAAACAAAACGGATGTCGCTAAACAATGCCTACATGCTTTCCTCGAAGGGAGCAGCTCCAGTATTACCCAGAGAAATCTGCTGTGACTAAAATGCAATACTATACGATATAATATAACATGATACAACACAATAGAATACAATACAATGCAGCACAATGCAATACAGCACAAAACAATGCAACACAGCATAACGCAGCAACACAACACGACACAATGCAATAGAATACAATACAGTACAAATAAATACAATACAGTACAACACACATACAGTACAACACAACACAACACAATACAATACAATAGGATGCTGACATGTCAGGTATATAAAACGCTTTACTCTTCAATATTTCTTTTTGCACTGATGTCCTCAAGTACTAACAGTCGACTGGCCTACAAACGCTCTGACCAACACGGTTTGCTAAACCTAGCATCGTTTGCTTCTTCTCAAAGCTACACTTCACTTCCAGCTTTTGTTCTGAAACAAACTCGGCACGAAGAAAAGTTGTCTGTGTCCATGCAACCAACTGGCTTAGGCCAAAAGCTGAGTCAGCCACTGATGTCAGCAAGTCCTGCATTCAAAGTGTTGTTATGTTGTTAAATGTTATAAACGTCTTCAGCCATGACAAGCTCTTAGCGTAACATCACTTCACTCTCCTTTTCAGGAGAACAAAATCATATGAAGTCGGAGTATGGTTGCCTACTTGGCGAGGGACTTGAAAAGAGTCACGCAGGCAAATTTCTCTTCCAGTGTGTACTTTCGACCTCACGGAGATTTTCATGTCTGATGAGTGAGTGAGTCAGTGCATATTCTGCGTATTCCCTAGGGTGACACGCTGAAGAGCGCACAGCACCACCAACAATATCACACAATAACCAAAACTATCGGGTATAAAATGTAGAATGAAACTATAAGAAAATAACATATCAGAAACTATAGTTTTATAAAAACACACACACACACACATATCCGAAAGCACTGGGTGGAAAGATGTGGTGGGATGGTGGTAGTGGTGGAGGAGGTGGTGGTGGTGGTGTGGAGGTAGGGTGGGGGGGGGGTGATTATATTTCAGGCACCACAGAAGGTAAAGAAAAAGTATGTGGTAACATTGGACAATCAAACATTTTCTATCACATCATTTCCAATAAACCATTGTGTCACTTCTAGATGAGTATAGTAAACCATGCATGATTGGGCACAACATGGCAGTGCTTGTGTAAGAGCGTGCGTGCGTGTTGAATGCAATCGCGTAAGCGCGCACGCAAACACGAGAGAGAGAGAGAGAGAGAGAGAGAGAGAGAGAGAGAGAGAGAGAGAGAGGAGTGTGTGTGTGTGTGTGTGTGGTGTGCGTGCGTGGTGCGTGCGTGGTGCGTGCGTGTGTGTGTGTGTGTGTGTGTGTGATTGCAAACACCAGCATGAGCATGTGTGTGCTTGCATGCCAGTGTGCATGCACATGCGTGTTCAGCAAAGATTCAAGGACATGGGAGTTGTGTAAGAACCAACTAAAAACAAATCAAGAGGGCGATACTGACTGTTCCTTGCTTGCAAACATTTCATTCATGCGGAGACATCGAAAAATAATTATATTCAAACATAAATACAAATGATCAGAGTACAAAGTAATGGTCATCTAAAGCATAAACACTAACAACAAAATGTAATACAACTAATCTTAGCGTTTGTGTGCGTGTGTGTGTGTGTGTGTGTGTGTGTGTGTGTGTGTGTGTGTGTGTGTGGTGTGTGTGTGTGTGTGTGTGTGTGTGGTGTGGTGTGTGTGTGTGTGAGTGATGTGTGTGTGTGTGTGGTGTGTGTGTGTGTGTGTGTGTGTGTGTGTGTGGGTGTGTGTGTGTGTGTGTGTGTGTGTGTGTGTGTGTGTGTGTGTGTGTGTGTGTGTGTTGTGTGTGTGTGTGGTGTGGTGTGTGTTGACGACAAGAAACTGTAATATCAATTCCTGAAGCAAATCCACGACTTTAGTCTGTTCAGATTGAAGGATTCATTCGTCGATAATTTTGTTTTTAAAACGGTTTCTTATGTCAATCATTCTTTTCTCCGTGCGTTAGTTTTAACGTACAACGAAGTCTGTATTTGTGTTTCTTTATTAATCAAAGATTAACTGTCTGAATGAATGAACATAGAAGAACAAGAAGAACAAGAACAAAATAAAAAAGAAGAACATCAACAAGAAGAAGACTGTTTTCAAACATGAAAGTCTGTTTTTAGATGGAAGTTTTATTGTTTCTGACTTGAAGCTTTGAAATTCTGATTAACTTTAAGGGTGAACTTGGGGTGAGTGGCATGGGAACAGCAGGACGTGGGACATCACAGAAGATGAGGCAGCAAAAAAAAAAAACCCACAAAAAGAACCTTAAAGGGATATAAACAGTTGGTACACACATAAATATACGTCTCTGACTAATGCAATAAAATGAAATAAAATTTTAAAAAGATAAATAGAAAAACATGAAGTCAATTTATCTGGTCGGAAAACGAAAGCAAAACATAGATATGCCATAAACGCATGATGCAACCAGCAAAACAAAAAAACAGGAATACATTTATATATCGTTTACACAGAATATACTGGATGTTCTTCACAGGGTTGTTTTTTTTTATATAGTATTGTTACCTGATACACGCCTAGGTGGAGGTTCTGAAACTGAGGTGTTACAGGTATTTTCTCCTCTTTATCCCTGTATCTTATCAAAGTGTATTCATGGTAGACTACACAAACTACCAGACAATAGTCTTACATTGCAAATATCAAGACGATATTGGAAAATACCAATACAGTAGTTTCCCGTTCTTTTCAAAACCATGCTTACTTACAATCAGCTGAAAGACACAATGTTTGAAAAGTTATAGACCATAAAAATTGTGTGTGTGGATTTTTATTTTTTGGTTACTCGGAAAGAGCTCCAAGGTAATGGTGTGAGTTTTGCGTATGCGACTGTTTTGGTCCGCCATTCCGGTAGCCGCGTTCCGACTTCGGAATGATGTCTAAACACGACACTAGTGTGAATGAAGGGTTTTTTTAAAACATAATTTTATCGTCCGTTCGTACCCGCAAGCAAGGACCTACTCTTGCGAAAGATAGAACGGATTTTAACGTGTGCACAAGATGTTTTGCGTGCGTTTGTACACGGTGCATCGGTTTAAAGTCTCATCCAAAGGACTTTTGGGCGAGTAAACTCAGTACTAATGTTGACTCCAGGGGGAGAAATCCACATTGAACGGGTGTCTCGGACATGGCTCCAACCTGGGCTCGATCCCCGGGGTCGTCACATTGCGAGCGCAACGCTCTAACCACTAGGCTATCCCGCCTCCAAACAGAAATGATGTAACTTGATTTGTGTGCAGCTTTTCTTCTCCATCAAGCGAATTCGCTGCATATTTAAAATGACGACAATTTTTTTTTGGACACGTCAGGTTTAAAACAATAGTTTAAAGTTGGAAATGCTCTAAACAGAACAATCTAACGAGCCGACATGCTTTCCCTTTAAGATAACAAAACATGCACAAAAAGTGTAGATACAAGGGAGGGAGGGGAGGATACCTGAAATCCCTAAAGACTGTTTATGAATACGTTACCAGAAGATTAATTAGTCGGAACAAATTATGAGCATCATTTGCTTTCATTTGAAAACAGTAATGATCATTATATCGTTTCGTCAAATGTTAATTTTTTTTTTTAAATGACAAATATCAAAACTGGAAACACACACACACACACACACACCACACACACACACACACACACACAACACACACACACACACCACCACCACCACCACCACAACCACCAAAAATAAGATTTGATAGCGGGAGAGTGTTTATTTTACCTTTCCGATTTCTGATAGACAGCAGCAAAGGGCTACACATGGTCAGAACCACTTTAGAATCAACAGAACACATCCACAGAGCGCAAAGTACCGTCAGACTCCGTGCTGTCTCACTCCGGACACTGCTCCTCCTCCCAATCAGCACTTTGCTTTATGAACGCAGAGCTTGACGCTCATGTTGCCAGAGCATTGACGAAACTAACGTCACACACACAAAAAGAGGTCATTCATCTACTATGGGAAATGATGGGGTTCTTTCTTTGTCTCCGGCCATTATCGTCTTTCCAGGCTTGTTTCCTCTGTCCAAGAAATGATCAGCAAAAGCTCATTTCTTACTTCCGAAAATGGCTGCTATGACTAATTAGTTCATCAAAACGGACTGATGGAGAGCAGAGCTAATAGCAGCGCCTTGCTGCTGCTGCTGCTGCTGCTGCTGCTGCTGGTCGATTGTTGTACAGCCACAGACAACTCATCCACAAATGAAGGATCAAAGCACTGATTGATACAGGAAAGTACCTGGACTAGCATCAGTAGTTATCCGTACAAGGACTGATTACCTTAGGATGATAACATTCATCTGGAATGATAGTCCATCCCCAAATGGTTGTGAAAATACTGATTACCTGAAGACGTCTCCGAAAGGATGTTCATTCAGCCTGGCTGCTCTTGATACTGATCAATGCATCCAGTCTGTTGGGTTCCTGCCTGTTGGACACTTCTACTGAAAACCACCTTCTCGTCGCCATATTGCTGAAAAAGCCTTGCGAGGTACTGATCCAAATCCAGATCCAGATTCACATGCTTCAACATCAGCAGAGCCTTCATGAACTGGTATCCATATGGCATCCCGATATCTATAGCTTCCAGCAGACTGCTGTCACTGAAAGACAGACAGACAGACCTACTCTGGCTGTGCATGGTGGCATCAACATTAGCCACTTTCAGCCTTTGGTTTTCCCAATGAGGGATCATCGCGTGGGAACATGCCATACACGCTACACCGCATCTGCCAAAAATCTGCTCAGTGGATGCTTGACCAACAGCATATCCAGTGTGCTGGTCAGGCCTTGGGTGTCTGGCGGGCATTTTCGGCCTTCACTACCCACCGGAGTTATGACATGAATGACGGAATTTGACGTGCATGCTTGATCTCCTGCATGCATTTACACACCACTTGCAAGTCTACATACTGGACCACCTGACAAAATCCTTTAAAAAAATATGTACCCTAAATCCACCGGGTACCGCTAAGGTTCAAATCAATGACTTAAAGTTTATGGGAGTCTGGGGTCATTCACCTGAACCAATCAGTCATTACGCCTTGTGAGCCAGGGAGGAGAAATGGTGGTCGGGACCTTATGTAAGCCAACTGCCCCTCACTGAAAATGTGTTTTCTGGCTGGCATTTACGACTGGAGTCTGTGGTGTGTTATCAGACTCACACATGGCATCTACGACTAGAGCAGATTGGTGCTGAGGAGACTCTGTGTTTTATCAGACACACACACTCTTTTGTTCTGGTCTTATATAACGCTGCTACAAACAAATAAAAATGTGTACCTGGTAGATAATGATGAACTGCCTCAAGAACAATGGGCACTTGTATTGTACGATGGAACTTTTCTAAATGTTTATGAAAGTATCATTTAACCGGAAAAAACATTGGCATTTACACAACATTTCGGTCGGCCCCAAGCATCTAAGATAATAAATAGCAATGTGGGCTGACTGTACACTTCCTTCAAAGTGCAGGTGATCTCAAAACAACAAAGCTCATGTAGGATAATGGCCTATGCCAGAACCTGATCAAAAAGCACATGTATAGATCTGAGAGGGCAGAAATTACCTGGGGTGGTATTTTCCGCGGTGATTTTCTCGGGCGTCTTTTTCCTATTGTGGCTGCTTCCTTTGTGGGGGCGCCGGGGTCTTTTGGGCAAACGGAGCTGCATGTAGGTGGCCCGGTGACTGTCGGCTGTGTGACAGAAACAGGTTCGAATCTGTGATGGGTTGTTGGGTTTTGTTGCTGCTTGTGTTGCTGCTGTTCTTGTTGCAGTTGTTGCTGCTGCTGCTGTTGCTGCTGCTGCTGTTGCTGCTGTTGCTGCTGTTGTTGCTGCTGCTGCTACTGATGATGATGATGATGATGATGATGATGATGATGATGATGATGATGATGATGATGATGATTTTCTTTAAGTAGTTGTCAGCGTTATAAATGTTGTATGAATTTATTCTGCGGCAAATACTGTAGTTGTTGTTATAATTGTTTATGTGTTGTTGATGATGGCGATGTTGTTATTATTGGTGTCGCCGCTGCTGCTGCTGCTGCTGTTGCTGCTGTCAACTTTACTACTATTGTGCTGATGTGTTTAGATTGTACACTTTCCGCAACCCACCGCACGCTCATATAAACCACATGATTTTTCAGGTACACACTGAATCATATACACGCGTATACACACAATGGATATAAAAACACTGGCAAGTCTGTACTTTACGCTGGCGTGGGAGATAGTGAAAATCCCCAAGCACGCATGATTAATTATCTTTATGGGTATACTCATAAAAGATACCGAGGTACTGCCAGATCTGCAGGTAAACTGACGCAGAAGACTGTAAACATTCTAAAGTATTCATAATTATCTGCATGCGTCTGAGTGTGCAGTACATTGAGGCACTGGTAGGTCTGCATATAGGTTAATCTAGACGACTGTACATTTGTTTTTATAAATAAATAAAAAACCCACCTCCATTAATCCTCTAGACTTTGCCGAGAGAGGATTAGCTCATAACACAGGTAAAGTTGATGGGGGATCGATAAGATAAAGATGAGAGCATGATCATTACAGAATACGGGCAGGTGGGATTGGAGAGGTGGTGTGTGTGTGTGTGTTGTGTGTGTGTGTGTGTGTGTGTGTGTGTTGTGTGTGTGTGTGTGTGTGATGTGTGGTGTGGTGGTGTGTGTGTGTGTGTATGCTGTGGTGTGTGTGTGTGTGTGTGTGTGTGTGTGTGTGTGATGGGGGTAGAGGGAGGACAATGACAGTTGCCAGCAGTATAATCCCAGGCAAAGAAACTTGTACATACCAAGTTGTATGCGTGTACGTGAACACATGTTTTGCACCTGTGTGTGTGTGTGATGTGTTGTGTGTGTTGTTGTGTGTGGTGTGTGGTGTTGTGTGTTGTGTGTTGTAGTGTGTGTGTTTGTTTGTGTTTGATAGTGTACGCTCGCGCATATAATCCGCGTGTACAAGCATGCACGCATGTGCTACTCTGTGTGTATGTATGCGTGCTCATGCGTGTCTGAACATTGTTTGGTTTTTTTTAAATATTTTTTTATTCTTTTATATCGAGGATAATGGAATAAGCACTTATGTGCATTTTACATCCAGTCCCCGTGTGTATGCGGTTTTGTAAATTGTCATCTGTTCCCACCAGCACACAATGGCCTACTCTTATGAAAAGCGGAACAGCATTTTAACGTGTGCGCAAGATGTTCTGGGTGCGTTCGCACACGGGAACCCCCAGGGAAAACGAAAAAGAGGAAGGCCAAGAAACACCTGGCGACGCGACCTTGAGGCAGAAACCAGAAAGATGGGATATACCTGGAGACAGCTGGAGAGAATAGCCCAGGACAGAGGACTCTGGCGGACTGTTGTCGGGGGCCTATGCTCCAGGGGGAGTGATGGGCCTAAGTAAGTAAGTAAGTTCGCACACGGGGCATCGGTTTATAGTCTCATCCGAAGGACTTTTGGGGAGAGTGGAGTCGGCACTGATGTGAACTCCAGGGGAAACTATCCCCTTGAACGGGAATCGAACCCGTGCATGCATGGGTGTGTATGCGTGCATGCATATATGTCCTTTCCAGCGAATCGTTCTTGTGTGTGTCTTATAATTATCGGATCCTGTGTCTACATACCCACTTTAGTGAGTGGACACAATCAAAAGTAGTAGGCCATTGTGTGCCGGTGGGAACAGATGACAAAATTTTTAAAACCGCATACACACGCAAAAAAAAAAAAAAATCTGAGCGCTTTGATTTGATGCTTTACAAGATTCAGCGCTATATAAATTCCATACATTATTATTATTATTATTAGTAGTAGTAGTAGTAGTAGTAGTAGTAGTAGTAGTAGTAGTAGTAGTAGTAGTAGTAGTAGTAATAAAAAGACATAAAAATGTATAGAGCGGTAATCTCAGCGCTGGTGGGCACTTGTACGGCACACACTTACCGTCACAGTGCATCTCCTCAATGTTGAGGTCTCTGTGTGACCCATGGTCCCTCAAAGGCTGTCCGTCCTGGAAATGATCAATCACCACCGTGGGTGGCTGCATCATCGTCTGCAGATGACCTTTCCAGATGACCTTTCCAAATGACCTCTCCGGATGACCTCTCTGGATGACCCTCTCTAATTCACCTGTCTAGATGACCTGTCGAGATGACCCAAGTCACCTCTCTAGATGACCTGTCTAGATGACCTGTCTAGATGACCCAAGTCACTTCTACAGATGACCTGTCTAGATGACGTGTCTCTGGCTAAGGAGCCCAAAGTCTACCACCGTGCGTCTGTAAACACGGCCGGTTGTTGTGGGTGCGCTTACGGGAAGATAATAATTATGTTACACTGTCAAAGACTTTCAGTTAAAGGTAGGTACTTTGTCAAAAACAGATAGGCACTGGCGAAAGACAAAAAGATAGGCACTGGTAAAGACTGTTAATATGAAGATTAGGCACTAGTCAAAAATAGGCACCAGTCAAAAATAGGCACTAGTCAAAAATAGGCACTAATCAAAAAGAAAAGGCACTTTCATAAAAAAGACGCGTCGCAGTCAATAGCCTTTCAGCGTGAAAAGTAGAGGAAAGAGCAAACACTATCAACAGCCATTTAATGGCCAGAAAAATCACTGTTAATGCCGGCGATAAGAACCAGTCACTTAGTAGGGGGGCACTAGCGAACGAAGACTATGCAGGCACTTGTGTCGTTTGTAGAACCCACTATCAAACGTCTCTGTAGCACTCTCAAAGGCTGCGGTGAAGGTTACAGATCCTTCAGCAACTGCAAACAGAGAAGCAGTAGAAAAGCATTTAAAATAAATTCTCAAAATCACACACACACACACACACACACACACACACACACACACACACACACACACACACACACACACACACCCCTGGCTACAAATGGTTCCTAGCGGAAGAGATGGTCAGGTGCAGCGGGACTCATTTCGTGGCGGAGCGTCACCAATAGACAAGAGACGAAAACGCCTTGCCGCCTTAACAACGAAAATACACATGATACTGCGTTAAAAAAAAGAAAAAAAAAGATGATAAACAGCATTAAACCTCAAACGAGTGGAGAGCATACGGGGAGAAATGTGAATGTGTGGTTTGGAAAATGAGCAGATCAGGAGGGAACAAGCAGGACAGACATCTTTTTCTCCGCGCCTGGTAGTGATTTCTTTTTTTCATCGAATCTTGGATGAAAATCATTTTTAGGATGGGAATGAAGTTGTAACTGGTTACCTGCACTTGTTTTTCCTCACTATGTTTTGTCATATATAGATATAGGTATAGATAGATAGATAGATAGATAGATAGATAGATAGATAGATAGATAGATAGATAGACAGACAGATAGATAGAAGATAGATAGAGAGATAGATAGATAGATAGATAGATAGATAGATAGATAGATAGATAGATAGATAGATAGATAGATAGATAGATAGATAGATATAGTACTTGTGTAGGTCTATTCCCGTGTGCCCTGTCACATATCTGTGTGCGCGTGCGTGCGTGGTGCGCGCTGTGTGTGTGTGTGTGTGTGTGTGTGTGTGTGTGTGTGTGTGTGTGTGTGTGTGTGTGTGTGTGTGTGTGTGTATTCATGGACGTAGGTTCACTTTTTGTAAATGTACTTTGCATTTGTGAACACTGTGTTGTCCACAACGATTTCACTGTAATCGGTTTTGTAGATCCATGCTGAAAAAAAGGATCCATCCACTTTTGATGTAGTTGTTTCAGTTTTTGTTGTTCATGTTGTTATTGCTGCTGTTTCTGCTGTTACTGCCGTCATTATTGTTGCTACTGTTTCTACTATTCTGCTAATGCTACTGTAACCCCAGAATCCTACTGATGAGAATAAACGTAAATAAAGTGTTTGTTTGCAAATTATGTCTGGAAAGCACTACATTGGTGTTACGCTGATTTTGATGATGCTTACCCGCTGCCAAACTAGTGCGTGTTAATACAATAATTATTGTCTAGAACATTCCATAAGCTGTTAGCTTGTTATTGCTCTCAATATGTATATATACAATATTATGTTTTTTTATTCTGAATGAAGATTTGTTTAAACAAATAAGCGTACTTTCAACACACCCCTTTCTCTCAGGGTTTCCCATAAACCATGGGGAAACGTTTACACGACAGTAAAATCTCGCTAGGTGAACAAACAATGACTTGGTGAAACTGCCGAAACCAGATATCCCCCTGAGTGTTACACAACAGTTATCATTTATTAATTAGTCTATGCACGGCTCGCAGATGACAGCAACAAATCGAATTAGGTTAGGATGCTGACACACTTGACAGCGTTGTCCGATCTACATGCATTCAGATTTACCATGGAACTGTGACGATAATAATAACCAGATGTCGTTAAAACGACATTCCAACGGTAATAAACCTCAACCGAAAAAAGTAGCTAAGGAGAAAAATAAACGAGAAGAAATTTTGCAACAAAAATTTATTTTTATATCGCATTCTGTAAAATGTAACATACATGTAAAACGTTGAAAGTTTTTGTTCTTGGCTTGATTCCAATTCCCAACTCCAAATACTGTATTATCTCAAAACAGAGAAATTCAGTTAGATTACGAGCAAAGCATTAAGTACACATCTAAAGGATAAAAGAATGATTTACGTACATGTCATCAGAGAGCTTACAGCAAACAGCACTAAAAAAATCAACACATTGTGCTCTCTGTGCAAACAACACATGTCTGACATACGTATTGACTTCTGTACTTATGTCATGTTTGCTTTTTATTTTCAACGCCACAGGCAATCTTTTCCTGGCCCAAAAAAACACACACTTTATTTGAATGCATGTTCAAGTTAAAGGTGACATATCTAACTCTCTAGTCCTTGTTCGGATAACGCAGTTTATTTGTCCAGAATAACAATATGCAATTTCTGCGTTGTATGGATAGCTACTTACGCACTCTAGATAAGTAGTTAAATTTACGCTTTGTTGGATTTTTACAGGGGTGAGAAATGTGAAAGCATTCTTTCGCTTTCCATTGTCATCACTATGCTCACCAGTTATGTAAAAACGTATTAAGAATCAGCGCATCGAACATGTTCCTACTTCTATATAAATTTGTACCGCTAAATGTAATTTGCACAACGTTTTCGCTCACGTTTGCTCCACAATTTTACTTCTGCACAAATCTTTGATCTTCACCTTCACATTCACCTATCCCGTAGTCTACTAGACCGTTGAGGCACCACTGAAGATTTTGCCCCAACGAGCTACGGTTGTATGTTACAATGGAGGGAGAAGTTTTAATCACCACTGCCGGGACTTCTAACGTATCTTCATTTCCCATCATCATCATCAATGCCTTTGTGCCTTATTGGCACGTAGGGCAGCAACAAAAGTTCTCCACTCCTGTCTGTCCTGGGCCAGCTTCTGAATGGTTCGCCAGGTGTGTTGGAAGGTCTTCAGCTCTGCTTCAACAGTCCGACGCCAAGTGTTCTTGGGTCGTCCTCGTTTGCGTTTTCCCTCTGGTGTCCAGTGGAGGGCTGTTCGGGCGATGTTTCCCTGTTCCCGACGGCAGATATGCCCTATCCATCCCCATCGCCTATGCATGATGATGTTGTTCATGCTTTCTTGGTTGCAACGGGCAAAAAGTTCTTGGTTGGAGATGGTCTCAGGCCAGAAAATGCGCAAGATTCTTCTGAGATTCTTCGTGTGGAATGTGGATAGTTTGTCGAGGTCACTCTCAGTCATCCTCCAGCACTCCGAGCCGTACAAAAGGGCTTCATTTCCCATACTGCTGACCAAATAAGTCACAAAACAAAGCCACACAAAAATAGACTGCTTATGAGGACAACGACATGCAGCATTCTGTGCTGTCATACGAAAGAGAGTCTTAACCAAATTTATCTATGAAGCACCAGGAGGCTCTTGGGCAAGACGACAAAACTGAAAGGCAAACAAAGCCAGAAGGGGTGAGTGTTCTATGTGACACACATCCAACGCTGTGGGAACAGACGGACTAATCTTCATCACACACGGCTGTTCAGCGGACAGTGTGTTGACACCTTAAGGTCTATAAAGCCACTGCGGCACAGCTGTTGGTCCGCTTGTTCATTATAACAATATGTACAGTCAACATTGCTTCGTTTATCTCTCCCTCCTTCTGCTGCTTCCCCCGCCTTCCTTCCTTCCTGTCCACCACCTCCATCACCTCTCTTTCTCTGTCTCTGTCTGTCTGTCTGTCTGTCTCTGTCTCTCTCTGTCTCTCTGGCTCTGTCCGCTGTCTCTCTCTCTCTCTCTCTCTCTCTCTCTCTGGCTCTCTCTCTCTCTCTCTCTCTCTCCTCTCTCTCTCTCTCTCTCTCTCTCTCTCTCTCCGTGCAAATCCTCCTCGGAGTACAGTTAAGTTTTCGGTTTACTCCTTGCTACCACAGATATTCCCAGATGACCACTGGTCAACCGAGCACTAAAAATCATCAGCTGTTCTCCTGTCTAGAAGTCTATCTGCTCATTTTCATTCAAAATATGACCTATCATCCTTTCGGCAGAACGAGCTACCGTGATGTATTTCAAGGCAGGGAGAAGCTTTCATCACCACCAGGAATTCTGACGGGTCTTTATCCGAATGAACTGTCCATAATCGAAAATAACCTCTGACGATGTTCGTCATGCAGGATTTGGTTTTGTAAACTGGAGATTCGGTCAGTCATTATCATAATGATGAAGTAGTTGCGACCGGTTACTTGCTTGCCTCCATTCCTGTTCATTATTCTGCAGGAATATCAAACAAAGCTAGCTTATTTTGGCAAGCAGTTCTAAAACAAAGTAACGGTAATTAATGGCGTAAACGTTATAAGTGTTGATCAAAATCGGCAATGTACGCGCGCGCGCACACACACACATACATACATACATACATACATACATACATACATACATTCATACATACATACATACATACATACATACATACATACATACATACATACATACATACATGCATGGATTAGACTATCGAAAAGGGGGAGGGATAGTGTGAAGGGAAACTATACTACCCCAATCAGAAAAAAGATGTATTTGTCAACACTAATACCAATCTTAACATGTCAATAGATTCAAGCTGTGCACCACATCAAAAGAAGTTGACATTTGAACGATACCACCATAAGGCTCCTTGGCATCTCATACAAGGACCATGTCACCAACAATGAAGTCCGCAGAAGGATCACTCAACAGGTGCGGGACTATGAAGACCTACTGACCACGGCGAAAAAGAGGAAACTCAGATGGTATGGGCACGTAACACGCTCAGAAGGACTTGCAAAGACCATCCTGCAAGGAACAGTCCAGGGGAAGAGAAGACGGGGCAGACAGAGGAGAAAGTGGGCCGACGACATCCGTGATTGGACAGGAGAGGACTTCAGTGTCACCCAGGCACTCGCCCACGACCGTGCTAAGTGGAGCCAGCTGGTCCACCGTTCGTCCACCATGCAGCGCCCCTACGACCCTGGCGGGTTACGGGACCAGTGAACAGTGAACAGTGAGTGAACCATCAGGGCTTCATCAGAATAATCAGTCTTGTTTTTGTCCAATAGATTTTTTTTTTAACCCAGTCATCTTCTTCAACGAACGCTCAGAGAACAACTATTGCTGTCTGTCATATGAGCGAAAATGCGTTGCGCTGCCGTTAAGCGCCTGGCAAGTCAGACCCAGCGCATTCGACTTCGCGTGGGAGAGAATTGTTATCTTTTAAGTCTTTTTAGGGGGAAAAAAGGCAGGAGAATGGACCAAGAAGGCAGAACATAGATAAGAAGGAGGTGACAGGAAAAAAAGGAAAAAGGCAGAAACAAAGACAGGGATAGAAAAGAGGGAATTCCTGGTACAGAATTTCCAGTCTCTCTGTCTGTTTTGTTTAAAGTCTTTTCACACATAGTGTATTTCTTTTTTCTTTTCTTTTTTTTAATCTTTTATTTCGAGGATAATGGAATAAGCACTCATGTGCTTTTTTAAAATCCAGTCCCCGTGTGTATTTTTTCAAATTCTTTTATTTCGAGGATAATGGAATAAGCACTCATGTGCTTTTTTTTCATCCAGTCCCCGTGTGTATTTTTTAAAAATTCTTTTATTTCGAGAATAATGGAATAAGCACTCGTGTGCTTTTTTAACATCCAGTCCCCGTGTGTATGCAGTTTTGTGAATTTTGTCATCAAATTCCCACCGGCACACAATGGCCTACTCTTACGAAAAGTGGAACAGGATTTAACGTGTGCGCAAGATGTTTCCAGACAGTACGGATGCTATTAATACTGACAGTCCCCCCCCCCCCCCCCCCCCCCCCCCCACACCCCTACACCCAGTGGGGGAAAGTAGACAAACTGTTCGTGGCATAATGACGGAACTAGAAGTCCCCTTACATCAAGTTAGGCTTCCGGCTTCTGACTCGGAACCGTAAAGACATGAGGCACGGTTTCTGAATGATCAGGATGCGCGATACTTGGCATGATATTGAACAGCAGAGGCCATATTGGGCCTGTCACCTCGTCAATGTGTGTGTTGTGTGTGTGTGTTACAACAATAACTGACTTTTTTTTTAAACCAATATCTTTATTCATTTACAAAAATTCATAAATGAAATAAATAAATAAATAGGCAAAACGTAAGCAAGCTGACAAACAAACACTACAAGCAGGCGAAATTTAAAAAGAAAAAAAAAACAACCTCAAGTGATTAAAAATATTCAAAATGTCTGAAAACGCAACAAAAAAACAAAACAAAACAAACGACAAAAAGGAAAACACGACAATCAAAAATCCAAATTACCAAAACACCAGGTCTAATGTCACGTGAGGAAAAAACTGTCAGAAACATGTCAACGTGTGTTTTAACAGAGTGGATTTAATCACAGCTGTTGCTTGTACTCGACGGTACATATATTAAATCTTGCTCCATGTTTCTGCATATCTATACTCTGTCGGGGTTTCTGCGCCCTTTTTTGTCATCACATACAAAGAATTTTTGCATTTATCTTCTTTTCTTTTCAAAGAAACTTTAGCTCGACAATATTCTGATTATGTACATTGAATATCAAAGTTATATTAAATCAAAGTTAAGACCTCTATTGACAAGTTATAGGAATAAACGGTTGATTTCCCCTCGGATACACGTTCACTGGTTTCCAGCCAGGTGAATTCCAGAGTGTGTTTTCTGATCATACATCAATCACCTGCAAACGGAATTCAAGAATCTAAAACTCGTGCTCGTGCTATCCCGTAGTCCCGTTGACCGTGGGGGCACCAATAATGATTCTGCAACCAGCTTCCTCCACTCCCCACTGTCCTCTTCTTCCCTCCGCAGGAGAGCAGAGTCTGGATGAAATTCTAAATACACACTCTCTCTCTCTCTCTCTCTCTCTCTCTCTCTCTCTCTCTCTCTCTCTCTCTCTCTCTCTCTCTCTCTCTCTCTCTCTCTCTCTCAGTGTCAATCTGTGTGTGTGGTGTTGTGTGTGTGGTGTGTGTGTTGTGTTAAGCTTTTATTCAGGGAGGCAGGCTGGCTGTATATAAAGCTAGTGTTTGCACACTCCCTATACAAGCTGACGTCACCTCGCAATCACGAGAACCAGGCTGCCATATTGTTTGTAGGAAAAACTCTGACATCGAGCAAATAAAGCCATCAGTTGGTGGTGTACTGATGTACTGAAGGATAAACAAAAACCATAATCATCTATTTTGTCTCGGGAGCAAGGATCAAGACCTCACTTGCTTTGCACATACTAGGCCCCCTGTCTATGCAGTTTACCTTTTGTCATTACGCTGTGAACGGCGGACACAAAATGGCCAAACTCTTCCAAGAAAGCGAACGGTTTTTAAACGTGTCGCCCAAGATGTTCTGCGTGAGTTCGCACACGGGACCTCGGTTTTTAGTCTCATCCGAAAGGCAGACTTAGTTAACCCAGCCCCGGGTATCAATGGCAAGAATTGGAGGGCTAGAAAACATTTATCACAAAAAAGCAAAAAATAAACAAACAACACACACACTCACTCTCTCTCTCTCTCTCTCTCTCTCTCTCTCTCTCTCTCTCTCTCTCTCTCTCTCTCTCTCTCTCTCACACACACACACACACACACACACACACACACACACACACACACACACACACACACACACAAGAAAATAACAGATTAGAAAAGTAAAAGAAGAAACATAAGCACCTCAACACGCACCACAAAACCAAATCATAATCCCAAACGACAGCGCGAACGCAGATTTTTTTTCGGGTTTCAAATCTTCTTGGAACAGACTATACCTATACTGTTGATAGTGGCTGTGCCAAGAAGAGTAGAAGCAGAAAGGGGGAGGGGATGGCGGGGGAGCGGAGGAGGGGGGGGGGAGGGACTTTGAACAGTTCGATAGACTGGGTTCGATCTGGCTCGTCAGCTAATCGGCTGGGCAACATCTTTCTCACATCCATCACCTCAACAGATGACAATGGGCTGGATGATAAGAGGCATGTTCTTTCGAGGTTTTTACCTGCTTGCTGCGTAGCTTTTAAATAACCACGCTCAGCGGAAAAGAGAGGAGAGAGAGAGAGAGAGAGAGAGAGAGAGAGAGAGAGAGAGAGAGAGAGAGAGAGAGAGAGAGAGAGAGATACAGACACACAGCGACACAAAGAGAGAGACAGAGAGAGAGAGCGACAAAGAGAGACACACAGAGAGAGACAGAGACAGACAGACACAGACAGACAACGACACAAAGAGAGAGAGAGAGCGACAAAGAGAGAGACAGAGAGACAGACAGAGTAAAGTAGTTTCTTGCCATTGGCATAACAGTCCTACTGGCAAGGAGCACAAAATAAAACTCCTGTATTCGAGACATGACATGGCACGAGGAATAAAATCTGACGAGGTGACAGCCCCAATACGGCCTAGGTGTTTGGCGGGGCTATAAACAACAGGATTGGATTGGACTGACACTAGGAACTAAAATCAAACAAACAAAAATAATCACAATTATTAAAGAAGAAAGAAAACGGAAACAATGGGGAAAAAAGAAATAACAAAAAGTCGGGATGTGGGGGTTTGGGGGGGGGGGGGGGGGGAGATAGAGACAGACAGACAGACAGGCAAAGAGACAGACAAAAACAGAGAGAAAACAGACATACACAGATAAATAGATCGACAGCGCAATGGGTGTGGTGTGTGTGGTGTGTGTGTGTGTGTGTGTGTGGTGTGTGTGTGTGTGTGTGTGTGTGTGTGTGTGTGTGTGTGTGTGTGTGTGTGTGTGTGTGTGGTGTGTGTGCGTGCGTGCGCGCGCGCGCGCGCGCGTGCGTGCGTGCGTGCGTGCATGTGTTCGTGCGTGCATGTGTTCTTGCGTGCGTGTGTGTGTATTTGTCTGTGCCTGCAAGCATGCTCGCGCGCGTGCGTGTGTTTGTGTGTGTGTGTGTGTGTGTGTGTGTGTGTGTGTGTGTGTGTGTGTGTGTGTGTGTGTGTGTGTGTGTGTGTGTGTGTGTGTGTGTGTGTGTTTCTGTAAAGGAAAAAATCAATATGTTCAGTTTATCAGTCAAAATATTCATATTTAAAATGGATATGAGCTTTGTCCCCAACTGGCTCTTACACACACACACACACACACACACACACACACACACATGTACACACACACATGTACACACACACAACACACACACACACACACACACACATGTACACACACACACACGTACACACACAAACGCACACATACATACAGACCCCCATCCACCCACCTCCACCCAACACACACACACATACAATACCACACCACCCCCACCACACCACCCCCATCCCCCATCCACACACACACTCCACACACACCTTACCCTCCCCCACCCCCATATCACCCCCCACACACACACACACACACTCCGCAACCCTTACCCTCCATCCACACACCCACACACTCCACACTCCCACACACACACACACACACACACACACACACACACACACACACACACACAAACAAACACACACTAATACATACACACACACACACACACACACACACACACACACACACACACACACACACACACACACACACACATACATAACATACATACATACACACACAACTGCCTTCACCCCCACACACCACAGACTCTCACACTTCTCACACGGAGAAAAGCAGAAAACGATCACCAACACAGACTACTAATGCATAATACACTCTACAAGCTTATCAATGGCCTACCAAAGCCATGGTCTCTCCAAGGAGGGAAAGACAACCCACTGCAGCTGCCACCAACGTCGACAGGTGGCAGCACCCATCTCTTCGCATGGTCACATGACATGTGAGCATATAATATTATTATTTTTTTGTTGTTTTGGGGGAGTTTTTTTCAACAAAGGTCCTGGCATTTTGTGAAAAGGACATTTTTCTTTTCTATACTTTGTTTTGAAAACTGACACGTCTGTCTGTCCCTCGGTCTGTCTTGTCAGTCTGTGTGTAACTCTCTCTTTCTCTGTCTCTCTCTCTGTCTCTCTCTCTCTCTGTCTCTCTGTTTGTGTGTGTGTGTGTGTGTATGAGTGTCCGTGTGTCCGTGTGTGTTCGTGTGCGTGTGCGTGTGTGTATGTCTGTCTGTATGTCTGACTGCGTGTGTATCGGTGTCTCTGCGTGTGTGTGTGTGTCTGCCTGCCTGTCTGCATGTCAAAGTCTGTCTCGGACACATAAATCTCTTTTCTCATGCTGCCCTTTCACCTTGCCACATGGATCTAATACCCGCCCACCCACACCACTGTCCAAACAGAATATTACGTAGCAAGCACAGAAAAAAAGGGTCAGCAGCTGTAGCAATAACAAAAGCCACAAAATAGCAACAGCAACAACAACGCCACCACCACCAACAACAAAAGGACATAATGATTGACAACTCTCATGAAAGATAGACATCAGCCACTCACTCCAACACAAAAATGCTCCCTAAAAATCCAAAATAAGAAAAAGAAGGAGGAAGAGGAGGTGGTGGTGGTGGTGGTGGTGAAGAAGAAGAAGGAGGAGGAGGAGGAGGAGGAGCAGAAGAAGAGTAGGAAGAAGAAGAGTAACAAGAGCTGCTTGGTAATAATGGTTGGTTAATACAGTCCCTATTATTGGACAGTTCAACTGGGGTTCTAATATAATCAAAGAAAGAAAAGAAAGGTACTTCACAGCAGTCCATTTTTCTGCAATAAAGTGTCATTTGTATAGTGCCACTCAAACACACAAACACAACAGAGGCGAAGAGAGAGAGAGAGAGAGAGAGAGAGAGAGAGAGAGAGAGAGAGAGAGAGACTTTGAAAACTTTTTATTCAAAGAGGGTAATAGAACAAGCAGCAGTTGTTGTAGCTGTTTTTTTTTACATCCAGCCCTCTGGCAAAAAAGAGAGACAGACAGAGAGACAGATGAAGATCGAGACAAACTGACAAACAAGTAGGCATTATTTGTCTTTAAATTTATTTAAATAGACAAATATAGGGACAGAAGATGATTAACTGACACTGACACACTGAATCGAACACACACACACACACACACACACACACAGGGTCGCGCAAAAAACAAACTCAATGACAATAAATTTTTAAAACAATTTTTTTTAAAGAATGAAGAAAAAGGAGAAGAGACCTGAAAGAAAGAAAAAGAAAAGAATGAAATGGAAAATCCTTTCTTTGACATTTTGCCTGTTTGGACAAACTAACACAGAAAGTTCGACCCTTTTTTTCCCGTAAAGGACAAACACAAGTGACTGTAGTCTAATGCTTCGAAAAAGGAAAAAGAAAAGAAAAAAGAATCCTACGAACATATGACCGAATTGATTTTTTATCGCAAGCAGTCGGAATGTAGGTGAGAGGAGAGGGAGGCACTAAGAGGCTTCATTCATTCATTCATTTTGTTCTCTTATTTCGAAGATAATAAAACAAGCATTTAATTGCTTTTTTGTACATTCTGTCCCCCTATGCATGCGGTTTTGTAAATTATGCCATCCGTTCCCATCAGCTTTCTTTTTACATCCTGTCCCCGTATGCATGCGGTTTTGTAAATTATGCTATCCATTCCCACCGGCGCAAATGGCACACTTTTCCAGAAAGTAGAACACGTTTTCATGTGTGCGCAAGATGTCCTGCGTGCGTTTTCTCACGGGACCTCGGTTTATAGTCTCATCGGAAGGACTTTCAGGGGGAGTGAAATCTGTACTGATGTTAATTGCAGGGGGTAAATCTCATCAACAGGCGCTTCGGGCTGTGGCTCGAACCCGGGCATCAGATCGTGACACGCAACGCTATAGCCACCAGGCTATCCCGTTTCCAGGTTGTGCGTGCGTGCGTGGTGTGTGTGTGTGTGTGTGTGTGTAGAGAGAGAGAGAGAGAGAGAGAAGACAGAAGAGACAGACAGACAGACAGAAGATGGGGGGGGGGGGGGGAGAGGCAGACAGACAGACAGCTACAAAAGAGAGAGAGAACAAAATTATATTTTCTGAGGGTAATAGAATAAGAACAAAACAAACTTTTTTTTTTACATCCAGCCCTCGGGGAAAAGAGAGAGAGAGAGAGAGAGAGAGAGAGAGGAGAGAGAGAGAGAGAGAGAGACAGACAGACAGACAGACAGAGAAAGAAAGACAGACAGAGAAAGACGGACAGACAGATTAAACAGATACAGAGAGAGGTCGGCAGCGTGAAGAGACTGAGGAAATGCAGAGAATGGATAAATCAAACTGCTCGTCATGGTTCAAATGTTTACATAAGTAGGGCAAGCGTGTCTATGATTTAGTGAACCTTGCCCATAGGGCGTTCTTGTCACCAGGTATATATAAACATCCTGTGTGTATGTGTGTGTGTGTGTAGCCTATGGGACAATGCTAAGGACATGTTTTGGGCGATATTATCTTACTGAGTTATAAAGGTTGCAAACATTGCCCCATTGTTTTCTGTGTTTTCTAAAAATGAAATTGTTTTTAAAAATCTCTTGTCAATGTTTTTAACAATTTTCTTTCTTTTGATTAAAAAAAAAAGAAAAAAGAAACCTGTATGTTTAGGTATCAGACTGACCCTAAATATCTTGATTTAAAACTGGATTTTCGGAGCGATAGAAGAAGAAGAAGCGGGGAAAATTAAAACCCTTTTGCTTTTTTTTTTTACCCTCCTTTTTGTGTAGTTTGTGAAGCTCACCGGCTGTGATTTTCTATATGTGAATGTGACCGTTTTAATTCCACTATGAAGGTAGCCACATTATGTCTTGGTGATAAATCACACAGTCCTCAATTCTCTTTCACTTCCTATCAATGATATCGATTGTTTTTTTTCAAACAAAAAAGATCTCCCAGGGAGAAGTATTCTGAGATAAAGTTTGGCTTTGCTGACTCACTGTAGATGTTATCTGCCATTGTACAGTTATTGCCTTCACGGGACTTTGTTGTTGTAACATGCTGTTGGTGTTCTGGGTACCAGTGAAAAGGGAAATATTAGCTTTTGTTATCGCGACAAATCTGCTGTCTATGGAAAAAGTAAGAAAGAAAAGCCTGTGGTGTTAAAATTTATTCTACACACACACACGCATGCATGCACCGAGAGAGAGAGAGAGAGAGAGAGGGGGGGGGGGGGGGGGAGGCCGGGGGACAAAGGATTTTGAGACTGGCAAGTAACACTGACACTAGAAGTTAACACAATTTTCGCATAAACTGCATATAAGCCATGAATTTCAAAGTTCCCGTAGCATCATGAAACTACGTAGCTGATGTCGTCAATATAGCCTATATTATGGGGTATTCCACTAGGTGTGAAACCTTGATAAAACCCGAATCAGGAAATTACACAGTGCATGTCCTGTGTCGGTACAATGAGGGTAGTGGCCGGAGAGATATCCTTAAGGATTGGCATTTGGTCAGTTGAATATATTGACATAAATCATTAAGGTAAACGGGCAATTCTATAACTATGTAAAGTAGTAAACTCAGTGAACCGCCAGTTTCCTGAAAGGTCACGCGTTTTTTGAGAATTGACCTCCCTGCGTCTGCATGACCACTTTTGAACGTTTGCCTTCAAGTTCAGAGTACATATCCCTGGCAAAGTTCCATGCAGAGGTCCTATCCCCCAACGACCAAATCATTCAGAGGACTGAGAGGAGTGAAGTGTGTGGTAGGACTATCATAAGTTTACTTCTTGTCCTGTCAAAGGTATGCTTGTATTTTTGTGATGACACTCTTCTTGAATAAATTCTGTTGAAACCAACCCTGTTGTGTGTTTTGAGTGCAAGTTCCAATTGCATAACCACCATGCCGAGCAAGTCCCAGATGTATGGTCAGTACTCCCTGTTCGGTACTCGACACATCAGCGACAGGAATTAGGGAATCTTTAACAAGAATATTATTGTAAACCTGTCTTCTGTATGTGTGTATATATTATAGGAAGAGGAGCCAGCACTAGAAGATGGGCTTAGGAGATCGTTAAGACTCCTGCCCTTAGTTCACCATGTGCCATCCATGTTCAAAGCTGCAGATCTATTAGAACCATTAGAATCAGAACCTCCATCGCCTTAACCCACTCTTCTGTTACGTCTTTCAAATGACCGGAGTCCTCAAATCAGTATTTCATTTGTAAAATAGCACCAACATCAACTGAAACTGCCACAGAAGTACTTTGTTCTGGGTTTGGTTCTTTGTTTTTTGTGTTCAAATGTTGCTATTGGGGTTTTTTGGGGGGTTGGGGGTGGAGGGGGGTGGTTAATGGTGCAGGGGATATTGCTTTTTACTGCAACAGGTAGTATCATGTTGCAATGGCCAAACTCCAAACGCAACATGCAGTATATATTATGATACATGTGTCAAATGTTTTATTTCTAAGTCTGAGTATCAGATCTGAAATCAGTCACCAAACAAACTTCTAAACCGGAAAAAGAAACAAGTGGACAGATCGAAACTGAGAGACATACAGACAGACAGAGACGGAAAGAGACCGAAAGAGAGAGGAACAAGAGAGGGTTAGGAAGTGAAGCATAACAATGTACAGCAAATAGGAGTATATCTTAGGGAGAAACCTCACACACACACATTTACACACACACACACGGAACACGGATATGAAGTTGGTATAATTACTTGGCCAAAAAATGTTCCAGTTGAAAGCATTTGTACTTAGGTGTTAGCCAACTTCCTCTTCGTCTGTTCTGAGAAAGAAATCGGTTTTACCTACCATTGTTCGTGGGCAAACGGCCCACATGTACATTCAAACCAAAGTCTGGTCATTGCTCATTGCAACTTCTTACAGCGTGTCGCAGAATCCGGGGGAGGCGAGAGAGGGGGGGGGGGGGGGGGTCTTTTTTATGTGTTTGTTTTGTTTTGTTTTTTGGTGTGGCGTTTCCTTGACTTGAGGCAACTTGACGTGACTGTGACGTCAAACCAGGATACTGTTCAAAATGAGTGGCCTTCAACGCTTTACAGAAACCTCTCTCTCTCTCTCTCTCTCCGAAGGCTGGATGTAAAAACGTCTTGTGCTTATTCTATTACCCTCAGAAAATAAAATTTCGTTCTCTCTGTCTGTCTTTTGGTGTGTGTGTGTGTGTGTGTGGATGTAAAAACGTCTTGTCCTTATTCTATTACCCTAAGAAAATAAAATTTCGCTCTCTCTGTCTGTCTTGTGTGTGTGTGTGTGTGTGTGTGTCTCGATGTAAAAAGAAGTCTTGGGCTTATTCTATTACCCTCAGAGGGAAAAAATTCTCTCTCTCTCTCTCTCTCTCTCTCTCTCTCTCTCTCTTCTCTCTCTCTCTTAAACTTTTGCGCTCTTTTCTTATCCCTACTTTGGGCCTGAACGTGTTAACACATTCATTGTTTATTTACTAGATTTGGAAAAACAGATTTGGTCTCCTTCCATCCTCTCCCTTCTACAAAGAGGAGGGAGATATTGACATTCCGCACACAGGTTCTTTTTTTAAATCCTCACATTGTTGATACTGTGTTGAAATCCCCTATATACTGCTCATCTTTGTCACCTAGAAATCTATACTGAGGATTTTGCTTTTGGGGGGGGGGGGGGGGTGTAAGAATGCATTGTTACTTTTGTACCTGAAAGTGAAACAGTCCTTTGACATAGCTAACTTTTTTTCCAGCTGATTTTATCATCATGGATCGCTTTATCGAAATAAATCAGCCCCTGTCTTTTTTAATTGAGGTTTTTTATTGCTTTATCTGTTTGTTTGTTTATCACTTATTAATGTTATTTTGCAAAAGTTTAGGAGCAGATTTCAGCTGTGTAAAGAAAGATTTGTTTCATGTATCAAAGTTTTTAAAAAATTATATAAACCTTTATTCGTATATCTTTACGTCGTTGTTCTGTTCCTAATGAAACTACTGATTGATGGTGTTACCGTAGAGCAAGAAATGGCATTAGTGCTCTTTGATATACGTGTTCATTTTCGCCAACAGAAATCTGCTTCATCACTTCAAAAACAAAAGGCACGCTTACATCCTTCTTCCTGGCTTTCCAGCCATTAGGATCACCTTAAAGTGCTATATTGACTTTGTTCAATCAACGTGTTTACATTCTAACTTTATGTTACTCGCGGATACTATTTTGACCAGAAAATAAAACGGACCGAAATCAACCGTGAACGCAATGAAAACTTGACAGTGTGACATTTTTTTCTTCTGCAGTGTTTGTAAATTAAGTCTTGTTTACCTCCAAAGGTTTTTGAACCTGTTTTCCGATTTACAGTAATGCTGCCTTTTAGAAATTCATTCTAGCGTTTGAAATTCTATGTTTTGAATATCACTAAAGGAGGAGTTCCAATGCTCTCTGCAAGAAAAAAAAACATTGTTATTTTCATAGACAATCTTAAGATTGTAGCTTGGAACTTTCAAGAGTTTTTCAGTTGCAGAATGGAGGATACAAATGACTGATTGATGGATAACGTGTTGAATGGGAGAGATGTTTTGGAAACGCTTTGTCAAAGTTGTGGTAGGCAAAAGTTGCTGGCGGCGATATTTGAAGGGGAGCTGGCGGTGTCCCGCAAGTAAATCTGTACAATCAGAAGTATCCCTTTTAAACAGTCTGTGCTGAACTGTTCTGCACTGTCTGTAATCACAGGCTGTGTGCTGAGGAAACTATAGTCAGAACGGTTGCAGCAACCTAATCCTCACCAAACAATCCTCAGTCATGCAGTGCTTTCTCTAGGAGACGAGTTACAAGAGACTCAACAATCTATGTCTTAACTCTAGAAAGGTCCTACGACATTACAGGTGGTTTGAATCTTCTTAGAAAGTGTTTAACTAAAGGTTAGAATCCACAACAAAACTCAAGTTACATTAATCTAATCTTTATGTCACCAAAGTAATAATGGAGTCTGCAGTTCTTCCTTGGTGAGGTACGATTTAAGAGACACGACAGATTACAAGAAAGGGCATAGGACACTTACTGGTACATTAATAACCCATAGAAAGTGTTTGATCAACACCAGTAGTAACGTATTTTACTACTTGTTGGAATGAATGTTTATCCAGTGCCCTTAATGTTTGTAGAGTCAGAGCTAAATCAATTTGAGCCAAGAAAAGCAAACGGCTGTGATTTCATTTTTTATCGGTATAGTATTGTATTTATTGTATTGCATTGCACAGCACAGCATCAGACTGCGCACTGTATTGTGTGATGTGGTTTGGTGTGGTGTGGTGTGGAATGTTGTGGTGTGGTGTAGTCTTGTGCTGTGCTCTGCTGAATAGATGGATGGATAGATTTATGGATGGAATTGGGAGATACTTTCCACGGGTAGTACACATCCTGTCAATACAGAGCCATCTGTCCCGTTATGGCTTTTGTGTGTGTGTGTGTGTGTGTGTGTGTGTGTGTGTGTGTGTGTGTGTGTGTGTGTGCATTTCTTTGCCTAAGAAAGCTGTTTTCTTATATACAGTATTTTGCAATAGTGAACTCTCTTGTTGTTGTGAGTTCTTTTATGTGTGCTAAATGCAAGTGTTACGTGGGATTTCGAGTTAGCATCTCATAATAATTCTAGCATCCCTACCACAATTCATGGCGCAGTGGAAAGGGGACATTTCCAGTTTTCGACGAATAGGCCTTGCCACTTATCGCTTTCTGCAAGGGTACGCTACCGTTAGATCACCGATTCATTGTCATTCAATACAGATGCAGATGTGGATTCAGTTTACATTCTACTCTTCCATTGAACGCCTCAAGTTGAAAGCAGTGACATATTTATGTAACCTTTAGACTTTGCTCCATAGTGTGTAACATGATGCAGCATTACACGTGACCATTTGTGTATGAAACACAAATACATGAATTAGCCACACACTGAGTTTTTTCTCTGTTGAAGCTACAATCTAACTGTACCCCTTCTCTGAACTGGAAAAGGCTAGCGCTCTATCGGTATGGATTCAGCGTTGCTTTTTTATGACCCATGACCAATAAACATGGCCCTTTGACGCGTTATGACTACTGACGTCAATTTATGCTAATGAATGCTCGCAGATGTGGTTCACACAAGCAGGCGGCCACAGTCACGTGTAGGCAAGCGCGCACACAAGCACGTAGGAAGAAATGCATACGCGCGCGCGCACACACACACACACACACACGCACACTGTTTACGGCAGCTGCACAGTGGATGGGACACAGATCTGTCAGTGTGTCAGCTATGAACGCCCACGATCAATCTATACAACGTAGAAGTCTGCCCTCTGTATTGTTGGCCAATGTTATTCTGAGTGTATTCAGTCCCCATCTGGACAGTTGGCCATACACTATAGAACAAGAACAATCACAGTTGGCCATACACTATAGAACAATCACAGTTGGCCATACACTACAGAACAACAGAACAATCTATGATATAAAAAGAAAAGACACCGCTATTTTCAACTTTTAAACTGTAAACTAAACCTATGATTACAAGTATACAAATAATATTTTGTTTATGTCGGTGTGAACTCCAGAGCAGCATAAAAAATAACACTAGTTGGGAACTGTAAACCTAAAAATAACAGACATTTAAAGTATTTCAAACTGTGAAAACACCAAAGAAAAAGATACACCATTTGTGTAGTTCAAACTGTTGCGCCATACTAGTCAAACATTAAAAGAATATTGCTTTCATAATTAAGGCAGAGTACTATTTGTTAAGGTTTTGCATCATTTATTGCACAGTGACTTTGATATGTAGACCTGCTGAAAGGGTCGGCGCCAATTCGTAGTAGTGATTTATCATATTCGTGGCCATTGTTACCAATCATAAGATACATACATACACCTGAAGTTGATTGTGTGTGTGTGGGTGTGTGTGTGTGTGGATTACCTCATCTCGTGTATGTGTGTGTGTGTGTGTGTGTGTGTGTGTGTGCGCGCGCGCGCCTACGTGGGTGCGTGCGTGTGTGTGTGTTTTCGGAGACTGCCTCCTCATTAATGATCATAGACAGTCCTGTTTGTCTGTGCAGTCGCACATGTATGCCCACGTCCAGACAGCGCACTAGTAAAGTACTCGTAGACTATGGCTCACAACAAGCCTTGTACTGTGCGCAAGTGTCTGTGAGGACACCATGACTGTTCAGCCAATAATTATGTATTCCGTTGGTTCTAGAACAATGATAATTTGACCAACAAGTGTGAGCTATCCTCTGTATGTGATTCTCAATGCTTAAAGGCTGCTAAACCCTCTCTGTGTATTTGGGGTTTCTCCCGCCCATTCATGCCATATCTTTGCGTGGATACCACCAGCTCCTCTCTCTCTCTCTCTCATCCTCTCTCTCTCTCTCTCTCTCTCTCTCTCTGTATGCGTGTGTGAGTGTGCAAATGCTTTTACATATGTTTTCAATGAACACAATTGCTATGTGTTTAAATAAAGTCACAAAAACTGTCAAATTTTAGGCAAATCCCTTCAATTTACTTTTCTTTTTTAATGTTCTGCACTTCTCTCTCTCTCAATGTCTCTTTGTTTTTGCTCTTTTGAAATTTTATCTTTGTTAATTAACTTTTCCATTCTTTTTGTTTTCTTTTTGGTCTCGTTCATGTAATAATTATGGTTTAGAAGAAAGCTAAATATGTTTTGGTACACATTTGACCTTTTTCATGTCAGCAAAAAATAAATTGTTAAATGTAAATTTAAAAGAGTTACTCATTTCAAGGCAGATTTCACTGAGGTCTTGAGTGTTTTGTGAGCGGGTTGGTTGGTAGGTTTTGTTGTTGTTGTTGTTGTTGTTGTTAGCTTGGGTTTTTTGTTGTTGCTGCTGTTGTTGGGGGTAGGGGGGGTTATTACGTAAGTGTTGTTTTTCTTGCTGGGCTCGGCTCCTATGAGCTGATACTGCCAAGCACCGAAATAAAAAGATACTATCAAGCGCCCGTTATAGTGATAAAAACTTACATCAACAACAACCAAAAGAAAAAAAACCCACTCATCTTGGTATATCATGCATAGATTTTCATTGCCAGTATCATTATAAACAGTCACAGTTGATAACTTTCTAGGACACACTCACATGACATACAAGACTCGATGCATGTGAAGATAACTTTCTAAAACACACTCGCACAAGCAAGACTGGATGCCTGTGAAGGTGTTCTGCGCCATTTGACAGGAACCCTGTGGGCCAGGTGGGATTGGGGTGATTTCAAAATAGCCGTGATTCTGCGGTTCGATTACCGAGTGTGACAGCCCTGGAGGTGTTGCGTGAACTGCATGCACCTGATCGTTTTGAGCAGGTAACAGGGAGGGGAGGGGGGGGGCAATGTCAGTCTTCAAAAGGTGCTTGAGAGATTTTTTTCGGTTTCTTTTTATCCTGTTAAAAGGTTGGAGAGCTAATTTTGAATTTCGAATTAGCGATTTGAAACGGGAAAAAAAACAAAAACTTTGTGTGTGTGTGTGGTGGGGGGGGGGGGGGGGGGGGGGGGGAGGAGGGGGGGGGGAGGTGGAGGGGGCGTGTGCGTGGGTGTGTGGGTGCGAGCGTGGGTGAGTGGTGCGGTGGGTGGGTGCAGGACTTGGATTGAATGTTCATACATCGCTCTTCTCTCTCTCTCTCCTCTCCTCTCTCTCTCTCTCTCTCTCTCCAGTCAACGGATTAAAAGCCCTCGATGCAAACACACAAACAACACACACACACACTTGCAACACAACCCACTGGAAAGAGCGGGGGTGGACTGAAGGGCAGGTAGACAGACAACAAGACAGACAGACACATGATTTAAAACGAAGGGGCAGAAATAGATCATGCACAAGGACTTCAACACATATGCACTCACATGTATCGAGTGCATCACATATTAATCCTAAGGACCAAAGTTTGTCATGTTGGAGTGAAAAAGAATTGCTCGAACGCGGTGTACTCTTAAAATAAACGGGACCGTTATTTTCACCGTGCAGTAAATCCAATACCAATGCTGAGACAGGTCGCAAAATTTACTACAGCTCTTACTGCTGAAGAGGGCTTTAGCTTGAAGAAGGAACAAGCACTGTGAATGATAGACAATTGACCATGTTTCCCCGCTGACAAGAGGGAGTGTTCATATACAGTTGTGCTTGTATTTGTAATAAGTCATCGCGTCCCGCCGTTATCACGTTGTTTCTTTTTTTTTCCCGTCTGCTCCCCCCCCCCCCCCCCCCCCCTTACTCTACGTCCCAGCCAAGAATACAATGGGACTGATTTACAACATTGTACGATATTTTCAAAACCTGTATTGGGGCTGTGCACGCTGACTGATTTTCCTATTATGAGAGATAAGTAGTTGTTTGTAAAGGTGTAGTTGACAATTTCATAATCATAGGCATCCTTCAGTCTCCGAAGACTATGGAGTTGCGCTCTAGCTGTTAATTTTGGTACAGCCACGGTTGTGGCTGGCCAGTTCGACACGGGAATGACAGTCCCTTATGGCAGAGGACACAGATGAAGTCTGATGGTGGTCTTCACAATTTAACCATGAAAATAGTATCAGAATCATCATTTTCTTTATATAAAAATAATAAGATCGAGTTGACACTGTTAACACAGATACACATGGATCTAGCTCTCCTTGTTTTTGTTTTATTTCGTTTGCTTTTATCGAAAAACGCGTACAACGACTGGTCGTGCGTTTTCTGCAGCCAAACAAATCATTAATTTTTAGTAACAAAAACAAAACACACAAAAACTTAAGCATAATTATTGTTTTCATGATAAAAATTACATTCTTTTCCATATGTAATTTGGGTTTTTTTTCCTAGTAAAATCATTGTGTTGTGATGCGGTTTAAACACATATTACTTATCCACAGACCAAAAAAACAAAGCTCAAGTCATCCCCAAAACAGGCCGAATTCTAGAACTACTGTTGTACTTTAGAATGAAGTTTCTCCTTTCAAGGTTGAAAGAAGAAGTTTTCCCCATAGTGAAAACCCTCGGGCAGACACAAGAACATCAGGAAATCAATCCGTTACTTGACAGCACACAATTTCTCTTTCTGACAGCAGAGACAGGAGTGTCCACACAGCCATTATTTCATACTGTCCAGTGTGAAGTCTTTCTGCCCTCTTCACCGGTCACACCTGTCTTTCCCCCTTGTCCCCCCACTTAAAGAAAGTGAAATATACATTGCTCAACACCCCAGTGAGCTTTCCGAGAACTAAAGAAAATTCTGTCTTATTCTCGGTCGTATTTCTGTCTTCATTGCGTGACGCATTTCTGTCTTCATTGCGTGACGCATTTCTGTCTTTATTGTCTGACGCATTTCTGTCTTCATTGCGTGACGCATTTCTGACTTCTCTAGCCGACGCATTTCTGTCTTTATTGTCTGACGCATTGCTGTCTTTATTGTCTGACGCATTTCTGTCTTTATTGTCTGACGCATTGCTGTCTTCATTGTCTGACGCATTTCTGTCTTTATTGTCTGACGCATTTCTGTCTTTCATTGTGTGACATTTCTCTCTCTCTCTCTCGCATTGTCAGGAATATTGATTTTTTTACTGTTTAACTCATTTTTTTGTCTTTTTCGATTCATTTCTGTTTTATTTCTGACGATTTGTGAATTCACACATTTAACACATGTCTGCCTGTCGGGTATAACTCTGTGTGACGTGTTTCTTTTCGGGTGTGTCTCTGTCTTGTCTCTTACGCTTCTGTCATAACGTCTGACGTAATTTTGTCGTGTACGATTAGATCTAGTGCCCGATGTATTTATATCGTCATTTCTAGGTAACTATTTGTGTCATTCCTACGGCATGTTTTGGACATATTTCTGTCATAACTGACGTATTTCTTTCACTTTTTGCTTTCCTTCCGCATACAAGTTTGTCTTTCTGTTTCAACGGCCAGGATTTAAGCAAGAGGGACTGGTGAAGAAAGTTTTGTGATGATGTGAGACATAGAATACAGAGAGAGAGAGAGACAGACAGACAGACAGACAGACAGACAGACACAGTGGATATAGGAAGGAGGGATAGGGGGGGGGGGGGGGGGGGGGTTAGTGTTGGGAAAGTGGACGCAGGCAAACGGTCTTTCATGTAGCAGTTGACAGACAGTAGATGTATCCTTGTCAACCAGGAACAAAGCGACACGTCATCAAAGGAAACGTCCGTCAAAACGACAGCCTTGACAACGTCATGCTTCTGGCCAAAAGCACAGGGTTAAGCCCAGATTAGGAGAAGGAAGAGGAGAGAAGGAGTAAGAAAGAGGAGAAGATGGAAGGGGGAAGGAGGAAGAATGAGGGGGAGAGGAGGAAAAGAACGAGAACAGGTACAAGAAGAACAAGAAAAAGAACAAGAGCAAAAAGAACAGCAAGCGGGAGATGAAGAAGAGCAAGAGGAGAAAGAAGAAGAACGATAACTACTGCTGCTGCTGCTGGTGCTGCTGCTGCTGCTGCTGCTGCTGCTGTAGCTGATGATGCTACTACAACTGCTGCTGCTACTTCTACAACTGCTGCAGCTACTACTACTTCTTCTACTGGTGTTGCGCTGCTGCTACAAAATGAAGAGAAAAAAAGAATGGCTACTAAACTACTTTCATTCATTATCCTATTCCTCATCCTCCTCATTCTACTACTACTTCTCGAAAAGAAGATGATAACGTCGACTACGCTGATAATCACGATAAAGACGATTAGCCGTCACATCATCATGGTGGTGGTGGTGGTGACGTTAGCGACGGTGACGATGATGATAGTGATGATGGTGATAGGAAGGAGAAGGGAGGAACGCTGAATGGAAGTAATTATACATCATTATGGAGCTTCCAAATAATGATAGCTGCACTGCCTACGCTCCCTCCTAGTTATTTCCACTGACTTCCCTACCCTCCTGGTAGCTTGTGTATGTGACTGTCTGTCTGTCTGTCTGTCTGTCTGTCTGTGCCACCTTTGATTTTTTTAAAGTTTATTATCGTGACACAGTTGATTTCTGTACAATCTGTCTTTGGTTTATCGAGACTCATAGGGACAGCGTTGATTTTTCTAGAGTCTGTTATAGGGACCACGTTGATTTTTCTAGAGTCTGCCATAGGGACACCGTTGATTTTTCTAGTGCCATACAGACCATGTTCATTTTTCCATAATCTGCCATACAGGCAATGTTCATTTTTCCATAATCTGCCATACAGACAATGTTCATTTTTCCATAATCTGCCATACAGACAATGTTCATTTTTCCATAATCTGCCATACAGACAATGTTCATTTTTCCATAATCTGCCATACAGACAATGTTATTTTTTCCATAATCTGCCACACAGGCAATGTTCATTTTTCCATAATCTGCCACGCAGACAATGTTCATTTTTCCATAATCTGCCACGCAGACAATGTTCATTTTTCCATAATCTGCCACGCAATGTTCATTTTTCCATAATCTGCCACGCAGACAATGTTCATTTTTCCATAATCTGCCATACAGGCAATGTTCATTAATTTTTTCCATAATCTGCCGTACAAACAATGTTCATTTTTCCATAATCTGCCATAGGGGGGCACCCTTGATTTTGCTAGTCTGCCATTGGGAAACATCATCGATTTTCAGGACTGTTATTGTGACAGCTGATGTTTCTACATACTGTCATTTTAACGGTTGATTTTTGGAGACTTGGTCAGTGTATCAAATTGTTCCTAAATCTCATACTTGTTTCAGTTTTGTGATGTGTGTGTGTGTGTGTGTATGTGTGTGTGTTGTTGTGTGTGTTGATGTAGTTGTTCGTGTGCGCCG
>CM054134.1:50535250-50537750 GCA_028751875.1 Rapana venosa
CTGTATCCTACATTGGTGATCGTGTTGAAGGTTCACAGGTTCCCAGGCCCTTTGACTTATACGTAGTTTATAATATATTGTATTCAAACATCTCTCTCTCTCTGTCTCTGTCTCTGTCTTTCTCTCTCTCTCTCTGCCTCTCTCTCTCTCTTCTCTCTCTCTCTCTCTCTCTCTCTCTCTCTCTCTCTCCCCTCTCTCTCTCTCTCTCTGCTGACTCCACTCTCCCAAAAGTCTTTCGGATGAGACCATAAACCGAGGTTCCGTGTGCGAACGCACGTAAAAAACATCTTGCGCACACGTTAAAACCCGTTCCGCTTTTCAGAAGAGTAGGCCATTGTATGTCGGTGGGAACGGATGACAAAATTTACAAAACTGCATACACACGGGGACTGGATGAATAAAAAGCACATGAGTGCTTATTCCATTATCCTCGATATAAAAGAATGAATAAAAAAAATCAATAATAAATAATCTCTCTCTCTCTCCTCTCTCTCTCCTCTCTCTCTCTCTCTCTCTCTCCTCTCTCTCTCTCATCCCTCTCTCTCTCCCTCTCTCTCCCCCCTCTCCCCCCCCCCCCCCCTCTCTCTCTCTCTCTCTCTCTCTCCTCTCCTCCCCCTCTCTCTGATTTATTTATTTCATTATTTGTTCATTTATTATAGTTATGTTTGATTCTTTTATTTCGATGATACTGAGGAGAGAAAAAAAGCACTCTTGTGCTTGGTTTTGTTTGGTTGTTGTTTTTTCCACCATCCAATACCTGTGTGTGCAGGCGGTTTTTGTGTGTAAACTTTGTCAACCGTTCCCACAGCCACAAATGGCCTTCTTTTCCAAAAGGCGTTGTGTGTGTGTGTGTGTGTGTGTGTGTGTGTGTGTGTGTGTGTGTGTGTGTGTGTGTGGTGTGTGTGTGTTTGGTGCTGCGTGTGTGTGTGGTGTGTGTGTGTGTGTGTGTATGTGTGTGTGTGGTGTGGTGTGTGTGTGTGTGTGTGTGGTGTGTGTGTGTGTGTGTGTGTGTGTGTGTGTGTGTGTGTGTGTGTGTGTGTGTGTGTTAATACTCCTTTAGAAGCAACTGACAGGGTAGGAAAGAAAGGGGAAAAAGTTTATGAGGTGTAAAGAAAGCTTTCTTGAAGAAGAAGAAAGAAGAAGAAGAAGAAGAAGAAACAGAAACAGAAACAGAAACAGAAGAAGAAACAGAAGAAGACGCAGGAAATGGGAGAAACAGGGATGAAATCGGAAAATGCAAACGTGCAACAACAAAAAACACCACCAACAACAGCAACAACAACAACAACAAAGCCATAACACAAACAAATTAAAACCTCAGAATCTTTCATCCAGAGATTGACGTATGAGTTGACAGCGAGTCAAAAGGGTAAACAAAAATAACTTTGGAGAGAGAGAGAGGGTGGAGGGGGTATGGAGTAGGAGGGTAGTGTGTGTGTGTGTGTGTGGGGGGGGGGGGGGGGGGGTAGGAGGACTGAGAAAGTAGAGACAGATTGACTGACAGCCAGACAGCGACAGACAGACAGGGAGACAGAGAAAGAGACTGATAGATAGCGACAGGGAGACAGACTAGGAGACAGAGAAACACACACACACACACACACGCACGCACGCACAAAGCACGCACGCACGCACACACCACACACACACACACACACACACACACACACACACACACACACTCAGACACTCGCAGAACATCTTGCGCACACAGTTAAAACCTGTTCCTCTTTTTGGAAAAGTAGGCCACTGTGTGCCGCTGGGAACGGATGACAAAACTTACAAAACCGCATACACACAAGGACTGGATGTACAAAAAATAATAATAAAAAAAGCAAATGAGTGCTCATTCCAATATCTTCGAAATAAAAGAAGAACATACATTAATTAAATAAATAAATAACACGCACGAACGCCCACACACCTACGCAAACACGCACGCCCACACACACGCACGCACCCCTCCTCCACCACCACACACAACCCACACACAACACAACATACGCGCGCGCGCGCGCACACGCACCCTCTCCCCACGACACACACACGCCACCCTAACACCCTCCCCCCCACACTCCCACATATAAGACACCAACCCCTCCCCCTCCACACATACACACACCACCACCACCGCCATCACCACCACCACCCCCCCCCCCCACACACACACACACACACACACCCACACACCCCCACCCCACCCTCCTCACACACACACCACCACCACCACACACACACACCCCCCACCCACCCACCCCCCCACACATACACACACACACCACCACCACCACTATCACCACCCCACCACCACCCTACCCCTACCCCCTCCACACACACACACACACACACACACAGGCAACCAAATAAACACAGTAGCGAGGAGAAAGAAGCGAATACATACAGGGTGAAGACTACACATCCTGTTCTTTCAGACAGAACTGTGTGCAGTCATGTGAAGAAGACATTTCAGGAGGGGGGATTTCGAACTAATAATAATAGC
>CM054134.1:50542750-50607750 GCA_028751875.1 Rapana venosa
AGGAGGGGGGGGGGGGGGGGGCAGGTGGCGGAGGGGTGAGGAGGAGGAGGGGGAGGGGGTAGTGTTGCCAGAAGAAAAGTTCGGGGAAAAAAAGACTTTTTTTTTTCGTGGCAAGAGGTTTCTTCATGCAAACTAAGGTGCACAACCTATGCGTCCTAGATAACTGACATTTTGTCTGTCTGTATCTCTGTTTGCATGCGTGCGTGCGTGCGTGCGTGCGTGTGTGTGTGTGTGTGTGTGTGTGTGTGTGTGTCTGTCTGTCTGTCCGTCTGTCCGTCTGTCTGTCTGTCTGTATCTATTTTGTCTGTGCGTCTGTCTCGATTCTTCTTGTGTTGTCTGTCTCTGTCTGTCTGTCTGTCTTGTCTCTCTGTCTGTCTGTCTGCACCACCACCCCTCTCTCTCTCTCTCTCTCTCTCTCTCTCTCTCTCTCCTCTCTCTCTCTCTCTCTCTCTCCTAAGCGTGCATGAATGAACACACACACACACATAATGTACATGCCCACATGTGCACGCATAATATATGTAAGCTCCCATGCCCTCACGCACCCTGATCTGATTTGATCTGATCTGATCTGAGATCTCTAGTGTTAAGGGCAACTATCATGACCCATTAGCAACAAGAGAATACAAAAGTTGAGTTATACACAAAGCAACAGATGTTCATAACAGACTAAAAACGAACAAGCAAAACCACAAACAATAACAAACAAAAACACACACACAAGCAATCCTAAGCCAACAGTGTCGGCCAAACAGCCTGCAAACGTCTCAAGTTTCAGCAAATAGATGTAAGGGTATGATAAAAATAGACGACCCGTCAACTGTCTGGTTTACCTGTATACAAGTCACTTCTAACTTACTGCATTTAAAGTAAACCTACTACAAACAGTCGTGTCGTTCTAAAAACGATACCAGTGTGCAGATTTCTCACTTAGATTGGTGGTCTAGTGGTGATATACCCCTGTCTAGAAAAACGTGAGGTTGCAGGTTCGTTTCCCGTCTGAAGCCGATTAATTTTGATTCCATCATCCACTAGACCCCCCCCCCCCCCCCACCCACCCACAGAGGATGGAGGCCGGAGTGTAGATGAGATTGTTTCTGTGTGCAATTTTTAAAAATGTTAAAAAGGAGAAAAAAACCACGGGAACAAGAGCATTGCCCTGGCGGGAGGGAAGGGGGGGGGGGGTAGAAGAAGAAAACCACTCTGATAAGGAAACAAATACACCTACTTTAACGAAAAAATTATTAAAACGAAAATCGGAAGCATATGCATTTGTTATGACGCGCTCTCTGCGCAGAGCAAGCCAGCCCAAATTTCAGGGAGAGAAATCCGTTGTGACCGTGTTTTGATACACTGTGATACTATGCAATAACGGCTGTACTTTGTGCAGGTGCTGAGTTGGTGTTTGCAGTACTTCAGGTTACATCACCAAGTGCAAACACTGTTTGTTCCTCTTCTGTTCAGAGTTGTTTGTTGTTGTTGTTGTTTTTCTTTAACAATAAGTAGCAACAACAGAACTCGAGATTTGTTCTTTATTCATAACTAATCTAGTTTGGGTGTGAATTGGAGTTATGAGAAATAAATGCAGGTTATAATCAGGCTAAGCAATGCTGACCACTAAAAGTTAAACGACATCTAAGGTTACACACACACACATACAACACGCACACACACACACACTCACACATACAACACACACACACACAACACACACACACACACACACAACACACACACACACAAAACACACACACAACACACACACACACACACACACACACACACACACAACCACACACAACATCACACACACACACACACACACACACATACACACACACACACACACACACACATACAACACACACACACACACACACACACACACACACACATACAACACACACACACACACACACACACACACACACACTTATCGCCACATCATTCCTCCTACCTCAAACAAAAACTCACGGAACCAAAACGACAATGCTCCACCACTTTTCCTCAGAACCCCACAGACCCCACAGAAAAAGACTCGCACTCAACTCACGACACCCCAGCCCTGCTTCAGCCTCCCTCTGTCCCCACCAGACCACAACTGAATGCTTGATATTGCTTTCTGGAATGAAAACCCAAAGCTACGCCTAGCACGTTTTAAGGGAGGGGAAAAAACGAAGAAGGCATATCTTTAGCACCACCCTCTCTCTGCTTGAATTTCGCTTCACTGGATACTGCAGGTAAAGTAACATTTGCGGATTAAGATGCAAGGTCTGGTTCTGGTTCTGGGGTGTTCCTGTTTCTTTCTTGGATTTCACGTCACATTCGATACCCATGTTCTTCTGTTTGGCTTTGGCTTCTTACATTTCCTATCAGGTTTCACACTCTGGGATGCCAGATCTGTGGCTATGGTTAGCGTGCTAGAGGTGGAGGGGAGGTGACATGGAGTGGGTGTGATGTGTGTGTGTGAGTGGTGAAAGTGGAGGTTTTGTGGTTTGAATCTTTTGGGGTCCGGGGGAAATATAAAAACGATGATGGTTAATGTAAAGTTGGGATCGTTTGGACGCCATTATGCGTGTGTTGAAGATTGTTAACAACTTCGTTTTTCTTCAATGGTGGCAGACCTTTCAACTAGTTTTTGGTTTTGGTTTGGTTTGTTGTTGTTTGGTTTTGGTTGTTTTTTGGTTTGTTTTTTTTGGGGGGAGTTGTTTGTTTTTTGTTGTTTTTTATTGGGGGGGGGGGGGGTTGAGGGGGGGGGGGGGTTGTTCTTTCACTGTGTTTAGCAGTCGCCAAAGTTCTGCAGTCGTGTTTGCAATGATGAAAACATGCCAAATAAGCGCAAAGACATACTATAATAATTCGAAGTTAATTAGTCCTTCTGTTTTACTGGCAATAGAGAAAAGCTTTGGTTATATCCTGCCCTGCACTGCCCTGTCTGTTCTAGCTTGTCCTGTTTCGTCTGTCCTGTCTAAATTTGTCTGTCCTGTTTTGTCTGTTCTGTCCTGTTTTGTCTGTCCTGTCATGTTTTGTCTGTCCTGTCATGTTTTGTCTGTTCTGTCCTGTTGTACTGACATGTTAAGATTCATACTTCTTTGTAGGTGTATGCAGTGCTGCGCTGTGTTGCGTTATCTTGTGTTGTGTTGAGTTGTGTTCTATTCTGGTCTGTTTTGCAAGTATAATAAAGGATGCAGAAAAAACCCATAATGTTCATGTCACATTTGAAAACGAGAACTGAGCAGAGTGGCCGCTAAATGAAACCCTATCCCCTGCATGTTTTCCACAGAATGACCTTGTCCTTGACATTAGGTACGGTTATAACATGGCCGCGCCATTCGATACAGATATTGGATACAGACATCTTCTCTCTTTTCAGTCCTCTGTTTCCAGTCTCGACGTGATCATATTCCCGCTATGTTGTCTGTAAGATCTCAGAAATGGCGATCGCATGTTGTTCTCTCTCTTTCTCTCGCTCTCTCTCTCTCTCACTCTCGCTCGCTCGCTCGCTCTCATTCTGACAGGCCTATTAGTTGTTTACAAGGCTCGAATGATGCTCTTTATAGCCAAGTCTAAAAAGGGCAAAGTCGAATTTCTCATCTTTTTCGTGGACACCACAGCGGAGTGGCTTAAAGTCGGTTGACTTCAGTCCCATAGGTCCATGCAGTCGTGAGTTCAAATATCAGCCTGGTGAAGTAAGGGTGGGGATTTTTATGATCTCCCAGGTCAACTCAAAGTGCACACCTGCCAGTGCTTCAATTCTCTTCATGTATGTACTCGCAGAAGATCAAATATGCACGTTAAAGATTTCATAATTCATGTCAGTGTCTGGTGGGCTACAGAAACGCGAACATACCAAGCATGCATCCTGCACACGCACAAAATCAGCTGCTAGAAAGTCGAATGTGTCGGCTGAGGCCAGCAGGCAGACATCCTGCAGAATTTCATGTACAGGTGAAGACCAGGCTCTATGCATCTCTCATAGTAAGGGAATGCAGAAAAGAGATCATCTTTTCATTTACTGGCCCCCCCCCCCCCCCCCCCCACCTCCACACACACACACTTGTCGTATTCTTCTCATAGTTCGTTTTCTTCTTTTCTATTCTTTTTCTTGTTTCTGTTTTCTCAACTTTCGAATCTAACCATGAAGCTGACAGTCCTGAATGGCACTCATACCTCCAGTCATTTTCGTTTCTTTTCCTTTCTTCTTCGTCGAACGCTCAGAGTTTTCCTTTCCATTCCCTTTATTTCCTGTTTGTTTTCTTTCTTCTTCTTGCCTTCTGCCTTATTTCTGTTTTTGTTAAGCGCTCAGTTATCCTGCTTCTTTTATTTCTTTCTACTATGTTTTTTCTAACAGACAGGAACAGTGGTAGTTCCAAAAATATTGATGTTGATGCTGTTGACGCTGTTGCAGCTGTTATTATTGGTATTGTTTTATTTCTTTTGTTGTTATTCTATTTCTCCTTCCCTTCTCCTCATGTGTTTTGTGGGGTTTTGTTTTGTTTGTTGTTGTTTTCTGGATTTGATTTTTTTTTAAATAACAGAATCAGTCTATAACCAGGCAATAGGTGACACCAGACGAACTCATCCTTTTGTCTGCGCGGCAATATTTCTTCAAATATTTTCTGAGCAGTCAGCTGGAACCAATTCAAAGATGGCCGACCATGAGACAAACCATTTGCCTAAAAATACCACTGAAGTCTCCTATTCTTAGCACATCTCCACACCTAATGTCTTAAAATGGAAACATTTATCGCCGGTTTTAGAACAATTCCCATGTATTGTGTTTCCACATTAGAACCCCACAGCTTAGCATCTCCTTTCCTGCTTGCATTCCTTCTCTTCTCCAGAATCCGGATTTATGTCTTTGTCTGTGGTAGACTAAAAGGTAACCCAGGCTCTCTGTTCTTTCACCAGGTTCATAAAAAGTCGGTTACTTTCTTACAAAAGAAAAGGACAAAATTAGAAATGGCAACTGGAAAGATTTACTGATGTTATAAATGAATTTACCCTGGTGGTACAACAATAAACAATGCCCCAAATCAAACTTCTCAAGTCACAAACAAATGGGACGGGGGTAGCTCAGTGGCCACAGCACTCGCTTTCCCCAGCTAAGGTTAAAGCAGCATCGAGCGTGGTTACCAAGTGGATGGGTGACCGTTTTGCACGTCTTGGCTTCAGCACAGTCCCCCAGTTCACCAGCCGTAAATGGGTCCCTGCCCTCTTTAGGGTCTGGGAAGGTAAAGCAGTGAGAGAGAGGAGATGGGCGCCGCCCATGTTATGGTCCAGGTTATGGGACACCTTTACCTTTTTTACCTTTTACCAGTGGTTTACCATGTCTCCTCTTATAATTATTGGCTGTGTCCTTGGTATCATTTCTCAGTAGAGGAAAGCAACTCAGTTTGTTGGTGGATGGGTTACTGGCTTGACTGGTTGCTTGCTTTTGTACTTTGCACACACACACACACACACACACACACACACACACACACACACACACACACACACACACACACACACACACACACACGCACACACACACAAACACACATAACGTCATCGGCTACATCAGCGTAATGTCCTGTGACGTATGTGTCAACCACTCACACACAACGTCATCGGCTACATCAGCGTAATGTCCTGTGACGTATGTGTCAGCCACTCTTGTCTCAACGAAACCTTGATTACGTCATTCTGTTCACAGCGGGTCATAGAGTGCTCAACCACTGTCTTTGCTTTTCTTCATTTTTGTCATCACTTTTTAAAAAAAAGTATTGTTACTTCCAAACGGGCATATTTTGATCAATTAAATTGCCCTGAATAGTATATAGGGGACGAAGGTACTTGAACAAGAGGATGCAGATCTTACTGGTTCTTGTAAATGATACCAAGAGCTATTTTTCTTTTCTTTTCTTTCTCACATCCCGTTAATTGGGGAAAATTCAGATTCAAAGATCCGTTACTTTTTTCTAGGGATAGGCTTATATATGTGAATAAAACTTCACAGCAAATCATGCACACCGATAGATACAGAGAGGTACAGGACAAAGGGAGAGGAGCAAGCAGTCAGTGTTCTTTGTCGCCAGAGACTGACAAAGCCACGTACAATAATACAGTTACAAAACTTTTCCTTTCGATGGTTGGTGTAAAAGACTCGCAATGTTTTGGTCGTGGTGGTTTTTCGTTTCGTTTCGTTTTGTTTTGTTCAATACACTGCTTTCCCCCGGTAGGAAAACCGGGGACCTGTCAGTATAAATACCATCCCCACCTTCTGGCAATGCTGTGCTAGGAATTTCCTCTTTTCTATCCCTCTCTTTGTTTCTGCCTTGTTCCTTTTCTTCCTATCACCTTCACCTTGTCTATATTCTGCCTTCTTGGTCTCCAGCCTTTTCTTTTCCAGAAAGACTTAAAAGATAACAATTCTCTCCTGTGCTGGGCCTGACTTGTCAGGCGCTTAACGGCAGTGCAACGCATTTTCGCTCATACGACAGACAACAATAGTTGTTGTCTGAGTGTTGGATGAAGAAGAAAGAAGAATACACTGCTGCTAGTGTCTATGATTCTGGGATGGATGGGTGCGGGTTCTTACCCACCCTTCTCTTTATAGTTCTTTCTTTTGTTTTTGCTCTTGACAACTTCATATTCATCTCTCTCTCTCTCTCTCTCTCTCTCTCTCTCTCTCTCTCTCCTCTCTCTCTCTCTCATCTCTCTCTCTCTCTCTCTCTCTCTCTCTCTCTCTCTCTCTCTCTCTCTCTCTCTCAAAGGTGCTGTTTGTCTTTGCTGCTTCTTTTCGTTTTTGTCCTGTAGGCCTTTTAACCACCTACACCTCCCTTTGATGAACTCATATTTTTACCATTGCAAGAAGCACATCCATCACAACTGTCTCTATATCCTCTCTGTTGTGCTCACACATAGTCAAAGAGTCTTCTTGCTTCATGAATATTCAACAGCCATGGTACACAGTCACACTACTGGTATTGTCAAGAGAACAAATCTCAGCTCTCATTACTGTTGAGGAAGATTAGGGGACGGGGATCGGGGAGAGAGAGAGAGGGGAGAGAGAGAGAGAGAGAGAGAGAGAGAGAGAGAGAGAGAGAGAGAGAGAGAGAGAGAGAGAGAGAGAGAGAGAGAGAGAGAGAGAGAGAGAGAGAGAGAGAGAGAGCAAAACGAAACAGAAAGAAAGAAGGAATACAAGGAAGAGAACAAAAGGCAAGAACGAAAGAAAAGAAAGAAAGACAGATAGAAAGAAAGAAAGGAATAATAGAGAAAAAAAATCATAGAATAGTCTCCTCAAAAAGTCATTGTGAACCTACCATTACCCCCACCATCATCACTGCCACCCCTGTACCAACTAGCCCCCCCCCCCCCCCCCCCCCCCCCCCCCTTCCTTTCCTCTAGCTTTACATACACTCACACCAAATACGCGAACGCGCGCGTGCACACACACACCACTCCACACACACTCACCCACACACACAACACACACACACACACCCACACAACAAACAACACAACACACCCTCCCACACCCACCACAACAACACACTACCCCCCCCCCCACACCACCCATCCCACCCCCCCCCCCCCCCCCCACCACCACCCTCCCCCCACCAACCCCCACCCCCACCCCACCCCCTACACACACACTTAAGACACCACACAACCACTACTACTACAAGTAAATCAAACCACACGACGAGAGAGCAACAGTAAATCTTCCCCTCCCCTCCCCTCCCCCCCCCCCCCCCCTCCCCCAACCCCCACCCCCACCCTTTTACGGTTAATAACATCCCCCTGTCTCAGTGAATGACACGTTCATCGTCACACCACGACAGTCAGTCCAGTCCCCAAACAGTCAAGGAAGAAGAAGAAGAAGAAAAGAAGAAGAAGAAGAAGAAGAAGAAGAAGAAGAGAGAGAAGAAGAAGAAGAGGGAAGAAGAGATGAGAAGAAGAAGAAGAAGGCGGTGAAGAAGAAGAGATAGAAGAAGAAGAAGAAGAGAAGAAGAAGAAGAAGAAGAAGAAGACGGTAAGAGAAGGAAAGAAGAAGAAGAGAAGTGAAGAAAGAAGAAGCGGTGAAGAAGAAGAAGAAGAAGAAGAAGAAGAAGAAGAAGAAGAAGAAGAAGAAGAAGAAGAGAAGAAGAAGAAGAAGAAGAAGAAGAAAGAAGAAGACGACGACGACGGTGAAAAAGAAGAAGAAGGAAGAAGAAGACGACGACGACGGTGAAAAAGAAGAAGAAGAAGAAGAAGACGGTGAAGAAGAAGAAGAAGAAGAAGAAGAAGAAGAAGAAGAAGAAGAAGAAAGACGGTGAAGAAGAAGAAGAAGAAGAACAAGAAGAAGAACAACAACAAGAACAAGAACAAGAACAACAACAAGAACAAGAACAAGAACAAGAAGGAAGGTAGGAGGACTCGAGAAAGCATGGGATGGGGGTCTCAGGACAGGACTCTAAAGATGACGCAGAGGGACAAGACTAGACAAGACTAGCCTAGCCTAGCCTAACCCTCCTTCCCCAGTTCCCTGTCTGTCTGACGTCCGCGCTACTCAGCCCACTGCTACATGCATCCATCACTGAAGCCTGCTTGGTTTTAAACGACACTGACAAGCTGGAGCTCCATAGACCCTGACCCCACACTGTGGGATGGGTGTCACTCCCCAGCGCGTGTGTGCGTGTGTGTGTGTGTGTGTGTGTGTGTGTGTGTGTGTGTATGTGTGTGTGTGTGTGTGTGTGTGTGTGTGTGTATGTGTGTGTGTGTGATGTATGTTTGTAGGTAATCGTATGGTACAGTAGGCCGGCCTGCCTGTCCCACCTACCACACACACACAGACGCACGCACGCACGCACATACACGCACGCACGCACTACACACACACACGCACGCACACACGCACACACACGCACGCACGCACACACGCAGAACACACACACACACACACGCGCGCGCGCGCACGCACGCACGCACACACACACACATGTGTCTAATATCACTTAATGTGAATAGACGTTAAATTGAAGAACAATACACACGGAAGGCGGGATATCTTATGTGTCATGTTCACAGTCCCTTGATTATTAAAAGAGTGAATCGGTTGCTAGATCTAACCTGAAGACAAGAGACAAAGACACGCAAATTCGATTTAAAAGCTGGTGGTCGTAGTTTTCAAGCTTATCGTCATCTTGTGTGAAGAGTAGGCCATTGTGTCCCCGTGGGAACGACTGACAAAGTTTACAAAACTGCATACACACGGGGACTGATGGTATAAAAAATAAAAAAAAGCACAGGAGTGCTTATTCCATTATCTTGGAAATAAAAGAACAAAAAAAAAAGAAATAAAAGAAAAACAGCAAAGTATAGTTTTATTGTATTTTTGATTTCTATCTATGTATTTATCTAAATGTTATTGTCCAACGGACTGTTCCTGATCAAATCAGGTCTGAAAAGAGCTCACAAGAAAACACATCCACCTACAGCTAAACCAAACAATAAACTGATTTTACCATCTATTTCTATGCTATTTTCATAACCCAACTGACTGCTCATGGTCAAATGTATGTATGTATGTATGTTTGTCCGTCGTGTCCTACGATGACCTCCAAAACAGCAGAGGAGGCAGCTGCTGTTTTGGAAACTGGGCAGAAATTTGATTATAGTGAAGATGCCTTGCCCACAGTACATCCCACTCTCTCGGCCAAGTGGGCATAAGGACAGTCAGCGTTGGAGATGTTCTCCAAAGGCCAACCAGCCACACACACACACCACACACACAGACACACACACACCACACACACGGACACACACACCACACACACGCACACACACACACACACACACACATACACACACACATACACACACACATACACACATACACACACATCACACACACACATCACACACACATACACACACACACATACACACACCACACACACACACACACACCACACACACACACACACACACACACACACACACACACACACACACACACACACACAAAAGAGACCAGTTTAGATATGGTATCTTTTGGTATGTATGTTTGTCCGTCGTGTCCGACGATGACCTCCAAAGCAGCAGAGGAGGCAGCTGCTGTTTTGGAAACTGGGCAGAAATTTGATTATAGTGGAGATGCCTTGCCCACAGTACATCCGCACTCTCTCGGCCAAGTGGGCATAAGGACAGTCAGCGTTGGAGATGTTCTCCAAAGGTCAACCAGCCCCCAGGGCTGCAGCACATAAGGACTGTGCGAGTCAAGCCTCCTAGTCAGAGAATCATAGTCGATCACTAAAGACTAAGCTGTAAAGTGGAATTCCATGAGTGGGAAAGCCACTGGTATACAGCCTCTCAATTTGCTGTTGCCCCCAGCGTCAATGGTTTAATCAAGAACTGTGATAAAGCCCAGGCGCTGACGGCAAAATAGGGTCTGAAAATAGCCCACATCAAAACATACCCAACAATAACCGAACCAAACGATCTTACCCTGACAGATATGTTTTCAAGTAAAAATGACAACCCAAAAACAACAACCAAAAAGCAAAAACAAAATATAAACCAAAAAAAGAAAAAGAAAAACAAACACTCATCAGAACACTTAACCTGGGACATCAATCACAGTTACATAACTGCCTTACAGCTTTTAAACTTGGATTACAGGTCTGGCGTAAGACTCAGACCATGATCAGAATCTGATCAAACTGACACGACATGAAAAAGTGGCACTGCTCGACGTCTCCATACCAGTTTCACCATAAATAAACTTCCTTTGCATATAAGCCTTACATGTTTTAAACATATTTCCTGAAGGCTTGAGCTTTATGGGAGCCCACTCCTAGACAGCACAGGTCATCGGTGTCCCCCCCCCCCCCCCCCCTCCCATGTTATGTTGTTTTTAGCTTTCCTGAATTAGACTGGTGTTCAAGCCTGTCTGCCACACATCCATCCAGACAGTGCCAGGTCGTGTGTTCTAAGAGGCGAGATTGCATGTTACTTGGAAGATGAATGAGAGACGATTATATGGATTGTTTGATTTACATATGCTTGCAGTTGGAATGTTGCTGGTAAAAGTTTACGGTGTTCTCATAACCTATGCGGTCGTTGAGGAGCGAAGTGTCAAGAGACCTCAACTTCTCCAGGGGCCAGCATATTGAGGGCGGCGCCCATCTCCCTCTCCCTCGCTGCTTTACCTTCCCTGACCCTAAAGAGGGCAAGTACCATTTTTACAGCTGGGTGAATTGGGGGACTGCACAAAAGCAAAGGTGCGCAAACGGTCACCCATCCACGTTCGATGCTGCTTAACCTTAGCTTGGGGCCTCTGACACTGAGCCATCCCGTCCCCATGATGTAACTAGGTATAAGCTAAACCGCAAAGGAGGCAGAAAATCAGGCAATAGGAAAAAATTGAAGAAGCGGCAATATATATATATATATATATATATATATATATATATATATATATATATATATATTATATATATATATATATATATATATATATATATATATATATATATGAAGAGCTGTATAGTTCTCAGTTCGACTAGTTCTCAGAAAGAAAAAATCTGAGCACATTACCCCTCTCTTGCGATCTCTCCACTGGCTGCCTGTGCCACAGAGAGTAAATTATAAGATCAGTACCCTCTGTTACAAATGTCTCCACAAAACTGCACCCTCCTACCTCTATGAATGTCTTAACCTGTACACTCCTTCACGTTCCCTCCGCTCTACTGCAGATACCTTGTGCCTACCAATACCTAGATTCAACCAATCCACTGTTGGCCGCTGCTCTTTCTCTATTTCGGGTCCATCAACCTGGAATGAACTCCCTCTCTCTCTTCGCCAGAAACCTAGTTATGACACTTTTAAATCAAGCTTCAAGACATATTTATTTCAAACCTAAGATTTCCCCCCTCCTGTTTCATATCAGAGCTATCCCACCTTCACTAACCCATGTCCTATCACCCTGCTAAAGTATACGACCTGTGTGAGTGTATGTGTGCTTTTGAAAAACATTTGACTATAGAAATTTTATTTCATAGATTTTGTCTGCAGCGCACCATGTTTGTAAATATCTGTTTGTTTAAACTATTGATTATTTGTCATTGATTGCATGACTGTGTAAGATTAGGTTGAATGCATGGGCTTTGATTTGTCTTTGCAAGATATAGGGCTATATAAGTTCCATTTATTATTATTATTATTATTATTATTATTATTATAGTGTGTTCTTTAGGACCTGCAGCATACTGCCGCCTTCCATCACAGAGACCGAGCTGTCCACCTGACGACCACAAAAGAAAAGTACTTTCCTATGGTCAGTGCTCCAGGTGAGGGTCAACAACAGCATAATTATGATGAAGGCCTGGAAGACGGAAGACACCCTGCTGAGGCCCTGTAGGGGGGCCACAGAGGGATGATGTGACCACTCTCCTGTGCTGTGCACGAGTCTCCTTCCAGCCGAGTGAAAGGGGCTATGTCCTGCACTCTCCCCTTTGTCCTCAGCCCCCCACCCCACCCCTCCCAACCTACTTCTATTTTTTGTTTCTTCTAATGTACATTATTAATGTAAATGTGTAAGCCTAATGGATGAGTGTGGATTGAGTGGCATAACGATTTTATTTATTTTTTACTGAGAGAGATTTTGTGTATGCGACAGTTTTTGCCCACTATGAAAATAGTTGCATTCCAACTTTGGGGATGTATGCTGGGTATGTTTGTGTTTTCAACTCACCTAACGCTGACATAATTATGAGATCTTTAACGTGCATATTTGATCTTCTGTGTGTGGATAAACATGGAGGAAATTAAGGCACTGGCAGATCTGCACTTGAAGTTGACTTGGGATATCGTAAAAATCTCTACCCTTAATTCACCAGACGCTGGTGAGATTCGAACCCACAACTTCATAGACCCATGGGATTGAAGTCAAACGGTCTTAACCCCTGGGCTATAGCGTTGTCTGTCATGGTATAAAATTACAGTTCTCTCTCTCTCCAATGCTGTGCACCACTCTCTCTCTCTATGTTTATCTTTATGACTTATTAAGTTTGGTTGTTATTCTTCTTGGTTTTGTTGTTGTTGTTGTTTCTTTTTCTCTTTTTTTTCTTCTTTTGTTGGTTTGGTTTTTCTTTCTCTTTTGTTTGTTTGTTTTGGTTGTGGGTTTGTTTTTCACTGGGGGGGGGGGGGGGGGGGGGGGGGGGGGGGGGGGGTGGAGGGGGGGTGGTGGGGGGTGTTTTTAGGGTTTCTTTATTAGTTGCTTGGGGGGGGGGGGGGGGGGTTGTTGGGGGGGGGGGGTTTGTTGGGGGGGGGGGGGGGGCTGCTTTGAAAAGGGTTATTCCCCCATGTTTCTACTGTGAGACTGTATAAGTGTTGGGTTATTATTAAGATGTATCCCTACGGGCGAGGACTGGATGTAAAAAAGCACATGAGTGCTTATTCATGATCCTCGAAATAAAAGAATTTGTCAAAGAATATGTCTTTATGTCCAATGAGACATTTACTATCCCAACTCATACCCAAAACTTCTTTTAAAAAAAGAAATCTTTGTTGGACAATCATTATTGTGTGTCAGTTTATTATCATCATTAAAGAAAAAACACATACAAAATAAGTAAAACATAAAAGCATCATTATATAAACCTTGGGAGGAAAACGAATGCAACATGGAAAAAGAAGAAATAAAAACAACATCCACAAAGTGTTTGGATTTTAAAAAAATACAATTTAATAGATATTAGTAACAATCATGGAACAATAATTTTTCAACTCCTTTAGCAAGTGTGTCTAGTCCAGTAATACATACACACATGCAACTGGAATAAGTACCACTTTTCATTTTCATTCAAAACACAAGAAAAACGAGTGAAAAAAGTGCACGCACAGCACACACACACATGCACACACACACGCATACACACACACATTCACACTTCTTTATCATTTCAAAACTTATCCAAAAACTGACAATGAGATTAAGATCAACATCTTGATTTCTTTATAATAAAAGTAAGTTCAACACGTAGCCTATAATTATACCTATCAGTGGGAAGGTTTGGAGTGAGTATGAGAACATGGGTGTGAGTGAAAGAGAATGTGCGTGTGCATGTGTGTGTGTGTGTGTGTGTGTGTGTGTGTGTGTGTGTGTGTGTGTGTGTGTGTGTGTGTGTGTGTGAATGAGAGAGAGAGAGATTCTATGTGTGTGTGTTCTGTGTGTGTGTGTGTGCGTGCGCGCGCATGTGCGTGCACATCTGAGCAAGCGTGCATGTGATCCTTTCTCATTGCCTTCGTAACAACATATTTCCATTAGTGGAAGCTGATCAACATTTTACCACACTTAAAAAAAAAAAAAAAAAGTAAAATATGACATGGGATCTATTCAGATTTGTTATATCTTAAAGCGTATTGCTACTGATTCACACATATACCAGATGTGTGATGGCAGTGACATGTTAACAACAAAACAGTACAGAAATGAACAACACTTTTTTTTTTTTACATCTAGTCAAACAGAAGCATCTGTCGCACATTGTTTTGCTATCACTTCTGCCTGCAACTGAACTGAAGCATCAAAGCAGATCTGTATTGAGCTTGTATGACACACAGGGATTTTGTTGTTGTTGTTTGTTGGGGTGGGGGGTTGTTTGTTTGTTTGTTGTTTTATTTGGGGTTTTGTTTTTTGTTGTTGTTGCGTTTTTTGTTTTTTTGTTTTGTTTTGTTTTTGTTTTTTTGGGGAGGGGATAGTTGTTAGCAGTTGCTGTATAGAAAAAATGAATAGAAACTGCAAAAACAAAAAAGCATTTTTGCAGCAATTGCAAGATAGACAACCACAACGAGGAGACATTGCATGTCAGCTCATAAACACATTTTAAGTGAATGAATACTCCAATAGGTATTGTGACACTTTTTTTGGTAACATACATATTTGAGCACTCACATTCCATTCACACACACACACACACACACACACACACACACACACACACACACACACACATGAAATTAGTTTGCAAGTCCATACCTGGTCATCTTAAAGAAAAAACAAATAAACAAAAAATATTACACTTAAAAAAAAAAGATTTTCAACACACACAAACAAGATGATAAAAGAAACTACATAATGCCTTTATCAGGAACATGCAGCAATGTAATAGAAGTGTGCTTATAGCAAGCAATGAGACATGCAATGTAAACTTGTACCAAATCATACAAATGTTGAGTAAATGAAAAACCAAGAGAACTGACTATGATAAAAACATACAAGACCAGTGTGGGATTCCCAAATTCCTCTGCTGTTCTGACCTACCCTTACACCCAAAAAATGAAATCGTGTTCCTGTTAAGGTAATATGATTATAAAAAAAGAAAAGACTGGATCATGTGATGCAAATAGAAAACTGAACACCATGATATAAAAATTAAGTCAGTCCTCGTGATCTATAAACGAAAAGTGACCCACCTTTGTACTAATCACCCCCAAAAAATCTTCACACATATAAATGATAAATATGAAATGAAAACACAAGACTACTCAGGACCATAATTAGGTTTGTCACATGTTCTACTTTTCTGTTCATCTTAACACTTTTCTTTTCACAAGGCTACCTACCATCAGCTTCCCTATCACATCCAAGCATGCTTGAGACTGAAAGAAAACGTTCTTGCTGAAATCCTTAGCCCATAGTTGCTCTGCCGTATCTCCAGAAATTACTGGTGTTGAGGTCTTTAGCACACAGTTATTATGCCTGTCTGTTGATGCGGGTATCAGGTCAATTTTCTGTCTCTCTAAAATATACTGGCAGAATTATTTTTAATTTAGCATTCTTGACATTTGAGCAGTACTAATGTTGAAGCTTCATTCATCGAGCACAAAATAAATGTTTAAAAAATTGAACTGAATAAGACAGTAATACATCTAGACCATTTTAAGACTTAAATAAGCATTCACTTATACATTCATGTTGTTTCTAGTCCACTTGACAGTGTGGGCTACGATAATGTTGTCCCTATATCACAGAAAAACAATTCCAACAGCAGATGAGATGCATGTCAAAGACCAGTCACTTACAGGTGTGAAAATATAGGAAAGAGATGGAAGAAAATATTGACCTCATCACATATGTTATGCAAATAAATCTGGGAATAAGGACTATGTTATGTCCGTGATGTGGACTACATGCTAAACTTACTATCAGACAAACAACCCATACAATCCCCTATAATAACACCCACACCTACGCACAGGAAAAAAGAGAAAAGGTCAAGAGTTGTTTAAAATGGTACACAACATCAAAAAGGCAATTCAGACATTCCTGTCCACACAACAAAAAGGCAGAAGTTAAAAGTCAAAGTGCTGAACACATAGATCCATATGGAAAAGTTCTCATCAAAATACTGATAAACAAACAGATGAGATAGGGGATTGGGGGGGAGAGGGGAGGTTGGGCATAGGAGTGACAGAAAAGGGAACATTGTGAGCACAGAGTTTCCTGAAAGTATCAATACTATTCATGGTAAAAGAGCCCCCGCATCTCACAAAGGCTTGTATGTCACATTTCTGCAATAATTCTAATCCTTTCAAAACAAAACTTTAAAGAAGATTTAAAGCAGATACAATCAGCGTCCGTCTTTATTTTTATTTGATGTAAATCACAGAATTTATTTCTCAAAACACACTGCCACAAAATCTGTGAATTTCAAACTGTCATTACTAACTGATCATAACTTGGAATGTAAAGTTAACAAGGTGTTTCATATGAAGAAAACCATACTGCAGTCACTCTGAATGAACACACAGCACTTCTTTGATCTATGTCTAAAAGGAAATGTAAATGGTACTGTTCATATACAGTGTGTATACTATTCTACTACACCTGGGCAGAGATAGTTGATAAATGTACGTCAAGTAAAAGCAATATACATTCATGTATATAAACCTTTTGTATAATCACCATCTCCCTATCGTTGTTTTATATCCTGAGATAGTGTAAGTTGTAAAGATGAAGCAAGATAAGCTGACAACCAGTGTTGAGGGCACTGCTTTTTTTTGTTAGTATTGTATAAAGAGGGAAAAAATAGCCCAAAGGCACGAGAGATTTGAGATAAACACTAACATACTGGGAATAATACAAAAAAGAGAGTATAGAGATGATATATACAAATTGTGAGAACACTTTCATGATAGGTATTTAAGACACATGTATATAAAGAAAATGAGACAGTGAAAAAAGTTAATAAACAAGAAACAAACATGTATAAAATTCATACAGACAAAAGAGAAAAAAATTGAAACGTGGTTGAAGATCAACAGAAAAAGTTTGTTTAGAAAACAAGACTGAAAATATCAGCACTGATAATCCATATGAACATTATCAAAATAGGTGCTGATAGTAAGCATGAAAACTGTAAACAATTTCAAACATTTCAAGACTTGTGGCATCACTCGCAACATTCTCACTTACACCGTACATTTCCAAAACAGCAATAAGCTAACGATATAGGCATATACATGATAAAAAGGTCCAAATATTCTGAATCTTTCAAGGATATGAAATAAATCTTATCAAAATGTGTTAAAAGACAACCTGACTCAAAGAACACAATCGTACACTGCAGAGACAGGGTCCTCAAAATGGTCATACTTTCAAGTTCCAATAAATACACACATAATTATGTAAGAACAAAACCTATTCATTCTGACTGCTATCACTGGCTCATTTTTGGGACTACTGGGCAGTCCATGAGCTGTAAGCTCACGGATCCACGCAACCTACATCTCAATGATGACTAGTTGGTGCACAATCCACACTGCTGAAAAAAAAGTTTAGAAAACTATTCACACTACCAGGCACAGTAATTCAAAACACAATCCAATAAAACACTCCCCACATGAACTTGGAATGATAAAATGTGAACAATTTAGAAGTGCATAATTATTATCATGAAACCACAGTATCAAATAATGAGTCACTTCAGCTAAAAAGATCAGACTGTCAGATAGGTACTTATACTGAGTATTGTTAAAATATTTATCATTTTATCCCCACATGTCTGCATGACAAAATATAAAGGATAGTTAGGAATGTCAACAGCTAGCAAACTTATGGAAGCAACGTTTGTTCCATCTCCAACCGAAGCACAATTGTTATCAGGCAAACTCTCTGTCCTTTCTTTCTTGTAATAACGAGCTTTTTTTTGTTCACTGTTGAAACGGAAAACAACACTGTGATCAGGTCAGGCCAGTAACAGACCTAGAAACTCTGCAGGTGTGAGCTACACCTGCCTGCCACAACACTTGAGGAGGAAGATCCAGAACCAGGATCACAAGTTCACATAGCAGCCACTTTGACACTGAAGGTCACATGTTTCCATGGACAGGACACATTACAGACACATTGACAAACACTTGAAGATAATAATAATAATAATGTATGGAATTTATATAGCGCTGAATCTTGTAAAGCAACAAATCAAAGCGCTCAGATTTTATTTCATACCACTTTAAGTCATGGCAGATTTCTCTCCGTGAAATTCGGGCTGCTCTCCCCGGGGAGAGCGGGAGAACGCGTCGCCACTTAGCGCTGCGCCACCCTTTGACCCTTTTTTTTTTTTTTTTTTTTCTGCAGCTGTATTTGTTTCCCTATCAGAGTGGCTTTTTTCTAAGAATTTTGCCAGGGACAACTCTCTTGTTGCCGTGGGTTTTTTTACGTGCGCTAAATAATTACGTGTAACACACGGGACCTCGGTTTATCGTCTCATCCGAAAGATCACACACTTCCAGGGAAAGGTGACATTACAGGCTAGCCACATTGACAAATACTGTCACAAATTTTCCTGGGATGGTCACATTGCAATCCCACTGACACATTACCACAGAAAGCTCATGTCAAAGACTGAATGGAAGATATTTGACACTCATCATTTCAGGTGTTGGGGGGGGAAAAGTGCTACATAGCTGCTGAACTAAAGTCACTGACACAAGAAACACTATACACCAAATACCCTCCCAATGCCTGGACAAGAGCATAAAACATATCAGTCTGCTGAAGAAGCAATGAAAAATGGAGGAATCGGGGCATATATCAGATTTCCTGATAGCAAAACCATCAGGAAGTCTGGGAACATGCACCCAGTCCACCAATCACCGTGAGTAGGCCTGTGCTCTGCTACTTGCAGCCCAGGCTTTCAACCAGGAGGACACTCTACCCACCAACACAGTGCTCCTGGCTAACTGCAAGTCCATCCTAAAGAGCTATCAGGTGCCAGGGGGAGAGCAGATCCTCAGAAACAGCAGACAAGATCTAAGCCTCCTTAGACAGAGAACTGTGGTGGTGCTGCAATGAATCCCCTTCCATTGTGGCATATGGAGCAACGAAGAGGTGGACTGTCGAAGCCAGGCATCAACATGGAGCAGCCGCCATCCAGTGTCACACAGGGAGGCAAGGACAACCCTGAGAAACAGCTTCAGGAGTGTGTGATCCCAGTGCCTGCACATTGGGCCAGAGAATGAAAAGAAAGGCATTCTTGAACTAGATAGAGCTGCTCAAGTTGCCATCTTTAGACTGTGAACAGGACACTGCCAGATCCTTACCAACCTCCATTGCCCTAAAATATCCCACACTGACCAGCACCCCTGTGGCAAAGGCCCATAAATCTCTCCCATATCCTGCAGTCCTGACCTACCTTCAACACAGGGGTGGGATAGCCTAGTGGTCAGAACATTGCGCTCGCAATCTGATGACCCGGGTTTGATTCCCGTTGAAGGGGGATATTTTCCCAGGGAGTTAACATCAGTGCAGACTCCACTCTCCCCAGAAGTCCTTCGGATGAGACTATAAACCGAGGTCCCGTGTGCGAACGCACACAGAACATCTTGCGCACACGCTAAATCCTGTTTCGCTTTTTCGGAAGAGTAGGCCATTATGTGCCGGTGGGAACAGATGACAGAATTTACAAAACCACATACACACAGGGACTGGATGTAAAAAAGTGCATAAGTGCTTATTCCATTATCCTCGATATATAAAACAAACAAAACCAAAAAAACCACTGAGTCACCAATACATTCCAATCCAATCTGGTTGTTCATAGCCCTGCCAAACACTGTCTGAGACACCAGGCGTGGCCCAGCTCAGTATATCCCCAGGAAAAACTGTGGGGAATGGCGGGGTCCCTGTGACAGACTGCAGACTTCGCCATCCAGACCAGACTAAACATTTAGCATGGCCAGGGAATGCAGCAGCAACAAGGAGAAGAAAAAGAAGAAGAAGAAGAAGAAGAAGAATGGCATACACCAAAGGTAAAATTTCCACAGAAAACAACTCAACTCAACTGTGTCCATCACTGCTGTTGCTGGTAGGAGTTCCATGGATTGGTACCTACACGACTACACAGGAGAACACATCACTTTGGAAAGCCCACATCACGACTACACAGGAGAACACATCACTTTGGAAAGCCCACATCACAATTACACAGGAGAACACATCACTTTGGAAAGCCCACATCACGACTACACAGGAGAACACATCACTTTGGAAAGCCCACATCACAATTACACAGGAGAACACATCACTTTGGAAAGCCCACATCACAACTACACAGGAGAACACACCACTTTGGAAAGCCCACATCACAACTACACAGGAGAACACATCACTTTGGAAAGCCCACATCACAACTACACAGGAGAACACATCACTTTTGGAAAGCCCACATCACAACTATACAGGAGAACACATCACTTTGGAAAGACCACATCACAACACAGGAGAACACATCACTTGGGAAAGCCCACATCATAACTACACAGGAGAACACATCACTTTGGAAAGCCCATATACCACAACAAAAAAGAACACCTTTTTTTTCAACGAGTCACATCACTACCACATGAAATAACACATTTCCATGGAAAGGTCACATCACTACCACATAAAACGACACATTTAACTGTAAAGGTCACATCATTACAGCACAGAACACATTTTTGTGGAAAGGTCATAGTACTACTATATTGCAGATACTAGAGCAACGCATTTCTTTGAATGAAAAGGTCATTAAACAGCTGCACTCACACAGCTAATTTAAGAGATAACAGAAAAAGGGAAGGGGGGGAGGGGGTCATAAATCTTTTCACAGTGGGGTGGTTTTTTTCCGTGTTTTGTGTGAAATCCCTCTGACTCCATTAAGGTGATATTGATTCTTCCCATCATTTTACATTCTTGATTTATCAGTCCAGAGTTTGAAGTTGTTCTCCTCTAGCCCTTTTTCGCTTTTCAAGACAGGAGCAGTTTGCTGCCTTCAGTTTATACATACATTATAGCTGTTGACATGTCAGTGCGATTCTGGCCACTGTGATTAATGCCAGAGAAAGGTTCCAAGTTCAACCATTTGTCAACTTTTACCACTATATGTTTTGGTGAACATTTTAGTTGTCGTTGTTAGGGTGTGTGTTTTTTTAAGGGTTTGTTTTTTCTTTTTTTTTAACATCAGCTGCTTTTCTGTGAAAATGCATTCTGATGGCAAAGTGTCTTTTGCCTGCATTGTTGAAAGACAGAGAAATGCTTGACATAATTGACAGTATGCATTCTGATAAGGAAACAAGTGATCTTTTGGCTTGACTTGATGATTAAGATCAAGACACATGCTAAAATGAAATCTTTAAATGTACGAGTATTGTCTAGAAAAAGTGAGGCATATGGGGCCAATTAAGGCTAGATCATCAAAGAGAGGTATGATGCTAACATTCAGACATGAATAATATACAATTCGGTTCACATGACCAGATCATGTCTACAGAATTCATGTTTACATGACCAATTACGATTGTCTAACATCAAGATACTTAGGGACCATTATATGTCTACGAGATCATATCCTACAGACCAGAGTCATGTCTACAGATTCATAGTCTACATGACCAGATCATGTCTACATTCATGGTTCTACTGACCAGATCATGATCTACAGAGATTCATGGTTCTACATGACCAGATCATGTCTACATTCATGATACTACATGACCAGATCATGTCTACAGATTCATATTCTACATGACCAGATCATGTCTACAAGATTCATGTTACTACATGACCAGATCATGTCTACAATTCATGGTTCTACATGACCAGATCATGTCTACAGAGATTCATAGTTCTACATGACCAGATCATGTCTACAGAGATTCATAGTTCTACATGACCAGATCATGTCTACAGAGATTCATAGTTCTACATGACCAGATCATGTCTACAGAGATTCATAGTTCTACATGACCAGATCATGTCTACAGAGATTCATAGTTCTACATGACCAGATCATGTCTACAGATTCATAGTTCTACATGACCAGATCATGTCTACAGAGATTCATGATACTACATGACCAGATCATGTCTACATTCATGGTTCTACATGACCAGATCATGTCTACAGAGATTCATGGTTCTACATGACCAGATCATGTCTACAGAGATTCATAGTTCTACATGACCAGATCATGTCTACAGAGATTCATGAGTTCTACATGACCAGATCATGTCTACAGAGATTCATGGTTCTACATGACCAGATCATGTCTACAGAGATTCATATCTACATGACCAGATCATGTCTACAGAGATTCATAGTTCTACATGACCAGATCATGTCTACAGATTCATAGTTCTACATGACCAGATCATGTCTACATTCATGGTTCTACATGACCAGATCATGTCTACATTCATGGTTCTACATGACCAGATCATGTCTACATTCATGGTTCTACATGACCAGATCATGTCTACAGAGATTCATGGTTCTACATGACCAGATCATGTCTACATTCATGGTTCTACATGACCAGATCATGTCTACATTCATGGTTCTACATGACCAGATCATGTCTACAGAGATTCATGGTTCTACATGACCAGATCATGTCTACAGAGATTCATGGTTCTACATGACCAGATCATGTCTACAGAGATTCATAGTTCTACATGACCAGATCATGTCTACAGAGATTCATGATACTACATGACCAGATCATGTCTACAGAGATTCATGGTTCTACATGACCAGATCATGTCTACAGAGATTCATGGTTCTACATGACCAGATCATGTCTACAGAGATTCATAGTTCTACATGACCAGATCATGTCTACAGAGATTCATAGTTCTACATGACCAGATCATGTCTACAGAGATTCATAGTTCTACATGACCAGATCATGTCTACATTCATGGTTCTACATGACCAGATCATGTCTACATTCATGGTTCTACATGACCAGATCATGTCTACAGAGATTCATGGGACTACCTGACCAGATCATGTCTACAGAGATTCATAGTTCTACATGACCAGATCATGTCTACATTCATGGTTCTACATGACCAGATCATGTCTACAGAGATTCATGGGACTACCTGACCAGATTATATACAAAAAAGTCACAGTGCTACGTGACCAGATCATGTGAAATAAAGAGAGATATTAGGTCTGAAGAGATACACACTACACAGTGCTACATGATGAGATTAGGTTAAAGAGATACACAGTGCTACATGATGAGATTAGGTTAAAGAGAGATACAGAGTGACACATGACGAAATTAGGTCTGAAGAGATGCCCACTACACAGTGCTACAGGAACCAGAGCATGTGGAAAAAGACATGAATGGTGCTATACAGAACAAAGGTCTCTTAACATTGTGACCAGATCATGTTCAAAACGAGATACATAGTCTAATAAAAACCAGATCATGTCCAAAAAGAGATGTATGGTGCTAACTGACCAGACTATGTCTTAAGAAAGACACGTGCTGCTAAATGACCGTATCATTGGAAAAAGATATGGAGCGATTTAAAAAAAACAGGCTTTGTGTAAAGTTATGACAAGATGATGTGAAAAAGAGGAATAAGGAGCACATGACAAAAGATCCTACAATTATGACCAGAAAAAGAATATAATGGAACTATCTGATCTGAATATCATGTCTTAAGGTGAGATACATCATCCCTTCCTATGAAAAAGAGAGATAAATGTTATGCTGAATGAAAACAATTCCATGATGATGACCACTTCATACATTATGAGAGATATCAAACTACCTAACCAGATCATGTGAACAAGAGAGACACAAGGTGCTAAATGACCACATCATGTTCAGAAACGCACAGTAAAATATCAAAAAATGTGGTTTGTGACTAGATCCTGTCCACACAAAAAACCCTGAATAAATAAATAAATACCGCTCACAAAATACTACGCTCATCCATACTGATCCACTTTCTTTCATCCACAGCCTTGTCCACATCAGCAATACATAAGTTTTCCGACATAATCTGCATTGATTTCGCATCTGGTGCTCGTAAGACTCAGGTAACCGTCTCTGTTCCTGAATCTTAGCGTCAGCCTTCACCCAATAATACTGTTAACAAGATCAAACTGCACCAACACTGACCGTGACACCGACAAAAACTGCAGGCAGTGTTCAACACAGTATGATATGAACAAGACACCGAGACCTGAGCTATGCTGCCTAAGTGACTTCATCAACAGAACATCCAACAGCGGTATCTCTGCATGCTACCTCACACATCACTCACATCAGCTGAACTTGTGTTTTGATTTTGGTCCGTAAGTAAGGGAGACTGGTCCTTTTTTAATCAAAATGCAAGGCGATGTTATAAATTAAGGAACCTTGAATATAAAAAAATGAACAGTTTCTAAGTTCATGATCATCAGCTCAGCATGATTCTCTATGCACTTTTAGGGCAAGTGGTAGCATGAAAATTAAAGGTCAAATTTTTCAACACAGAGAGAAATAAAACAGATATACACATTGTAATGATTTTTTAAAAAATTATTTTTTATTTCAAGGATAATAGAATAAGCACTCATGTGCTTTTCTACATCCGGTCCCCGTGTGTCTCCAGTTTTGTAAAATTTGTCATCCGTTCCCACCAGCACACAATGGCCGATCCAGTCAGACATTTCACCATGCGTTTCCTTGTGGGGATACGGGGGAGAGGATGGGGGTGCCTGTCAGTATAAACAGCATCCCCACATTCTGGAAATTCTGTGCTAGAAATTTCCTCTTTTCATCACTCTCTTTGTTTCTGCCTTGTTCCTTTTCTTCCTGTTACCTCTTCCTTGTCTATTTTCTGCCTTCTTGGTCCATTTTCATGCCTTTTTTGCAGAAAGACTTAAAAGATAACAATTCTCTTTCATGCCAAAGTTGAATGTGCTGGGCCTGACTTGTCAGGCACTTAAGGCAGCACGACGCATTTTCGCTCACATAAAAGACAACAGTACTGCCAGAGCGTTCAATTAAGAAGAAGAATTTCACCATGGTTTAGAATTCCAGTAATACATGAAGTCCCTGGAGACAGTCCATGTGGGAAAAGATATAGACTTGAAGACAAATTGCACACTTCTGATGACTGAAATATAACCATAATCTCACATGCAAAAGCATAAGTGATGGAAAAAAAAAATCCTGAATCAAATTCTAGCCTTATTGGCAATACTTTTTTTTGGAAACGCACAATGCTAACTCATCTAATCAACTCATCTATTGAATACCTAAAAGTTTTGATCTTGAATTTTCATGCTACCATTTGCTTTACACAACAGTAATAATATATACCATTCTTTCTTCCCAGTAAATTTATCTCTTTTGAAAGAAAAAAAAAAGTGTACATGTGGAAAAATGAGTGATCCCAACACTTTAACTAGGGACAAAACTTGGAACTTATAAATATGTCCACATCACATTTTCAACACAAAACATTAGTGTCATCATTCTTATACAACAGGGAATCCGGCTTCTCAAGAGAGCTGGATTCTGAAAGACTATTGGCAGAGTCATTAGCGAATGCTGTCCCCAAATGTCCCTTCTTCTTCTGTTCCTCGTGTTCATCGATGTAAAAGTGAACAGGATGAGTCCTCTTCTTGGGCAGGCAGTTTTCTTTGGGCTCTTCCACTTCGATGATAGCAGGACCATTGGAGGCGTGGTCCATGTTGCCTTTTTCCCGACTTTTCTTGCCACGCTTTTTCATCTTCCTGTAAGCAATTTCATGACCCCCCCCAAAAAAAAAGGTTATTAATCAAGTAATTATGTAATCATTTTCTCTAGCAACAGCATGTCCTTTGAAGTGTATCAGGCTTTGAACCAGATACATGATGGGGTTTGTTGTTGTTCTTCTGTTATTGTTGTTTGTTTTGGGTGGTTCTTTGTTTCTTGGTCTTTCTGTTTTGCCAAATATTTGCTGCAAGGTTATGTTCCGATTCGTTTATCAGCATTGTTTCCTTTTTCTCTTTTTCCCTAAAAAATTCTGTTGAGCTTGTAAATGTGTGAACATACACACATGCATGTACATTCACTTCAATTCAGCTCAAATATTTTATCTCACAAAAAGTAAAATTTTAATTTGAACTGAATTGAATGTGAACATGCGTGTGCATATGTTCACACATTTACAATCTCAACATACATGTGTAAAATTGTGCGCCTGTACCTGTACATGCATCCATAAATGCTTAACTATCTTCATGTTTGAGGTTTGCCTCCTTGCTTCAACAATGGATATTCATTCAACAGCAAGAATAGTGTCTGAAAAATTGTATAACCCAGCAGACAACTGAGGTCATTCTTTCCATCAACTCCTTCACAAAAGAGAAGGATATGCACATAGCAAGAAGCTAATTTGCCCTCAAAAGGCTGAACAGACTTGCGTCTGACTTGATGCCTCTGAAGATACTGACAACACACATCAAGAATCACCTTGCCCCACAAAGAAAGATTTCTCTACAGTGCTACACTATGAAGACCAGTATGCTCAGAAATCTTAGAGATGGTCAGAAACATTTTCACTGCCTTTTCTGCTTTTATTTGTTTTGTGTTTTATGGGTCTGGTTGGTTTGGGGTTGTTGTGGTTTTCTTAACCTTTCCCTAGCTGACAAGATTCAATGATGGGAATGAGAGCTTATGAAAATGACCAGAAGATTCTGCTAGCTAGTGTTTTTCTGATAAAACTGTTCCTAATACTTCACTTTCTTTTCATTCGACACATCCATTTGCATTCAAGAAACAATTGTGCCTGCATACACATACAAGCACATGCACACAGACACACAACACACACACCCCCCATACACACAATCATGCACACACATTAATGCACAAACACTCGTGCACACATACTCATGAACACACACACACACCATACATACACTCATGCACACACTCATGCACAAACTTCAATCACACACACACACACACACCATACATACACTCATGCACACACTCATGCACAAACATTAATTCACACACACACACACACACACACACACACACACACACACACACACCAACAACACACAAAACTGACCGTTTCTTGGCTTCAGCTTGCTTCTCGTCCTGAAAGTTGACCAGGCTGGAGGAGGACTCGTTGTGCATGATGCTTTTCCACATGGCGGTGCGCGACATCTCCTCGCTGATGTTGACCTGGTCCATGTTGGCAGCGATGGTGATGGTCTCCATCTTCAGCCCCAGAGGCTGCAGGTCACCACCACTGCCGCCATCAGGCTGTGTGGGGTCTGTGGGCTGTTCATAGTCATTCAGCTGTAATGCATGCATGTGAGAGAACTAAACTGATCTGAAATAAAGGGGCAGGTTGACTGTGTTTGCACACTGCTCATGGTCGTTCAGTTATACTGCATGATGTGAGAGAACAAAACTGATCTGAAATAAAGGGGCAGGTTGACTGTGTTTGCACACTGCCCATGGTCGTTCAGTTATATTGCATGATGTGAGAGAACAAATCTGATCTGAAATAAATGGGCAGGTTGACTGTATTTGCATGCTGTTCATAGTCATTCAGTTATATGGCATGCATGTGCATGAACAAAACTGATCTGAAATAAATGGGCAGGTTGACTGTATTTGCATGCTGTTCATAGTCATTCAGTTATATGGCATGCATGTGCATGAACAAAACTGATCTGAAATAAATGGGCAGGTTGACTGTGTTTGCATGCTGTTCATAGTCATTCAGTTATATGGCATGCATGTGCATGAACAAAACTGATCTGAAATAAATGGGCAGGTTGACTGCATTTTCACGCTGTTCATGGTCATTCAGTTATATGGCATGCATGTGTGTGAACACAACTGAGCTGAACTAAATGGTCAGGCTGATTCATGTGCATGCTTTTAGAGTTCATTCAGTTGTAATGCATACATGTGCCTGAACAAAACTGTTCTAAAATAAATGGTCAGGTTGATAATGCATGCCTGTGCATGAACAGAACTGATCTGAAATAAATGGTCAGGTTGACTGTATGTGTATGCCGTTCATGGTCATTCAGTTAAAATGCATTGATGTGCATGAACAGAACTGATCTGAAATAAATGTTATAAAATAAGACTGATCTAAAACAAAATAATTAATGTTCACATTGATTCGTCATCTCCATGCCATTCATGGTTATTCATTTGTTATGCATGCAGACAAAGTTGTTCTAAAACAAAACTGATATGAAATTAATCATTAAAATAAAAATGATTTAAAATAAAAATGTTCAGGTTGATAGCTTTCATGGTCATTGAGTTGTCAGTCAGGCATGCATGTGTGCAGATATGAGTGATCTCCAATGATGTCATGTTCTCTATCGATGTCACTGGTGTGTCAATGAGTTATATCCAAGATATGACTCTGTCTTTATCTTTATCAAGAATATGATACATGTCTCTATGGTGTTCACTTTTGCTGACTAAAGCACTGTCCTGTCCTCATTATCTTCATCAGGCCTTCTGCATGAAAAGCTTTATGTCAAACTTTATATTGGCACCATCCTCACTCATCGTATAACATAAAAGTTTAAAACTTTAATATTGGCATCATCAGTCTTAGTCATAAAGTGTAAAAGTTTATTTTTCAAGTTTCATCAAAAACAGATTTTTCTTCTTTGACAGTTGTAAAGCATGTAAAAGTGTCAATAACATGTTTCAGGCATTTCATTGTACTAGTAATACACTGTTGTCAATGATATTCATTTCATAAAATTAAAAGAGCACAATACAAATAGATGAGTATGATAAGCATTTTACAATTATCTCTTATAAAGTCTAAATAAAAAATCATGATTAACAATAAATAGACTAACAATAACACCAAAAATTACAATATCAACAACATTTGAAATACTAGTATTAAAGACAAATTTTTTTTCTTCTACCACTTCCTCTGCTATCATTACGGTCTCAGAGCCCATTTTCATATGCTCTATGCGAACAGTGTTTAAAATCAGGGTAAAGAAAATTATCTTATAAGTACACACACACACATCATTTCATCATCGATTCCCGTTCAAGGTGATATTTTCCCCTGGAGTTAACATCAGTGCAGACTCCACTCTCCCCAAAAGTCCTTCGGATGAGACTATAAACCGAGGCCCCGTGTGCAAACACAAACAGAACACCTTGTACACATGTTAAATCCTGTTCCGCTTCTTGTAAGAGTAGGCCATTGTGTGCCGGTGGGAACAGATGACAAAATTTACAAAACCGCATACACACGGGGACTGGATGTAAAAAAACACATAAGGCTTATATATATTCCATTATCCTCGATATAAAACAATAAAATCAATAAAAAATAAAATTCACACACACACACCACACACACAACACTGATTATTTTTTCCCCCACCAGTCCATCCTGCTGGTCCTCATCCTCCTTGGCCCTCTTGTGGGCTTCTGGCATGATGTCATCCAGCCACTTCAGCTCTTTCTGGTCAAACACCTTGTTCAGCGCCGCACGGATGAAGCACATAGCCAGCACCTGCACACAGCAAGGAAGACATGTATGGAAAACAGACATGAAGAAAGAAATGAAAACAATCTCTTCTGGGCCTGCTTGGCTGCTCAGGTAGGGTGTCCGATGCTCTATCACAGCGTGCAAATGCAGCATAACTCAGGCATGGGCCCAGGGCCCAGGGCTAAAATTATCCTCTTCCTTTTACCAAGTCCAAATGGGGTCAGTTTCTACTATAAGTAGCACCAGCTGGGTTGGGATAGCCTAGTGGTTAGAACATTGCACTCGCAATCTGACGACCCGGGTTCGATTTCCGTTCAAGGGGATATTTTCCTCTGGAGTTAACACCAGTGTAGACTCCACTCTCCCCAAAAGTCCTTAGGATGAGACTATAAACTGAGGTCCCGTGTGCAAATGCACCCAGAACATCTTGCGCACACGTTAAATCCTGTTCCGCTTTTCGTAAGAGTAGGCCATTGTGTACTGGTGGGAACAGATGACAAAATTTACAAAACCACATACATACGGGGACTGGATGTAAAAAAGCACATAAGTGCTTATTCCATTATCCTCGATATAAAAGAATAAGATAAAAATAAATAAATAAAATAACAAAATAATAAATAAATGGAATGGATAGCAGCTGACAGTAGCTGAAAGTGGGGAAAACTGACAGTTGCGCTATTCAAGGGTATTGTTTCAAATCCCACCTACACAGGGTTCGGTTTGATGAGGTTTGTTTCTTCAGAGTGAACATTTGTATGACTCCAACCCCCTTCTGGTCCTTCATAAATATACAATGTAACACGTAAGTCAAGTCCTATTCCATCTTTCAAAGAAAGAAGCGTTGTCCATCACATGCTGGTAAGAATGGATGACATTAAACGAAAACATACACAATGGTGTTGTGTTTAGACATTATCCTCGAACACGGATTGTGGCTGTCTCAATGGTGAAAGTAAGAATCCCTGCATAAGCAAAAATCTCACCAAGAGTTTTAACCAATAAATGGAAAAGAAGATGATGATGGAACTCTTCTTTTTCTGTTATTTGTCTCTTTCTTTTGACTAATGCTTAACCTTGACTTTTCATCCTCATCCTCCTCTCTGTCAAACTGAATCGGGGATTTAACACTGATATACCCAGCATGCAATCTGTGATCTGGAGAGGGGTGAACTCATCCAGGTTCACCTTACTGCCTCAAATGGTTGAGAACAGTGCTTCAGTCCTTGCTCAGGGAGTGAAGGGAAAAGTCGAACCAAGTGAAGGCCAAGTCTTACCATGACCGGGAAGACCACGTTGACCTTGTTGATCATCTTGATAGCACACAGGGCCACCAGGCACAGCACCTGGATGGCAGTGAACAGGTGGACACGGCGGGTGGGCACATGGCGCAGGTACAGGTAATCGGGCTGGTACTTGGCAGGCATGAAGATGATGGCGATGCGATCCATCAGCTGCATCCCTCGTAACGACGACACGCCCATGTAGAGGAACACCCCGTACAGCACTGGCATGGGGATGAACTGAAAGGTTAACACAGATCAGTGAGTTGTCTGCGGGAATAAGCAATTACAATGCCTCAGGTTTTTTTCATTTAGCTTTACGTTTATAGTGACTGCATGACACTGTCTACAACATAAGCATATTTACACATAATGAATTTGTTTAAACAGTTTCTAGGTAAGGACAGCTTTTTACCATGTTCTCTGCAAATTTTTTTTTTTTTTTTTTTTACTCCTCATTACCATCATCATCATCATACTGAAATGATATTTACAGCATGCCTACAGTGCGCAAATCCAGCATAACTCAGTCAAGGGTCCAGGACCAGTGTTAACCACTAGACTGCCTTACCCCGGAAATTCTCCGGGGCTAAACGTGCACCCTATACGCCAACAACCCGGAAAATTTCCGGGGTGTCGAACTGAAGTAAACAAGCCTGCTTCCTTGACTACAGTTAAAGGGAAACAACTCCAAAATTAATGTCGGTCACTCTCCTGTTGCTTGGCAACATCGAGCTGCAAAAACCGTTTCAAAAACGATCGTTTTTTCGCTCGTATTTTGTGTTTTTATGCATGACTGCTTGGGAAGTTCTTGTTCAAAATTGCTGACACTTCTTGTTGAAGGCATAAATAACTTTACACAGCTGTAAAAGTGGCAAATAAAACTCCCTAACAGTGATGACAACGATCGAGTATGATTCAGGAGATGGTGTATTTAAAAAACAATGAATGTTTGACATTTTTGTGATGGGGAGGTACTCAGAATGACAGTGGTGATGAAGAAATCGTATTTATGGTCGATTTTTTACATTTTAAATATATTTTCGCAGTGAAATATCATGCTAACTAATTTGAGATTGCCTCGAAGTAATCTACAATATATATACTGTCATTGGGTAGACTATCAGGAACATTCATGTAGTAGTTTCTGAGTAAGAGGGATATAAACATAGCAGTGGTACATAAGAATTTTATTCCCCGGCATATAGGGTGCACTTGCACTGGGCAGTTAAGAGGTTAAAATTAGCGCACCCCTTACTTTAACCAAGTCCAAGAGTTGTCATTCCCTGCTATAAGTAGCACCAGCTGGGCTGGGATAGGATAGAATGAATAGCAGCTGAGAGTAGCTGAAAGTGGGGGAAACTGACAGCTATGGCCGTCTTTTGAAGATCCTTGAGCACGAACAGCACTCATCCATACAAACTGCAATGTAACTGTTTACTTTTAAACTGACAACAACAACAAAGTAAATGCAAACAATCTTTTCATAGTCCTGTCTTCATGAGAGTCCTGGCCTCTAACAGCAAACCTGCAGAGACAATGTCACACAGCTGAAATGTGATGTTATGAGAGAATACAGGACAACTCCTGCCCTGAACCATGGCACACATCAGGAACTGCGCAACAGCACCACGAAGATCTTACAATAGTCATGAAGGGAGAAAACCAAAGTGGTATGGTCATGTCAAATAATATGACAGCCTCTTCAAAGACCACCTTGCAAGGCACAGTAGGCAGACACAGGAAGATGGGTGGACAACATCAATGACTGGACTCAAAGGCTATGCTGAGACACAGGCATTGGTGCTTAACCACCCAAGATGGAAAGCGTTGATGTTTTTGTCGGTGCAGTATCCCTACGATCACTCTTGGTAAAGAGAAGGGTAGTGTATCATAAGAGTAGGGCTAAAACCTACTCTCTAATACTTACCTTTAAAACTGAGGTGAAAGTGACGGAGATTCCAATGAAGAGGAAAATGGCAACACCAGTCACTCTCTGTTCCCTGTGGAGAAACAAGACATCTTGTCAGTACATCAAATAGCTGTATTTTAATTTACATAATCTTATTTTTATCATGGTATCTTCAATCCTTGACAAAAACACAGTCATGCACTACCTACAGAAAACACAGAAAATGTAACATTACCCTGCCATAAAGTCACCTGTATGATAAAGATATTCTCAGACAGAATCTATCTAGGTTTATTTTTTATTCATTCAATAGAAGAAGAAAAAACTATTACTTCAATCATGTGCAGGAAACAAGGCATAATCAGTTAAATAATGTGCATGTGGGTGCATTGTTTTGATTTTATTTATATTGTGCTTTCACCAATTCTCATTATGGGAAAAAAAAGAAAATAGTTGGGGGGGGTGGGGGGTTGTTTGGATTTTTTTTGTTTATATACTAGTCAGTTTTATTTGATACTTATCACTTGGGTTTGTTGTCAAGAAGTGTAACTTCACTTTGTTCCGATTCAACCTCCAGCCACATTGTTGCACTGTGAACCTAGGCCAATCTACATCAAATTTATTCAGTGCTCGCTCTCTCACTCCGCCCCCCCCCCCCTCTCTCTCTCTCTCTCTTTCCCCCCCTGCCTCTCTCTCTCTTCCACCCCCCCCCCTCTCTCTCTCTCTCTCCCCACAAGCTGACCTGACTCCAAGAAACTTGGGTTGTTCCCCAGGAGCAGAGCACTGGGACTCTTTCTTCAGGCTGTTGACGTGGCTGATGGAGAGAACGGTGGCGGCCACAAACCAAGGCAGGCCCAGGCAGGAGCAGATCATGATCAGTATGGCCACAATGAACAGGTCCAGGTGATACCCGCTCCCTTTCTGTTGGAAGAACACAGGGACAAAGAAGCTGATGCTGTACATCCTCAGCATAGGAATCAGATAACAAACATTCCCAAAGTCAGAATACAGCTACCTATATGGTGGGGGAAAAAATTGGTCGCATATGTAAATATCTTACCATAAGTGAACCTCAGAGCTCTAGCAAAGAAACAACAACAAAAAGAAAACTAGCACCAAAGTCGTACATATCAGACACAGTAACTGTTATTCTGATTCAGGGGGCGCAGATGGTAATGGTAAGTCTTTAACAACAACAAAAAGTCTTTTAGATCAGATCAATGTCTCCTATGCAATGTGTACTTAGTTTACATAAAAGAACCCGCAGCAACAGAAGGGTTGTCTCTGGCAAACCTCTGAATTAAGAAAATAAATCAACTCCTATGGCATATATGCAAGCAAAAATACTCAATTCAAATGGGTGATACTGCTCTGTGGTGATGCTTTCTCCTAAGGAGAGCAGCCAAAACTTTACGCAGAGAAATATGCCATCACCATATGTAATATATAATACAATATAAAACAACAATACAACTCAAAAGTACTAAGACAAAAATCTTCAGCTCACAGGATCCAGAATCTTTCTCCTTGTATGTGTTCACTAAATTCAGTCCTAGGATATGACTTCAAGTCCTGAGACTGTCACCCCTACTGATTTATATTTATATTTTATATCTTATATTTATATTTATACCACTTTAAGTCACGGCAGATTTCTCTGCATGAAATTCGGGCTGCTCTACCCGGGGAGAGCGCACCGCCACAAGAGCAGTGCCACCCTCTTTTTTCTTTTTCTTGTCTGCAACTACTATATAGGTTTCCCTATCTGAGTGGCTTTTTTCTACAGAATTTTGCCAGGGTCAACTCTCTTGTTGCCGTGGGGTTTATTCACATGTGCTAAATAATTATGTGTAACATACGGGACCTCGATTTATCGTCTCACCCGAAAGACTAGCGCCCAGACCACGACTCATGGTCTAATGGATGGGGGAAAAGTTTCGGGTCCAAACGGAATTCAAACCACCGCACACTTCCGACCCGGACATTTCGCTTTATAGACAGGCGTGTTACCTCTCGACCACCAACCCACCTCTACTGATAAGTTTGATTAAGGGAAAAGAACAGGTCAGTATCATATTCAACTTTTAGGTACCTTATGTTTCATCTCAGATGAAAACCTAACAACAGGGAGTGCCACTTTATACATGGTGTCACTATAAAGTGACAGACACATAAACTGTATGCCATATAACTGATGATCTCCAAATTGTGTGTGTGTGTGTGTGTGTGTTCTTATTCTTGCATGCTTGCGTACATGTATGCAGGTAGACATGCATACATACATATTGTTACCTGAGTGCATCTGAATCAGATTGAGTATCTTCATGATCACTATAAGTAGACAGCTCTTGTTCAACTAGCGAAAAATAACGCCCTGACACATATATACTCAATTCAATGCCTTTTTCCTTGAAAGAGAAAGATACCTAGAAAACAAAATCTTCTCCCCGCTTCATCATCCATATCTAAAACTACACAATCATGTAAAGAAAGAGGTATGAAACGGATATAGGAGTAGTAGACCCATTTGATACATGATCCACACACAGCTCCATAAAAAAACAACAACAACAACAACAATGGAAGCCATACTGACTATCAGCTTGTTCTCCTTGCGGTTGACGATGACGGCGGTGATCTGCTGGTCCATGAAGATGAGGATGACAGCCAGCAGGGCAGGGATAATGCAGGCCACAGGAGCCCAGGCTGGGTTTTCTTTGGTGGGGTGAATCAGCCACCCTCGGTTAGGATTGGTGGGCTGCAAGTCAGTCACATATCATAATTAATAAACCTTTTTCATCACAATCTTTTCCTGATTTCTATTTATCTACAAGTTCAAAAAAACCAGTCTGCTTGCAACATGAAGATCTGTCTGATTATGTCAGAGCTGGCTTTATACAGATATATACTGAAAAAAGCTTGTACATGATGCCAAATATATAGAACTTGCAATAATAAAAGAACAAAACAGAACTTGCAACAATTTGTGACAGTTTTAATGTGAGATTTTAAAAAAAATTTTGATAACAAAACTCTCTCATGACTTCAGATGGCAAAAATGAATGACTACATTATAAGAACATGAAATCTAAAAGTGTTAAGAATCCAATAACAAACCTACACAAAATAAAGATATATATACATAAACATATATATATATATATATATATATATATATACATATACATAAACACTAATATGTATTTCATAATCATACAGTACTTGTGGTCAGAGAAATGTCATACTCACAGAGAAGTTGTCAGGAACATGGAGTTTGGGGGTGGGGATTCCCACAAAGTAATCTGTCAACACCATGGCCAGTATGGCAAGCAGCACTGCAAAGTCACTCACTGTGGTTCGAATCTGCACACGTTGGGCCATGATATTTCTGATAACTCGTTCATACATACATGCAGAAGAATAAAAAACATTACAGATACATATCAAAGTCAAAAGAAAAATACATGACAAGTTCTTCCCTGTGGTTTGGGCTTGTTACCAGAATCCTGCAAGCTTTAAGATTGACCTTGAGCCTTCTCTACAGGAGTGTGGTGAAGGCGTTACATTGACGTGTGTGTACTCTGCACAATTTAACACTTCTACTGTGTAGAATACCATGAATATTTTTTTCAGTGCAATGAAGACCTCACATGTGAAGCTAGAAGCACATACAGCCCCCGAGTGAAAGAACATGCCTGTATGAACAGACCCTCCCTGACAGCTGAGGCAAAACATTGCATAGCAGCAAAGACACAAGACATTGCGTTTCATTATCCATGAAAACCACACAACTCTTTGATTTCTCTCTCACAAAAACTCTATAAGAAAGAGGCACAGAAGATCATGGAAGGAAATTATGGCCTCAACAGAAAAAGTGGATATGAGTTCCCAAGAATCTACCAGACAATAGTCGGTTTGTGTGTGGCAGAGGACACTCAAGATGATAGATAGCCAGTCCCTCAAGACTAACCACACAGCAAGGTGTGTGTGTGCGTTTGTGTGTGTGTGTGAGTGCATGCATGCATGTGTATTTCTCATCATCTGGTAAAACATGGCCAAGTTTTGTTAGTGCTCTATTTTGAAATAATCGGTTGTTCTTTCTCACACACACACACAGTATATAAACAGATTCACACACACACACACATACACAAACCACAACCTTCCGCCCAACATAAGACACTCACCGCAGTGCCAAAGAAGGGGGTGTTCCTGAAGACCTTCATGAAGTAGCACAGAGAGAACGTTCCCAGAAACAGCAGCACAGAGAAAAAGAACACATCAGCGTAGTAGACAGGAGCATTACACCCCTCCCCTATCAGCGTTCCATTGAACTGTGTACAGTTTTCCGTTCCGATCGTGTCCACAGAAATGTTTGGACTCAGTGTCACCCCTGTCAGGTTGCAGGAACAGTTCAACACAGCATCGGGATCCGTGTTCACGGGAAACTCCTCAGAGATCTTCACCAGTTTTTTTAAAGCCTCGTAGATAAAGATGAGGGAGATGAGGGCGGCGAAGGATTCTTCGGTGAAGCGGGTGATGTAGCGCACCCAAGCGGAAAGGTCAAAGGCTACCATGACGATGAGAAACAGTCCCGTCCACATGCCGATCCAAAACCGCATTTCCAGGTAGTTCAGGGAATAGTCGCTGAAAGATGGAGGGAAATGTCATCATTTGCTGCCTATTTCTTTAGCATGTTTTTACTCTTTCTTTTTTCATTCCTTGCCTAAAGCTCTGAGGTTCATCAAAGAGATTTTTAAGTATCTGACCATTTTTGCCCACCATTGTAACTTCCAGGATGATATCTAAACATGACAATAGTGTGCATGCGTTTCTGACTCTGTCAACTGTTCTTACTGCCAGCATAAAATGGCCTCCTCTTCTGAAAGGCGGAACTGGTTTTAACATATGCACAAGATGTTCTGCATGTATTTGCACATGGGTCCTCCATCTATAATCTCATCTGAAAGACTTTCAGGGGAGTGGAGTCAGTACTGATGTTAACTCCAAGAACAAAAATGCCCTTGAACAGGTACTTTAATTTAATGGTGGCTCAAACTCGAGCTGTCAGATCACGAGCTCAACACTCTTAACAACTAAGCTATCCTGCCCGCATTTTAATATCTAAGTTGATGTATGAAAAAAACAGGTGTATGAATATATGTTATATAACATAAATATGTTACTGTGTATGTATGCATTTGTGAGTGTGTATGTGTGAATGTGCCTATTCTGTGAGTGATTATGCAATATAGTTACAATGCCAACATTTTGCTGGTATTAAGTAGAAAATATGTCCTGAAATATCAAAAGCTTTCATGCCCTTGTTCATTACTGTGCATGTCTGTTACTTCAAGCACAATGTTTGAATCAAGCATACTCCAAGTAAGATTTATATGCTAATTTCTGTGGAAAGTACCTGTGGTCTGAAGGTATAAGTTTAAGGCAACATAATTTCTTGTGTGCACATGGGGTGTGTGCGAGTGTCTGTCAGTGTGTGTGTATGTGTGGGTGCGCACATGTGTGTCCTTTATTTATTCTTTTTTTCTTTATCTCCAAGATAATGGAATAAGCACTCATGTGCTTTTTTACATCCAGTCCCCGTGTGTATGCCGTTTTGTGAATTTTGTCATCTGTTCCCACCGGCACACTATGGCCTATTCTTCTGAAAAGTGGTAAGGGTTTGAACGTGTACGCAAGATGTTCTGCATGTGTTCGCACATGGGACCTCAGTTTATAGTCTCATCTGAAAGACTTTTGTGGAGAGTGGGGTCGGCACTAATGCTTGCATGCATGTGTGCCTGTATGCATACATGCACACATATATATACCTGCACATACATATGTGCTGCTGCATGCATATATTAATGCATACATTTATGCGTGCATCCCTGCACATGCATGGCCTGCTTACAAGCACCCTAACTCGTGTTAAAGCACGTCTCTGTACAACCTACTGCCTTACTTGCAGAACTTGCTGAGGATGGTCTCGAAGACCAGGACTGGTCCAGTGCTGCCCAGGATGGTGAGAGGCTGCCCAGCACACAGGGTGTACACAATGCCGCAGATAGCCCCGGACAACATGCTCTCTAAGGCAGCCTGCACACACAGCCACAATGTCAGCAACATACACTTCTGGTGCTGTTTAACATGTATGTACACATGCTTCTTCACAGCCCTGGAGAGCACGTTTATGAGAGGCCTTCTGTGAAGTTGCCGTCATTCATACATGTATGCACACATGCTTCTTCACAGCCCTGGAGAGCACGTTTATGAGAGGCCTTCTGTGAAGTTCCTGTCATTCATACATGTATGCACACATGCTTCTTCACAGCTCTGGAGAGCATGTTTATGAGAGGCCTTCTGTGAAGTTGCTGTCATTCATACATGTATGCACACATGCTTCTTCACTGCCCTGGAGAGCATGTTTATGAGAGGCCTTCTGTGAAGTTGCTGTCATTCATACATGTATGCACACATGCTTCTTCACTGCCCTGGAGAGCATGTTTATGAGAGGCCTTCTGTGAAGTTGCTGTCATTCATACATGTATGCACACATGCTTCTTCACAGCCTACATGTATGAGTGACAGCAATTTCACAGAAGGCCTCTGATAAACATGCTCTCCAGGGCAGCCTGCATAGACAGCCGACGTTAAGAAGTTGCAGACAGGAGGGTGCCAGATAAATGTCAAAACATGAACTTATTTTTTCATTACCATGAAAAGGTGAATGAACATGTGTGTGTGCATGGGTGTGTGTGGTTGTGCATGTGTGTACGAGCATGTGCCTAAGTAGTGGGATACATGCATGAGTGCATTTGCATGCTGTATCAGTATGAGGTAGCCAGCATCCACAATCATGAATGCAAGCATGACAGAGTGTTTGTGTGTATGTGTGGTGTAAAGGCCACTTCTGGAGATACCCTCATCTCTTTTCCAGTCTTTCATCTCTTCCTCTACTCAAACAGATAAATGTCTGAGCAGATAATGCAACAAGTATCTTCTTCTTCAAACACTCCAAAAGCAACTGTTGTCTGTCACATGAATGAAAATGCGTTGTGTTGCAGTTAAACGCCTGACAAGTCAGGCCCAGCATGTCTAACTTGGGCATGCAATAGTTATCTAATCCTCACGATCCCAAAGTCTTGGGTCATTCTCTGTACAATTGCCACACCTGCTAAAGGCAAAGTGTTTGGTTGGGGGTTTTTTGGTGTGTTTTTTTAACAATCTTTTAAGTCGGCTCATATACACACCTGCCAGCTTCTTATTTCCTTTTCTATATAAAGATGAAGTAGATCCAGTATGCAAGAAGCCATAATTCATGTTAATGTTAGGTGAAGAGCAGAAATATTAACATATCCAGGGAGAGCAACCTTAATTTCATGCCCAGAAATCCACCATGTCTGTACTGGTATACAGTATACATATCTACGTGCCTAAGGTTTTTCTGATGTATTTGCCTTATGTAGCTGGTAAAGTATTTGTAAAGTGGATTTTCTGGCAGATGTGGAGTCCTGCACATATGGAGTGTTCCACTTCGGACAACTCTCCCTAGGGAAAAGAGAACACAGAAAACCTTCCTGCACTACAACTGTGTCTACATATCTCAAAGATATTCCAGGGCCTTATAAATCACTCATTCCTGCACACCAAAAAACCCCACCTCCACACACAACCTCAGCTGTCACAAACAAGAAACATGATCAAAGTATAAAAAAAAATCAAACATGTCACTCACCATGTCCTTGTTTGTGGCGTCGCTCAGGATTCCCCCAAAGGTGATGATCGGGGTCAGGCAGGCAAAGTACAGGAAGACGAAGGAGGCCAGGCACTGTATGTGCAGGGCATCCTTGACATCGCTCAGGTAAAACGGCAGTTTTCTTCTGATGTCTTGTCGTAAACCGCCAAATATTCTGCAAGAATAGTTTGAAAACAAACAAATGTACATATCATGCAGGTATATTTATGAACATGTTCATGCATGCATACACATACACACACACACAAGCATACACATATAAAGTAAAGGTAAAGGAGTCCCATAACCTATAAGGTCGTAGGGGAGCGAGGCGTCAGAGACCTCACTTCTCTAGGGCCAGCATATTGAGGGCGGCGCCCATCTCCTCTCCCTCGCTGCTTTACCTTCCCTGACCCTAAAGAGGGCAGGTACCCATTTACAGCTGGGTGAACTGGGGGAACTATACTGAAGCCAAGGTGCGCAAACGGTCACCCATCCAACTGGTAACCACGCTCGACGCTGCTTAACTTGGCTGGGGGAAAGCGAGTGCTCCGACCACTGAGCTATCCCGTCCCCTATACACATATATACATACACAAATGTAGGCGCTTATATGCAAAATTTCACACACTTTTCCTTTTAACCTCTTAACTGCCCAGTGCAAGTGCACCCTATATGCCGGGGAATAAAATTCTTATGTACCACTGCTATGTTCATATCCCTCTTACTCAGAAACTACTACATGAATATTCCTGATAGTCTACACAATGACAGTATATATATCGTAGATTACTTTGAGGCAAGCTCAAATTAGTTAGCATGATATTTCACTGCGAAAATATATTTAAAATGTAAAAAATCGACCATAAATACGATTTCTTCATCACCACTGTCATTCGAGTACCCCCCATCTCAATAATGTCAAACATATGTCTAGGCCAAATCTCATTCATTGTTTTTTAAGTACACGATCTCCTGAATCATTCGCGATCGTTTTCATCAATGTTAGGTAAATCTAGTTTTATTTGCCACTTTTACAGCTGTGTAAAGTTATTTATGCCTTCAACAAGAAGTGTCAGCAATTTTGAACAAGAACTTCCCAAGCAGTCATGCATAAAAACACAAAATACGAGCGAAAAAACGATCGTTTTTGCCATGGTTTTTGCAGCTCGATGTTGCCAAGCAACAGGAGAGTGACCTCCATTAATTTTGGAGTTGTTTCCCTTTAACTGTAGTCAAGGAAGCAGGCTTGTTTACTTCAGTTCGACACCCCGGAAATTTTCCGGGTTGTTGGCGTATAGGGTGCACGTTTAGCCCTGGAGAATTTCCGGGGTAAGGCAGTCTAGTGGTTAATACCAATATAATATTTCAGGAATGTGTATTATGTGCATTGTGTTTGTGCGTGTGTGTGTGGGGGGTGGGGGTGCGGGTGCATGAGTGGATATGCGTGAATGCATGTGTGTGTGGGTGTGGGTGAGTGTGTGCATGCATCTGTGTGTGTGCATGTGTGGGTGAGTGTGTGCATGCATCTGTGTGTATGCGCACAAACATATGTGTGTGTGTGTGTGACAGGGAGAAGGAGACAGGCAAGCAGACAGAAAAACATACAAAAGAGATAGAGAATTCACTTCTGGTTTCTGTTAAACACTTTCTGCTTTCTTCTCAACCATTAAAGTGTAAACTGACCACTCATATTTTTGTTAAATGTCTAATCTTCATACATCACTGAACTGTTTCTTCCACAAATGACTTAAAAAGTGCCTCCATCCCCTCTCTTTCTCACCCATCCCTCTCCCTCTCTTTCACTCCCCTCTCCCCCCACTCTGAGTCTTTGTCACAATGAAACAAGTTTATCAAATAATATAAAACTTTTCTGCAGAGCCCATAGCCATTCCCTCAGCCAATCAACTCTGTGTAGAGGCTGTATAGTGTAGAGTCTTCTCAACTGGTTTGAAATGGAGAATAAAATTTCAAGTTTCTTTTTACTTCCGAACACAAGGTGGTTGAAAAAATTCTAGGATAAGAGTTGACAGCTGGTGAGAATATGTACAGATCTTGCTGAAAAGTATTTTCCCTTCATTTGTATACAGAGTCAGATAGTCTTGTGCCAGACCATTCACATTTCCACAGGCTCCCCTGTACAACCATTTACATGGAATAGTCTATATAGTGGGTAACATTACCATTGGTTTTGATTGTCAGATTTCTTATTAAGGAGATTTTGCAGTATGGACGATTCCATTACTCTACAAACAAAATGAACACTTAGTGAATGCTTCACCAAAAACATTTAGTAAGTATGGTATATTATATGGTCTTGTGGGTCCTTGCTGGACGCTTTGGGGTCATCCACAAAGAAGGCCTACTCTTCCATGAAAAACAAAAGAATAGACACCTCACAAAAAAGAATATATTACACTGAACTTGTTAAACTTTGTGTTGGGGGGATCAGTTTCTTTCACTCTCATGGGGCCTCACCAACAACAAAAAACAAAGAGTAGCATTACTCATTACATTCTTTATTCAATAATGATAAATATTCGAAAACTATCAAAAACTGACTTATGCAACACTCCTGTGATGATGATGATGATGATGATAATGACAATGATGGTGGATCCTGTGTACACTGGGTATATTATAACACAGCAAATTCTGTTACACAGTCACCTCCCATCAGTGAGATATGGGCCATAGCGCACAGAGGGTATATATATACTATACACTGGAAGTACTCAGAGTCAACTGTTGCTGGTGTGACTTACCTGCCAGTACGTACTAATGTATGATCCCCATGGTCTTCTGCATCTTCTTGTCCCACAACCTTCCCATTGGGCTGAGGAGGAGCTGAGGAAGCAGTTTTGCGATTCTCCTGTTGAAACAAACCAGCCAATGTTTGTTTCTGACAAATGTTTCTGCACCTCTCTGAAATAACTTCAAAAAGCAGTCCGATATAATATAATCTTTCTTTTTTAAAAGTCTGGATCACTGTAACTCATTGCAGAATCTGTCCATATCTTATAACTAAAAGTTTGATAAACATCAAGACTTCACACTCTGTGAATAAAGACGGTATCAACTGAACATACCTTAGTTCATCACTTAGCTCACTCTATGACATTGCCTTGCAAGAAAAGCTTACTACTGGGTTACTGTTCATTTCTTACCTCAGCGACAAAAAGAAAAATGGAGAATTTTCATTCCAACCTGATTTTTTTGTTCATGCTTATTCTTTCAAATTGAGGAGGATGATCTACCAACCAGTTGATCAAGTTTTAAGCTTCCTGTATCCAAAAAACATCAGCTCAAACAGCATACTAATCAAATATTAAATAAACTCTGATTTTTATTTAAATGGACTATATCAGCTTTGTCAAATGCTATATATGCAGGTAATGATAAAGATATTGGTGCAACCAGTCTGATATATTCTGGAACACTATTTCAAATCTACCATTCTGAAAGGAAAACAGACAGTCAATAAATTGCAGTATATCAGTGGGAATTCATTATGGTTTTTTTTGTTTGTTTTTTTTGCTGCCTCATCTTCTGACGATCCCCGTCCTACTGCTCCCACACCGCTCATCTCCATCTCCCCGCCACAGCCACACCCAGATTCACTGTGTCTCATCCTCAGGGTCGGAAGTCCACAGGGAGCCCATCACTATCAGGCCGCCGTGGGGCTACCAGCCAGAGGGGCCCTGCACTGCTGCTGGGTCACTTTGGTGGTGTTCAGTGGTGCCTGTTCTGAGCTAACATACGCAGGACACCACCTACTAAGCCCCCTACTAACGACATTATTAGCTCAGTCGCGGAGCCAGACTGAGTGAGTTGCCCACCCGAAGTGGCAACCACCACAACGTCCCTCCAACGACCGTCCCCCGCGAACCTCCAACCCCAAAGGCTTTGACACAAACTCACCACAGGCACAGAAGTGTGTGGGCAAACCGAATCTGAGGTCACCATGAGGCCAGAGAAACTGGGACCACCGAATCAGAGGCATTTTTTTTTAAATGCATGATGATCAATGACAATGAGGATGATGTAATGATGCTGCTGTGGAAGTGCATATGCTTTGAGACTACTTGACAGGGTTGTACTCTACGCTTACTATCATAATATATCCCGGCGTCAACCGGGCCCGAGAGATACAGACACCTGCAGTGTTGGTCAGGTAATTTGAGCAACACTCTCAAACTCGCATCCGTTAAGTGGATGAAGCTCGACTGTGTGGTCCCAGTCTTCCCACTGAGCCCACAGCACACTCACTCTGGGTAGGAGCCGGCCGGAGTCCAAAAAATCCCTATGACTCTTATGGGAATCGAACCCACGACCTTCCAGTCCGTAACCCAAGGCGCTAACCACTGCGCCATGGCGGCTGGTATTCATTATGGTTTCACTCATTCATTCAATTTTTTGTTCACCCCCCCCCCCCCCCCAAATTTTTTTTAAAAAGAAAGAACCTATATTATATGATGTTTGTGGCTAGTGAGGTAACCTCAAGACAAAGTAAGAGAATATACTATTACTCTATTCAAGTGATTTTTTTTTAAATCTGATTTCTTGTGTGTGAGTGTGTGTGTGTGCATGTGCATGTGATTTCTTTTATTGTTGTTGTTTTGCATCGGTTCATTAGACTGAATGATTTACATGCCAGTCCAAACAACCATTACTTTGCTTCATTTCACAGGAACTAAAACTGCAACAGCGGCAGCAGCAGAAGACTATCAAAGTTATTACCGAGGACACAAGACACACACCTGAGATGGTACACTTTTGGGTGGCTCAATACGAATGCTGGGATCCCACTCCCCTGGAGGAAGCACTGTGACCTGGTCCAAAAACTCATCAATACCCGTCAACAAGTCCTCCCGGCTGTGAGCATGGTATGCAACATCATGGAAGATCTGCAATCCCACAGTAGAATCACAGTATAGGATAATGATATGAACTCTAATCAAAATCAAATAAAAAAACATCTCAATGGCTCTTAGGGATGTTAATCATTGTAAGTATCATTACCATCATCATCAAGACTATTTTTGATATGTCATAGGAAAATGTATTACAGAAGTAAGTAAATTACTGCTGGTTTTGCACATGTGTTAGCAAAACCAAACACAGATAAAATACCTACAAACCTGTACACATATCATACATTTTGCTGCACTTTCTGCCTTTTTCAGAAGCAAGTGGACACTAACACTTACATACACACACACACACACACACACACACACACAGCAATCTGACAACCCGGGTTCAATTCCCATTCAAGGGGATATTTTCCCCTGGAGTTAACATCAGTGCAGACTCCACTCTCACCCAAAGTCCTTCGGATGAGACTATATGAACCGAGGCCCCGTATGCAAACGCACGCAGAACATCTTGTGCACATGTTAAATCCTGGTCCGCTTTTCGTAAGATAGGCTATTGTGTGCCGGTGGGAACAGATGACAGAATTTACGAAACTGCATACACACGGGTACTGGATGTAAAAAAGCACATGAGTGCTTATTCCATTATCTTCTATATAAAAGAATAAATTAAATAAATAAATAAATAAATAAAAATAACACACTGAAAATAAAAGTTTGACTTTGACTTTGACACACACACACTGAAAATAAAAGTTTGACTTTAATTTTGACTTTCTCTCTTTCTCACACACACACAACAAACACACACACCTCCCTTCCCACCCCCACCCCCACTCCACCCCAACCCATCACACCACCCACCCAGAACCTCAATTACCTCATCAGTCATCAAAGTAGCGATGGAACGGCCCATTTCGTGAAACTTGTTCTGGTTCCCCACAGGGCCCAGCAGTATGTAGATGAAGCGGGTGGGGATGGGCACCTCGGTGATGTCGCCCAGGATGGTCGCCTTGGACAGTCGTATAAAGGCCACCACCTGGTGGTTCAGAAACTCCACCTCCCCCACCAGAATGTTGGACGCTTCAGATCCCGGAGGGATTTTCTTCATGAAGTGCAGATTCTGTCGCACAGAAGGAATCATAGAACCTTTTTTTGTGTGTGTGCTTTCTTGCAACATTTTTTGTTTGTTTTGTAGTTTTTGTAGATTTGGAGAGTTGTTTTGGAGTGGGGTGGGTTCTTGGGATTTTTTGTTTCCTTTTTTGTTTTGTTTTGGGTTTTTTGTTTGTTTGTTGTTGTTGTTGTTGTTGTTGGTTGTTTTTTTTTTGGGGGGGGGTTAAGAAGAAGTGAAGAATTGCTTTTTTGGTTGTAGGTTTTTTTGGTTTTGGATGGGTGGGTTTTTCTATGGGACTTTACTTCTCCATTCTTGTCATCTTAGCAATCTTTATCATCATCATGACACACATCAAGACACATGAGATCAATGATGATCTCAAGAAAATGAATAAACAAAAGCAGAATAACATCATATGCAAATAAAGATAGATGAAACAAAAAGAAACTAAAATAAAATCATCATTCTGCAACAAATCTATTTCAAGGACTGCTTTTTTTTTAAAATCAGAAAATACAATAACGCAGAAATAAAATGTATCCAAACATAAGATAAAGCTTTAGTCTGTGACCTATCTGAAGAACTTTTGGAAAAACAGATACCAAGAACAATATGCTAACTGAGAATTCTAGAAATGTTTCAAGCATAGACGAGAGCAAGTGAAACTAAAATGGTCAGTGGACTCCTCAAATCTGTAACTTTTTCTTGCTGGTATTTTCCTTATAGCTGTGACATATAAGTAAACAATCTTGATTACCACTCTCACTACAGCAAAAATCATCACAAGTTCAAACCAAAGAATAAGAAAAGTTTTCAGAAATACTTTTTAAAAAAAGTAAAAACAGCGACCACAACCCAAACCATACAAGAATATAAAAGAAGCAAAAAGCATGCAGGTTAATAGATTATTTTTAAATACTCATCATTACACTGTAAATTAACACAGGTCAAATACAAGATCTAAGATTTAATCACTCTTCTCAATTGTTAAAAACAGCATGCAGTTCATCAAAATAACAACCACAGGGAAAAGCAGTAAAATAGAATGTCAGCAAAATTGCCAAAAGAGTTGTTTGCTTTAATAACAAACCTTTGATAATGCTCAACATTAAAATGTACAAACAGAAAACAAAATAAAAGAAACGATTTACCATGAACATTTCTTTTCATTACAGCCCATTCTGTACAAAATTCATCAGAACAGGTTTAAATCAATATTGCAGACACTCAATCTGATGATTGTTTTCCCTGTTTGTAACAAGAAGGTTTAGTTTACATAAAGTAAAGTCACAACCTTTACACACATATACACAAGATCAAATAAAATGCCAACAGGTGAGAAGTATTAATGACATCATAATTGATTTAAATGTTTGGGTTCATGCCTTTGGGAGGGGGGGGGAGGGCAGAAAGATAAATCACATTCCCAAAAATATGAGACGGATTTAATCTAAATGGTCTAAGAAGAAGCCTCTGATCTGCTCACCGTAATCACAAATCCAAATATCATTTACTTTTCCACACCAAGGAATTGTCTTTTTCCAAACCGAAAGATCCACACTGATCTCCTACAAATAAAAGAGCCACTGTAATTGCTTCCCAAAATTAAAGATCCACCAACACTGTTACATGCTTTCCAAACAAAAAGACCATTTCCCAAAATAACAGACCTACACAATTCTTCACCAAAATAAATGACTGATGGATACTGATCTCCAAAATGAAAGATCTTTTGACTATTGCTAAAAAAAATAATTTGTAAATGTACTACACGTAAAAGACTCTCTTACTTGTTCCACCAAAACAACTGACAACTACTACCAACATTGCCATTGCAACCAAAACTGAAGTGTATTTAAAAATAAACCCTGGCAAAGCTGAAAAAGAAGAACTAATTGCCCCCAACTATAACATTTAACCCCTTGAGCAAGCAGAAGAGAGAAGTCACCTGTCCAGTGTACTGAGCAGATTAGTAATTACAGTGAGCATTTTAGTGTCAAGCAGGTTTATGAATGAATCATAAATGAAAAATGTTGGGTTTTTTCTTTTTTGAACAAAGGCAAGATATCAAACTGTCAAGTATATTCTTATTCTTCATAGCTGCACAATGGAAAAACTGAAGAGCTGACCTCAAAAAAAGAAAGGAAAAAAAGTATATTCTTATTCTTTGTCACACGCTCAGACAGTAACTTCGGAGGCCCTAACAAATACTGTAGTACACCGAGGGCCCTCCAGGAGTCCAAAGAGCTTGTCCTTCATCAGCAGTTCAGTAAATCAATTATCGGCCCTCACCTTTTAGTGTGTTCGACAGGTCTGGGAGAAGTGTTCTACTGTCATGGGAGGTGCACACGGAAGAATCACCAATGTGGAACTTGGTAAGCATGTGATGTCTGAGTCTGCAGTGTCCAATCCTCAGTATCACAATAGTCACTTGGTCTTCTATGGTCAGGAGGTAGTGGTCATCCTCACTTTTGAAATTAGCGTGCTGCTGAAGCTATCTTCTCTTTTTCTTCACTATTGTCTTTGCTTCTTCATACATCACTTTCTGCTCCTATGACCTACCCTACCTTCTCTGCCAGTAGGTCAGCTTCCTTGTTGCCATGGATGCTGCAGTGTGAAGGAACCCACAGGATGACTATATGCTCAGTAGACTGCTGCAGGGCAACAAGAGCGGAGGCTGGGCATTAAGTTCCTTAATCTGTGAGATCTACTACCTTGAAGCAGAAACAGCGCATCTCAGAAGATGACAATTCTGGGGTGAATTGCCTCCCTGTTGATGCAGAGTGTACTGGCTGCTGTCAACAGTGCAACTGCTTCAGCCTTGAAGTTTGTTGTGAACTTTCCCGTGGTGCTGATTGGCAATCAAATGCTTTTTCTAGGGCTATACAGAATGCAATGGTATGCTTTTTGTCTCGGAGTGCATCTTCAATTTCTTGGGCAACATAGGCAACCTGGTCCTCAGTGGATCTGTGCTGTCTGAATCCAGCCTGGTTGTTGGAGATCATCTCTTCCTACTCCAGGGACTAAGTCAGTCTGTTGTTCATGATCTTCTCCATAAGCAATGTCAAGTATATCACTATTTCAGATCAAAGATCACTCATACAACCATACACATGCACATGCAAACACATACATACTTCTGCACACACACATGCATACACTCTTTTTTCTGCTTCAACCTTTGAAGAACTGGGGAAAAAACAAAAAAGAACCCCCCCCCCTCCCCTTCCTGAATAAAACAAACAAACAAACATACAAACAACAAAGATTCCCCATATTTCTACAATTGTCACATGCAAATGAAAATACTGAAAGTTCGGTAATAATCAATCAGTTGTTTTCTACATGGCCAATTCAATCTGCCTCTGGAATAAAAATTTTCAAAAATATCACAAACCGCATGAGATTTTCGCCGCCTGGACTTCTGAAATAAATATAACCACACACTTTCCTCTGATCTTTTCAAAGAATAAACAAGGAATTTTCAATCCCCCCCCCCCCCCACCCCCCCCCAAAAAAGGGTAAGTGTCTGTTTCTCAGGCACAAAGAAAACTGTGGTATCAGTTACAGGTACATTCTATTTAAGGTGACACAACCACAAAACTGTTAGCTCTTAAAACATTGAAAATGTCCATTAAAATATTGTTTAATGATACAGATAAAACAGAGAAAATGGTTAAACCATCAAGTCGAAAGACGACAGAAACGCTATTCAGGCTAAGTAGAAGAAGACATAGTTCTCATGATATGTGAAGAAGATGGTTAAGGCACAAGACAACAGACAAGTACAAAACAAGAAAGAAAAAGTTTGAGTGGGGAAGTGGAGTGTCTCTTTTTCTCAAATCATACGTGGAAAATTCATGACACAGAAGTTGCAAGAAATAGAGAAATAATCTGAAGTTTGTCAACATTTGAGAAAATATGATGACGTGTTATGAAAAAGCACAGATCTTACTTGTAAAGTCTGTTCATAAGTGTGAGATTTTGACAGTGTGACAGTTTACAGCAACAGTTTGGTAGAAGCATTCTGACTTTGGGGATGATGTTTAGACACAACACCTGTACGTATGCAGTTTTTTTTTGTTTTTCTCAGCTGCTGTCCACTCCATCCCAGCAGATGCTAATTACAGCAGAAACTGACCACACTTGGACTTGGTAAAAGGAAGGGACTAACTTTAGCACTGGGCCCTGGACCCTTAACTGAGTTATGCTGGATTTGTATGCTGTGTGCTGTTCTTTGGTGAATGGAAGAAAGGTCTATGCTTAACTGTTTACTCTCAATAAAGACAGTTTGATATTAAGTTCAGTTTTGTTAGTTTCATGTCCCCTTAAATGATGAAGTATCACACAGTTTCACGACAAAAAGCTCAAAGTATATAATCTTACCCCTCCCTGTCAGGAAACAAAAACACACATGCAACAGCTTAGAATGCAACTTACTGTCACATATTTATTCAAAAATCACATACACACACACACAGGCATGCACACACACAAACACACTGGGTCTGTGGTCTAGACGTAAAACCTGCCTAGAAAGCAAGAAGTATGGTTTTATAATGCTGGTCTGTGCCAAAACTTCTCCCCATTCACTAGACCTCAAGTAGAGGTCTGAGTGCTAGTCTTTCAGGTGAGATGATCAACCAAGATCCCGTGTGCAACACACAAAGCATGGAAAAGAGCCCATAGCAACAAGAGAAATGTCTGGCAAAATTCTGTAGGAGACAGCCACTCTGACAGGGAAACAAGAACACTTAAAAACTGGACCATAAAAATAGATGTGGAAGGCACTGCTTTTGTGGTGACATGCTCTCCCCAAGGAGAGTGCAGTGAATTTCATGCAGAGACACATGCTGTGACCAAAGTGGTGTTCAATTCAGTTCAACCACACACACACATACGCACACAGAGACGCACACAGAGGCACACACTCATGCACGCTTGCACACACACACACAAACACACGCAAACACACACACACACACACCACCACGCACGCACACACACACGCTAACACAGGTCTAAAGCAAGCATGTTTCCATGATCACATGCACTTAACAGTGTATGCACTTTGTGTGAGTGCACAAGCAAACAAAGAGACACATATTTAAACCATGTGTACGTGCAAACATGAAATAGAGTGGGCAGGTGTGTAAGACTCACAAAAATCATTTTCATAGTAAAACAAACAATTTCTCTATGAATAAAGTTTTTTGGGGGGAAAGCTACAACCATATATGCACTTACTTTATGTGATGGCACTTCATGTAAAGAGTTGTCATCCACACATCCTCCATTGATCACACCATTAGGTGTGTGCATGTTGTGCTCTGAGGAGGGAGAGCTGCCTATACGTCGTAGACTGCTCATGTTCGGCACACTCTTCGCCATTATTCGTTCTTCTCCTACATGGACATGGAAAAATCACTTTGAGCAGACTCGCGTGTGTGTGTGTGTGTGTGCGTGTGCGTGCGTGTGTGCGTGTGCGTGCGTGCGTGCATGTGCGTGCGTGCGTGCATGTGTACTTGCATCTGTCTTGGTGGTGGTTGTGGTGGGGGGTAGGGGGGGGGCCTCACCTGTGTGTATATGTGTGTGTGGGTGTGGGAGAGAGTATGTGTGTTTGTTTGTTGTGTGTGTGTGTGTGTGTGTGTGTGTGTGTGTGTGTGTGTGTGTGTGTGTGTGTGTGTGTGTGTGTGTGTGTGTGTGTGTGTGGTGAGTGAGTGAGGAGTGAGTGAGTGAGTGGTGTGGTGTGTGTGTGTGTGTGTGTGTGTGAGTGTGTGCGTGTGTGAGTGCATGCGTGTGTGAGTGCGTGCGTGCGTGCGTGCGTGTGTACTTGCATCTGTCTTGTCTTTCAAAATGTACATGAATATATGTCACTATCTGTAAGTCAGTACATTGCACATAACTAATCACAAGACAGATGGTCCCAACAGTCATTTACCGTGATTATCCAAAGTTCTGGGCTCTGAGCATTTCTTGCCAATCTCTGCCAGGGAGCGTACAAAAGGGAGGTGAATGAGGCCATCTTCTCTGTGCCGCTTTTCATTCTGATGCCGATGACGAGCCATCAGAATTTCATGGACCTGGTCACGAACTGTCGATTCCAGGTGCTTATTCGCTATCATGTTGTCAAGTGTCAAATCTGCAGACAAAAACAACACAGTGCCTTAGTTTCAATGTGAATCAGGCATAAATTCACCACATATATATAATATATATATATATATATATATATATAAAATCAACAATTTTCACACTTTCATTCATAAGATTTAAACAGCAAAACATAGTATCTAAGAAGGATGGTGGCAGAATGGATGTACATTCACATGCCTAACAAGTAAACCATGAAGGTCTGGATCAGATTCCCACCCTTGCCCTTTCTTCCCAGTTTGACAGGAAAATCACACTGAATGTCAAGTACTTCAGAGGAGACTCTAAACTAATAAGACCCATAAGCTTATGAACTTGTGCGTGTCAAAAGAAACCCGACAACAGTTGAAAATGGGAAAGAGCAGAAGATACCTCCCCAACTCTCCTGGCAAAATTGGTAGGTTTAATTCCCAGCTTTATACCCAAAGTCAGAATGTGGCTACCTTAAGATAGCAAAAAAAAAAAAAAGGTTGCATACCCAAAAATCACACCACTGGGTCACCTCAGAGCTCTAGCTAAAAAACAAAAAAAACACCCCAAACAAATGTAGTGTCTGACAGTGACAAAGACGGGCCCTGAAGTCCAAATACACACTTACCAACGACCTGATTCAAAGTGGTGGCGTTCATGTCCAGCATGACTGTGCCTTGACAGAAAGAGTAGCGCAGCTCAAAGAGAGAGTGCAAGGACAGGGTGGCCACGTGAGGCTTGGACCACCTCTCCCCTCCCTCCTCCACATCCTCTTCAAATTTGACCCACCTGAAATGCATTACCACAAGCTGTTAGTCCCTGCCAAAAAAAAGGGCAGCTGACATTTCTTCAGCTTTTCTACAAAACAGTGAACAAGTATGGCATGTAATACACAACAGCCTGCTTTGTGTCGTCAGCTGTTTGATACCTATGGTGAACCAACATGGGTCTTGGAGTGTTAATTGGCTTATATCACGTCTGAGTTTTTCTGAATGTTTTCATCACTCTCTTAGATAAGCCACAAAGGAAAGCGATTCTGGACTTGCCTTATCTTCTTCCTCATTTTGTTCCATTCTTGTTTTGGGAATGGATACCCATCATTTGCATTCAGTCTTGCATAGAGCTTGGTAATGCAGGTCATTTCAGTTTCTTGGTCATCACTGGTAAGTATCGTATAGATGGTTTTTGTGTAGTGTGTGTGTGGTGTGTAGTAGTGTGTTGGTGTGTGTGTGTGTGTTGTTGTGTGTGTGTGTGTGTTGTGCTGTGTGAGTCGTGTCGTGTTGAGTGCAGTTGCATGTGCGTATGCGTGCCTGCAAGCATGTGTGTGTGTGCATGCATATGTGTATCCACTGATGATGACATTTTCCATGACTCCTTAAAATTTCTTACTTCCATGATTTTCTACACTTTGAAACAACCAACTTTGGGGCACATTTCAGACTTTACTACAGAATTTACCCAGAAAACCCCCCCAAAAAAGATTTGCACAGGTCACTCTTGACCAGGAGAAAAAGCAGCACCAATGCTGCACCACACAAAGTGTGCACCTTACAGAACTCAGTCACTCACCTGGCAGTTTCCTTCCACTCCAAAACACTGTTGCATTCAGCACTGGGCAGCAGCTCTGCCAGCTCGCAGAATACATCATGGGTCTTGTGGTCTTCATCTTCATCTTCCCCCAGCAGACACTGCACTCGCAGGGAGGGTGGGGCAGCTGCATATCCCACAACAAAAATTACTTTACTGCTAGTTTTGAGTAAGGTGTGAAACAAAAAGTAGACTATGTTCCAATTCTGTATTGATTGTGTGTGTGTGTGTGTGTGTGTGTGTGTGTGTGTGTGTGTGTGTGTGTGTGTGTGTGTGTGTGTGTGTGTGTGTGTGTGTGTGTGTGTTGTGTGTTGGTGTGTTTTGTAGTGTGTGAGTGGGTTGGGAGGGGTGGGCATCCATGATTAACATAAACACAGTGGTTTTCTAGAAAATAACTTCTTCTATAGAATTAGAAATCAACTTTGGCAGAATTATGTATCAATTCTCATACTGCATTTCCATACATCTCCATTGCAAATATTTACAACACCATACACCTATGCAAAACAATAAAGACCTATATAATGGGGGATAAGATCAACAACAAAATTAAGGTAAACAGACATTATCTCAGATGAGAGCGTTGCTGAAATACAGGTGATAGTACTGGTAGAGATAGAGAAAAAAACCAACTCTCATTTCCTGGTTCTTTATTGTTTTTATATATGAAGACTTCTACAACACAGGGACAACACAAACCAGCAAGTCATACTATGACAATCAGACTAAGGTTTTCTGATAATGGATATATACACCAAAAGCTGGAACTAGTTTGGATTTGGTTGAACAAAGTAATGACTAATGTCCTTTCCATGATATACACATGTCACAATATGTCAGGAAGATTCCATGCAATTGTGTCATTTGTTTGGGCTATGTATTACTACTACTCTCTTTCTACACTATTTTCAAAGAGTCTCTCTGGCTATGTTATGAAGAAGCCCCTGCCAGAGAGGGGTTCCTCTGTGAAGACTTTCTGCTGTCCTGTACCCCTAAGGCTAGAAATATAGTGGCACGCACGTCTAGAAGTGCGCCGCGATAAAAGACGGATGAAGACGTGCCCTCCTCTTTATTTCCTATCGCAACGCATAGTGCCACGACTAGACGCTCGGACGGAAATGGAAGTACGGACATACCACACTTCTTCAGGCTGGAAGGATGGGCCCGCCTTGCTATCGAAGCGTTCCGTTCATGCCCGCCGGGAGGAGAGGGTGGAGGGGGGAGGGAGGAGACAGTGCACAGCAAGCCAGTCTGCGTTATCACCTTTGCATCTTGTTTATAAATCTGTATTGATGTGTGTGCGTGCGTGTGTGTAGATTTTGTGTGTTTGTGTGCGTGCGTTTGCGTGTTTGTGTTTGTGCATGTGTGCGTGTGTGTGTGTGTGTGTGTGTGTGCACGCATGTGTGTTAGTTTGTGTGTGTGTCTGTATGTGTGTGTGTGTGTGTGTGTTGTGTGTTTGTGTGTGTGTGTGTGTGTGTGTGTGTGTGTGTGTGTGTGTGTGTGTGTGTGTGAGTGAGTCTCTTTTCTAGATCGGTTTATGGGATGCACTCCAAATCTCCGAAAACGCTGTCTTTTCTGTCTTCTTCTCCACCACCACAACAACAAAAGTCTCTGCCGCCTGATCAGCGCCATTTTTTTTGCAAAGACGTGGGGAGACGTGCGGACCAATATAATCACCCCTTCCGACCTCCCGGCTTATCCGTTCGCGGCGCACGGCTGTCGTATGGACCACTATATTTCTAGCCTAAGTGTTTCTGTCTATGTCTACTTAGTTATCATACATGAAGATGATCCTCTTCATTATGAGTGGTAGGGTTATGCCATGGTTTTAGAATAATCTGAAATACTCCTTGCGAAGTGAGTAGTTATGCTGTGCGATGATTCTAGCACATTCTCAAACCTTCTCTTCTCCATGTAGTTGCAGTACACATGATTGGAAACACAGCTAAGTTACTACATGATTGGATACACAGCTAAGTTACTACATGATTGGATACACAGCTAAGTTACTACATGATTGGATACACAGCTAAGTTACTACATGATTGGATACACAGCTAAGTTACTACATGATTGGATACACAGATAAGTTACTACATGATTGGATACACAGCCAAGTTACTACATGATTGGATACACAGCTAAGTTACTACATGATTGGATACACAGCTAATTTGCTAATTTGGATTTCAAAGGCAATTTAAACCCCAAGTACAATGTGACAAACATACACTTGTGACTTTTGTGCATGCACTTATTGACGTCACAAAGTTGAAAAGAAAAAACCCCAACATATTAACATCTGAACGCCAAGATTACTTTGTCTTTTTTAACATCATTAGCATAGTTTTCAAATGCCAGTGAATGGGCTGGCTATATTGTGAATGTGCATACTTTTAAAAACAAAAACAATGAGTGGCTATGTAAAGAATACGCCAACAAAGACCATCTTCAAAATACAGTAACAGGTTACGTAGTGAATTCACCACCAGCCAGACAGTTTCTAAAATCCAATATACATGGGCTATGTGGTGAATGAGCCATCACAGATATTTTCAAAATCCAATATGAGTGGATGAATCTACCATCAAAGATTTTTTTAAATCCAATATGAGGGGAAATTTGAAATGAGTGGGTCATGGGGTGAATAAGCACAAAAGGATAATTTTCAAAATCTAAAGCAAAGGGCCATTTGATGAATGTGCCATCAAAGATTCAAAACCCAATATGGTTGCTTATTTCTAATAAAATTAAAATAAAAAAGAATACCACAAGCAAATATAACAAAATACATTCAACATTTCCTGTCCCGCTTTTCGAAAGAGTAGGCCATTGTGTGGGAACAGATGACAAAATTTACAAACCTGCATACACACAGGGACTGGATGTGTTAAAAAAAAAAAAAAAAGGACCTGAGTGCTTATTCCATTATCCTCAGGGGGAAAAAATCATCTGAGCACTTTGATTTGTTGTTTTACAAGATTCAGCGTTATATAAATTCCATACATTATTATTATTATTATTATTATTATTATTATTTCCAAACAGTAGAATAATATGGCTTACTAAAAACAACAAGTGTACAAAAAAAGTGATCAAGATCTGATTCAATTCACGTAAATGTATGTAGGTGAAGTTAAAACTATTATATAAGAATAAAAGTGAAAAGTTCTGACAATACACAGATTTTTTTGATTTTTTTAAATAGAAAAAAATTGAGAAAGACCTGCCTCTAGTATACAGAATACTGGAAACACTATCACATAATCTTAATAATAATTCACACTATTTTTTTTTAAATACTGTGAACAAACCATACAACTATAAAAAATAAAGACACAAAGATTGCACTAAAGATTCTGCCATTCTACAACCAGTAAGAACTTGATGGCACCAGAGTGCATGTGCAGGTTACACACAGCAAATCCTTAAAGATAACATGCATCTTTTCCTGACACAAACTGCTTTCTCTACACATGTCACTCAGCAACTACTTTGCACACAACCTACCCTGCAATGAAAATCCTGTAAAAAAAATAAAACATGCATTTAGATCAAACCAATATATTTTCAGACCAGGGTTAATTACATACAAAAACGAATTCATTTAAAACATCTGAATAGTAATCTAAAAATGTTGATCTCCCACTGTGAATAATCAAGTTACAGGTATACAGAAAATATTATAACTTGGTATCAAAAGATCCAGCAATACTTTCTATAACAATTTATTTTGGGAAAATAAACACAGAGACAACAAATGGAATTCAAGGGAAAGCTAAGCCTGCCCCTGCCTATGTAAATATCAGAGAGATGCTTTGTCAGCAAGGTCTTGTCATCATTCTTGTAAGCTATTCACTCCATCATAGTTTGTTTTTAGTTAGGGGGGGGGGGACTGGTTTTTGTGATTTATCCAGATACAATCAGGCACTGAAATTAAAGAACAAAAAACAAAAACACTAAAGATGAAGTAACAATAAAACGGTAACACTGAGATCATGTGTTAGGCAGATGGAGGCATCAGTCTCTGCTTCACTTTGACTTAAAAAAGACACTGTGATAAGCTAGATTGCAAGTACAAATATCCACAATAATCTGCAGAAAATTACCTTACTCATTAGCCAAAACATTCAACAAGTAAACTTTTAAACATGTAATGCATAAAAATGCCTGTAAAAGCAATCATTTACTACTACCTGGAAGAGACACAGATAGTCAGAGAAAGTATAACAGACTTGCTACAAAAGGCAAAAACAGATATTAAAGTACCACAAACACTGTTCTGCAAAGTCCCCACATGTCCCTAGCTGCAGCTGGTGTGCACACAATGGACAAACACTGAATAAATACATGGTCTAAAATGATAAAAGAAAGTAAAACCAAAAACAGATATTAACCCCTTGGTTCTTACAGACAAGCTTGCTAAAAAAAAAAAGATACTTTTCTTTCACAGACATCGTTGGTAAGCCCCAAAAGTCTCTCATCAATATTATCTGTTATGTTTTGCTTCCATTTAAAAAATTTCAAACCTACATAGCATGGGAGAGACAATGCATTAAAACTGCATATTTTCACAAATAAAATATACAAAATTACAGACTGTTTGTCAACTTTTTTGTCTTCTGTTTAATGACTTCAATGCTTCATTCAAAATTACTTTAAAAAGGGCAGGGAATATATGCACCTTCATTTCAATTCATATACACTGTCCATTTTAAACTAAACAAATAGCAGCCAAGTGGTTCAAAGAGAGGGTGGGAGTTATAAAACTGAAAGCATCTAGATGATTTTTTAAAAGACAAAATGCTCCATGAGACACCTGTGGGACATGTCTTCCAGTCTGCATTTCCATAAAGTTGACAGTGAAATATCAGTTTGTTGAGCCTGCACCGGTCTCATAAACTGCTCTGAATAAAACAACTTAATATGTAACAATGCAATGATGTGTGTGGAAGAAAGAAATAAACACAAACAGAAAGAAGACAAGGAAAAATGTGGGTGTGTCCACACATGAGCAAGCGTGTGGGTTTGCAAGTGAGTGTGTGATGTGTGTGTGTGTGTGTGTGTGTGTGTGTGTGTGTGGTGTGTGTGTGTGTGTGTGTGTGTGTGTGTGTGTGTGTTGTGTGTCTGTGTCTGTGTGTGTCTGTGTCTGTGTATGTCTGTGTGTATGTGTAACGTAAGAGAGAGAGAGAAATACCTACCAACAGGTTGGCATTCTTTCAGCCCAGAACTTTCATATTTTGATGCTTTCCTATGGCGATGATGGCGATGACGACGACTACCTCGATCATGTCGAGGTATGTGAAGACCAATGTACACTGTGTCCTGTTTTCTATGATCTGAAGGAAAACAAATGCAAGAAATAGCAGATTAGAAAATACAGCATACTCAGTGATGTCTGCACATGCTTGCATGCATCAAATATTAGAATAATTATCATGATTCATTCAGCTAACACACACACACACTCGCATGTGCACGCACACAAGCAAGCATGCATGCACAATGCTTTCAGTCCTTTTGTTTTTGTTGGGTATTTTTCTTCTCTTTTCTCTGATATCACTTATAGTGAACAGATGTTAAATGCCAACAAATACACACACATACACACACCAATACAAACCGATCCAATCCAATCTTCTTGTTTATAGCTCTGCCGACCACAGAGGCCATATGGGTGAAATTTTCAATCTCAGAACAAAACTGCGCAACTATATACACATTAAAACAGTTGTTCCTTATATCACCGCCCTGGCACACACACAACACAAACAAACACACACACCTTGGATATCAGCATCAGTGGGAGGATGACAAAGGAAGGAGCCGTGGTCTCTGACCGGCATGAAGGCATCCATCTGAGGGTCCTGCATACAGCTCATCATGCTAGCTGGCTGGGCCGAGATCTTCTTCAGCCTTCAACGCTTAATTCACAGATAAAGGTCCTTACAATTCCACATCAGTGCTAAAACCTGCAGCTTTGTATGTCGTCTTCTGAAACAAAATGCAGGCGGGGGGAATAGTTTATGTATGCATAAAAAAAATTAAAATGCAAACTGATTTCTTGTACCTTTCTTGAACCAGAATTGGCCACTAAAAATTATATGTTCCTTATAACATTTGCACTTAAGATACAAAATACAAAGTGCAAAGTTGTCTTGCATAGATCACACTTACATTAAAATCAGATATCAAAACCAAACCAGCAATCTGTTGCTAAAGATACAATGCAAGCCTGATAAACTATTAAATTCAACCCCCGAAAAAACAAAATGATGTAAAATGTTTTTCTCTCTTGTCAATCTGTTCTCTACTCTGCAAAGTCTCATGACATAATTAATGGTAATTTTCAGCAGCTATGAACTCTTACTTTATTTCTGACAGTCTGAATATGAAGGTGAAGTTTTCTTTTCAAAATGTGGTAACAAAATGTTGTCATAACCTTCAATTATACTGAAATAATGTTCCTTTGTTATATCGAGGTTTTTTTATGTTATGTGCATTATCATAAATGTCTGAGTGTGCAACATTTACTCTTGTCCATGTAAAGCACTTTCAGGTGTTGGGAAACTAAAATTTTAAAAAACACTGCTGCTGATGATGATGAAAATTATTATGAAAATGATGACAATGATGTGCAAGTGACCATGCATTTATATCGAATGCAAGCGACTCTAAAATCAAGAGAGGTTTAGGTTAAACCAGATTTTTCACTTAATCATCAATACACCATTCTCAGGCACCACCATCTCTATAGAATTGCATTAAACTTCTTGTTTTCTTACACACAGAGATATTTATGCATCAGAAAAATAACATTCCACAAAGAAACAAAAAACATCCCAAAGATTACTTCACAACCTGCTGTCGTCTCTTCTTCATTGCAGACATCAATCAAAACAAAACAAAACATACACACACACAAACAGCCAGTATCCATCACCTACAATCACCGTTGTTGAACAGCATTCATTTCAACATTAATTAACCTCTTGAGCATAGCTCTCCAGTTGATCCAAATTTAAACATCACCAGGCAGGGATGAAAGCATTCATCACAATTTATTCTAAGCTAGCTCCCAAAGCTCTTGCTGATTGAAAGTTAGTTAGAGTCTCCGCGCGCACACTGGCGACAACATCAATCGACCTAAATTTAGCATGTCATGCACTCGACATCTCCAACAGTATGAGATATTTATAATCTTGCTGTGTTTTGTCTAGCACAAACTTGGGATGAGAAAATAAATATCAATGCATGCAGGCGAGCAGAGAGTGGGTGGCCCAAGACACAGAAAGTGATGAGTCAAACGAGAATGCAGTCTGTGTGTGTGTGTGTGCGTGTGTGTGTGTTTTTGTTGTTCCTTTCATTGAAACTGAACTTGTGCGCTTTAACGTCTTGTTCCTAAAGAGGAAGAATGATGAAATGTATGGGTGTGTGTGTGTGTGTGTGTCTGTGAGAGTGAGTGAGTGAGTGGGTGTGTTTATTTCTTTCTTTATCTATCTATTCTTTTATATCGAGGGTAATGGAATAAGCACTCATGTGGGTTTTTTTTTATCCAGTCCCCCATGTGAATGCAGTTTTGTAAATTTTGTCATCTGTTCCCACCGGCACACAATGGCCAACTTCTTTGAAAAGCGGAACAGGATTTAATGTTTATGCAAGATGTTCTGCATGAGTTTGCACACACGGCCTCGGTTTATAGTCTTATATGAAGAACTTTTGGGGAGAGTTTTGTCTGCACTGATGTTAACTCCAGGGGAAAATTCCCCTTGAACAGGATTCGAACCTACAAGTGCAATGTTCTAAGTGGTGTGTGGGGGTGGGGGTGGGGTATTAGTGAGTGTGTGTGAGAGTGTGTGTAAGCGCGTGCGTGCATGCGTGTGTGCATGCGCACATGCACATGTGAGTGACAGAGTGTGTGTGAGAGAGAGAGAGTGTATGTGTATGTGTGTGTGTAAGTTTACATGTGTGTGTGTGTGTGTGTGTGTGTGTGTGTGTGTGTGTGTGTATGTGTATATTTGTGTGTGTTTGTGTGTGTGACACGTGTGTGTGTATATGTGTGTGTGTCTGTGTGTGTGCAAGCACACATTTGCACATACATGCATGCACACATGTGTGTGTATGTGTGCACACATGTGTATGTGTGTACACATGCACATATATGTGTGTGTTAGTCAGTGATTGAGTGAGAGTGTATGCATACAATGTGTGTACATGTGATGTGTGTGTACACATGCACATGCGCACGCATGTCTGTGTGTTAGGTGTGTGTATGCAAGTACACATGCAGCAAAGTGTATGCACAGGTATGTAAGCACATGTATTCTGTTCATAAACAATAAAATACAAACAATTTTTAAAAAATTGTATGATACATACATGCAAAAGTCCAAACACACTTGTTTACTAAACTTTGAAAGCAACAAAGAGAAATCCCCTTATAACAATGGCACAACCGGCATTACATACAGAACCAAGAGGAAGCGCAGCTCTGGGCACAAACAACCTGACACAGCTTCCGATCCAGACAGGTCACGATTTCTCCTCTGCCTCACCCCCTCCATCACGACCCTCAGGGCAATCTAAAGTTTCTACTTTATGAAAAGCCCATAAAGCCTGTCACAAGTGTCAGCACACAGATGCCCTCCGAGCCCACAAAGCAGAAAGCAGAGAACACGCGGGTGCCAGAGCCCGCAACTAACTACAAGAAGGCCGGATCAATACTGCACGCTGGAGAGTAGCTCATATAAAAAGGCCACAAAATTACCTGTGTCCTCGCTTGACATTTGCCTGCAAGTAAATACTGGTTTGGGTTTCCTTTTTCCTGCTAGTACCTCTTTGAGTTGGTTGTCTACTCATCAGATCAGGTCTCACAACAGAGCAGGATTTTCTGAGGACAAGGCTGGTTTTATGTCACCCAGTCTGTCAGGGACATACCTGTATTAGAATATGTATGTATGAAAACTGATCTTGACAGAAGTGTTACTCTTCTCCTTAAAACTGCTGCGCAGTTACAGTCACACGCACTTTGTGAAATCTACTCAAGGAAGTAGTTAGCTCATCTGTGCTTAATTTTAATGGTGAATAAGCTGGAGATATAGGGAAATCATGTAAAGCTTTTGTTCTAATAACCTCTAAAGAACAAAATCAAGGAGTGGTAGACGTGTTATTTCCATGTTATGTTTACTTAAAAATCAAGATGTGTAGGAAATGTATTGGAATAGCCTTAGGAAGTGCTGTGTATGCAAAAATGTGTGTGTCCATGCATGCATGCATGCATGTGTGCGTGTGTGTATGTGTATGTGTGTGTGTATGTTGTGTGTGTGTGTGTGGTGTGTGTGTGTGTGTGTGTATGTGTGTGTGTGTGTGTGTGTGTGTGTGTGTGTGTGTGTGTGTGTGTGTGTGTGTGTGTGTGTGTGTGACAGAGACATAGAGAGAGACAGAGAGAGAGAGAACAGACAGACAGACAGACAGAAAACAGAGAAAAAATATATTCATGAGAGTAAGAAAGACTAAAATGTACACATGTCCAAATCACTCTGTTGAAGAAGAAAATTCTTGACTCTCACACACCACAACAGTCCTTACAGAAACAGAACAACAACAACAACATTAGCAACAACAACAAAGAAGCAGCACCCAAAAATCCTGAATGAAAAACCAAAACCAAAAAAAAAGCAACAACATAAGCTGAAGCAGCTTTCGAACCAGAAACATCACGAATGATTTTTCCAAGCCATTCATTCTGCTATGTCTGCAAAAGATAACGTGGAGTCACAACCAACATCAAAAAAGTCTTCTCAAACCAGACAGTCTACTTCACAAAAGAAAAGAAAACCCATCAAGCTTGTCAACAGACAGGTTGCCTTTTCAACCCACAAAGGACAAAATGTCGTCATAAGGCGAAAAGGAGAGCAGGCTGACACAACAAGAAAAAAGGATCAATGCTATTTGCAGAACAGCACTAACTGGCACAACAAACCAACAAAAAAAACAGCCACAAAATCACCCCCTGAATATTCATCAGACAAAGAGCTACAAACAGATCAAAAATCATTTATGTCTTTGCTTTGGCATTTCTTCCCAAAAAATTTCTGTCTGATGACTCTTCAGGTTTTTCTTGTACTCATGTGGTATTATATATAATACAACACACTGCTGTGCAATATGATATAAATCAGGTCGTGAATGAGAAAGAAAAAAGGTTTGGGTGTGACGTGGTTGATTTCATTCATGTTGTGTGATGTGCTTGATCTTATTCATGTTTTCCCATGTTAAACACATAAAAACCACATCAGAAACATTGCTGTAATTGATTACTGAATCTATCCTCCATTGGGTTTTTTTCCTTCATTATTCTGCTGTGAAAATATCAGTATGATTGAATGATGAAGAAAACATCTATTTAACATAAGTTCTGTAAACCCCGTGTTAAAAAGTGCGGAACGTTGTTTTTTTCAATAAACAAAATTGTCAGGTGGTGGTGTTTTTCTTTTGGCGTGTCATTTTTTTTTTAAACGACAAAAAAACAAGTACTCCCTTCAAGTTTGCAATAACAATGCAAATT
>CM054134.1:50610250-50682750 GCA_028751875.1 Rapana venosa
ATATATATATATATATATATATATATATATATATATATATATATATTCATAATGTAACAACCTTTTTAGCTCTTAATGGATTTTTGTGTGCATGGCTATTTTTTTAACAGCTGTAAAGGAACTCATACTGTGAAAGAATAAACTTCATTAGCCCCAAAATGAAAACAGTTCATGACTGAAAGAAACATGTCTAAGCCATGCTGAAGACACCATCCCTTATGATTGAATTCTCATCTGATTAATTTCTCACCTCTACATTATGAGAATGATAAAAACAACATCAGATTGATTTTTAACACTATACACAAATGGTCATATACCCTAGTAACCCTGCAGAATGGACAAACCTACCCTGTGTCCAACACCAGGCTTAAAACTTGACTGCCAGGTCAAAGAATAAAACCGCATGCATATAACAGGTCATATACTGAGGAAGAAAGAGAGAAAAGTAACCAGGCTTTCTTGAGGAAAACACACCACAAAGATGAAAATAAACAAGGAGCGAATGACAAAAACATACAGGTTTTTTTTAAAGATAAGATCAGACTGATTTTTTTTTAGAGACTAGATCAAAGAGAGTGAAAGAAGTGACATTTCCATGACAGAGTTCCCAATGGGCATGAGCATGCTATTTACACTGAAAGAGTCCTTGCATCCTGTGTAGATTATGTAGACAATCACTACCAACTAAAAACCTTCAACAGAAGTGTCTCAATTTCTTTTTTCAATCCATTCTTGTGCGTATGAATATAGTACTTTCTTGTGATGAGTTAGCTTCACAATCAAAATTGTAGTCTATTGATTAGTTCACCAATGCTAGTGACATCTGTAACCATGAGCTAACTGTCAAAAACCAATAACAATTTTTAAAAATTACAACATAATTACTACTAGCACTGTTAACACAAGAAAAGCACGTTTTTCCATGCAGAAGAATAATTCGGACCAAAAGAAATGTCCTTTTGTCTCAAAAGTTACTTTTCATTTCAGATGTGTGCATCAATCACTGCACCACAGAACAAATATTCAACCTGCAAGTTCTGTGCGAGAAATACAGCCAGCACCAACAGAAAGTATACCACGTCTTCATAGACTTCAAAAAGGCGTTTGACCGTGTATGGCACAATGAAGAAATACAACATGGGACAAAAGATCATTCGGACCATCAAAGAGCTATACACATGTAGAGAGTTCTAAGCAGGAATTCTTTAGGTCGCCACCCCGATTCCTAGCACCATCTGATCCGGCACCAGAAATGGGATCCTAAACTTACTCCTATTGTCTTTAGTATCCCTAAAGAGGATTAGGGCTCGCCTGCTAATGGGCTGGGAGTGATAAAGTGGGGATAGGAAGAGGATAGAAGAAAAATAGAAACGAAATATAAAAGGGAGACAGTAAGTAGTAGTGAAAATTATCACCTCAACTCACTCAGCAATCACACTGAAACACTGTGAATGTGACGAACAACAACATTCATTCAATGTAATTCTTCAGGCCAAGCAAGTTGGGTTCACAAATATATTCTACTACTACTACTACTACTACTACTAAACTACAATCACACACATCACCAATTGTACTACAAGTACAATTTAAAACACAAACTATTCTGTTATTTTGTCCAGTTAGTCAAAATATAATTGTGTCCAGTCCTCACTACACAACTAATCACGGATCCGTCTCAGATCACAGATCAAAAGATTCACAACTGATCAGTTAAATGATCAAAAGAAAGATAAATGATGATAATGATGTAGTGATGAGAGGGATGTATCGATGAACGTGATGTTCCTGAAATAAAAAGGAACAATCAATAAACCATTTATTTTGATCCCTTCATGAAATCAAACTCACAGGATCAAGGACCCAAATCCCCGCAAAACCCACACTTTCATGTGTAACATTTTAATGACAACTTAATATGAATACCAACACAGCAAAAACTGAAACACTAACCAGAGTTTGCCACACAGTAAGACAAATCTCAAAAATGTACTCTCAGCTTACCCATTTCCCAACTCTTATGAGAATAAGTATCCTCACAACAAATCTAACATATCCATTATTCACCAAAATCACCACATACAATAACTACTAGTCTTACACATGTTTCATTTACTTGAGGGCAGCTGATGGTCTATCCTATGAAACTGTGTAAACATTAATTCACATTAATTTAATTGGATTAATCCCCAATGACATTCCAAAGTCATTGCACCTGTTTAAAGATTGCTATATCATTCCTCACAAAAAATAGAAGTTTGCATTCTTAATAATAACAGTCATTACAAAACCCCACTAGGCTTTTAACACATACATATTATACATAGTGATATGCCTTAGTTTGATTTATTCAGCATTTTGTTAGCTGAACAATATTCTGCCCAAAATCGAACCTAGTACAACAAAGATAATGACTCAAGTTCAAATTTACCACTTGCTTTCTTGTTCAAAATAATCACTTCTAAATTCACAAACTTGAAACCTTCAAAAACGAAATTGAATAGATACCTCATAAACCTTTCCAACCTTTTAAAATTAAGTTGAAGCTAGCTTAAAAAGAGCAACCATACCTTAATGAGGAACACCAGACTCTAAGAGTCTTGAGCACACATGCTCTTCCCTCTACCGTCTGGAAGGAAAAGAAAGTAAGTTTAAAAATCAAGGGAAATAATTCAACAAGAGAAGATTACTCTTGTGGTACATTGGAGTTATTTTCCCTTACTACGCTTAGTAACAACAAACACAAAAGTACTATTTTGTGATAGGTGTTACACACAAAAGCCACCAGCGCAGTGCTTTTCCAAGGCATAGTTGGAGAGTGATTCCATACCTCAGGGGGAGTTCGTCAAGGCTGTCTCCTATTGCCAACACTGTTTAATGTCTTCCTTGAGCACATAATGACTGATGCCTTAGAAGATCACACTGGCACAGTCAATATTAGAGGGCAGATAATCACCAACCTCAGGTTTGCTGATGACATCGGCGGACTTGCAGGAAATGACCAGGAACTAGCCAACCTAGTGTACCACCTGGACAAAACATCCTCCAGATATGGCATGGAGATCAGTGCCGAGAAAACAAAACTCATGACAAACAGTGCCCAGCCAATCACTACCAAGATTCAAAGTCAGTGGAAAAGAACTTGAGGTTGTAGATCACTTCAAGTACCTTGGAGCTATTATTAGTTAAGAAGGTTCAAAAACCGAAATCCTCGCAAGAGCTGCACAAACAATAGCAGCAATGGCAAAGCTCAAGACTATCTGGAAAGACTGAAACATCTCTCTCAGGACCAAGGTCAAGCTACTGCATGCACTAGTCATCTCTACATATCTGTATGCGTGCGAATCCTGGGCATTGAATGCAGATCTACAAAGGAGGATCCAGGCTCTAGAGATGAGATGCCTCAGAAGACTCCTTGGCATTTCATACATGGACCACACTACCAACAACGAAGTCCTACAAACCATCACCCAACAAGTAAAGCACTATGAAAACCTGCTGACCAGTCAAGAAAAGGAAGCTCAGATGGTACGGACATGTGACTAGATCAGATGGGCTGTCCAAAACCATACTGCAGGGAGCAGTGCAGAGGAAGGGAAGGCGAGGCAGACAGAGGAAGAAATGGGTAGACAACATCACTGAATGGATAGGGAAGAGCTTCTCCACAACCCAGGCACTTGCACACAACCACTGCAAATGGAGCCAGCTGGTGCAACGTTCGTCAATGTAGTGCCCCTACGACCCCGGAGGGGGTTATGGGAGCAGATGATGATGATGAGATGACACATCAATCACTCTTTTCACTGTTTCAGTGTCAAAATAATAATACACACTTTCTGAAGATAGTACTTTTTCAGACCAGAAGAGTCAGTCCCAATGTGATGGTAGTCATGGTTAAACAGGGGACCATTTTCAGTGAAGACCCCCACAGTAGACGTAACATCCGTCAACTCATCAGTGAGTCTCTCGCTTCACTTGCACTTTTGGTTCTGTGTCCATGGTTTATTCATCTTCTTCCTTCCTGCTCCCTCGTCTTTCATTGCCCCTTTTCTCCTCCCCTTGTCAATACCTGCTGGGTCCAAGTAATTTTCTTGACGTAATTTGATTTGTCTGTGGCGTTTCATTCTCACCTTTTCTTCTTTTTGGGGGGTTGATTCAATTTATTCCTTCGTTCAGTTTTGGGTGTGTTGTGTTGTGTTGTTTTGTGTGTGTGTGTTTTGTGTTGAGTTGTGTTATATTGCATGCTGTGAGTGTGTATGTGGACACTACTATGCACATATGAGCAGGAAAAATATATTGGGCTTGGGGGGGGGGGGAGAGAGAGAGAGGAAGGGAGAGGGTGAGGGAGTAAAAAGAGAGAGGTGGAGAGAGAGAGAGAGAGAGAGAGGAGAGAGAGAGAGAGAGAGAGAGAGAGAGAGAGAGAGAGAGAGACAGAGGGACACAGAAAGAGGGGGGGAGGTCATAGAGATGGCAATGGGAGATTCTTTTTCCTTCTTCACTTATGCCGTAGTCTGGTCAACCGTTGGGGCACCAAAAAAAATTTTGCAATCAGCTTCCTCCACTCCTCGCAGTTCTCAGCTTTCTATAGAATGTCATTCCACTCAAGACTAATCCATTCTCTGATGTTGTCTTCCTATCATTTTCTCTGTCTGCCCCTTTGTCTCCTTCCTCATACTGTTCCCTGTAGGGCAGTCTTTGCCAGTCCTGATGTTCATATGATATGCCCATACCACTTTAGTTTGCATTTTTTTCACTAAAGTCAGGAGCTCTTCATATGACCCTATGGCATTTTCAATTCTGGTTTTCACTTCCTTCTTGGTTATGTGATCCCTGTACAAGATGCCAAGAAGTTTGCAAAAGCATCTCATTTTCCAACCTGTGTTTTGAGGGAGGGAGGGAGGGAGACAGACAGACAGACAGATAGACAGAATGTGTGTTTGTGTGTGTGTGCATGAGTATAAAATTACATACAAGCATACATACAATGCAAGTATACTTGCAAATGTAAGCATGCATATATATGTATGTGTATATGTATGTATATATGTATATATATATATGTATATATATATATATTTATTTATATATATATGTGTATGTGTACGTATATATATACATACATACATACACACACACCTCTGTGTGTGCGTGCGTGGGCGCATGCAGGCGTATGTGTGTGTGTGTTCGTATGCATGTGTATATATGTGCATTTGTGTGTGTACATGTGTTAAAATGCATGCAAGTTTAAGTATGTAATGTGAGTTTGAATGCATACATAATATAATGAGCGGGTGTGTTCTGAACAAAGAAACTCACTGCAACTGAGTGTGAGATGCTGACCACATTTTCCCTCACAAATATCCTGACAAGGGTATAATAATGGCAGAGCATCCAAAGTGGCATACACATTTTCCCTTTCAAATTTCCTGACAAGGATTAAATGATGGCAGAGCATCCAAAGTGGCCCTCCTCAGAAAGAGATATGACAATGTCTGCCCTTAGTTACAGAGCAACATCCTAATCCCAACACCACAGAAAAAGCCCACAATAACAGTCTGTCTTCATCAACCACAGTCAGGGCAATAACCCCACATGCATGTCCAAAGAGGCTCCCGACCCTGCTGCCATAGCAACTATTATGCTGCATAGTTACCAAGTCGCTGACCAATGCCCCTACCTTTCTACATCTCTCCTCCCCCCTCCTCCTACACTTCCAGCTAATTTTCGCCACATCAGCACACACTGCCTAACAACTTGGCCCATCAGTGTTTAGCTGCTGCAAATATTATTGGTGGAAAATCAATAATTTCTCCCCCTCTGCCAATGACAGAAAATCACAGTCTCCGCAGAATCTCATGGTCACTCTTACTGGCAATCAATTTCATCTGGGAGTCTTAATATCAATCTGAGTGGGGAAAAAGGATCCGGTTGACTATGGGGGTATATGATGTGGCTGATTATGTTTCAAGTGGCAGCCTCATGAAAGGGTCACAGATTTGATTCTCTTTTATGGTTACCCTGTTGGAAGAGACTGTCTCTTTGAAGCATATATACATATATATATATATAATATATATATATATATATATATATATATATATATATATATATATTGTGTGTGTGTGTGTGTGTGTATGTTTGTATGTATACATGTATATGTGTATGTATGTATGTATATGAGTATGTATGCACATATATAATACATATATACAATAATATATTTCAATATATATTATATATATATATATATATATATAATATATATATATATATATATAATATATATATGCACACTCCAATCTCCTTCTTGTCTTTTGGAAAAGACTTTAGACCAGGCCCCTCTGTGTAAATACACGTATGCAAAAGATAATCCTGCAAGCATGTTAAATGTAATTTTACATTTTGAAAAAATGATGAACCATCACTGGTAGTCTGAATGGATAACAAAATAAAAACACTCACACACTGGAATGTGAACAAGTTGTAATCTTGATGGTAGAAAAAAAACATATGATGACATGCAAAAATTAAGCTTGAAAAGGGAGCCTCACAGTTCCAGCTCTGGAACTAAAGACAGTGACAGAGCAGTAATGAAGTGATACAACAAAGTCATTTCAGTTTGTACGTGTTCATGTGGACTGAATTATAAATTTGATCAACTAGATATAACATACATAATCAAAAAGATTCAGTCAAGCTAAAGGTACTCATTCTCTTTTTGGGTCCTTGAAGGGGGAAAGGTAGTGACAGAACCATAGCCTGGAATAGGGGAAAGATAGTGACAGAACTATAAGGGAAAGATAGTGACAGGACCATAGGGGAAGATAGTGACAGAACCATAAGGGGGAAATGGTGACAGAACTATAAGGGAAAGATAGTGACAGAACCGTAGCCTGGCAAAGGGGAAAGATAGTGACAGAACCATAGGGGAAAGACATCGACAGAACCACAGGGGAAAGACAGTGACAGAAAAATAGGGGAGAGGTAGTCACAGAACCATAGAAAAAGACAGGACTGTTTCACTCTAGGTGAATTCTCTGCTACTGTTATATGAATTGAGTGCACGTCCCATGAGGCAACCTCAGATTAATTAAACAATAGGATCACTTGCCATGTTTCTTGTGATGATTTGGGTCTGGAACACAGTCTATCCCAGGTAACTGTGGTAGTCAACACAAAAGGCAGCTAACTTCATATTAAGGGTTTCATGGCCACTGCAAAGCTGGGAGGAAAGTGAAAAGGAGTAAGCTGATGATTAAAAAATCAACTGTTTTGGTACTTCTTCTTCTTCGAACGCTCAGACAGCAACTACTGTTGTCTGTCACATGAGTGAAAATGCATTGCGCTGCTGTTATGTGCCTGACACATCAGGCCCAGCACATCCGACTTTGGCACGGGAGAGAATTGTTATTTTATAAGTCGTTCTAGAAAAAAGGCAGGGGAATGGACAAAGAAGGCAGAAAGTAAGACAAGGAGGTAACAAGAAGAAAAGAAACAAGGCAGAAACAAAGAGAGGGACAGAAAAGAGGGAATTCGTAGCAAAGAATTCCCAGAAGGTGGAGATGCTAGTTATACTGACAGGCCCCCGGGATCCCCACGGTACTAGATATTCTATTATATATCTTTCACTGCATCATAATGATAATGTTACACATAACTATATAACCACTAAACAGAGAAAAAGTACATGAATCATGATTGGACATTTGCATACATGTATGTACTTGCTTGCTCCCTCTCTCTTCCTTCTCTCTCTCTCCCCTCTCTCATATTCCATTTGTCGTAAGATAGGAAGATCCCCCCAGCCCCCAGTAGATTTGTTTGCATCTATCTATGTATCTTACCATGTATTTCTATCCCTATTCAGTGTATTGACCAGTAACCCCTTTCATGTATGGGCCAACGGCCTTTTATGGATAAATTCTTTCAGAGTTCAGAGTACAGTTCTCCCTTTCAGACTCTCTATTTCTCTCTCACTCTCACTCACTCACACACACACACACACACACACACACACACACACACACACACACACACACACACACACACACACACACACACACAAACACAACACAGAGTTCAAATCTTGTTCAAGAGGATTTTTCCTCTGGAGTTAACATTAGTGCCGACTCAACTCTCCCCAAAAGTCCTTGGGATGAGACTATAAACCAAGGTCCCATGCATGAATGCACGCAGAACATCTTGCGCAAATGTTAAAACCTGTTTAGCTTTTTGGAAGAGTAAGCCATTGTGTGCCAGTGGGAACAGATAACAACACTTTCAAAACTGCATACACACAGGGAATTGATATAAAAAGGCACATGAGTGCTTATTCCATTATCCTCAAAATAAAAGAATAAATAAACACACACACACACACACACAAGAACATCCAAAGAATACTCCAGGACCGTCTATAGGAAACAAATTTGAATCAAAATAAATGTTCTATAACAAAACTTAGACACTCTCTTCCAAACCATCCACATATGCCTGAGTGAGCAGGAGCAGGCAGACACTAGCTAAGGAAGTAGTTAGCATGTCTGACATAATGGAGTGGTCAATGTAATACCCAGCCCACACACAGCTGTAAATGGACTCTTAACAAAGCAGGCCTATTGATTTTCCTTCCAGTAGGCTATCTCCTGTCTCTCCACAAGAAAAAGTTGGCAATAGCAGTACCATACCACTGAAATCACAGGTCCTTGAGAAAACAAGATCTGCCCCCTCCACCCCCTCCCTACTTGGAAAGTCTTTCAAGCAAACAGACAAGCTGAAGCCCAGTGAAGGAACTAGTTTAACAAATGTCCGTTCATAACAACAAAGGTAAAGGAGGTAAAGGAGTCCCGTAACCTATAAGGTCGTAGGGGAGCGAGGCGTCAGAGACCTCACTTCTCTAAGGCCAGCATATTGAGGGCGGCGCCCATCTCCTCTCCCTCGCTGCTTTACCTTCCCTGACCCTAAAGAGGGCAGGTACCCATTTACAGCTGGGTGAACTGGGGGAACTGTACTGAAGCCAAGGCGCGCAAACGGTCACCCATCCAACTGGTAACCACGCTCGACGCTGCTTAACTTGGCTGGGGGAAGCGAGTGCTCTGACCACTGAGCTTTTCCGTCCCCATAACAACAAAGAAAGGGATAAACTCAAAAACAAAAGTAAACAGTGATTCAATTGTTTTTAAACAAAAAAACCTTGTAACCTCTTACTACACCATGTAAATTGTGCCTCTCAAAATGCAAAGCCTTCAGAGAAAGTAATAAAATACTTAAGTATTAATCAATGCCTTAAGAACTATTGTCTCTGTGAAGTGTGGCAATCTGGGCTAGAACAGAACAGTACAACATTAATCAAATGACAATAGTTTGTGTATTTTCTGAAGAGAATATGCAGAGCTTTATATTAGCCTGGAAGCAAACAATGGCCAAATAAATTTGCTGCCAGTCTTGACTCCTTCTCTTAGTCAAGACCTTGGACCAGTTGGGTTATTTCACTGTCATGTCCTGACCAGTTCTAGCAGCCATGCAAGGCTGTGACAATAATCGCCCTAGATTGATTTATTGTCTCAGTGCCAATCACAAACGGCAAGCATTTGGCACTAAAATCATCAGGCAAAAACCTTTAAGAAAGTGTGTTAAACATTATTAACATTTCAAGGGCTAAACAAAATCAAATCCACTTTCATTCAAAGGATCCTTAAGAACTTTTTTTTGTTTATCAGATCTAGAGCTTTTCCTCATCTGATCAAATGTTATAATTTATAATCCCTAGCTAGGTACTGAGAGAAAAGAACAAAGAACAAAACCAATTACTGTTTAAGTTTTATAAGCCATTCATGATTCAGCAATGCCTCATGCAAGCCATGAATACATACGGCTTTGTTCTATTTTGTGTTTATGTCATGTAGCCTACAAAATTATGTCAGTACAATTTGTACTTAATTCAGTAGGCTTTAAGCTCTTTCACATGGGAACAGAGGGTCAGGAATGAAACAAATAATCCAGAAACTTTCAAACAACACATGTAATACAATGATCATCATGACATGGTTACTACATCAGGAATGATGCACAACATAACATTCATATATATTCAGCACAGCTGATTGTTACATCACTGATTTATCACACAATTTAAATTCATCCCTGGACCAGTCATGTCAGAATTTCCTGCTTATCTAGGTTTTGTCATGAGTTTGTGGCAAAGAAATCTAAATCAGTGGTTTACCATTGCCTTCTGATAATAGCCTTGTCCTGTTAGCATTACCCAACTGGCACCACGTGGAGGCAGGAGTAGGACTTGAGTCTACAATGCCAAAGCAGTGTCGGTTCCCATTCACCACCAGAGCAAGAGAGAGAGAGAGAGAGAGAGAGAGAGAGAGAGAGAGAGAGAGAGAGAGAGAGAGAGAGATTCAAACTACTTCAAGTATAATAATTATGTCAAATCTAAACCCTCAAGAAGCTGCCAGTGGCACACTTTTAACACAACTGTTTTTAAAGCCTTCCTAAACAAGCGCATAGAGAAGACCTTAAAAGATTGATCAAAACGTATATATATACTGTTACTTTTTCGTAGACCAGGGAACTAACTGTCCACAGCAAAAATGCACACTGTAACTTACCAGACTGAAACAGTCCCAGAAGCAATCAATTCAACTGGGTCACTAAACAGCCATAATCCGAAGAATTGCAACCTGAACCAAGTGAGAGCGCGAGAAGCCGAGAAGCGAAAGTTCAAACAAGGAAGAAAAGTCACAATGCACATAGGGATAATTGCGTCAGTGTCTCCCTACTGAAACTTTACACATGCATCGATGTAGCACACACACACACACACACAGCCCTGCTCGGCACACAATGTTAATCCAGTCGTCATTCCCTCCCTGTCACAAAGCACTGCACAAACATCCCTGGGAGAGTGATTTGATACCGTCAACTGTGTCAGACGAAATATTAGGCAGAAAAGTTAAGCCTTCTCTTTTTCTATGAAATTGGGTATGATAAATACAATACATAGTAAATACAAACTACATACATATTGGCAAAAAAATCAAGTGTCCTGTCAAGTACCCTCTCGGTTAACATCCGTCGACCACTCATCAAAAAGCCTTTGTGTAAACAACACACTAGTAAGCACTGCAAAGAACCCTCATGTATAAAACTAAGGAATTGCTGTCGATAGATCAGACTTCATCTGTGCCCTCTGAATAAGAGACCATCATTCCCGTGTCGAACTGGCCAGCCGCAACCGACGCTGTACCAAAATTAACAGCTAGAGTGCAACTCCATAGTCTTCCGAGACTGACAGCTGCCAGACTGTCGATCCAAAGACATGTCTGTGGCCAGAGGCAGTGAGAAAAGCAGTGCCAGACAGAAATGGACACACTGGCATACTAACACACTACTTACACTCTTTGTCTCAGTTATATCCAAGCTCTCCTACAACAGACCTCTGCTAACTATATGTAGGACAGACAAATGACTGCCTATTGTGTCCGTCTTCCTGGCAGCACTGTCGTCACACTACACAGGTTCTGATCAATTCATCTATGAGATAGGTTGGTCCGAGTCCTGGGGCAGTCCTACGCTCTCTATAGCTCTGTCCTGTCATCTCCACGATATTCTTCTCCAGCTACACACACCACACACACACAGAAGGGGTGGGGTTGCTACTTTGTCCTCTTTCCCATTCGCCCCAGGTACTTTCTCCCTCATTCTTCCATCTTAAAATCCATTTGGGCTCCCTGTACACATACCACATCTGGGGGCTTCGTCACACTACACACGTTCTGATCAATTCATCTAAGAGATAGGTTGGTCGGAGTCCTGGGGCAGTCCTACGCTCTCTATAGCTCTGTCCTGACATCTCCACGATATTCTTCTCCAGCTACACTCACCCACACCCACACCCACACAGAGAAGGGGTGGGAGTGCTACTATGCCCTCTTTCCCATTCGCCCCATGTACTTTCTCCCTCGTACTTCCATCTTTAAATCCATTTGGGCTCCCTCTACACATACAACATCTGGGGGGCACAGACAGAGAGAGAGAGAGAGAGAGAGAGAGAGAGAGCCCACGCGCGCCCATGTGTGTATTTGTCCATCTATTCATTTTCTTTCTTTCTTTATTAATGAACAATTTCGAAGGTAATGGAATAAGCACGCGTGTGCTTTTCAACATCCAGTCCCCATGTGCAAGCGGTTTTTCTAAATCTTGTAGGTATAGAATGGCCTGCTCTTAACAGACGCGGAACAGGTTTTAAAAGGCGCGCGGGCACGCGTTAGAGGGGGGAGAGAGAGAGAGAGAGAGAGAGGGGGGGGGGGGGGGACTGAGCACAAAACACATTTAATTAACTAAGGAGAAAAAAAGTTATTCACAACAGCCGAGATAATGATCATGGATTACATACCATGGCTTAACAGCCGTAACAAACACAGATATTGCAAGCTATGATAAATAATGGAGTTGTTGTTATTGTTGTTTTTGTAGTAGGCAGAGAACACTGAACAAAAGTCATTGCTGTTAAAATTTAATCACTTTTAAGCCATTCAGCAGCGCGTCACGCGAGTCAGGATGGACTTGCAGTCTGTCAGGAGCACTGTGTTGGTGGGTAGTGTGTCCTGGTTACAAGTCTGGGCTGCAAGTAGCAGAGCACAGGCCTCCGCAGCACAGTAATTGGTGGACAGGGTGAATATTGCCAGCGACTTCCTGATGGTCCTGCCATCTGGGAATATGATATATGCCCAGCTCCCTCCATTTTTCACCGCTTCTTCACCACCTAGTCATGATATAGCCATGTTATAATTTCCTTCCTTGATAACTATGTTTTCCATGTCTTGTATATATTCTATGCGTATTACGGAGCTAATCAGTAATCTACGTTCTCTGTAAATCTTTCACTGAATTTCTGTAAGCTTATCATAACATCAGATAGAGAAAGTTCAGGTGCTACTCTTGTTTTCTGTGGTTGACAGCACTCACTCTCATGTTCCATCACATCCACGCATTCCAACACTCTCTCCCCAAAATCAGTATCACTCGCTTCTTCCCAAACGAGAGAGAGCTCACGCGTACCTACACGTGCGCGAGTGTAAATTTTTATGTGTGTGTTCGTGTGCACACACATGTTTGTGAAGGGAAGACAGAGATGTGTGCACAAATAGTATGTTTACAGCAAAATCATGATAAACGAGATCAAAGCCATCAAAGCAATGCAACCGACTTACGCACATCTGTACGGCAATGTGAAGAAATAATTTGGCTGCACTTCGTTTTATTATCTGCAGTCATCATTAGTAAACCATTGTTCCAACAAGGCAAACACAAATGAACCACCACTGACAATGTACAAGCACACAGCGGGAGATGTGCTCTGATGGAGAAGCGGAAGAATGTTGCTTGTCTATGAATAGTTAACAGAGTGAACGAAAAGGAGCAAAGGCTAGCCGCCTGTGTCCTCTCCATCTATATTCCCTGGAGATCAGCATGTTGATCAGAGAGAGAGAGAGAGAGAGAGATGGTGCAGTCACTGAGCGGGATAGCGGTGGCTGTTACTGCGGAAACGCAGATGTACAGGCTAAAAATCAGTCAAGGACTTGCAATGCCACTAACAGTGCAGCTGGTGAAAAGGTCACACTAAGGCAAGAGCAAGAAGCAAGTTGGGAAACAAGAATGAGTTGAAAGATTTCGGTTTCTGTTTTTAAGTGTTTGAGGACAACTACTGGCCTAGATAGTCACACCACACCACACACACACCTACCATCACCATGGGGGACGGGATAGCCTGGTGGTTAGAACATTGCGCTCGCAATCTGACGACCCGGGTTCGATTCCCGTTCAAGGGCATATTTTCCCCTGGAGTGAACATCAGTGCAGACTCCACTCTCCCCAAAAGTCCTTCGGATGAGACTATAAACCGAGGCCCCGTGTGCGAACGCACTCAGAACATCTTGCGCACACGTTAAATCCTGCTCCGCTTTTCGTAAGAGTAGGCCATTGTGTGTCGGTGGGAACAGATGACAGAATTTACAAAACCGCATACACACGGGGACTGGATGTAAAAAAGCACATAAGTGCTTATTCCATTATCCTCGATATAAAAGGGTTTTTTTTTAATTAATACCATCTGGAAATAAAATTGTGACTTTGACGTACACAAATGCACAATGTTGCCATTCATTAAAAAAAAATTTTTAAAAGACCCGCAAAAAGACAACACCCCCCCCCCCCCACCACACACACACACACATATATATATATATATATATATATATATATATATATATATATATATATATATATATATATATATAAACACCTTATGCGATCTGTGTAGATAATGAACACAGACATAATAATCATCAGCCTCATTACCACCATCAATTCATTTCTCTCCACTGGCTTATTCTTGAAATAGTCAATTAGTTTTGATTGTGGTTTCGGTGCTCGTTTGCTCATGTGTTTCTTTCTCAGTCTTTGTTCTCCTTTAGCGGTTCTAGGTAACTAGTACCATGTTTCTCTATCCCCATTCTTTATAGCCGACATGGGGGCGGGATAGCCAAGTGGTTAGAGCGTTGAGCTCGCGATTAACGGATCCGAAAGTCTGGGTTTGAGCCACCACCACAGACGCCCGTTCAAGGGATTTTTCCTCTGGAGTGAACATCAGTACTGACTCCTCTCCCCCGAAACTCCTTTGAATGAGACTACAAGCTAAGGCCCCGAGTGCAAACTCACGCAGGACATCTCGAGCACACATTAAAAACCCGTTCTTCCTTTTGAAAAAATCGGAAGAGTAAGCCATTCGTGCCGGTACGAAGAGATGACTATATATATATATATATATGATTATATAAACGCATGTACACTGGTGTCGTGCTTAAACATCATCCCCGCAGTTGGAATGCGGTTACTTCCTTAATAGTGGGCAAAACGGTCGCATACGCAAAAATGTCACCATAGGTGAACCTCGGAGCTCTAGCTGAGGAACAGGCCGGAGGAGAGGGGGGGGGGGGGGGGGGGGGGGGGGGGGGGGGGGGGGGGGGGGGGGGGGGGGGGGGGGGGGGCAGGGAAGGGAGGGTCCAATATGAAACTAATTTTTTTTAAACACAGCTTAATAGTGAATATTACGAACTGACAGTGGGGGGGGGGGGGAGGGGGGGGGGGGGGGGGGGGGAAATGAACAGATTGAAACTGCGTACGCTACTACCGATCCTATTACGAAAACGCGATGAGGCAAAAACGTTGCTTTTAAACTAAAAGGTCTCTGAAACTCTTTCAAATTCTTGAAATATTAAGAAAATTTGCAAAGACAAGATTGGTTGTTCTAAAATACACTGAATATATTGTTGTTGTTGTTGTGTGTGGTGGTGGCGGCGGCAGCGGCGGCTGTTGCCGCTGCGGTTGTCGAGTGTTCTCAAACTTCACAACCTAGGGATCACCTAACCTACAATTACTCTCTCTCTCTCTCTCTCTCTCTCTCTCTCTCTCTCTCTCTCTCTCTCCCCCCCCCCCCCCCCCCCTCCCCTCACCATGAACACATTGGAAGAGAAGATTTTGTGTTTGATGACTGTTTTCAAATACTTCGCCATATAGACAGCCATAATCCAACTTTAGATGACCACTTCTTTCTCCCTTAATGCAGAAAAAACAGGCTATTTAGCTTGGAGCTTGTCATAAATGAAGACCATCTCCAGACAATACTTAAAAGCTTAACGATGTATTGACGAAGGCATTGGCTTTTCGCTTACATCAATAACTGACAAAGCTTCTGGCCTTTTTGGCCTAAGCAGGTGAATATAAAGACCCAGAATTGTAGCGCGCGCGCTAGCGCACGCACGCACGCACACACACACACACACACACACACACACACACACACACACTCACACACACACAGGGAGAGGGGGTATAGGGGTCCGGACAGGATTGCATGGCACTGGCGATTTGATGGCCGGAGTTCAAGCCACCACCCGTAAAAGGGGATTTTTCCCCTGTTGGAGTTAACCCCAGTGCCGACTCTTCTCCCCCAAAAGTCCTTAGGATGAGACTATAAACCGAGGTCCTGTGTACGAACGCAAGCAGGATATCTTGCGCACGCGTTAAAACCCGTTCCACTTTTCGGAAGAGTAGGCCGTTGTGTGTTGGTGGGAACAAATAAAATTCACAAAACCGCATACACATGGGGACTGGATGTAAAAAAAAAAAACCACTTGAGAGCTTATTCCATTATCCTTGAAATAAAAGAACTTCAATTAAAAAAAACAACTTATTGATTTAAGAAGATCACACACAAACACACACACACACGCACGCACACACCCCCCCCCCCCCCCCACACACACACACACACCCGCGCGCGCTGCCTGAGATCAAACGTACCAAAAAGAGAAAGAGGGTGAATGAGGCAGTTACAGACCAAGATGATATTCCTACTTTATTTCTGAATCCGAACTAATAAAACAAAACAAAACGAGACAAAACACACACACAAGCCAAAAACACAAAAGAAAATCTTTCTGAGTAAGCTGTGAGCTATGAAAGGCTGAAACAATCAAACACACATAAGAGCTTAAGCAAACAGCTTCTCTGAGTCTCAACGATGACGTAATTCTCTCACCTGCACTGAACTTCTTTTTCTCTTCATCGAACGCTCAGACAGCAACTACTGTTGTGTCACATGAGCGAAAATGCGTTGCGCTGCTTACCCGTTAAGCGCCTGACAAATCAGGCCCAGCGCATCCGACTTCGGCATGGGAGAGAATTGTTATTTTATAAGTCTTTCTGGGGGGAAAAAGGCAGAAGAATGGACTAAGAAGGCAGAAAATAAGACAAGAAGGAGGTGACAAGAAGAAAAGGTACAAGGCAAAAACAGAGGAATAGAAAAGAAGGAATTCGTAGCACAGAATTTCCAGCAGGTGGAGATGCTATTTATACTGACAGGTCCCCGGCATCTCCACAGAGGAACCTGCACTGAACAAGCGTCGGTGAACTCGATCCAGTCCATTAGGGGCTTTTTCCCTGGGCTTTGCAAAACCAATTAGCGTTTGTCCTCAGGTAATACCGCCTTTACAAAAAGGCACTAACGATAGCCTACAGTACCGTCCACTCTCTTCATGTCTAGACTAGGCCTCTTGTCATTGTTGATAGTGTAGTATTAAAAGAAGTTCAAAAGAAGAAGAGAGAGAACAAGAAGAAGAAGAACAAGAAAGAAAGAAAGAAAGTGTTTTAGCCTTGTTCCACCTACAAGGGTTTTGTTCGAATAACTTTGTTGCGCTGACACTTCACACACAAATCCGACGTTTGGCCACAACCTGGAGGAGTTCATACACTGAAAATCCGTTCCGCTTTTCGGAAGAGTAGGCCATTGTATGCCGGCGGGAACGGATGACAACATTGACAAAACTGCATACACACGGGGACTGGGGGAAAAGCACATGAGTGCTTATTCCATTATCCTCGAAATAAAAGAATAAAATCGAAAAAATATTTTTTACAAATAGGGAGGAAAAACCCCATACAGCATCATCATAAACAATATCGTCAATATAAATAAAATGCTATTCTTGTTCTTCTCCCTTTGTGTAAATATCGTAAAATGCGCCCCCCCCCCCCCCCCCCTTTTTTTTTCTTCTTAAAGATACAGAATAAAACTTAAAAGCCCTGCGTGACATGAAAGCAGTTAGATTAAACTGATGAAAACCAGCGCTCCTGAAAATACCCTTTATCCCCCTTCCATGCCAAAGTTTATGTGTTCCTTACGTTTTACGTCATACCGCTCAGCACTGATTGATTTTCCCAATAAAGAACATTAACCAAGTTTCAGATGAACTATCTTATCTATATACACACGCGCGCGCGTAGGCGCGCTCGCAAACATTTTATAACAAACAAAAAATCGGAATCAAATTAAGGAGTTAAAAGGAAAAAACAAAAGCTGACCGCTTTTCCTCATTCCTCAGTTTTGTCTCTAAATGCCAAGGTAACTGTATGTAACGTCAGTTGCTAGAATCACTTTTCCCCTGCAAACATTTTGTTGTTGTGGTTGTTGGTGTTGTTGTTATACTCTACTATAAAGAAATGCGGAATGCTGCCTCCTTCCATGTATGACTGCGTGTGTTCCTAAATTACCGCGCACTTGATCAAACAATAAACCGGTGGAAATGTCTCATAGTTGAGCCGGCTACTCGGTGCCAAACAACAGCAAAACTGCAGGTTTTTTTTAAAATAAAAATAACAGTGAATTGTCAAACTTATTGGGTTGATGTTTCTTTAATCGATAGTTATCTCTGCACATGAAGACATCTTCCACTGTTCTTCTTTCACTGAATAACAACAGAATCGCACCGACTCTGCTCTCTGGATCGATCTGTGCTTACTGCCGTATATCCGCCAATCCCGTAGCCAAAAAGGCATCAGAATTTAGAATAGCACACTAGCAACAGTAAATGCACACTCTCCTTGCTGCATACAATCCCATAAAACAGGTTATATGGAAAGCTTTCTCCCCCCCCCCCCCCCCCCCCCCCCCCCCCCCCCCCCCCGAATATTAGTGCTGGCTGGAAGGGGGAGAGTTGAAGGGAAAGTTCATTTTCTCTGAGATGGCTTGTCTATAAACGAAAGCCACCTCTGCCTCTCACAGAGGATTTTGCCTCAGCTTATACTTCGCCTTTTTTCTCTCTCCTTTTTTCTGATCGGCCTTGACAAGTACCTCGCATTTGTCTGGCTCCCATCTGTCTGATTTCTGCTAATCCGTCCCCCCCCCCCCCCCCCTCCCCTTCTATTTTTTTTTTTAAGGATAATAGCTAGCTGTCACCATACGAGGTGCCATTGGTTAGGCGGCTAGTGCCATCATTAATTCTGGGTGGTTATATAAATTATGTGAAAAGTAAAGAGTACCACCAACCCACGCTGTACTTTGTATAGGGTTTTCGGGGGGGGGGGGGGGGGGGGGGGGGGGGTCTTGTGTTGTTATTGTTTTGTTGTTGGTGGGTTTTGGTGGGGGGGGGGGGGGGGGCTGCCTGCCCACTATTTTTTTAAAAGAGACTTAACTGTGTAACACTAGGTGGCAGTAGAAGGTTGGCTAGTACCATCACTTAGCATGAAGCAAGATGATGATGCGAAGGAGCAAACAACTGATTTTTTTTCCCTTTGTGCGGATAGGTTGCCCTGTTGGTAGTAGGCTTAATGTCATCCTCGGCCAGACGAAGGCTGACGCTCAAAAGGAACAAGAGACTGGATGGTCATGATGGGCAGTAACCCCGCCTCATCCTGTCTGCCTGTCTGACGCTATTTCTTTTGTTAATCCATCGATCTCCGTCTATCCACAGTTTCCCTACATACTCAATTTGGGATCAGAACTCGCCTCAGAACAGATTAGTTTCACTGAGGTGAGTGCATCTCTCCCCCAATCACACACACACACACACACACACACACACTGACAAAACGTTATTCCTTTTGACCTTGTTTGGATAAGCAGGGAGGATGAGCATCAGGTAATAAATAAAAGGAAGAAACAAAACTATAGCAAACAAGATTTCAATACAGTATACCCCCCAAAAATCTTTTTTTTTAAACTTGTATTATCGTTATCTATTTATTATTCTTTTATGTCAAGGATAACGGAATAAGCACTCATGTAATAGGGGGGAAAAGGAATAAGCACTCATGTGCTTTTTTACCTCAAGTCCCCGCACGCATGCGGTTTTGTAAACTTTGTCATTCCTACCAGCACTTTAAACAATTTATATATTTTGGTAACTGAAGCATTTCTTTTACAACTGACACAAAAAAATAAATAAATAAACTGACTTTGGAGTAAGAAATTGCTTTGACAAACATCCGTTTCGCAAAGTTAGCATATTGTGAATATTCCATAATAAAATGAAATTCATCACCAGTTCACTGGCAATTTACGATAAGGGTAAAGGTGATGACACGATAATTGTGAATATCTGGTAAACAAGAAATATATTTTATACACACACACACCACACACACAACACACACACACACACACCACACACACACCACACACCACATGATAAACGAATAAACTCGAGAGGAGCCCTGGAATCTTCCTGTTCTATCCTCCCCCCTCTCCACTGGTGTGCGAGTGCGTGCGTGCATTTTGTTGTGTGTGTGGTGTGTGTTGGTGTGTGTGTTGTTGTGTGTGTGTGTGTGTGTTGTGTGTGTGATGCGTTCTAGATATGAGATCATGATGTGAAAACAATGTGAGACTATCAGACAGTTCTCCGAACAGAAAACAACAACAAACCACCAACCATGACTTGCGTTGCCATAACCTGTTCAGATTAAAATCAACAAGCTGGCTGTAGCAGCGGTAGGAAGAAAAGCTGTGGACACTGAGGTGAGGTTCTACTTCTAACAATGTTCTGTCTTCTTTCTTTACCATGTCCTCCCCCCTGCCAATTTAGCTGTCATTCAATCTTGGGGCACATCGTCCAGATCACGTTCTCCCGTCAGACACTGACGGTTAAAAAGTGGCAATTTGCGTCAGGGTGCCATACCGTAATAGGCAAGACAAGAATTTCTGGCATGTTGGGGATGTCTAGCTTTCTACAATAGTGAGGTTTTGCTTTTCTTTTTCCTGGTTACTTTGATTGGTTCCCCTCCCCTCTCCCTCCCCTCCCCCTCCTTTAATATTAGGGGCTGCAAATTCCATGCATTAAAATACTTTCCTTTTTTTGTTTTGCTTGTTTGACGTTCTGCGCTAGAAATTGTAGATCTACCCTTTGTCTGCCTTGCTTGACCCTCTCCCCATCCCCCCAACTGTGTCAATCCTTTGCTTCTATTTATCACAGTTCACTCGGTATTTTCAAATCCATCCCTTCCTGTTGTTGATGTTGCCATTATCGTTGTTGCCTATTCCTGGACAAAATTCTAAGCTTGCCCCACAAGAGACAACGTAACTTCCAGCTTTTTGCTGTTATTTTCGCCTATTTGTTCTTAACATTTTTTTCGTTTGTTTGGCATTTTTGTTTGTTTTATTTGTTTCTTGTTTTATTGTTTCTTTGGGGGGGTTAGTCGCTGAGGTCGAACTTTATTGTTGCTTGTTTTTGTTTCTGTGCTTGTTTTAATGGGGGGGGGGGGGGGGAATGCCTTTTTTTTCATGCAATAATTTTCCCTCATGTTTGGTGATAAAACTGTCACAGCAAAATCTTATGGGGGGGGGGGGGGGGGGGGGGGGGGGGGGGGGGGGGGGGGGGGGGGGGGGGGGGGGGGGGGGGGGGGGGGGGGGGGGGGGGGGGGGGGGGGGGGGGGGTCCTTCTCTTTTTTTAACTCTCCTTTCGCGTTTGTAAAATGGAATGCACTCCTACGTTTGCTTCTCCCAAGGGCTGCCCTTTCTTCCCAGTTTGACAAAAAAATCGAACTGAATGTCAAAGCTTCAGTTTCTGAATAAAGGAAGATGCTCTGCCTGTTGTCAATGATAGAACGAATTTATCAATAGCTATTTTGTGTGCATTTTTTAAGCAGATCTGAGTGTTTTATGCAATGTGTCTTGGGCAAGTTGGATCTGGTGAAGACAAGCCCTGACAACTTAACGACAGTCAACCTAACGGTAAAAAAAAAAAATGATGATGATGATGATAAAAAAGCACCCCCCTCCCCCCTTATTAGGTTTAAATTGATGAATAGGATGTTGACTTTATTGCTGAATCTTACAAAGAGAAGTCTATCATCTAATTAAATTAAGCCACAAAACTGCATTGTTTGTCAGGAGGCAGTTGGGTGCTGTATCATGTATGACTTATATAGGTGCCTTTACTACTGGATGCTGAAGGAATGCACATGCCGACAAGACTGACTGTGAGAGAGAGAGAAAAAGAGAGAGTGAGAGAGAAGAGGGAGAGAGAGAGAGAGAGAGAGAGAGAGAGAGAGAGAGAGAGAGAGAGAGAGAGAGAGAAAGAGAGAGAGAGAGAGAGAGAGAGAGAGAGAGAGAGAGAGAGAGAGAGAGAGAGAGAGAGAGAGAAGAATAAACCTAAAAAACTGAAAAATATCTGGTCACGGAGCAATTATGGTCTAAGACCCCCAAGTGTCTCAAGTTTGTTAGTGTCTATTTGTTTCCCAGACTTCCTTTCTCTCTATAAGTGATCAACTTGCTTGAGCCCTCTGGAACTGTGCCAGCAGTGAGAAGTGTAAAAACAAAACAAAAAAACTTAAGGCAGACAACCCCCTGAGAATTATATATCTGTCAAGAACATTGTTTTCAGGCATGGCTTTCTCAATCATTAAAGTATCTATTCATAAAATAACCCCCCGTGGGACTCCCGGGGTATGCTTACAAAGCGAGCATTGCAAGAATAGGATCCCTGCCCTCCAACCAGGCATGTCGTAAGAGGCGACTAAGGTGGAACCCTTCCTCCAGGTTAAGGGTTGGGCACAGGGCTAACAACCCTGTCCCGTAAAAAAAAAGAGCAGTTACAGAAACAGCAACAGAGAAAACTTACACTTTTGTGTGCGAAGGACCTCCCGGGTCCAGTGAGACACGTATGAATGCTGATGGCCAAAGCCGAGAGGAAGCTATCAGCAGGATAAAGGGAGAACCGAACACCACCAAAACTAAGATCAGAATAGGACATTGGAACGTGGGACGATGTATGAACGGGCAGCTGGCACAGGTAACATTAGAGATGAAAAATCAACTCCATGTCCTAGGAGTAAGCGAGAGTAGATGGACTGGATCTGGGAGGTGAGAACCACCACCGAGAAACCGTCCTCTACGTCTGGGCGAGATGACGACCAGCACCACGCGGGAAGTTGCCATCATCCTCAAGAAAGGCGTTGTGCGATGCCTTATGGAGTGAAAGCCATCAACAGCAGACTAATGATTGCGAGACTGAAGGGAAGGCACATCAACATCACCATCATCCAGTGCTACGGCAACCAACCAACAACAGCAGCGATGAGAGCAAAGATGACTTCTACCACCAGCTGCAGACAGAGACAAGAAAGCCCCAACGCCATGACCTCATCGTCATCAGGGGGACCAAATCCAAGGTCGGAAGTGACAACGACGAGTATGAGAGAGTCATGGGAAAACACGGGTGGTGAACAGAAAAGACCACGGGGAGAACTTGTGGAGTTACAGCGCCAAGAACACTTAGTGATAGAGGGACCCTATTCACGCACCGGGACAATCCACAAGCTGACTTTGGGCGTCGCCGAATGGGAGAGATATAACCAGATTGACCATCAGATGATCAATGTAGTGGAGAAGATCTCTCCTGATGTGAGGAACCAAACGAATGCGGAAGCGGGAGCGATCATCACCCTGGTGAACAACACACATCCAGTGAAACTGAAGAAGAACACAAGACCAACCACTAAAGCGCGATTTATACCAGCGATTGAGAGACACCAACGTGAAGTTCTGCTTCGTCCAACGATCTGAGAACAGATTCCCACATCCTGCAGAACATAACAGAACAGCATGAATAGATACGACATGGAAGCAGATCTGTAAACAGTACACTGAGAGCAGCAAGGACCAACTCGGCCATCAAAAGATGAAGACCTACAAAATGACTGGAACAACAAGAGCCCACGATGCATCAATGAAAGAAGAAGACCAAGAAGAGTCTTCTGCACAGTAAAGTCTCCACGCTACAAGAAGCAGGAAGAGTTGTACAGAGAGGCACACAGGAAAGTGAAGAGACTCTCACGCCGTGACAAGAGAGAACCATGGACCAGCTGCAGCTGAGGCAGAAGAAGCGGCGGCCCAAGAGAGCAAGGGAGAAGTCACAAGATCACCATGAAAGTATGCAACAAATATCAAGAGGAGCGCTGGGACCAATCCAGGGACAGACAAGGGAAACTGTTGACAACAAAGAAAGAGCAAGAAGAAAGATGGGGCTTGAACACTCCAGGAAGTTCTCACCGACCACACCTGACGAGACAGCCAACACCCAGAAGCTACAAAAGACTTAGACATTGACGTCACCCCCCAAGAACGGTAGAGATAAATGGCTGGCCATCAAGACCCTGCAGAACGGCAAGTCCACCAGGCCAGGACAACCTTGGTGCCGAACTGTTCAAGGCAGATTCTGAACTAGCACTTACATACAGCAACCACTGTTCACTGCTGCATGGAAGAACGAGAAGTACCTGATGATTGGACCAAGGGGCTGATATCAAAATCCCCAAAAAGGAACCCTGAGCGACTGCAACAACTGGAGGGGAATCACTCTTTTGTCTGTGCCAAGCAAGATACTGCCACGGTCATCATCAGAAGAATATCAGACGCTGTGGACGATGCTTTGAGGAAGTAACACTGCAGGGTTGCAGGAAGCAAGCGAGGAAGTATAGACCACATATTCACGCTGGCAGACACATCAACCCAACAGTGCAACACAGAGTGCATGTGGTATGTGAATTTAGTGGACTTCGAAATGGCTTGACAGCAATACACAGAGACAGCCTTTGGATATCCTTCGTCACTATGTCATCCCATCGAAACTGGTACCCCTTATCAAAGCTTCTATACAACTCAGATGCTCTATGGGCCATAGCAACACTGTCTCGAAGTCCAGACTGGAGTAAGACAAGGATGTGTGATGTCAGCAGTCGCATTCAATCTGGCCATTGATTGGTGATAGGAAGACGACAGAAGACACCCCCAAGAGGGATTCGCTGGAGCCTGTCTCAACACAAACGACCTTGCCTTTGCGATGACCTGGCGCTGCTGTCCCACACAACACCACATATCCGGAGAAGACCCAGCAGACTCCAAACATTCAACATCAAGTGGGGGCTTCGTATTGAGCAACCAAGAAAACCAGAGACAATGTCGCTCAATGTGAACACACCCAACCCCTGAGAAATGAATGGAACTGTCCTGCCCAACAGACAATTCACATACCTTGCAAGCAGCATCAAACCAGAGGCTGCAACAAAAGAAACACCACAACAGACTGGGCCAAGGCCAGGAATGTGTTTAGGGAGATGACAATACCTGGAGATCAACACATATCAAGCACCAACACCAAGCTGAAGCTATACCAGAGCTGTTGTTGTGGTTCTACGCACCTGTACGGTTCTGAGTGCTGGAGGATGACGGAAGTGGATCTTAACCAAACATCGATCCTTCCACACAATAGCCTGCGAAGAATCTCCGGATCTATTGGCCAGAGAAGATCACCAATGATGACCTACTATCGAGATGCAGGCAAAAGACATGGGACCATCATCACAGACGACGGTGGAAGTGATTGGCACATCCTCCCGAAGAGACCCACAGTCAAATCACAAGAACAGCATTGCACTGGACCCCAGAAGGAAGGAGAAAGAAAGGAAGACCAAAAGCAACATGGAGAAGAACTGTAGAAAGTGAGATGAAGGCCATGCAGCACTCTTGGGGATCAGTGACTAGGTTGGCCCAGAATAGGCAGGAGTGGAAGCGCTTTGTTGCTGCCCTACACACCGCTGGGTGTAATGGCTAATGAAATAATAAAATAAACAAAAAATGCCAACTAATAAAGCTGAGGAAGTTGTCTTACAATTGTCAAGAAAGCCACTTATACTAGTAGTACATCAATAATGATAGTTTCTCCTCTTTTTTTCTCTCTTTTAATACTATTGTTTCCCCACTGTTTGCAGCTGATCTCTATAAGGATTTTTTTTTTTTAAGTTATCAAACTTGAGAAATTTCATTTACATGACAAAACAAACAGTTTGATTTTTTTTTAATAGCAAATGGAAACAAACAGCTGTCAAAAAGAAGGAACAGTATATTCTCTCTCTCTCTCTCTCTCTCTCCTCTCTCTCTCTCTTCTCTTCTCTCTCTCCTCTCTCTCTCCTCTCTATCTATCTATCTATCTATCTACCTATCTATCTATCTCTATCTCTCACATCAGTGAGACAGTTAACCAGTCCTTCACCTGAATTTTTCATTAATTTGGTTGTTTTGTGGATTACATACTGTATTCTACAAACATAAAGAAATCATTTTCATAATGGAATGCAGATGTTAGCAGACTGCAAACAAATATAACAATTCAGGAAATTACATTCTCAACCAATATTATGATTTTTTTTAAAATAGATTTTGGTGAATTTTTGATGGAAACATAATGTCCTAACAAATGCAACCAAAAAGCACAAGAACAGAGAAAGGAAAGGAAAAAAGTTAGATTATTACTGTATTCCACATCTCAGTAAATGTGAATTACATCTATGATCTACAACTACCTACTTATCCAATAAATTAAAAGTTGTTTTTTAAAAAAAAACTCTGCAAGCGGGGATGGGGTGGGGAGGGGATGGCCTAGTACTAGTTAAGAGTGTTGTGCTCCTGATTTGACAACCTGGGATCAAGCTACCACAGAGGCGCATGTTTTAAGGGATTTTCCTCCAGATTAACATCAGTACTTACTGACTCCACTCCCCAAAAAGTCCTTCTGATGAGATTATAATTATAAACCATGGCCCCGTGTATGAACACATGCAGAACACCTTGTGCAAACATTAAAAACCTATTCCACCTTTCAGTTTCACAAGAGTATGTCATTGTGTGCCAGTAGGAACATATAACAATATTCTTTTAAAACTCCTGCACATAGGTGTCATATTTAGACTTCATCTCCAAAGTCTGAATGTGGCTACCTTAATCAAGTTAATGGAAGGTAAAAGCGATCACATGTATAATGCAAAATCTCACCATTGGTAAACCTTGCAGCTTTAACAGAGGAACACACACACAAATTTTAAATATTCTGCTACAACTGCAAAAATTACAATGGTCTTGACTGAGATAATGTACAAAAAGGTCCATTTACTGATTTAGAAAGCAAAGGAGTCTTTGGACAGGACGCTGCTTCAAATGAATAGAAATTGTTGTATTATTTTTAATAATCCCATTCCATCTGATCTTGAGCTGTTGTCCATGCATGAGAGCTTGGGATGAGATAATAAACTGACAGAGAAAATCTTATGCAGCACGTATGCTATTGGCACAGATAAGATACCATGGCATCAAGAAGAAATGTCACTGGAAAAAAACCCTGTTTAAAAAGCCTCTAATAAATGAAACAAATACATGAGACAACAATGAAAATTACATGATATATGCTGGGTTTTATCAGCACAAGTTAATTCCTAAACATGTAAAACCAAAAAAATTATGAACTTCAGCACTCAAGATTTAATTCTTTTAAATAACAAATAGGTATAGTGACTGACTTGATGACAAAACAACAATAAGACCTAAAACATACTATGGCTACCATAGTACCAAGAATACAAATATACAGTGCTCTTGTCCACATACTTATTTTAAAATTACATATATATATATATATATATATATATATATGTATATGTATATATATATATATATATATATATATATATATATATGAATCATCTGATTCTGACTATGTACATGGGTGGTGCTGCTGCTCTGTGTGTGTGTGTATTGTATGTGTATTGTGTGTGTGTGTGTGTGTGTGTGTGTGTGTGTGTGTGTGTGTGTGTGTGTGTGTGTGTGTGTGTGTGTGTGTGTGTGTAAGTATGTGTAAATGTGTGTAAGTGTGTGTAAGTGTATGTGTATGAGTCTTCTTTATCAAACACTCAGACAGCAACTATTGTGTCTGTCATATCAGTGAACATTAAGCACGTGACAAGTCAGGCCCAGCACATCCGACTTCGGCATATCTAAGAGAATTGTTATATTCTAAGTCCTTCTGGAAAAAAGGCAGGAGAATGGGCCAAGAAGGCACAAAATAGACAAGAAAGAGGTGACAGGAAGAAAATTAACAAGATAGAGATAAAAAGAGGGATAGAAAAGAGTGAATTCCTAGCACAGAATTTCCAGAAGATGGGGATGCTATTCATGCTGACAGGCCCTCAACACCCTCACAAGGGAATGTGTGAGTGACAGTGAGTGAGTGGTGTGTGTGTGTGTGTGTGTGTGTGTGTGTGTGTGTGTGTGTGTGTGTGGTGTGTGTGTGTGTGTGCATTGCTATTCATGCTGACAGGCCCTCAACACCCTCACAAGGGAATGTGTGACAGTGAGTGGTGTGTGTGTGTGTGTGTGTGTGTGTGTGTGTGTGTGTGTGTGTGTGTGTGTGTGTGTGTGTGTGTGTGGTGTGTGTATGTGTGTGTGTGCGCGTGCATGTGTGTGTGTGTGTGCACGCGTGCATGTGTGTGTGCGTGCATGCGTGCGTGTGTGTTTGCCAGGGAAAAACACCCAATGCCAACGATTGATGACCTGATCTCAGACCTGAACTCTGCAACTGTTTTTACTAAACTTGACTAGCGCCTACCATCAACTTGAGTTGGATGAGTCTAGTTGTTATATCACAACATTTTCCTCGCACATAGGCCTCAGATGTTACAAACAGTTACTCTTTGGAGTGAATGCAGCATCAGAGATTTTCCAGAACACTATTGTTGACATGCTGAGCGATATTCCTGGTTCCCGCAATCTATCTGATGACATCATAGTATATGGTGAAAATAAAGAAAAACATGATGCTAGCCTCTGTACAGTCCTGCAGAGACTTCTTAAAAAAGGTGCAAGACTGAACAGAGAGAAATGTCTTTTCTCTGTAAACAAACTGATTTTCTTTGGCCATGTTTTCAGCAACAAAGGTATATCAGCAGATCCTGAGAAAGTCAAGACCATTATTGGCAGCAACTCACCCAAGAACAAAGGAGAAGTGCGCTCTTTTCTCAGTATGACTCAATATGTCTCAAGATTTATTCCTCAGAATGCAACTCTCACTGTTCTTCTTCGTCAACTGACAAGGCAAGATGTTGAGTGGAGATGGAGAGACGCTGAACAGAATGCATTTGACAAGCTCAAAGAAGCACTCAATGGTTCAAACGTCATGGCATATTTCGACCCCAAGAAGAAAACCGAAATCATCGTTGATGCCAGTCCAGTTGGTATTGGTGCAATGCTTACTCAAGAAGGAAAAATAATCTGTTATGCAAGCAGAGCACTAACAGAAGTGGAGAGTAGGTACTCTCAAACAAATCGTGAGATGCTCGCAGTAACATATGGAGTTGAACATTTTCACCTCTACCTTTTTGGAGCCCCATTCACTGTCACTACTGACCACAAACCCCTTCTGGGCATCATGAAGAGCCAGAAACCCACAACAGCCAGGATTGAAAGGTGGTGCCTGAGACTGACTCCATATGAGTTTACACTCCAATACAAACCAGGAAAGAATGAGCTAAATCCAGCTGATTATATTAGTTGTCATCCTCACTGTCAACCCAAAAGAGACAATGCTGCTGAAGAATTTATTTACTACATTTTGCAAAATGACATACCAAAGGCAATTACTCTAAAAGAAGTTCAACGTGCAGCTCAAGATGATCATCAGCTTCAAAGGGCAATGCAAGCTGTGCAAACAGGAAGATGGACGGATCCAGAGATATCTGCGTATGCCAGATTCAAAGATGAACTGTCAATTCTTCTCCGTGGATGTCGTCTTGTGATTCCGCAAGCTCTTCAACAAAGAACTGTTGAAATTGCACACAGTTCACACCAGGGCATCGTCAAAACAAAACAATTCATCAGGGAGAAGGTCTGGTTCCCTGGAATTGATCGCCTTGTGGAAGAGACTGTAAAAGCCTGTATTCCATGTTAAGCCTCTTACCCAGGCCCCAAACAACGTGAACCGTTGTGTCCAACTCCATTACCCGCAGCCCCATGGACAGAAATCTCTCTTGATTTCGCTGGTCCTTTCCCCTCTGGTGACTATGTAATGGCTGCCATAGACGATTACAGTCGTTATCTGGAAGTTGAAATCATTCAGTCAACATCCTCAAGAGTGGTGATTCCCAGACTGGACACTATTTTGCTCGCCAAGGATTCCCTTTGACAGTGAAAACTGACAATGGTCCTCCTTTTAATAGCAAAGAATTTCATGATTTTGCGACTGAAGCTGGATTTCACCACAGGAAGATCACGCCTCTTCACCCAGAAGCCAACGGAGAAGCAGAGAGGTTTATGAGAACACTCAACAAACTTGTCTGTATGGCAACAACTGAAGGAAGAAATTGGAAATCACAACTTTCTCATTTCCTTCGCCAATACAGGGCTACCCCACACAGCTCTATTGACATCTCTCCATTGGAAGCCCTCACTGGCCGTAAGATTAATGCTGGCCTCCCTCAGACCATGACAACTCCACCCAGAAACCCCTCTCACTCTCACATTGTTCGTGCTGACGCTGCAAGCAAATCCAAGATGAAGGAATACACTGATCACAAAAGACATACTCGCCCTTCTGTTTTGAAAACTGGTGACACTGTATTAGTAGGACAAGACAAACAAAACAAACTGTCCACAGCATTTTCACCTGTTCCTTTTCAAGCTGTCAACAAAAAGGGAAGCATGGTAACTGCTCAAAATCACAACAAGCTGATCACCAGCAATTCTTCCCATTTCAAAAAGATTGGTGGTCAACCCCTGGCTCCTGAGGAAGACTGTGATGATGATGAAGAAGAGGAAAGTGCTGTGTCAACAACACCAGCCATGCCTGTAACAACACCTCCATGCCTGTAACACCTCCATGCCTGTAACACCTCCATGCCTGTAACAACACCTCCATGCCTGTAACAACACCTCCATGCCAGCCTGATCAACATAGTTCCCAGACACCAATGGCACGCAAACCCATGACTTCAACACAGACCCCCAGACGTCTCTGCCAGTCCACTCCGGTATCCAGTGCCCCATGTGCCACCGACAATATCAATTTTCCAGCCAGACCAGTCCGTGTCAAGAAACGTCCAACTTACCTATCAGACTATGTCTTAAACTGAAGGATTGAAAATTTGATTTTGAAAAACTGACATTCATAACAAAAACAGATGTTTAATTGCTTGATAATTCATTTGCAGTTAGTTCAAATTTGTTCAGTTTTCATACTCTGGGTTTACTACATTGTAATATTGATTGCCTGTTGTTACTCTTTAAATGTTACTATTTTGCTTTCAAGTTGAGGAGAGATGTTGTGTCAAACCGAAAGATATACGGGAAGTATCTTCATTGAAGAAGTTATAAAATAATTACTATTTTAATTAAACTAAAGCATCCCAGACTGCACTTGGTTAACGACGAAAAAACAGCCACCATCTCAACAACTTTCGTCCGAGTTATCTGATTTCTATCAAGCATAGAACAAACATAAAAAGTGTGTGCATGCGCTCTGTGTGTGTGTGTGTGTGTGCCCGCGCGTGTGTTTGTGTGTGATTTATTTTCTAAGTTATCTTGGAATGTTCATACTAATTTGAAATGTAGTTTTCTTGTGTCTTTCAAGATAATTATATGAATCAATGTGCCTGTCAGTATTGTAACTGTCCTTCATGGGTTGATTAAAATTTAAAGTTTAAACTTTAATTAAAGTGTTTTTGACTTGACAGTTGAAACACACACTTATCACACTGACACACCAAGACAAGGTATTCCCCAGTATGGACAATATCACCATAATCACACATGCCACTCTATGACATGTGGCATATATTAGTCATGCAACACCCCAAGCCCCACAAGAGATGATCCATGCTAGAGTATGCCTCTGATGGCATCCTTTGGAGCTGAGACAATGAAGAGCGAGAATAACTTCCCTTGGTGTAAGACCAGGAGCCACAACCTAAACGTAACATTCATAAATAAATAATACAGTTGTGAATGTATCTACTCTGTTTTTAACCATTTGTAATACGTCTATAGTTTCAGTAGATCGAATGGTTTACATATTTTTCATTCGATACTTCTAGGTCAGTAGATTAAACACTGTCGTTCACGATAGGTCTAGACTCTAGCCTACTCGAAAACGTAATCAATCTGTATTTTTCAGGGAAACCATAAAAATGACACAAAACAGCCTATCTACATGTGCATGTTAGACACTCAATCAAACGATCTATCCTTCTTTTATATTTTGTTTGATAACAGAACAGACAAAATAATTCGGTTCAGGCCTTTCTTCGAACAATTTAGATTCATGACAATGCTGATTTCATGTGAAATAGAAACTCTCGATTAAGATAAGTGCCCAATTGATCGTTGGATTTATATATCCAACTGAAAAACATATATCTAACAAACTGAAATGTATCATTATCACTGCTGTCTGAATGCTTTTTGATTCATCATTTTCGATTCTATGTGGACTGCTGTGTGTCTTGAAAGATTGTTCATCACTTCATGCTGATCAATCCTGATGACTACAGACTAGCCTACCACACAACGTCAAAGAAAAATGCCCAAATCAAAGACAAAAATGTAAGATGATTAGTCATTGTCGAATGAACAGCGAGCAAAAGACAAATCTGTCGTTGTCAGTGATGAGATTTGAACGAATAGATCATCGTTGTACTTACTGAGAGGCTTATGTCGTCTGCTGCAATGATGGCAACTTGATCACATTTTCCTCCGGTTTTTCAAACACTGTCCACGCGCATGCGCTCTTGCGCCGTTTCTGTCGGCCTTAGGCTAGCCTAGTAGGCTTGGCTTAGGCCTAGGCTAGGGCCTACCCAACAGCAGAGCCTGCCACCCCAGCTCGCTTGCTGCCAAACCCATCCCTTTTGGGTTTCGATCGCAGAGTCGAAGAAGACAGGATTCGACATTTCTTTTCATCCCCCCCCCCCCCCCTGTTTGTTTCTTTTCTAGTATACTCAGCCCACAGACATGGGATTGCTCGTCAAGGAAAGTTACAACATGAGAGTTGGTAGTTAATCTGGAATTTCTCCATTCCAGAACAGTACTTCGTATGTATAGCCTAAAGGTAGGCCTACTAGTTTTCATTTTGACATCCATCACTGTGATAGGCCTAACTATGACCCCCCTCCTCCCCCCCCCCCCCCCCCCCCAAAAAAAAGGCCTTGGCTTGATGATCAAAGCAACTTTTACAGACCCTGTTATAACAGAAGAAGAACCAATTAGGCTACAAAAGTACAAATATGCCAGAAAGTGCCATTCAAAAAGCAAACGTGGTTTCAGCAGAAATAATCCATGAGCTGTAGATCAGGCTAACAGAAACAGAAAATAGGCTAAGCCTGAACAAATAATTTCGCTAAAACTTTGAAGGTAGATTGAGATAAAAATAAGACACAATAATATTCTAGCAGTATTGTACTCTCTGAAGGGGACTTGACAGACAAAAATTTAATCTCTCTCTCTCTCTCTCTCTCTCTCTCTCTCTCTCTCTCTCTTCTCTCTCTCTCTCTCTCTCTCTCTCCATGACTAGGACGATCTTAACATGTGCAATGTTAAATCCCAGTAAGTGCTAATGGTGATAGTGTTGATGATTTGAAAACTGTATGCAATATCATATGGATTGAAAATGTACTGTGCTCTCTCTGCTCTCTCTCTCTCTCTCTCTCTCTCTCTCTCTCTCTCTCTCTCTCTCTCTCTCTCTTCTCGTCCTCTCATTTTATTGTTTGCCTATAGATTTAATTGTCGTGTTTACAATTAATATCCTGTTGAATGCTTTATTCAGATTTAATATTTCAGTTTTATTGCGTAAGTTGACTGTATTTGAGATTTAGTATTTTGATATATTGTTTTGAGCGTACCAATTATGTAGAGCTAATTTCAAAGTGCAGATGTCTTTTTTATGACTATATATGATATTCATAAAGATTTGATTTTGGCATTGATGCATGGTGTGAGTGCACGAAATAAAAGAATTTGTCATTTGTCACAGAGAATTAGCTTCCCTTTTTTAGCAGCCAGCAACAGTCAAACCTCTTACAATATTCTCAGTCTTCATTATACTGATTTCGAAAATGAATATTTCACACCAACACAGTGTTCCTGACTGATTGGAAGTCCATCATGCAGAGTCTTTAGGCGCCAGAGGAAGAGCAGATCCTAAGAGACGCCAAAGAAGAACTAAGCTTCCTCAGCCAAAGAACTGTGGTGGTTCTGCAATGAACCCCCTCCCATTGTGACATATAGGGCAACGAAGAGGCAGACCACTTGTTCAAGGCAGGCAACAACATAGAGAAGTCAGCCCACCGAGTGTGAAGTAAGGAAAATCCTGAGCAACAGTTTCAGGAAAGCATGGTAACCTGCTGCAGATACCTTGTGCTTAAGAATACCTAGATTCAACCAGTCCACCGTTGGCCGTTGCTCTTTCTCTGTTTCTGGTCCATAGATCTGGAATGACCTCCCTCTCTCCCTTTGCCAAAAGCCTTTTTTTGACGCTTTTAAATCCGGCCTCCAGACACATTTATTTCAAACCTAAGATTCTCCCCTCTTGTTCCATTTCATTTTTGTCCCTGCCCTCAACGCCAAACCAGCGATCATCCTGCTGGAGTGCACACCATTTATGTGTGCGTGTTAGCGTGTGCGTGCGTGCGTGCGTGCAAGCGCCTGTGTATAAATTTGAATTTGTGAAGACCCCCCCCCCCCACAACAAATATTAATTGTAACTGGCTGCATGTGTGCGTAGGATGAATGAAAGCGCTTTGACTTGGGTTTTTTTTGCAAGATATAGTGCTATATAAATTCCATGTATCATCATCATCATCATTATGATTATGATTATTATTATTATTATTATTATTAACAACGCTTGGACGTTGGGCCAGAAGATGAAAAGGACGGCATACTTGAGCCAGAGAGAGCTGCCCACAACCCCTCTCCCATTTCCTGCAGTCCTGTCCTACTTTCAACACTGCAGCACCAGACATGGCCCATCCCAGTAGAGCTCCAGGAAAAACCATGGGGACTGGAGAGGTTACGGTGAAAGATTGCAGACTTCACTGTCCAGACCGGATTAAATTCTAGCATGGCCAGAGAACGCAGGATAAGAAGAGAAAGAAGAAAATTTATGTTTGAATTTTGTGCATGATTGTCTACCCTCTGTCCCCTTGTGAATGGGTGAAAAGCCCAACAACAATCTCTCTCTCCTCTCTCTCTCTCTCTCTCTCTCCTCTCTCTCTCTCTCTCTCTCTCTCTCACTCATACAATACAATTCTCTCTCTCTCTCTCTCTCTCTCTCTCCCTCCGAGGTCCGTGTGCGAACGCACACATAACATCGTGCGCACACTTAAAACCTGTTCTGCATTTCGGAAGAGTAGGCCATTGTGTGCCAGTGGGAAGGGATAATAAAATTTACAAAACTGCAAACACATGGCTGGCATCTGGATGTAAAAAAAAAAAAAAAGTACATAGTACTTATTCCATTATCCTCGAAATCGAAGAATCTCTCTCTCTCTCTCTCTCTCTCTCTCTCTCTGTTTTATAGTGGAAGATGAAGTTCATTTTGTGCTGTGCTGTCGGGTATTAGATGTTAGACAGAATTACATTCCGGTAAAGTATAGTAGACAGCCTAATTTATTTAGATTCTGTTTACTTATGGCATCTAGTCATCCTGAGATTGTGCGCAGCCTTGCTTTATATTTGTGTAAAGCCTTTAGAATAAGAGATATCTTGGTTTCTTAAGTCATATTTTTGTAACTGGTTTTTACTGTGGTGGTCGTGGTTATACAATAACATTTTGTGGTTTTTTTTGTGCTTCCTTATTTTTCTCAATAAAATACTAAGCAGTTCGGCAACCCCCCTTCATGTATGGGCCAATTGCCTTTTTGTGAATTAATATTTCCAGTTCACTTTCAAGTTCTCTGTTTTTATGATCCACTGGGAAATCATTTGCAGAGACGCCTGCTCGCTGGGGTTTGACACTAACACAATCAACAGTTGATTGGTGGGAGGGAGAAGACCAGAACCCTAAAGGTTTTTGTAGAGGCAGCTGAAAAGTATTCCCCTTGGATCTTGGGTGGGGGGGGGGACAAAAATTCAACTTTATGAAGTTTACATGAATTTCCCTTTTAACTACAGGCCAACTGTCAAGCTTTCTTCTAGAATTTCTTTCTTCTCTTCAGCAGTCATAGATTTAGCAAATTCCTAAGATGTTTACACAGGCCACCTATATTGAATATTCCCTTATTTCAGTCCTTTCATTATGATAAGAGCCACTGATTCCATTCTGCTTGGCCTTCCTCGCTATCTTTTTACATGTACAGGTAGGCCTACATTACAAGAAGATAGTGGGGTACAGTTTCTCTCAGTTCTTTCTTTTCCCTGTTCTTTCTACTGGCTTTCTTCCAGCTTCCTCCACTCCTTCCTTTCTTAAAACACTGATTTATCTGCTTCTTTGTCACTTTCTTATTGTGTACGTTCTTTTTGTCTTTATTCCTTTCTTTCCTCTGCTCTTTTTCTTCTTTTTTCCTTTCGTTTTTTCCCCGTTAACTGTCTTTGTTTTCTTTTATTCTTTCTTGTTTGTGTGCTTTTTGTTTGTTTTTACCTCTCAATTTTCTTTGGTGTTGCCTTCTTTCTTTTTTCTTTCTTTCGGTCTGCTCTGTCCCCCCCCCCCCCTTAATCTATTCTATTAATTCTTTTTTATTTCGAGGATAACGGAATAAGTGTTCGCACTCTTTTTTTTTCTTTTTCCTTTAAACATCCAGACCCTGTGTGAATGCAATTTTGTCATTCGTTCTCACCGGTGCAAATGGCCTACTCTTCCGAAAGGCAGAGCGGGTTTTAACGTGTGCGCAATATGTTCTGCTTCGCCCACGGGGCCTCGGATTATAGCCTCAACGGAGGTGAATCAAACCTGGTCTCGAACCCCGGTTATCAAATCAACGAGGACAATCCGTAAAGCTGTCTCGTATCTTGAAATGCATTTTTTTTTTTATAAAAAGGGCAACAATAATACCCCCACCCCTCTAAACAATACAAAAAAACAAGAAAACAAAATTATGTAAACTAAATAAAATGATAATTTAGGCCTAAGGAAAAAGTTTTTGGGAGGAAGAGGTGGAAATACAAAACTAAAGACGCTAGCTTTACCGATCACAGCTTCCGGTCTGTTTGGTGTGTTCTGTGGCGCAACACGTTCACTTCACGATCAGATTAGTCAAAACTTAAAAATTTAGCCATGCCCCCTAAAGGGAAGAAAAATGAACCCAGCAAGAAGACACAAGAGAAGGCAAAAGAGAAGGTTATTGAGGTAAATAAAGATCATTTGTTTGAAAATCGGCAAATCTCATGGTAGTAATCCTGTTTGGAATAGTTAACTTGATACAAAATCTGTCACTGTGTGACAAAGTTAGGTTTCATAAGTACACAAGTATCACGAACCTGATTAAAATTTGTCGTAAGAATATATTTCAGTTGAATGGTTTGTTGTCTTCCCGTGTATGTACTTTCACTAACAGTGCAATGATGATACTGATGTCCCTGGTGAAAAATTACTTAATATTCCAACAGATGAAGCAGCTGCTATTTTATCACTACTACTAGTAGTAGTGTTACTATTAGTAGTAACTAATTTACTTTTAAACGTTTGTCTGCCTTTTGTTGTTGTTCGTTCCCCAGCTTTACACCCTGGGGGTCACCCAGAACATGCACTCTGCCTCACTCATCCCACCTGGGAATCTCTGTGACAGGAACTACACACTGGATGAGAAGTTTGGTGTATGACTCTTTTTCAAGCACCTCGCCATATAGGCAGCCATACTCCGACTTCAGAGGATTTTTTTTCTCCTTTAACAAAGGAGGGTGTGGGTTGTTGTGTTAAGAGCTTGTCATGGCTGAAGGCAGTCTCAACACAACATTTTACAACATAACATTTTAGTGTAGGCCTTGGCAATTAGCTGACATCAATAACTGACACAGCTTTTGGCCTGGGCCAAGTCTGCCTTTTGTCATGTCATTGTATTTTACAGGTTTTTCTATGTAAAATATTTTAATCTCCTTTCTGTAGTGTAGAACTCTCTTCCTCCCCTTCTAGAGTGGGGAGAGATTGTGTGTGTGTGTGAAAGAGAGAGAGAGAGAGAGAGAGAGAGAGAGTGTTTACATAACTTTTGTTTTAATTTTCTTTATCAAAGTTTGTATAATTTATATTCCTCCCGATATAAGCTAAAGTATAAAGCACATGATTCTCTAGCTTAGCATCATCATCAGTAACATTCATTATCGTTATTATTTTTATAATCATATTACATATAATTTATTGTTTAATATAAAATATTATCATTATTGTTATTGGTATGTATTGATATCATTATTACTCCTCTGAAGTTTAGAAAGCCTAACAAAGCAGCATAACTTTCAGTTTCAAAGAGAGAGAGTGTGTGTGTGTGTCACTGTGTGTTTACCTTTTATTTATTTATATTTTATTCTTTTATATCGAGGATAATGGAATAAGCACTTATGTGCTTTTTTACATCCATTCCCCGTGTGTAAGCGGTTTTGTAAATTCTGTCATCTGTTCCCACCGGCACACAATGGCCTACTCTTCCGAAAAGCTGAACAGGATTTAACGTTGAGCGCAAGATATTCTGTGTGTGTTCGCACACTGGGCCTCAGTTTATAGTCTCATCCGAAGGACTTTCGGGGAGAGTGGAGTCTGCACTGATGTTAACTCCAGAGGAAATTATCCCCTTGAACGGGAATTGAACCCGGGTCATCAGATTGCGAACACAATATTCTAACCACTAGGCTATCCCGTCCCTGTGTGTGTGTGTTCCTGTGATCTTTCACAACAACATTGGGAAGGCAGTCTTTACATTTATTGGTCAGTGATTTACTAAGATTATTAATTATTTAATTATCTTCACCTTTAAAATGGTGGAGAGTCGGTAAGTACTACAGCATACTGGGCATAGCAGTGCACTTGAGATGTCCATCGATCGTTTTTCAAACTTATTATTATTTTTTTAACATTATTTCTTAACCTGTGGATGACTTAAATAAAGTGGGATGTCTGGTGCCCTCAGTACAGCTTGATTTTATTTGCCTAAAGAAATTGAATACTTAAGTCAAGATAGTAAAGTAAGTACTGTGTGACAGTGTCATGTGAGTGTGTCATTTAACATGATTTCTTTCTCTACTTTCAAGTTGACAATGTTGGATATAAATATATATATGTTTGAGGGGTTAGTATTGACTGCTGTTGATGTTTAACTTGAGCCAGTTGAGGTGATTGTAAATCACTAAATGTGTTTTTTGTAATTGAAGAAGGTGGCAGCCCTGATATAATTTTTTTTATATCATATTGCATTCATTTTTTCAATGATCCATGGTCAGTTGGGCTATTTATAACAAAGTGAAATAAAATGAAACCATCTGGTCTTTGAGTTTTGTGATTTTTTCAGTGTGATGTGATATGTTTCAGGACAAGACATTTGGTCTGAAGAACAAGAAGGGTTCGAAGCAGCAGAAATTTATTAAAACAGTAGTTCAGCAAGTCAAACAAGGGAACCAGAAAGCATCAAAGGTAAGTTCGTCATTCTAAGTGAAATGATCATGTTAGAAAGCACTTGATTTGAACTGAAAATATGACAAATTAGGCACCTTGAAAAGTGTAACGGTAAAAGATTTGTGTGATTGCTGCCGGGTGAAAAATTATACATCATGTATTATTAACTGTAACTGTAAGTAATGTGTGTATATATATATATATGCTGCCGGGTGAAAAATTATACATCATGTATTATTAACTGTAACTGTAAGTAATATATATATATACACACATTACTTACAGTTACAGTTAATAATACATGATGTATAATTTTTCACCCAGCAGCAATCACACAAATCTTTTACCGTTACACTTTTCAAGGTCCCTAATTTGTCATATATATATATATATATATATATATATATATATATATATATATATATATACATGCAGTGTTGATTCTAGGGTGCGCCCTTGTGGGATTCCCGCATTTCTTTCATAATTGCCGCAAAATGATGTGGGCAGTGCGCCCCAATGGACACAAAAAAATCATAGACAGCGCGTTTTTGAACCAACAGTGCGGCATTGCAACTGCCGTTTGTATCATCTCTAAAATTAAGCGCTACTTCCGCCAAAGTTCTCTGTTGATGCTTCTGATGCTCACTTTTGACCAAGCACGGAGGCCGTGCATAGTTCATCCTTGTCAGTTCCTGCAGCGGTCATTTTATTATTTATTTAAAAATTTTTTAATTGATTTTATTCTTTTATATTGAGGATAATGGAATAAGCATTGATGTGCTTTTTTATATCTAGTCCCCGTATGTCTGTGGTTTTGTAAATTCTGTCATCTGTTCCCACCGGCATACAGTGGCCTACTCTTACGAAAAGCGGAACAGGATTTAACGTGTGCGCAAAGTGTTCCGCGTGCGTTCGCACACAGGACCTCAGTTTATAGTCTTATCCGAAGGACTTTTGGGGAGATTGGAGTCTGCACTGATGTTTACTCCAGGGGAAAATATCCCCCTTGAACGGGAATCGAACCCTGGGTCGTCAGATTGCGAGCACAATGTTCTGACCACTAGGCTATCCTGTCCCCCCTAAGACATTAAGTTGGTAGGCTACCCCAGGGGGGCAAGATTTACTGATTCGCGCCTACAAGCCATCTTCATAATAAAGTGGGCTCGTTCTGCTCTGTTGTCCTCTTCGTTTACACCACAATCCAAGAAGCCTTGTACTCCAGAAACAAGTGATGTGATTGGGACAGAGATGGTTGAGGAGATTGCAGATGCTGCATAACAGCAGGTTCCTGTTGTTACGGAGCAGATAGATCTGGCCAGACAGGTAGCCCAGGCTTGAGAACAGTGATCATGGCATGCAGTAAGATAGATCCCCTGTATATCAAACATGGAAAGAGCAATGCCTTCACTAAAGGAGGATGCCCTAATTACAGAACAGCACTTTGAGCATCACGAAAAAACACACAAAAACCACTGCCGATCCCAGAAAGACTTCCATGAGTTAGGAGACTCTCTCTCTCTCTCTCTCTCTCTCTTCTCTCTCTCTCTCTCTCTCTCTCTCTCTCTCTCTCAATGTACGATCGTGGGGCTGGGGTGGAAACAAGACTTTAGATATTGACTTAAACTATCATGTAGATCTAAATCTAGATCTATCTTTCTGCATGTGGAAATACAAATTTGATCTCTCTCTCTCTCTCGCTCTCTCTTTGTCTGTCTGTCTGTCTCTCTCTCTCTCTCTCTCTCTCTCTCTCTCTCTCTCTCTCTCTCTCTCTCAAAAACAAGACTTTGACACTGGCTTTAACTTATCAAGTCCTTTGGATGAGACTATTAACCGAGGCCCCGTGTGCGAATGCATGCAGAACATCTTGCGCACACGTTGAATCCTGTTCCGCTGTTCGAAAGAGTAGGCCGTTGTGTGCCGGTGGGAACGGATGTTATCTGAGCGCTTTGATTTGTTGCTTTATAAGATTCAGCGCTATATAAATTCCATACATTATTATTAAGTCCATAATACTGTGGAAAGAGATCACATTTTCATTTTCATGATTTTGTTTGCTTGCGTTAACTGTCCTTTGTTTTAACCTCTTAATCTCAGTGATGTTGCTTATGAATTTTAGATACATGTGGACAAATAGAAATAATTTCTGGCAACTATTTTGATAGCATTACAACAATTAAGATAGACTTGTTCTAGTCCAAAAAATCAATGGTATTGGTAAGCACATATCTAGACATAGTGAGTAGTGCTCTACTCTGTAAAAAATCTTATACTTAAAAAGTTTTGTATATTTTAGTTTAAAAGAAAACATCAAGAAAAACTATGGAATTTTGTTTTCAATAATCCTTTTTTCTGGTTTCCTAGTTACTAAGGAACCCATAACAAATTAAAACAGGTTAGCCTGCTGTAATGAGCAGCCACTAATTGCTGTGCAATATGCTTATGGCCTCTGTGGTTGTGGGGCTATACAAGAAGATTGGATTGGATTAGATGCCTTTGTTTTGCCTGTGTTTCAGCTTGAGCAGCAGCAGCGTGAGGAAAGAGATAAGAAGAAGGATGAAAAGAAGAAGCTGCAGGATGAGCTCAACACTCTGTTCAAACCTGTGCAGACAGTTGGCAAAGGTTACATACATTACCTTCCTTGTCTATCTTTATAGGATGAAATTGCCACATTTACATACTTTCAGTTTTATAGTTTATCTTGTAGCATGTATTTGACTGGTTTGTTACTCTTTTACACAGGATAGCTCAGTGGTCGGAGCACTCGCTTTCCCCCAGCCAAGTTAAGCAGTGTCGAGCGTGGTTACCAGTTGGATGGGTGACCGTTTGTGCGCCTTGGCTTCAGTACAGTTCCCCCAGTTCCCCCAGCTGTAAATGGGTACCTGCCCTCTTTAGGGTCAGGGAAGGTAAAGCAGCGAGGGAGAGGAGATGGGCGCCGCCCTCAATTTGCTGGCCCTAGAGAAGTGAGGTCTCTGACGCCTCGCTCCCCTACGACCTTATAGGTTATGGGACTCCTTTACCTTTTTACCTATAGGCAGGTACTCCGAGGTAGACTTTTTAATATTTAAAACAAAAATTACGTTAGAAGTTCAAATTCAAACATTTTTTTGAAAGTGACTCATATTTTTACAACACATTCAAAATAAGACTTGAAGGCGCAAAATTTAAAAGGAAACCATTGATGGTCCTATGTCACTAGTGTATTTGCATTTCCTTCTCTTTTTTTTCTTCTTCCAAAATTCAAGTTGTGTAGCAGCGCTTTGAATTCACTGTAAGCATGAAATGAAATATGTTTAGCTTGAAAAATAATAGTACAGCTGTCAACCATTCCTGTTTTCCTGCAATTTTTCTGGCTTTTTGTTGCAATTTCCGGTTTTCTGTTTTTAAGAAAATGTTCCTTTTTTCAAAATTGCTACCCCCAAAATCTGTATAAACGAGTAAAATGCTAGTGCACATGCAAGTGCCGGTTTCCAGAGTCAATGGCTTGGATGTTAAGGAAAGGTTTACGCCTAAATTCTGATAGTTGTGCCTGTCAGAAATTTGCTTTCAAATGTAAGAAGGATTTTCCATACATGAAAAGTTTCGATGCTGCAAAAGTTATGCCTTGTGGATAGAGCACTGCGCTCATGATCTGATGGCCCAGGATCAAGGCACAGGGAATTTTACTCTGGAGTTAACATCAGTACTGACTCTATTCCTCTGAAGCCCTTCGTATGAGACTGTAAATCAAGGCCCCATGTGCAGCTGCACACAGAACATCTTGTACACATGTTAAAAACCTGTTCTACCTTTCAGAGGATCAGGCCATTTTTTGCTGGTATGAACGGATGATAATATTTTAAAAAATGCATGCACACAGGTGTTGTGTTTAGACACCATTGCTGAAGTCGGAATGCGGCTACCTTAATGGTGGATAAAAATTGTTGCATATATGCAGTTTTTTAATCCCACCATTGTTGAACATCTGTGCTCTGAATTGGAGGGGGAAAATAGAAAAGAAAGTTATAAACAAAAAGTGTATTGTAATTTAGTTATGTTTACAGACTATATTTTGTCAGCTCATAGTTGAATCTGCTGTGCTAAGAATTCATGTGTTACAGTTTTCAAGAGAAAAACAAAGGTATATATGGTATGACTTTGGTTTACAGGGACTGATCCCAAGTCAGTTCTGTGTGCATTCTTCAAGCAAGGCCAGTGTTCCAAAGGTGACAAGTGCAAGTTCTCCCATGACTTAACTGTCGAAAGAAAATCAGAGAAGAGAAGCGTTTATGCAGATGTGCGATCAGGTAAGGAAGACATGGTCATTAACATTTGAATACTGTGGAAGAATGCACCGGTCTGTCCAAATGATCCTCATTGCTTTTTCACACATTGTATCAGTGCTAGACTAGTTTTTGGGATTCTTCAAGATTTAAGTGTGACTTTTCACAGTGAAACTATGAAGAAAAATGTAGAGTAAACATATAAAGGGTCAGTTATTCCCTGTTTGGAGATCACTGTACACTTCGTAGACTTCTCTGTTGAATGGCATGTATTGTTGATTCATAAGAGACAGCCATCATGATTTTTTCCCCTCACATTTATGAGTGCTTTCTGTGTGATGGCTTGAAAAAATGTATCATGTCTTCAGTGAGTGAGCTCATTACGAAGGCAAATGCTTGTTGACTGGGTACAGAGTGTGGATGTTGGAAGATGAGTACCATTTAGACAGCTAGAAAATTTGGATGAAAAATAGAAAAATGGTCTCAGCAGTGTATTATTAACTTTGCCCATCTGATTGTATATAGTAGATTTTATTGACTTGCAATGAATATTTGACAAGTAAACAGGGTGTACTTCTGTGATGGAAGCAGAACAAAAGAAGTATGTTCTTTCGAGCCAGAAGGCCCATAGAGCCGGAGCTTATCCCGGTTTCTGTAGCGTTAAGCGAACTGATGGTTTTTCACCACCCCCCTGTGACAGGACGCTAGTCTGTCGCCAGATACTTCCCCAGCAGAGCTGGTACCCCACTTGTACACCTGGGTGGAGTGAGGAAAATAGGAGTAAAGTGTCTTTCCCAAGGACACAACACCGAGCCGAGCGGAATAAAAGAGGTTTATAAATTAAATGGAATGTGAATATTGAAAACATTTTTCCTATGGGACTTTATGATTTTAACATGTCTGGTCTGGTGCTGTGCTTACTCAGCCTCTGTTTGGCCTCTCCAAGATAGTGTGTGTTGATATGTAAAGAAAACAAGATCTTGTAGAAAAAATGTTAATAAAATCTCAGCACTGTACTATGCATTTTCTTTTGATCATCTTGTAGACTGCATGGATACTATGTCTGTTAAAGTCTTTTACATAAGAAAACAGTATTTCATTATTCACTTGTTTATTTTTCTGTCACAAACCAGAGGAAGACAACATGGACAACTGGGATGAAGCCAAACTGAATGAAGTTGTCAACAAGAAGCATGGAGAATCAGAAAAGAGCAAGCCTAAAACAGCTATTGTAAGATTCATATTATATTTTCGTGTTTGTCTTGTTTGTGCTGTTGAAGTATAGTTCCTTTAACTCTATGTTTCTACCTGTACTCCCTCTTTTAGTTCTGTCTAAAGGCTCGTGGAGTATTGTTGTTTTCTTATTGCTGAGGCAACTGTATGCCAGGTAATGTGGACTAGTGCATACTAGGGTAGTTATGCTTGCACAAGACGAGAGTTTTAGAATAATGTGGAATTGTTTAATGATATGTTTAACATGATATACCGTGATTGTGCTTTTAAAGCATATACTGGTTTTACAAGAGATGTCACGGGGACAGGATAGCATAGCAGTTAGGGCATTATTCTCGTGATTTGATGGCTAGGGATCAAGCCCAGTTTGGAGCCACCTTCAAGATGTTGGTTCATTTGTATTTTCCCCCTGGAGAAAGTATCAGTTCTGATTCAACTCCCCCAAAGTCCTTTGGATGAGACTGTAAACCAAGGCCCTGTGTGCAAACACACACAGAATATGTTGTGCACGCAATAAAACCAGTTTTGCCTTTCAGAAGAGTAGGCCATTCGTGTCCATGATAATGGAAGACAAAAAATGTATAAGGAATACCACACGCACTCTGGTATTGTGTTTAGACAGCATTCTCAAAGTCAGAAAGTGGTTATCCAAATTTTTGGCAAAAACAGCTGCATATGCAAAAATCTCACCGTAGGTGAACTCAAAAGCTCTAGCTGAGGAACATGGCCCTCCCCCCCTACCCCCACCCCCCCCAGGGGAACAGACCCCTTCCCCTAGGTGGCCCCAGACCCCAGCCAAATTTCTTCTTTTTTGACTTCTTTTCATTGTCACCTCTGCAAAGTGGATTGTGGCTTCCTTAATAATGGGATTAAAAGTGGCTGTGTACACTACACAAAAAAACAACTAAAAACTTAATTTTAAACCTCAGTGTATGAAAAAAAAATTGTACAGCAGTTGTAGCCAGATCACAGTGTCAAAAGAGGCACACAGGAGACCTTAGTGCACAGTGGCTGAAGACAGACAAGTGTGCCATGACTTGTTGGTGACAGCAGTGTGCAGACATCAAGGCTTGGGGTCTCGTTTCTAGCAGCTTGACCCATGTGGCTGCTGGATTCATTACCTCCGTACACTGTTCTGCCTTTCTGCTTAGGTCTGTCAATGATGTGACAGTTTCTTGAAAAAATATTTTTGAAGAAGATTTTGAGTACTTTGCCTAAGCCTTTGCTTTGTCTTTAACATGGAAATAAATATTGATTTTTTAAGACATTACCTCAGATTTCAATAGGAAAAATGTGCAAAAGGTCAATTTTCTGATGCAATTATGAACCTCTTTTGTACTATTTTCTTATGTAACATGTTTAATTAATTTATACAAAATGAGAAAATGTTTTTTGGTTATGAATAGAGGGAAGAGACATTGGTGCATAGTGGCTGAAGACAGACAAGTGTGCCATGACTTGTTGGTGACAGCAGTATGCAGACATCAAGGCTGGGGGTCTCGTTTCTAGCAGTCTAATCCATGTGGCTGCTGGATTCATTACCTCCGTACACTGTTCTGCCTTTCTGCTTAGGTCTTCACAAGGATTTCACGTGTTCTCTAAAAGTTGATATTTTGGAAGAAGATCTTGAGTACTTTTCCCTTATCTTTGCTTTTTTCTTTACTTGGAAATTGTAATATTTTAAAAATCAGGACCTCAGGTTTTAAGGTACGCATGTCATACATGATCAAATCAGACAGTTTACCTCTTGCACCCTTTTTCATTAAAATCCAGTTGTGCTCATTCATTCATTTATTTATTTTTGTTATCTGTTTTATTCATTCATACAAAGTGAAGATCATGATCTATGACAACTTCAGATGCTCTGTGGGCCATAGCAACACTGTCTTCGAAGTCAAGACTGGAGTAAGACAAGGATGTGTGATGTCAGCAGTTCTCAATCTGGCCATTGATTGGGTGATGAGGAAGACGACAGAAGACACCCCAAGAGGGATTCGCTGGAGCCTGTTCTCAACACTAGACGACCTTGACTTTGCGGATGACCTGGCGCTGCTGTCCCACACACACCGACATATCCAGGAGAAGACCAGCAGACTCCAAACATTCGGACAGCAAGTGGGGCTTCGTATTAGCACCAAGAAAACAGAGACAATGTCGCTCAATGTGAACACACCAGCCCCTGTGAAAGTGAATGGAACTGACCTGCGCCAGACAGACAAGTTCACATACCTTGGCAGCAGCATCAAACCAGAGGGTGGCACAAAAGAAGACATCCACAACAGACTGGGCAAGGCCAGGAATGTGTTTAGGGAGATGAACAATATCTGGAGATCAACTCAGTACAGCACCAACACCAAGCTGAAGCTATACCAGAGCTGTGTTGTGTCTTCACTCCTGTACGGTTCTGAGTGCTGGAGGATGACGGAAGTGGATCTTACCAAACTTCGATCCTTCCACACCATATGCCTGCGAAGAATTCTCTGGATCTTTTGGCCAGAGAAGATCTCCAATGAAGACCTACTACGGAGATGCAGGCAAGAAGACATGGGAACCATCATCACCAGACGACGGTGGAAGTGGATTGGGCACATCCTCCGAAGAAACCCACAGTCAATCACAAGAACAGCATTGCACTGGACCCCAGAAGGAAGGAGAAAGAAAGGAAGACCAAAAGCAACGTGGAGGAGGACTGTAGAAAGTGAGATGAAGGCCATGCAGCACTCTTGGGGATCAGTGACTAGGTTGGCCCAGGATAGGCAGGGGTGGAAGCGCTTTGTTGCTGCCCTACACACCTCTGGGTGTAATGGCTCATCATGATGATGAAAGTGAAGATCAATTAAAGAAAGGGTTTAGCATGGTCATCATATGCTTGATATTTGTCTTCAGTAATGAATAGAGAAAAGAGACACTGGTGCATAGTGGCTGAAGACTGACAAGTGTGCCATGACTTGTTGGTGACAGCAGTGTGCAGACATCAAGGCTGGGGGTCTCGTTTCTAGCAGCTTGACCCATGTGGCTGCTGGATTCATTACCTCCGTACACTGTTCTGCCTTTCTGCTTAGGTCTGTCAATGATGTGACAGTTTCTCTAAAAAAATATTTCTGAAGAGGAAGATTTCAAGCACTTTATCTTTTACATGAAAATTTTGATTTTGTTAACCAAGACCTCAGATTTCAGTAGAAAAAGTGTGCAAGAGATCAGTTTTATTATTTTAACTTTATATACCTCTTTTGTATTGTCTTCCTTTGTAACATTTTTTTATATTCATTTATAGAAAATGAGAACATGGTTCAGGGAGAGGCATACCATGGTTATCATACATATGCTTGATGTTTGTCTTCAGTTATGAATAGAGGGAAGAGACATTGGTGCATAGTGGCTGAAGACAGACAAGTGTGCCATGACTTGTTGGTGACAGCAGTATGCAGACATCAAGGCTGGGGGTCTCGTTTCTAGCAGTCTAGTTCATGTGGCTGCTGGATTCATTACCCTCATACACTGTTTTGCCACTCAGATTATTCTTCATAATGATGTTGCAACAGGAATTTCTAATAAAGAGAAAAATTGCACTCGGTGGTAATTGAGCTCACCATCAACATATTGGGTTTTTTCCTTAGTGTACTTCATGATTGAAATCTAAACTTTTTCGTTTGTTGTTTTTGTGTATATTTGTTTATATATATATATTTTTTAAAATTCAATTGTTCTCCTGAGTTCAAACATTATCTCAACTCTTTTGTGGAATATTGCCTCTTCTGACATGCTTAGAACGTTCCTTGCTGTATCAGCCTGGTGAAAGTCTGACAAACTTCCTCATGGTAAAACAGTACTGTCAGTGCTGTGGTTAGGTCGCAAACCTCCTTGTACAAGACCTCATGTAAAGCTGAGAGCTTGGTAAAATTGATAACTTTAGATGTTTTTACAGAAACGCTCAAAATGTTACATGTTCAGATACTGATTCTGTCATGCTGAAAAGACAGTGATTGAGTTGATAGTTGATGGAAATGACCACAACATTACTGGAAGAATTTTTTTCCCAGATATTTATGTTGGCAGAATCAACTTGCCTTTTGCTTCAGTTTCTTTTTGAATTTATGAAGATGTTTAAAAAAAAATTTAATTTTTATTTTATTCTTTTATATCAAGGATAATGGAATAATTACTTTAGGTACTTAGTCCAGTTTTTGCTGTGTTTTTTTGTTGGAAGTATTACTTTTTTTTTCTTTTCTAATTGGGACCTGAGATTTTTATGGAAAGTGTACAAGAGGTCAAAAATCTGATTTAAATATGTATGAAAATTTTTTTCATTATTTTTTTAAAACCTGTTTTCATCAGTTATACAAAATAAGGACGGGTTCAGGGAGGAGGATATTATGGTTATCATGCATATGCTTGTCTTGAGTAATTGTTAAAAAAAAGACATTGGTGCATAGTGGCTGAAGACAGACAAGTGTGCCATGACTTGTTGGTGACAGCAGTATGCAGACATCAAGGCTGGGGGTCTCGTTTCTAGCAGTCTAGTTCATGTGGCTGCTGGATTCATTATCTCCGTACACTGTTCTGCCTCTCTGCCTAGTGTTTCACATGGATATCTCAGCAGTCTATTATCAAAGAAAAGTATTTATGAACGCATTTGCTGTCTCTGAACATTCTTCTTGGCGTAAATTGATAGGAACATTTTTTTTTATACAAGATTTGAAATTCCTTTTTGTTAAAATATTATTTCATGTCCATTATGGAATCTTGCTTTTTCCCATAGCTGAGAGAGTATTCATTATTCTCATTCTGATTCCACTGACAAGTCACCTGAAAAGACTGATGGAGTTGATAGTTGCTATCTTGCTGGAAAATATTTTGCTGATATTTTGCCAATCAGGACACCATTTTTTAAACCATCCTTTTTAAATAAGAAGAAGATTTTATATGGAGGTTATGGTGGGCAAAAAACAGTCGTCTATGCAAACTCTCACTATCTGTAAACCTTGGAGCTCTAGCCGAGGAACAAAGAAGAAAATGCTGGTTGTCCAGATATGGAGCATAATACTTCAAGACTGCCAATGTCATGTTTTGTTGGTGATGGCAGTATGCATACGTCAAGGCTGGAGGTCTCGTTTCCAGCAGCTTAAATCATGTGGCTGCTGGATTCATTACCTCCGTACAGTTTTAGTTCTTTTCACTCCTCTCTGCTGTGAAAGCTGGGACAAGTGCTGTGTAGTGTTATTTTGGATGTAAGAAGTCAGATGTTGATCCTTAAAGGAGAGGCCTCAAAATTAGTTTTCAGTTCTGTTCATTTCCTCTTTTTTTTTGGGGGGGGGGGAGTGAAGGAGCTTTGATCCATATTATACCAGGGTCTTGTTGACCCCTGATCCCAGCCTTTCCTTAGTATTTTGACTAGTGAACATTGTCATTGTAATCAGCATATCTGGACTTGATGGTGTTGTTAGTATGCAGAAATAACCAGTGTAGCTGGCCCAGGCTAAAGCTGTGTCGGTTATGGATTAATGTAAACAAAATACCAAAGCCTTTATTAGTGTGACGTTATGCTTTGAAATGTTGTGAGGGGATTATCGTCATCTGTGACAGGGTTCTAGCAGAACAAGGAAAAATTACCTGAAGTGAGAGTATGGCTGCATTCAAGGGTTTTTTTAGGGGACACAGGAGACACTGGTGCATAGTGGCTGAAGACGGACAAGTGTGCCATGACTTGTTGGTGACAGCAGTGTGCAGACATCAAGGCTGGGGGTCTCGTTTCTAGCAGCTTGACCCATGTGGCTGCTGGATTCATTACCTCCGTACACTGTTTTGCTCCATAGAATGTAATTTGGCAGGCACTACCTGGTGTTTTTAGAAGTTGTGTGATCAAGCTCTGAAGGACAAAGTATGTGCTGTGCACACTCACTTTAAATTTATTTTTTCAAATTAAGATAGATGAAAGGAGATTCCCCCCTCTCCCCTCCCTATCCTCCCTCCATTACCTAGGGTAGGGCTCTGAGGTTCACCAATGATGACATTTTTGCATATATATATTATATATATACTAGATGTGGCTGAGTGTTTGTGACTGTTCACTCAGATGACTATGTAGGATCAGTTTTCTCTCATAACTGCAAACCAGCTTAAAAAAACAAAAAGTTAGAAAGAAGCATTAGGCAGTGTTAAAAAGAAAGCGAATATTTTTTTTTTTCTGTTTTGAATTTTTAAATGTGAATGATAGAGAACAGAAACGTTTGGTTCCAGATCTGTAAGCACTTTTTGGAAGCAGTGGAGAACTCCAAGTATGGATGGTTCTGGAGTTGTCCAAATGGAGACAAGTGCATCTACAGGCATGCCCTGCCTCCAGGCTTTGTGCTGAAGAAAGACCAGAAAAAGGAAGAAAAGGCTGAGCAGATATCTTTAGAAGACTTGATTGAACGAGAGGTAAGTGTTTCATGTGTGTGCGTGCGTGCGTGTGTGCATGCATGTGTGTGTGTGTATTTCTTTGAGAGTGTGTGTGGTTTTCAGAGGAGGCTGATGGTTTGAAGGAGTGTTGGTAATCTATGTAATATCAGATTTAATTATCAGATTAATTCCATGGAACCTTTTTGTAATAAATAGATTAATTAGTATCTATGTTATTGTGTTTTCAATCTTAAGATCATATAGATCTAAAAATAATTTTAGGCCCCCCCCCCCCCCCCCCCCCCAAGATAAATAACTATAAAATAGGATTGATAATACAGGATGGTTACTGCAAATGACGGGCGCATTATAGTCATATACAATACTTGTGTATTTAAATGTACACAAGTTAAACAGGATTAGAAAAGGAACCCAAATTAGAAAAATACTTCTGTTAACTTCGTTTGGTTTTAAGGTGGATGTACAAAATAAGTTAAGGTCTTGTGGTTGTGCAGACACATTGTTGAATTGAAATGTAATTTTTTTATGTCTGAGCAAATACTGAATGCATCGTGTCTTTGTTTTTCAGCGAGCGGCCTTGGGTCATGACGTCACCAAAATCACATTGGAAACTTTCTTGGCCTGGAAACAACGCAAGGTAATAGTGTTTCACATTTTGGTTTTGGGTGTTTGGTGGTGCTTGTTTTGGGGTTCCGTTGTATGTTCAAGTATACGATGAAGGCCTTACTGTTTTAGAATGATGCTTTTGGACATTTAAACAATTTCCAGGTGTTGCCAGTTCATTCTCCATGGGGATTGAGCTAGATAGCAAAGCTGCCATAATAAACATGTTATTTTTTTAAAGTTAATTATCTGATCTAGATTTTGAGAGGAACAGGCACAGGTTCTTATATTTAAAAAAAAAATAACAAGAAGAAAAAGGACACAATTTGGTAGGATAGGATTGTTCTTACTTTGTGATTTGCATAAAAGGTTTAAGATAGTAAATGCTCCAGTCTATGAGGTAAGCATATCCACAAACTGCTTTTGCTAAGGTGACTCCCTGAAGTTTAGGATGTTTCATCTGTTCTGTTAGATTTTTGCAAGTAGGCACTGAAATTGTAACTACAGAGATGGAGGCAAGATATCTGATCTGCCTTTTGATTGTCTTTATACATTTTCAATTACATAAAGCATTCCTTATTCCTTTTTTGTCCCCTTTTTTCCCCCTATTGTTTGGAGTTGTACATTATTTTCCACCATTTACTGTGTAGAAATTACTGAAATTTCAGTCTTGGTGTTCTTGTTAATTGATCGAAAATTAGACATGTCTGAATAAATGTCTTGTTTTTGTGTGTTTTAAATTTCTGTTAAGGCATAATGATTAGCCAGTCAGAATGTCAACAAGCATTGATATTGTGTGCAGAGGAAAGAAAAGGTTGATGCCCTGAGAGCAGATCAAGACAAAAAGAAAGCAGATTTTAAGGCTGGAAAAATGCTGGGGGTAAGTATGTGTGTGTTGAGATTGTGCACTATTGTAGTAGAGAAAATACTCTTTCAGTGTTTATAACGTAGTAGAGAAAATGTCAAACTTTACACATTTTTCTGTTTGAGTTTAGAGGGAAGGTGTTCTGATGAACCTGTTAAATTAGGAAACAGTATCACGTGTCAGTATCATGTGTCAGTATTTTAGTAGCATGACATGTTATTTTACGAGAATTATGTGTATGTGTTTGTTTATTTGTTTGTGCTTTACTGTGAATTTGCTTTCATCATACCTTAGAGAACATTTTCATGTGGGCTTGGGATTTATTGTTTTGAAAGATATTGAAAACTACTTTGACCATTGCTCACATTAAAAAAAACAAAATTCTGGCTCGGTGGGGTAAAAATCTCAATTGTCCATTTTTTCTTTCAGCCCAAATTTTGTCATGTGAAGTTGACAATGTTATAAGCAATGCAAGTGACCGTATTTTTTATGCTGAAACTATGAAAGGTGCTGGGCTTTTAAAAATTTTTTTAGGTAGTTTGCAGACTTGTTTGCACACAGGAACAAGGTAATCTTTTTCTTCATGAAGAAAATATAAAAAAATAGGGATAAAGAAAAGAGGGGTAGGTGAGCTCAGCAGGTAAAGTCGAATTGTGTGAGAATAGTATTGTGTTTGTGTACAAGGATGTATACTAGTTTTCACTTAGGGGGTAAATGTTCATGAACTGCTGTTCCAGTAAATAGCTGTGATACAGTACATTTAGTTTTGGTAAAATCTTTCTTTGAATGCTTGAAAGGTGGTATTTTTTTCTTCAGAAGGTATCATACTCTTTCCTGGAGTCTTCTGCCCATAATTATATCAATTTATTTAATAGTAGTTGATGCATGGTCTCACAGTGATTTTTGTTTTTTGTCTACAGATTAGCGGTCGTCAGATGTTTGAATTCAATCCGGACTTGATAGCTGGTGATGATGCTGACGATGATGAAGCAGAGGCTGGTGTCTATCAACAAGAGGAGGATGATGTAAGTAACTGGCACTTTTTTTTAGCATAAAACAAAGAATATTTTGAAAATGATCATCGGTCAGTTTATCTAGTATAGGAAAGGGAGGGGCTAGTTTTGTAATGAACGTATGAGAAAGCAGGTAGCAGGTTTAGATGTTCACTATCTAACAAGTAAACTGTGAGGTTTTGGGTTTGGTTCCTAGCCTTACCATTTCTTGCAAAAGAAAGATATACTGTGATATGTATTTAGGGAAAGGGTGTTTACAGATTAAATTTGTTTTTTGTGCAGTTTTGAAGTTGATGCAAACAACTGTAAATGTTTGGGGGGTTTATCATGATGTCTTATTTTTACTTTTTTATGTAAGTGACTAAATATATATTCACATACTTAAAATTGCTTGCTTCCGACATTGTTGAAATAAGACATCAGCCCCACTTTGAGAAGTTCAAGTTAAGCTTCTGATCAAATCGGGTGTTAATCAACACATTAAAAAAAATACAGTGAAGTTGCAGCCACTTTGCTTTGAAGAGTGAAAGTGATTATTATTCATGCTGTCAATATGAAAAGAAAAGTTTGAGCACTGTTACTCATTAAGTTTTAAGCAAAATATAGATTCAGCAAAAAAAAGTTTTTGTTCCTCAAGCATTTTGGGAGGAAACTATGTAAAAAAAAGAATGGTAAATGCAGATTTTAGAAAAGACAATCTTTATTCCCAAAGTGTTTCTTAGGTATGACTTTGTGTATTAATCTATATTTTTAAAATTTTCAGTGAAAGTTTTTTCATATCTTGATTACAAAAAAAACCCACAAAAAAACAATGAGTCTTTTCATGCTCTTGTGAATGTAAGTAAATAAGGCAAACAGCTTGGGGTTGCTTAGTATTGATCAACTGAATGAACTTGCTAGTGTTCTCATCTGCTCAAGCCTGTGGATTGATGGAATCATTGGACTGGCAGCTTTCAGATGCTTCATATGCAGATCTAATGTAGAAGTTCCAATTTTTTGGTATATTTTCTGAAAGTTCTGCTTAAATATGTGTTGTGTGAATAGTGATAGTGTGTATTAATTAATTAATGTCTGGTTTGGTTCCTGTTTGGTGACTGTCACGTGCCTGTAGGACGAAGACAGTGGGCCAGTGCAGGAGATCAACCTGGACTACTTCAGTCAACAGGCTTCAGAAGTGGACAACTCTGGTACACAGGCATCTTGTGACCGGTGGCAACACTCAGGTAGGTAGCACTGTTCAATATTTCTGTTTGTGTACGACATCAGGGACTGGATAGCCTAATGGTTTCAGTGTCAAACTCATATTCTGTTTGTATTTGAGATCATGGGTTCAAATCTCCACTGAGGTATCTGTTTAACCCTCTTGTTGTTGGATTCTACAGAGCTAAACTGCCTGTAGATTTTGAATTCTTTGCAGGTAATCTACCTCCATCTGACTTACTTTACTCCTAAGGCAATTGTGTGTGTGCATGGCAAGTTATCAAGCTGAAATTTTGTCACAAGCTAGGCATGTCTTTGTACTTGCATTTAGGTGCAAGTTTGTGTCTGATCACCAGATGTCTTGTCATTGTCACCTTATTTGTCACCAATCACAGGTAAAAATATGGTATATATGAGAAAACACAAATCCTGCATGGATTTGACAATAGTTCAAGCATATTAGTGTCGAATAAGGAAGTGATACCCAGCTGATGTGTTTACCAATAGTTATGTGCAACAGTACTTCAAGGATGTGTCACACAATGTCCCCATAGCACCTGTTGTTTTATGGTATGTCTCGAGGAGACAGAAGTTTTGTTTAACTATTTTTTCTTTTGAAAACAAGTCATATTCAATCGACATGTGACCTTTATACTGCAGTTCATATCTGCGTGTGCTACCACATGTTTGTTAAGTGTACAGAAGTGTATTATTGTACATGACTGTCACACTGTCACCATTGTCACAGCACAGGTGTGACAAATTCGAAACAACACAGAACTTCTGTAACTCTACAAAATTTTAATGTCGGTAGTCTCTAAAGTAGTCGTAGTGGTGGCACAGGGTCACATCACATCACAAAAAGCACAAATTATGGATGTGTGTGTAGGGGGGCGGGGGGTGTACCCATTGCTCTCACCTGTCGAACCTTGGCAGACGGAGACCTATTTTATTTTCCTTCTTGCTATTTTCATTATCAGCATATCTGTTCGTTTCTGCCATTGCAGTTTCAAAGCAAAAGTGTGGTAATAATGAGAAAACAGTCAAAAGGCATCATGCTTTCAGGCGTCTATGCCGCAGACCGGCAGGGAGGTCAAATTTCTCCACAGTCAGTGTGTGTAGCACAGGTCAGGAATGTGCCGTGTCGCGTTATTTTCTGGCTCACTCTTCTCCCTAACTGCAGCATTTCCTTCCTCCTCTTCCTTGTAATCGTTTAATATCGGACTAACTTAACAATTCTCGTTCAAATGTTTCTACTTCCAAGACAATAACATTCAATTTATCGTCTCGCTAATCAGATGAATCGTCTGCTACGAAAGAAAACGCCATTTTTTTTCCGCCACGCTGCACCACTGAAAAGCGTTCTGGTCGCTGGCTGTTATTTCTTCCTTCCCTCTCCACTACACGCATGTTAGTGGTCTAAAATTATCACTGGCATCCTCTGACACCCTCCCTGCATCGCCCCACCAATTTTCAGACACATAGTGTGAAAACCACGAGATCTGTGTGTGATGGAAAAGTACTGCCCACGTGGGCAGCACCAACTGTCGGCTGCGGTCGTATTGGAATCTAGCGGCAGCCTCCGTTACTGTCGGCTGCGGCCGGATCGGGAACAAGAGGGTTACGGTGAATTTTTCCCAGCAGTTGGCATTTGTTTCAACTCCATTTCCCTCAAAGTTCTTCAAATGAGACTATAAAGCAAAGTTCTGCGTGCAAACAGATGTGGAACATCTTGCGCATGTTATGAGCTTGTCCTCCTTTCATAGAGGTGTGGACCAGCTAAGGCAGGTGCCTTGGATGAGCATACACACCACTCCCTGGAGAGGAATGGATTCCATCCCCAAGATACACCACCTGACAAATTTAGTGCAGTGGCCCAAAGACTCCTCAGAAGTTAAGGGAGAAGTAAAAAGTGACCCACTAGATCAGGCATTTTGGTTTATGAACATTCAGTGACAAGACCGACTTGTTTCCGTTAGATTAGACATTTGGTCTGTTGTCTTTCATTTGTTTTAAATTCTGCATTCAGCTAGAATCTGTGATTCATGTGTTTTATATTTGCATTAGATAAACCTGAAACTGAATAGAGTATTCATGTTAAGATCATTGTCAGATATTGCCAGATGTTTGTTGCTATGTTGGATTTAAATACAATGTATCTGAAATTGTGTGGTAATATTTAAATGCCTTTGGCAATGTCTTCAGTCTTTCAGGCTTCCCATTTAATAGTATTAATGAATTCGTATCAGGATTGTTATTCATATGCAGTAAAGTGCTTGTTAGTATATTATTGCTGTAGGTGCACCAAAAGTAAGATTTTCTGTAAGATGGTGAGAAGGTTTTGTCAGTGACATATTATGCAAGTGCTAAAGGGATTAAAAGTCTCTCAAAAAATAGAAAATGCCAACTCTTATTTTATTTGTATGTTTTGTGTGTGTGACAGCGGAGGAAGGAAAACTGGACGAAGCTGCTGCCATGGCCTCTTCTGTAGACCCTGCTACTCAGGCCCAGATAGAAACTGATGCCGCTATAGCCATGGCCGTTTCTGCCACAGTCAATGGGGAAATCACCACAGACATACCCATCGACGAAGATTTGTTTGCTGGGGATGACATTGATCTTGTGGACGAAGATTTAGAGACTTTAGACCTGGATGATTGATAGTGGTTATGTTGTGGTGGTCTTGTCTTCTTGCAGGACACTTCACAACTTCGCACTGTCAGAAAGTTTTTAATCTTGGCATGAGGACTGATGTGGCGGCAAAAAGAGTGTGACTCCTGTGTTCCAAGCTACTGCTAGATTTTTTTGGTTGTTTTTTTTTCTTTTCCCTTTTTGTGTTTTGTTTTGTGTTTTTGTTTTTGCAGAAAGAGATTGAGTGTGGCATTGTCCTTGAGTTCTGCCCAAGACAATTTCATGGTAAGAAAATCATTTCCAGTATCTTCCATTGTCCAGCCAGAAGGAAATACGGCAATCTGTAGTAAAGCCCCTGGTATCTGTTAACAGGTTTTTTTTTTCAGGTGAGGGCAAGAAAAATGCTCTCATATTTATGGGATGGTGTTTTCTCCATATTTTATTAAGCATTAAAAAGTGTATCTTACATGGTTTAAGTTTGTTTTTCTTTGTATCTTACTGTATTCATTATGTCAGTTTTTCAGTGTGTCCAACAAGCTTCCGATAATGAAACATGTTCTGCACTTGCCAGATTTCAACATAAACCATTCTTGAGTGTTAAAAAACTTTATTCATTCATGTGGGCAATGGGTGCTTTCTCATTACAATTTCGTTATAGAAATGGTATTTCAATGTTAACATTTCATGGCTTAGGTTTTTTTTCCATATTGTTTTAAACCATGAAAATTTTTCCATATTGTGATAATTGTCTCCTCAATGGCCTTTGGTAAGGATGAATAATCCCTTTCAAGCTGATGAGGAAATAGGTATTTGCCAAAAGATTTTAGTTCTGTACAAAACATTGTAGTGAGCAGAGGGCAACTCATTGCCAAGTAGTTCCCTCCAGGTATACATTCTTTATCATGATCTGCGTTTCCCATGTAACATGGCATTACTCCACTTAGCTTTTTGTGACAATAATGTATCGGTCTGGGAAATAATGGAAAGGACATAGTGAGAACATCAATGTATCATTGAAAAAATATGTTATTGAGAAAAAAAAGTGGTAGCAATGGAAACTTTTGGACTTGGAAAAAAACGGTGCCTGAAAAAATGGTCAGTGTCAGTTTCGCTGAACATTTTAATGCCTGAAATGAACTTTGTTTGTTTGGTTGGTAAATCTAAGACTATGTGAAACATTTCCCCATGTCAGATACAGTATTTTCATCAGATTTAATGAATTCAGGGGGACAAAATTTGTCTTCATTGCCTCTTGACATTCAAAAGGAAAATTCTTATTCATTAAGTGTGTATGTGATGCTTGATTGCTCTTTGCCGTTGATGTGTGTATTCTATAAAAATGTAAAATTATTATAGATGTTTTCACACTAAACATTCAAGCCTCAAAACTAGCCATAGTGAATATTAAGGTGAATAAACTAGAGATGAGATTTGGGAAAGGGAGGGGGGTGTTGAAGTTTCATTTTGAAAGAAAACAGTCGTTTAAGTATTGCATGCTCTGCTGACTTGTGTTTAATTAACTTGATTTTGATTTTTAAAAAATAAACCAGGAAAGTATTATTTGATATATAGATAGATGGAATAAAAGTGACATTGACTTTTTTTTTTCATTTTCTCACAGGACATCTTTGCCATGTGTCTATCAGTGTATTCTAAACAGGGAATTGAGTGAAATAGTTGATATTTTAAAACACAAGCTTATGAGCCTTGTGCATTTTTGTGCATTGTGTATCAACAGCAAAATCAGTTGTACAAATCTAATAGAGAGGAACATTTGACTTACCATGCCTGTCGCACACAGTCAGACATCATTCAGGTCAAGACCAACCCAGCCAGTGAAAGCTGTTGGTGGACATCTGGAAGCTGTTGTGTATAAGGAATGGCCTGAACTTAAATGATATATGAAGTGAAAAAGAAATGGATGACTACGAGTGTATGGAATAAAAGACTTGACCTTGCATTATATACTTTGTGTGCTTGTGAGTTGGATCTTGAGCATGTATTTACATACAAAACAGGGTTGTATGCCTTAGAACAATCCTCATGGCTTTGTGTGTGTGATTGCGTGTGTGTGCATGCATGGATGCGTCAGTGAGAGAGAGAGAGAGAGAGCAAGTTTAGGATAGTTTGAAATTTGAACAGCCCAAAATTCAGTCCGTCAAGTACTCACCACCCTGGGATGACCCCATCCACTTTTCAACACTTGGAACCAAACACTTTGTGCAGGCAGCCTGTTACAAGTTTACCAAAAAAAGCAAACCATTTATCAATCGGTGTTTCTCTCAGGATTCTTAAATGACTGGAATTGATGATTCCCTCTGCATTTCTCTTGGTGCAGCGCTTTCACTACAGTGTCAAGGCCTTCATGCTGCTCCACCAGAATCCGTCAGGGGCTCACTTCTCCTCTCGTCTTATTTCTGCTGTAGTCTGACTGACATTTTTTTTTTTTTTTTTTAGTCTGACATGCCACAGAAATAACCCTCCCCCCCCCCACCACCACACACACAAAACCCCCTCCAAAATAAAAACCCAACCAAAACCACTCCCCCCAAAAAACCCCCACAAACCAACCTACTACAAAAAAACAAAACCTCGCTTAAAAAACGGGAACTCTCTCTCGTCTCTCTCTCTATATATAATTCTCTCTTTTTATATATACATATGTATGTGTGTGTGTGTGTGTGTTAAGCAGACTTATTTGGCTACAAAGTAGTATACTTGCCATGTCAGACTCCTACTCCTCTCCAGCCTTTCCTACCCTTGGCTGCTTTTTTCAACTTTGTCAGCTGCTGCATTCAGTTCTACATGGCCAAAGAAATCATGAAGAGCTATAGGTGGGAACGGCGGTTCTCAACTGGGGTGCTTTGTAGGATTGTAGTGCGAAGGCATTTTTCTGCCAGCATTTTGAACATAAGCTCACAGAATAGCTGATGTGCTTCAGATTGATACCGTCTGACACATCCACATGAAGTATACCAGCACACATTTATTTTTGAAAAAAGTAATTTGCTATTTTTTCTATGCAGGCATGATTGCATAGTGAGCATACATTACAAATGCCTAATAAAACTGAAATTGATATTTTTCATAGTGCAGCATCTTAAATGGTTTGTTAAAGGTCTAGGTTAAATGTAATGATTGAACAAAGTAGCTCATACACATTGGTGAGAAGAATTAACACAAAAGTCCTTCATTCTTACATTATGAACTGAACATGTCACCACTCTCTCTCTCTCTCTCTCTCTCTCTCTCTCTCTTTTCAGACAGTAGTGAAGGGCTCAAATCAACTACCACTGCCAAAAACTAACTCCTCCCCACCAACAACAAAAAACCCCACAAAAAACCCCTCTGAATGTGAACCTAGAATGTTGTACTTGTACAGGAAATTTAGTAGTCCCTGAAATTAAAAATAACAACCCCACCCAAAAAAAACCACCCCAACAATAAACAACAAAACCCCACAACAAAAAACAAACAAAAACCCCCACCAACAACCTGACCAAGATGGAGAATGCCAGCCTCAGACTCATCACAGGCAGAATAAAAACCACTCCAGTGTCAGCTATGGAGAAAACAGCAGGTCTCCTTTCACTCAAAGAAAGGAGGCAAGAAAAATTCCCGAGGCAAAATGAGAAGCTGAAGAAACTCCCCTCACACCCTTCCTCCCCAAACTGAAAGCCTCCATGAAGAACCAATAGACGCGACAGAGCCCTAATCACCTCATCAAGGTCTTGAGAGGAAACATCACCATCTTCTGTCAGCAACCAGCCAGCCAAATAACTGAATCCCCCAGGACTATGAGGACTAGCAGACAGACACCTCAGCCTTCATGCTCAACATCCCAGGTGTTGGGAGCACATAGCAACTGATCTAAAGTCACGGACACTGGAAGCACTGAACACCACATACCCTCCCAATACCTGGACAAGAGCATACACAGATGGGTCTGCTGAAGAAGCAGTGGAAAATGCAGGAAGCGGGGCGGATATCCGATTACCAGATGGCAGGACCATCAGGAAGTCTCTGGCCACAGGCACCCTGTCCGCCAATGACTATGCCAGCCTGTGCTCTTCTACTTGCAGTCCAAACTTTCAACCAGGAGGACACTCTACCAATCATTACCTGCAGTGTTCCTGACCAACTGCAAGTCCATCCTGCAGGCACCAGGGGAAGAGCAGATCCCAACAGACATCAAACAAGAGCTAAGCCTCATAAGCCAGAGAACTGGCAGTACAGGAATGGAGCCCTTCTCATTGTGGCATAAGGGGCAACCAAGGCAGGCAGTAACTTGGAGCAGCCAGGTCATACAGTGAGGGAAGGACAATTCTGAGAAACGGCTTCAGGAAAGTGCCTGGACATCAAACCAGAAGATGAAAAGAGGGCTTTTTTTTTTCTTTTTTTTTTAAACTAGATAGGGCTGCTCAAGTCACCATCTGTAGACTGCAAACCAGACACTGCCAGCTCCAATCGCATCTCCACCACCTGAAAATATCCACACTGACATGTGCCCTTGCGGCACAGGCCCACAGCCCCCTCCCATTTCCTGCAGTCCTGCCCTACCTTCAACACGCTGAGACACCAGACTCGGCCCAGCCCAGTAGAGCTCTAGAAAAACTGTGGGGACCGGTGGGGTCATTACAACAAACAGCAGACTTCACCATCCAGACTGGTTTAAACATTTAGCACAGCCAGGGAACACAGAAGAAGAAGAAAACAAAACAACAAAAATGATGGTAAGACTGTATTGGTCATATATTTACAAAGAAATTAACATAAAACTTCACAGTCTGTAGAAGATTCTCTCATCTTGTGCAAACAACAGAAGACAACTCTGTTTCATGCTAAATATTTGTATTGACAGGATAATTATACAGAACAATGATTGAATCCCCAAAAGGGCAGAAAACAAACCAAAAAATCCTCACAGCATTTATTTTTTAAAATAAAGACATCCACAAACTTATTCAAAACCAAAGTTGTGAAAAGAAAACATATTCAAATGTCAACTCTCTCTCTTACACACACATACACATGCACACACACACATACGGACGCAGGCACACACAAACTCCTTTTTTTATTCATTCTATTCTCTTTGTCAAGCACTCACACTGTTTCATACCCCAACCTTTCAAACAAAATCATACAGTGAGCAATCTTTCTCTCTTTATGCCCCTTCCTGGTATTCTCTCCCATTACTCCAGGCACAATTTAACTATGCAATCTTTCAAGACTAAACTGAAAACATGTCTCCTTCAGCTTAAAATTCATTAAGTAAGCAAGTGTGTGTGTGCGCGAGTGAGCAGGTGTGCATGCGTCTATGTGAACATGTGCTGGCATGCACAGCTCACAAATCCAGCATAACACAGACAAGGGTCCAGGGCCCAGTGCTAAAATTAGCCCCTTCCTCTGACGAAGTTCAAGTGCAGTCTGTTTCTGCTATAATTAGCACCAACTGGGAAGGAATAAATAGCAGCTAAGAGTGGGAGAAACTGACAGCTGTGGACACAGGAGGTGGTTAATGCGGGAGAGTGGGCAGTTTCCATGTAGGAGGCTGGTAAATGATGGTGGCCAGTGCAGAGAGTTAGGCTGACAGAAAATATCTGGCTACCCATGTGTTGGTGTTTTTGTTCCATAATGTGTATTATTGTATATGAATCACCTTTGTAAGCATTTAGAGCTTTCATGAGGGAGATTAGGTGCAGAAAATATCCTTACTCACACACACATATGCACACTCATTATCTCCCCTTTCCCACCCCTCCTATGTTATTTAAAGCCTTTAGATCATACACACACACACACAATTTGCTCTGTCGTCTGTTATCGTATGATAATCTAAATTGTTTAAGGTATTTTACATTAAATGTAATAATATACAAGTATACCCTTGTTAATATACTATTATTTCTAAGTAAAATATGTGTTCATTATTGTTATTAATTATGTCAAAATATCTTTTAAAATGAGCAAAAACTATCCTTAAAAGTAGATTCCATAAAACTAAAAGGAAAAAAAAGTGGTGTATAAAACACAGACACACACACACACTACACCATACCACATACTAGTAAGTTATACTGCACGCACGCACACATGCATGCGCACACACACACACATCATAATCTATAAGTGTACAACTGTAATACAATTGACAGATGCAGGAAGTTGCCTCATGGATTCACCCAACATGTTTTGCTTTACAGTCCTAAACTTGGAAGCGTGTATAGCATTGTCACTAACACAGATGAACTGATAAAAGCAGTCATAACAGTTCCATAAAATGAGAATGTACAAAATACATTATATGGTCCCTGTAACGCTCTAAAACTAAAATTGCTCATTTCATGCTCCAATGTTCTCCTAAGTTCTGCACGTGAACACAGTGACTTGTTTATTTACAATGTTGAACGGGTGAGATGTGTCATTTCTCAATACTGAACACAAACTCTTGGCAAGAAGCCACAAAGTTCACAAGTTCATGATTCTGACAGTAGTAGTTAAAAATGAGTTATTTGGGGAGGGGGGGGTCATCCCCACCAAGGAAGAGAGAGATGGAGAGGAGAGAGCACTCACCCATAAATGTTGCACAGTTGATGAATAATGGCCTTTGAATATTTACATAATTATCATTTCAAATCCAAAGAAGTTTGTCATGCATGGCTGCTGAAGTAGGGGTTTTTTTGGTGATAAAATCATTAATGCTGACATTTTTCTTGGGAATAGATTTGACACCTGTATGTAGATAATTCCCTCTGCTGAATTTGAAAAAAAAAAAAATGACTTGACTAAATCAAAATAAAACAAAAAAAGAAAAATGATAAAAGATCCTTGCTTTCCCACTGAAAAGAAAAAAAGGAATAAAATCAAAGAGAAACAAACATATGCGCAACTAATGTTAAGTATTCAGCAAAACAAACTGATGCAGCTGTTGAGGTATGGGGAGCTGGCACACCACATTAGGCATGTAGCAGTGCCCTAGACACCGCCGTATCTGGGAACGGCACAGACTGGACAGACGGAGAGGGTTGCTGCATATGGGCATCAGAGTTTCTCGAACTTTGTTGTCTCGGGCAAGCTCAGACACCAGTTCTCCAGTATTGTTGCGAGCATCAAACTGACCAGTGGCCTGGATGAGCAGGTTGAGGCACGCATCATCCACAGCTGTCTCCAATCCACTGGCTACAATGGCCGCAGCTCGCATGAGGGGTGTGTAACCTTTGGCATTGCGAAGAGAGGCATTGGCATTATAGTTCAACAGAAGCTGGATGACCTCCAGGTTGCCGCGGTGAGCTGCCCAGCTGAGTGGAGTGTCCAGGTTGTAATCTATGGCATCGACCAGCGCGCCTTGTTTCAGGAGAAGCTGGACACAATCCACATTGTTCTTGTAGGCGGCCCAGTGGAGAGGGGTGTCATTGTTTCCATCCAATGCATTTACATTAGCTCCATGCTGGATCAAAATCTCAACACAGCGAAAGTCTTGTTCTGCAGCATAGTGCAGGGCTGCACGCCCATAACCGTCCACTGAATTCACCTGCAAACACAGAAAACACAATGGGTGATCGTTTGAGTTTCTTAGAATGAAACATCTTGTTCACAGTTACAATGTCAAGGAGGACTGCTCTCCTTCAATTGTGAATTTTTTGCTTTGTAGTTTGGTGAAAATGATGTGTCTTGCAGTCTTTTTGACATAGGTATTCTTCACCTGAAAAGACCTAACTACTGACCAGTTTATGTTTAAGAACTCAGGTTCAAGGATGGATCTTCTTCCAAATTTCATGGTCTCCAAAACTGCTCTTTCTTTCTTCAAGAGTCACGAGGCTGAGTAGTCAGGGCTTTGTAAGTCAAGAGTTTTTGCAATGTTCCACCCCAGCTGTTGATGCTGGCATATTCTTTCACTTGGAGCTTTACAGTCCTCCCTTTTGATACTCCTCACAATCATGCAGTATGTTGTACACAATACCACACCATTTTTTCTTAATTCATGGTATGGAGGACACAAACATACTCAGCACGCAATCTGTGACTATAGTATAGATAATGGTCTGTAAATGAAACACCATGAGTGCTGATAACACACACTACCCTTATCTAGAAAATGGTCTAGAAGAAAAAGAAAAACAAAGATTGTGTGTGTTTATAACACAACCTAAAGAACGAAGGGGGCAGGATGGTTTAGATGACTGTGATGTTCTGGGTTTGATTCCTAGCCTTGCCCTTTCTTCCCAGTTTGACGTGAAAATTGAATCGAATGTCAAGTCTTTCAGAGAAGACTCTAAAGCTAGTTGGACCCATGCAAGCAATGGACTTGTGCATGTCAAAAGAACCCACAATAGTTGAAAACTGGAAAGAGCAGGCAAGTATATCCTGACAGTCCTGGCTACATTGGCAGGTTCAATTCCCAACTGTATCCCTGAAGTCAGAATGCGGTTACCTAACCGGTGGGCACAAACGATCGCATATATGCAAAATCTCACCACTGATGAATCTTAGGTCTCTACAGCCAAAGAATGAAAAAAAGAAAATCGCTACCACAATGCAAAAATGTTTGTTAAGCTTCCTTCATTATCATTGCCTGTGTTATCTCATAATTCTAAAAAGTTCTAAAATATTCATGTTTGAGGCAAGCTGTGTGATGTCATGATTTGAGAAGTTGTCATCAAAACCTTAAGACAAGAACTTCTGACTTTCAAGCATAAAAATAATAATCAAACGATATGCAAACAAAGTGTAAATGTTCAGTCATTTTCAAGCCAGTGAGCTATGGTGCTGTATACAGTGATACACACAGTGACACACACATGACAAACTCTTACAAACAGCGTACCTCTACTTCAATGCATTTAATTTCTGTTGTTTCATTAAAAATTATAGCCCATTAATGAAAGGGACAACATGTCACTATCAAGTTTGTTTCTCCATCAAGAACTGAGACCTGATTTTTTTTCTTTCTATATTTACACACTGAGTATAAAAATACAAGATTGATTAAAACTTACTCTGCAACAGTACCACATAAACTGATGTGGTTTGAAATGTAAAAAGTAGACTTTGAAACATTTGTCTTCAATAGAAATGATCTTTGATCAACAGTTGGACTTAAACTTTAAAGAAAAACTACATTGTATACTTGTTGGAGTGCTAATCAGGGTGTACAACAAACAAACAAACAAAAAATATTGCCTAAAAAAACAACAACAAAACAAACAAACAAAACCCCCTTTACTCCTTACCCCTGCTCCTTTCTCAATCAGCAGCTGCACGCAGTAGGCATCGCTGACCATGCAGGCACACTGTAAGGGGAGGAGCGTGCCATGCAGACGATTGACATCTGCCCCAGACTGTATCAGCTGTTCAATGTCATCATCCACAGTGGAGAAGGTTCTCAGGTTGCTGATGGCACGAATCAACCGGTCAGACAACTCATAGGTAGTCTGTGCGCTTTCCATCACAAACCACATGCCTTTTCTGAAACAAACATACAAACATCTATGTAGCAGATAAAACTGAAGCCAAGCTCGTAGGGACCAAACACAAACTCTCTTCCATTACAACAGCTTCAATAGAACTCAGCAATACATCAGTCCCTCTATCCACTGCTGTAAAGTATCTAGGTGTTGTTATCGACAACACACTCTCTATGCAAAAATTAATCACCCAGACCTGTCAGTCGTGCTACTATCAATTACGGTGTATTAGTGCAATTCGAAAGTACCTGTCCACAGATGCAACAGCCAAACTTGTCACTTCTCTCATTCTTTCACGTCTGGACTATTGCAATTCTCTTTTGTCTGGTCTGCCAGCATCATCTATCCACTCCCTTCAATGTATACAAAACTCTGTAGCTCGACACTCGACTAGTTCTCAGAAAGAAAAAATCTGAGCACATTACCCCTCTCTTGCGATCTCTCCACTGGCTGCCTGTGCCACAGAGAGTAAATTATAAGATCAGTACCATCTGTTACAAATGTCTCCACAAAACTGCACCCTCCTTCCTCTGTGAATGTCTTAACCTGTACACTCCTTCACGTTCCCTCCGCTCTGCTGCAGATACCTTGTGCCTACGAATACCTAGATTCAATCAATCCACCGTTGGCCGCCGCTCTTTCTTTATTTCGGGTCCATCGACCTGGAATGAGCTCCCTCTCTCTCTTCGCCAGAAACCTAGTTATGACACTTTTAAATCCAGCCTCAAGACATATTTATTTCAAACCTAAGATTTCCCCCCTCCTGTTTCATATGAGAACTATCCCACCTTCACTAACCCATGTCCTATCACCCTGCTAAAGTATACAACTTGTGTGAGTGTGTGTGTGCTTAGATTGAATGCATGCGTTTTGATTTGTCTTTGCAAGATATAGCGCTATGTAAGTTCCATTTATTATTATTATTACTCAATTAGTAGTAGTATGTGCACTTTCCATCACAAACCACATGCTCTTTCTCCAACAAACAAACAAACATCTATGTAGTAAAAAAAATTCTAAGTAGTCTGTGTGCTTTCAATCACAAATCGCATGCCTCTTCTGAAACAAAGATATCTATAATCTATGCAGTCTGTGCACTTTCCATCACAAACTGCATCACTTTTCAGTTTTCTGAAAAAAACACAAAAATCAATGTAGTCTGTGCATTGTCCATCACAAACCTTTTTCTGAAACAAACATATATGTGTAGTCTGTGAGCTTCCCATCACAAACCACATGCATTTCATATGTGTGTGAGCTATTTATTTTAATTTTATTTATTTGTTTATTTATTTATTTTTATTTCAACGATAATGGACTAAGCACTCATAGTCATGTGCTTTTTTTACATCCAGTCCCCGTGTATATGCAGTTTTGCAAATTTTGTCATCCGTTCCCACCAGCACACAATGGCCTACTCTTCTGAAAAGCTAAACAGGTTTTAACATGTGCGCAAGATGTTCTGTGTGAGTTTGCACATGGGACCACAGTTTATAGTCTCATTCGAAGGACTTTTGCTGTTTTGGGGAGAGTGGAGTTGGCACTGATGTTCACTCCAGAGGAAAAATCCTCTTGAAAGAGATTTGTGTGTGTCACTCTGCATGCGTGCGTGCGTGTGTGTGTGTGTGGATTTAAGGAATCTCATAGTTTACAAATTCAGATTTTTTAGTTGCTGAAGAGCATAAATTTATGCAGGTGCAATAGAAAGTGTAAAGTGACAGGCCATTGATTTAATTTTCTGTTCCTTTTACAGTTTTAGCTCCTGTGCACATGTTTATGTGTGAGAGCGAGTCTCACATGCACCTCAAGTACTATTGTAGGTAAAGAACTGTTCATTCTTACAAACATTCTTACACAAAACGGCAGGTTCTTCTGCACACAGCTTGAGTTACTCAACATCGAGATGTACAGAACAGAGTTGTTCTTAAAATCATGGAGTTGCTAAAGCAACCATGGGAACTTTGTGTTTTGGTAGAATGGGTGGCTGTACATCCACCACATACAGCAAGAGGTTTAGTCCTTTCATGGACACCCACAACGTATGGCGCATCACATTTTAGGCAACGTAGGGGAAAGCGAAAGTTTACTTCAATCACACCAGTCTTGCACTTGCAGCCTATCTAGTTAAATCTAATTCCAGTTTCCCAGTTTGACGTCTTTCGACCGAGTGCTGTGTAGGCTAATTCGAAAGACATGCATCAATATAATTCGAAAGACATGCATCAATATCAACAGAATTATCACAGTACCAGTATAATTGTTGAAGTCAGTCAGGTATTTAGGTGCTGAACCAGAAGGAAGTGAAAATTAAATGCTGAATAGACACAACCCGACACCTGTACAAGATATAGCACACATCAACAAACGCATTTCGAACACAAGTGTTATTTAGTTACCTTCAGCATTGGTCAGCAAATCAGAGGCATAATTGCATTATACTTAAAAGTGTATTCTATGTAGCAGAACTCAGTCTGCTTCTGCAACAGTTTGTTTTTCTCCTCACTTTCCAGCTGTAAACAATTTTGCAGACAACCCAACCCCGGAAGTTGTTATGGTTAAATAAAAAACTGGATAAAATTCTTATTCATAAAGAGGGGTGAGAGAAAATATTTTTTATTACAGTTTTGTAAAATCTTACTTTAAGAGTATAATTCAATAATGTGTTTATACCATAAATATATTGATAGTAAATATTGCCATTCTCACTTTTTAGATTTACAATGGCTGCACCCTTCGTGCATGGTGTATCGTCTGCTGCAAGCCGCTAGCTGTTGATTTTGTTATAATTTTCTGGTGACACCTAAGGTCTGTTATGTAATAGTAGAAAAAGAAGAATGCGAAGCTGAGGAGCTTCTCTCTTTGCACATTTTTGTTGTCATCGATTCATTACTTTCTATTTACCACATTATGTTTAAAAATTACATCATTCTACTTTTGCAACTGTGTGACCTTAACTGTATTGGGAGAGGTGATGACTTAAAAGAGCTGAGTTATTCATCAATAAGTACTGGGATTTGAATCTGAAGATTTTCGATTTCAAGAGCACTATGAGACGAATAAAACATCTGTTTCCTGACTGTATAAAACATGGACGGTCACCACGGATTGGTTGGGATCATTTACTTGATTTATTAGTGGACCTAGCAGTAATGGTTGAGAAGGACGCCATAGCTGAGAGGATGGAGCATTTGGAGCATTATTTTGATCACCTTCCCGTGGGTCCATGAAGTCGTGGGTTCGAATCACGGCAGTAGAGTCTAGTGAATTATGGATGGTATTTTTGTGATCTCCCAAGTCGACTTAAAAGTTAAAATGTACAAACTCCCTTCTACATGTATACCATGCAGAAGATCAAGATATATATATATATATGTCTATACATAAGGCTGGTTGCATGTTAAGTATATCAAAATTCATATCTATTCACAGTATTCAGTAGGTTACAGAAACATATGCATACACAGCATGCATCAAATCAAATCAAATCAAATAGATCTCAGATTGTACCTTGTACCTGGAGAGGGAAGGGCCCTGATACTGTGTTAGGTTTAACTTGCCCAAGCAACATAGCCTGAAAATTCAGTGCAGTGCCCATAATGTTCAGTACTAATACTCCACAAGGAGTTTAAGGAAGGAAGAGAGTAACTAGTTGAGATCTAAATCAGTGGGTGGGTGGTCTAAGACAGGAGTAATGGACCTGCCTAGAAAGCGAGAAGTGTGGGTTTGATCGCTGTTTGTGGCCCAACAATTTTTCCTCCATCCACTAAACCATGAGTGGTGGTCTGGGTGCTAGTCTTTCAGATGAGATGATAAACTGAGGTCCCGTGTTTAACATACATTAAACACATGAAAAAGAACCCATAGCAACAAGAAAGTTGTCCCTGGCAAAGTTCTGGAGAAAAAGTCTCTCTCATAAGGAAACAAAATTACACTTGAGAACAGAAAAATAAAATTGGATGTCACTGCTCTTGACAGTATGCTCTTCCCAGGGACAGCAGCCTGAATTTCATGCAGAGAAATCTTCCCTGACTGAAAGCAGTATTCAATTCAGTATTCAATTCAGTATTCAATTCAACTACTGAAGTAGTAAAGTAGCAGTAGTAATATTGGTAGAAGTATACAGGATTTTGTTGCTTACACGCACCGGTGGATTTTTGTTTTTGTTGTTGTTCCTCAGCTCTGAGATTTACCAATGAAGAGATTTTTGCATATATGCGACCGTTTTTCCTCACCATCTAGGTAGCAGCATTTTGACTTTGGGGAAACCCTATATTTTACTTACAAAAGTATCAATTGACCTCTAGAGACTATGTTTTTACTTGTAGTGGTTCATTATGACAGAGTATATATTTTTACCTAAAACGAATTGACAAACAATATTTTTACTGGTTATATGGACCATCAAAAACTATATCATCATTATCATAGATTTGACCAAATTCATGAACTGTTTGCTATTCCTTTTTTAAAAAAAATCCTGTTTTGGTTTCAGCTTATATATACCTGTGCAGAATTGAAACTTCAAGATGCGGTTACTAAGTTCCAGATTAAATGTCCATCAAGTGTTCAACAGAATATCAAAGAAGTAAGTGAAAAAAATTATCTTAAAAAGTAGTGCTAAACAGACATGGTACTTAGATAATTCTCAGTGGAGGGAGTGTGTGTGTGTGTGTGTGTGTGTGTGTGTGTGTGTGTGTGTGTGTGTGCAAGTGTACATTCGTGTGTGTGTACAGTGTGTGTGTGGTTGGTGCATGTGTGTGTGTGAATGCTGTGTGTGTGTGTGAATGCGTGTGTGTGTGAATGCGTGTGTGTGGTGTGTGTGTGTGAGTGAGAGAAAGAGGGGAAGTGGATGTGTGTATCATATCATGCTTTTGAAGCTTGGATTACTGGATTTTATTTGCTTGAAATCTTTTATTTGTATCGTGTCAGTACATCATAAATTGTTACTGAAACATTGTTATCTTAAATAATACATATTATATGAAAATAACATTTAAGAGAACATGATTTACTTTTACTGTTTGTTTAAAAACTTTCAGCATTATGTTTCAATTTGTTTTTGTATTTGTTTTTATTTGCTTTTTGTTCCTCAGCTAGAGCTTCGAGGTTCACCAGAGGTGAAAATGTTGGGCAAGTGATTGTTTTTTTCCCTACCAAGGTAGCTGCATTCCAACTTTGGGGATGCGGTTCTCTTCAGGGTTGAAATGAACCTAGGTACCAATTTTGCCAGGACATTTGGGAGGTACCTCCCTCCTCTCTCCGATTTTCAGCTGTGGTGGGTTCTATTGATGTTCACAAGTCCATAAGCACACGGGTCGAACTGGTTTAGAGCCTCATCGAAAGACTTAACAATCAGTTTGATTTTCCCATCAAACTGGGAAGAAAGTGCAAGGCTGGAAATCGAACCCAGAACCTCATGGTAGTCTGTTAGGCAGGTGAACATCCAAACCATCCTTCCCCCTTCCTTGTTAAGATGTGGTTTTAAAATCACATACTCTGGTCTGAAAAAAGATGACGTAATCAGGTATCCAATTGTGTTATCTAGAACAGCACTACTGAAGTTTCAAGCAGTC
>CM054134.1:50687750-50725250 GCA_028751875.1 Rapana venosa
TTGATTGTCTCGTAACTCTGTAAGCATAAAGTATGATTAGAACATTGACACAGTCTTGACTTCAGTGAAGAGGCTAAATGAAAACAACATAAGATTTTAATTTGTGACCAGTTTTAAATCACAGAAGCAACAACTCTTAACTGTACGGGAATCAGAATATAGTGAATAAGGCCAAGAAGATCGATTTCTTTAGTTGAAAAAACACGGGCTGATATTTTTCAGTTCAGATCTGTCTTGATCATACAGACATATACATACTTGGTATAATTGAACATTTAAAAAAGTGATCAGTTAAAGTCCTTTTAAACTCCTTAACTGATAAATGATGTTGTCCTGGTATAATTGACATAAAACAAAAGAGTGATCAATTGAAAGTTCTCAGCCAACAACTAAAACAGTATCTTTTGCTTTTCAGTCCAGTTGAAGTCTTAGGCAAGAAATAATGTGTTGTCTTGGTATAATGAACACAAAACAAAAGAATGATCAGTTATAGTTCTCAACCAACAGCTGACATGTTGTCTTCTGCTTTTCTTGATCAGTTAAACTTCTCAACCAACAACTGACATGTTATCTTCTGCTTTCAGTCCAGCTCTCAGAATCTGTTCATGACAGCGGCAATGAATCAGCTGATGCCCAGTCACACGTATGGGTGAACTTTGGGGGAGACCCCAAATACATCACCGATCTCACGTGGAAGCAGTTGAAGGATTTCCATGCGTCCCATTACCACCCCTCTAACTCCAGGTCAGTTCCTGTTCCTTTGTTTTTTTAAATTTTGTTGGTATGTAAGATTGTGTGTGTGCACATGTGTCTTTTTGGACATACACTGACTGACTAGTTGATACATCTTTGCTTCTTATCTACTTGCTTGTTTATTGATTGATTGAGTGAACGAGTGAGTTACTCTTTTAACCATTTTTGTTTATTGCTAATTTATCTATTCATTTAGAATCCATTCACACACTACTTCAGTATTATTGTATCTGTTGAAGTGTTCTGTATTGATCGTGCAGGTTCTCAGTAAAGGCAACTTGCCATGTCAGTCTGATAACTAATTTTGTTATGGTTGTGCAGATTCTTCACATACGGCAATTTCCCCCTGGAAAATCACCTGGAGTACATTGGCAGTTTCCTGAAGGAATTTGACAAAATCTCCATCGACACCAGGGTCCCCAATGAGCCACGCTGGGCTGCCCCGGTGAGTTGATGGGTGCATGGGAAGGATGTGGACGTGGATGTGTCGCCTTTTCCATGTGTAGCAGGGTTCACAGTCTAGTCCTTTCAGGTACTTCAGATGAGACTTTAAACTGAGGTCCCATGTTTGAACGTGCACAGTACATCTTACGCACACGTTAAAACCTGTTCCGCTTTTCGGAAGATGGGCCATTTTGTGCTGGTGGGAACAATGACAAAATTTACCAAACTGTATACACAAGGGGACTGGATGTTAAATAAAGCACATGAGTGTATTCCATTATCCTCGAAAAAAAACACACCAAAAACCCCCTAACTAAACTGACAGCTTTGGGGATTTAGGATAGAACTGCTCAAGGCCTTGCAGTTTCATGAATTTGCAGTGTAGAGTTTCTGTGGGTTTTTTAAATGTTATTTGTGCGAAAGACTTTCTCTGTGTGTGTAGACATAGTCAGTTTCAGCTCAGTGGGCCCCAAAATAAAGCTAAGGTAAGGGTCAGTATCACAAAAACTCAGAAACTGTGTACTTCTGTGAAAGTTATTGACTTATTTATGAGAAGCTTTTATTTTTCATTGTTAAGGTCATTTATGGTTTTTATGCACTAGTGCAGAAGAGTATGTTTATGAATGTGTGTCAAATAAACATGTATGTATAGTTGCATTTGCCTGTTGACTTGACATGGTTTAAACTTGCTTTTATCTGATAATTGATTACAAAACACATTACTTGGAGAGTGTTTATGCGTATATGTTTTTGTGAGAGTGAAATGTTGGACAGCTGTGCATAATATAGTCCTCCTTGCTTGTTGACAGAGACATCACAGCATTACCTGTCCGCCAGACCCCATGGCTCCTGACCAGAACAAGCAGACCACTGTGGCCATCTCTTTCCTGCTGTCAGAGTATGTGTTACCTAGCTTATCAACTGTCCCTCCCTCTGTAACTGCCTTCTTCTTTCTGAAATGTGTTACCCAGCTTAAACTATCCCTCTGTAACTGTCTTCTTCTTTCTGAACAATTGGCCTATGCTTGTGATATTATGGCACTATAGTTGCTCAAAGGAAAATATGAAAACCTGATTTCAAAAACCAAAACAAACAACAAAAAACGTAACATAAAAGAAATGTTTTCTCAGAAAAATTTTGTGTTAATTCTTTCATTGTATTACTGCCTTTTGGGAACAGATCGTTTAGTTTAATTTTTTTCACAAGTGCCATATATATTTGCGTGGATGTGTAACCCCCCCCCCCCCCCCCCCCCCACCAAAACATAAGAGTATATGTATAGTCATTCTAGCTGGCAGACAGTAACTGGAGAGTAACCTCTCCCTGCAGTTCATTTTTTTTCCTCAGAAATGTGTGCATGCCTTGAAGGTAATGTTGCTAGAGACAACTCTCTTTTTGTTGTAGGTTCTTTTCCTACAAGTATGAAATACATGGTGCATATGAGACCTCAGTTTATGGTATGATTTGAAGGGCTAGCACCCGCAACATCACTCACATTTGAGTAGATCAGGGAAAAGTCCAGCTTTGGGACCTGGACCTCTCTCATTTTAGACAGGTCGTGTTTTCGCTGGATGCACATAGCTACTTACCTTTTGACTTCTTATTCCTTATAGCTCCTAGCAGAGCATAGGGCCTCAGCTGCGTCCCTCCACCTTCTCCTGTCTCTGGCAAGGGTCTTGGCCTCTTCCCATGTCAGGCTGGAGTCTCTCAGCTCAATATGCAGGCTTCTCCTCCAGGTCTGTTTGGGGCGCCCTCTCTTCCTTTTCCCCTGCGGGTTCCACTCGAGCGCTTGTCTGGTGATGTTGCAAGGCTCCTTCCGTAGGGTGTGGCCGACCCAACGCCACTGTCGCCTCCTTACTTGGACTTCCATAGGCTGTTGGTTCGCCCTCATCCACAGGTCGGTACTTGGCACTCTGTCGAACCACCTGAGAGAAAGGATCTGCCGGAGACATCCGTTGATGAAGGTCTGGATCTTGGAGGAGCTGGTGTTGATGACCCGCCAAGTTTCTGACCCGTAGAGAAGCACAGACTTCACGTTGGAGTTGAAGATCCTGAGCTTGACTTAGCAGTATTGTATTGTACTGTATCAGTACAGTGTCCCAAACAGCTCCTCAAGATACTCAGTGCAGGGTCTCAAATAGCTCCTCAAGATATTCAGCAGTGTCCCAAACACCTTCTCAAGGACCAGTGGGAGAAGTCCCTTATGGTATTGTGTGACATCTCCATCTCTGTCACACTGCCTAAGCACAGTGTGTGTGTGTGTGTGTGTGTGTGTGTGTGTGTGTGTGTGTGTGTGTGTATAAATCCAAAATTTTTTAATCTTTTGTGAATGGTTGCATGCATGAGAATGTTTTGAACGCAAGTGCTTTTATTTGTTCACTTTACAGGATTCAATGCTGTACAAATTTCACATATCATCATTATTATATTGCATCATATTGTGCTGTATTGTAGTGTACAATACCATATGTACCACATGTACGCTACTTAACAGTAACAGAAGGTTTTGGACAGTGACATGTTTAAAAAATTTGTTATTTTATTTATTATTCTTTTATATTGAGGATAATGGAATAAACACTCATGTGCTTTTTTTACATCCAGTCCCCGTGTGTATGCGGTTTTGTAAATTGTCATCTGTTCCTACCGGCACACACTGGCCTACTCTTACGAAAAGCGGAACAGGATTTAACATGTGCGCAAGATGTTCTGCATGCGTTTGCACACGGGGCCTCGGTTTATTGTCTCATCTGAAGGACTTTTGGGGAGAGTGGAGTCTGCACTGATGTTAACTTCAGGGGAAAATATCCCCTTGAACGGGAATCGAACCCGGGTCATCAGAATGACGTGTGTATGTGTGTGTGTGTGTTGCAGCATCACCGACACGTATGAGAAGTTTGTGCAGGAGATAGTGTGCCACCTGCTGACTGATGGAGAGACAGCCCCCTTCTACAACACCCTGCTGGCTGCCAACATCGGCAGTGACTATGCCCCTATGACAGGGTCAGTCTGAACAGTGTGTTGTGTGTGTGTGTGTGTGTTTGTGTGTGTTTGTATGTGTATACTTGTGTGGGAATCTGTGCTGATTATGTGTGTGTAGTGTGTGTGTTTTGTGTGTGTGTGTTTGTTGTGTGTGTGTCTGTGTGGGAATCTGTGCTGATTATGTGTGTGTAGTGAGTGTGTTTTGTGTGTGTGTGTGTTTGTGTGTGTGTGTGTCTGTGTGGGAATCTGTGCTAAGTATATGTGTGTGTGTGTTTACTTATGTATGTGTTTGTAAGTGAGTGATGGTGGCAGTTTTGGTGTTGATGTTGGTGTTGTTGGGGGGGTGTGATTGTGTGTCTGTGTGTAAAAATGCATGCACATGAAATGTACATGTAGACATATTTACTGGTTTAATCATTCGTTCAGAACTGTGAATAGCTAAAATTTTGCCAGGAAAGTCATACAATAAACTGTTAGAAGGAGCATCACTATCATTGTTTGAAAAAGAGAGAAATGAATAGAGAAGAAATGGAGAAATACTGGAGAATGAAAAAGCAAAAACATGAAATAGTTTATCATCTGTTTTTCAATAGCTTTTAACTTCTACACTGTTTTCTTTGAATTTAGATATATGTTATAGTCACCTGTGGAATGAAAGATTTGTTGGTATGGTGTGTCCACTTAGCGCTAAAAATTGTTTTTATCAACTTGGTTTTAAATTGATGAAACCAATCATTGTTGTTATGTTTGCTTAAATATGGCTTTTATTGTTTTATATGATTTATATTGATACAGTAGTGGTTTTTTATGGTTTATATTGATGCAGTCGTGTTTTATATGATATGTATTGACACAGAGGCTAGTGTAATTTATAGATAGAACTGATGGTACAATTTTCAGAGCTAGTGTAATTTATAGATAGAACTGATGGTGCACAGTTTTCAGAGCTAGTGTAATTTATAGATAGAACTGATGGTGCACAGTTTTCAGGGCTAGTGTAATTTATAGATAGAACTGATTGTGCACAGTTTTCAGGGCTAGTGTAATTTATAGATAGAACTGATTGTGCACAGTTTTCAGGGCTAGTGTAATTTATAGATAGAACTGATTGTGCACAGTTTTCAGGGCTAGTGTAATTTATAGATAGAACTGATTGTGCACAGTTTTCAGGGCTAGTGTAATTCATAGATAGAACTGATGGTACAGTTTTCAGAGCTAGTGTAATTCATAGATAGAACTGATGGTACAGTTTTCAGAGCTAGTGTAATTTATAGATAGAACTGATGGTGCACAGTTTTCAGGGCTAGTGTAATTCATAGAAAGAATTGATGGTACAGTTTTCAGAGCTAGTGTAATTCATAGAAAGAATTGATGGTACAGTTTTCAGAGCTAGTGTAATTCATAGAAAGAATTGATGGTACAGTTTTCAGAGCTAGTGTAATTCATAGAAAGAATTGATGGTACAGTTTTCAGAGCTACACCAAGGAATCCAGTTACGCTGTGGGCCTTCAAGGCATCAAGGAGTCTGATGTGGAAAAAGTGACTGAAATCATTGACCAGACTCTGGACAAAGTCATCCAGTAAGTGCTGCATGTACACTTCAAGGCTCAAAGATTTTTCAAAAAATGTATGTGACATATATAAGTTACAAAGTGACCTGTCTACATGTACACTTCAAGGCTCAAATCTTTTTTAAAATTTTATATATGTGATATATATAAGTCACAAAGTGACCTGTTAGTTCTACATTCACATCTTTAAGGCCCAAAGATTTTATGTATGGGACTTATATAAGTTACAAAGTCATACCAGTCATCATGGTGCAGTGGTTAGTACCTTGGATTTTGGACTGGAAGGTCGCAGGTTCGAATCCCATAAGAATCAAAGGGATTTTTTGGACTCCAGCCAGCTCATACCCAGAGTGAGTGTGCTGTGGGCTTGATGGGAAGACCGGGACCATACAATCGAGCTTCATCCACTTTACAGATGCGAGAGTGTTGCTCAAATTACTTGACCACCACTGCTGGTGTCTGTATCTCTCGGGCCCGGTTGACACCGGGATATATTATGATAGTAAGCGTAGAGTACAGCCCTGTCAAGTAGTCTCAAGCATCATTACGTGCCATCCTCATTGTCGTTGATCATCATGCAATAATTTTTAAAAATTGCCTCTGATTCGGGGGTCCCTGTTTCTCTGGTCTCATGGTGACCTCAGATTCGGTTTCTCCATACACTTCTGTGCTTGTGGTGAGCTTGTGTCAAAGCCCTTGGGGTTGGAGGCTCAGGGGGGATGATCATTGGAGGGACGTTGTGGTAGTTGCCACCTCGGTCTGGCTCCACGACTGAGCTAATACTGTCATTAGTAGGGGGCTTAGTAGGTGTTGTCCTGTGTATGTTAGCTCAGAACAGGCACCACTGAATACCACCAAAGTGACTCAGCAGCAGTGCACTTACAAAGTGATTTGTTAGTGCTACATTTACATCTGAAGGCCTAGAGGCTTTAATTTATATGGGACTTACATAGGTTACAAAGTGATCCAGTAAGTGTTGCATTAACATGTTTATTAACATGAAAAGCGAATATAGATTCTTATATTTGTTGTATTTTGTCACAGTAAGCCACGTGCACAGTGGTAGACTAGAGCAGAGCGGGTGTGTTGTTTGCAGGGAAGGCTTTGACCCGGTGCGCATCGAGGCCATCCTTCACCGCATTGAGCTGGGCCTGAAACACCAGACCAGCAACTTTGGCTACGGCCTGGCTATGGTAAGGCATACCTTGCTCAGATAGCAACACACTGCAGCACACCACAGTTACAGAGAAATGAAGATGTCACGAAGACAGCTTCAGCATTTACAGCTGCAGCTTAACAATGATAACAACTAAAGCAACAAAGCCCCCCCCCCCCAAAAAAAAAAAAAAGGGGTGGTGGGGGGGGGGGGGGGGGGTGATAATGAAAGAATGAGAGAGAGAGAGAATGTGAGAATGAGATCATAATGTATGCTTGAATTTTGCCCATCTTGTCAGTCTCCCCCCTCCCCCTCCTGTGGAGATGCAGGGGTGGGGGAGGGCTGTCAGTATAAATAGTATCCCCACCTTCTGGAAATTCTGTGTGAGGAATGACCGTTTTTCTAACTCTCTCTTTGTTTCTGCCTTGCTCCTTTTCTTCCTGACACCTCCTTCTTGGTCTGTTTTCTGCCTTCTCGGTCCCTTCTCCTGCCATGTCCATAGTGAAGTCAGATGCACTGGGCCTGACTTATCAGATGCTTAATGGCAGCACAACACATTTTCACTCGTATAAAAGACAATGATGGTTGCTTGTCTGAGGGTTTTACAAAGAAGATGATGTCATGTCTTAGAGTGTGTGTGCGTGCGTGTGTGTGTATTGTGTGTGTGTGTGTGTGTGTGTGTGTGTGTGTGTGTGTGTGTGTGCAGGGGTTGTCCTCTCACTGGAACCATGACGGAGACCCAGTGGAGCAGATCCAAGTGACCAAGCTGGTAGACAGGTTCAGGAAAGAGCTGGCTGACAACCCCCAGCTTCTGCAACACAAAGTGCAACATTACTTCAAGGTCAGCCATAGGGCCTGGGGAGGGAGGGAGGTAAGGGGGCGGGTGGGGAGAGAAAGAGTGGGGGAAGGAAGAGCAGTGAGGAGGGTAGGGTTAGGAGAGGGAGAAGGGCTTGCCTGTACTGACAAATCTGCGGTATTAAAGTTTTAAAAAAATATTATTTTGAAGTATAAATGCTACAGTTACTGTTCAGTTCTGTAAGGTGTATTGGATCCCATAACTCATTCAGTAAGGTTTTGTGAACTGATGGGAAAGGTAAGGTAAGAATGATTCTACCTAACGATTGGCATCATGTTGATGGGTTTGAAAGTAAAACTAAGGTAAGAATACATGACTAAATGACTTTACTGATAGCAGAGAGAAAAAAAATCTGGAAAGCTAATTGTCTTATTTCTTTTGCTTCAGGCTTTCCATGGAGGTCTGATTAGGTGAGAGGGAAGAATATTTGATGTTTGATCCAGCGACTATGGTTTTGAGTCACTTCTATAACAGTCAGAGTAAAAGAGACTCTCTCTCTTCAGAGCCATCATTTATCCAAATTCAGAACCCCTTTCAGTCTCATAGATGAGATCATAAGCTAAGTTCCCGAGTGCAAATGCATGCATAAACGGGTTGGCTTGCATGTTAAATCCCATTCCACCTTTTGAAGAATAGGCCACTGCATCTACTGGCAGTTGGTGAATAAAACACACACTGACACCATGTTTACACATCATCCATAAAGACAGAGTGTGGTGACTTAAATGGGATATAACCTAGCGGCATATGCAGAACTCACTTTTGGTGAACCTGAGGCTTCTAAGCCTTGGAGTGAAACAGAAAAGAAGTCTGTGCAGTCTCATAATATTTTGAACTATGCAGATTTGAGTTTTTTGGTAACTCTGCTTTGAAAAGAAATGTATTTTTGTGCGATGGTGTTATCTACCTGGGTGGGTTTTTTGAGTAGAATACTGATTCCACACTTGCATTTTTTTTTTAAAGGATACTTTCATTGCAAACTGTTATACAAACAATGGTCAATTTATGTTGTTTGGATGATTGTGAGTAATGTGGAAATTGGTTTTCAAGGACAATTTTCATCATCTTACGCTTACCAAGTCTCATCATGTAGATTGTAAATGAATGATTGTGAATGATGCAGCTTTTTTTTTTCCAGGACAATGCCCATCGTCTGACGCTGACCATGTCTCCTGATGCGGAGTACCTGGCGAAGCAGGAGGCTGAGGAGAAGGAGCGCCTGGCAAAGAAAGTGAAAGCTCTGTCTGAACAAGACAAGCAGCAGATCATTGCCAGAAGTAAGACAGTCTGTAGAAGATTGACAGAAGTGAAATGATCTGTAGATGACTGGCAGAAGTAAGATGATCTGTAGAAGATTGACAGAAGTGAAATGATCTGTGGATGATTGGCAGAAGTAAGACAGTCTGTAGAAGATTGCCAGAAGTATGACAGTCTGTATAAGATTGCCAGAAGTAAGATGATCTGTAGATGATTGCCAGAAGTAAGATGGTCTGTAGATCATTGGCAGAAGTAAGACAGTCTGTAGAAGATTGGCAGAAGTAAGACAGTCTGTAGAAGATTGGCAGAAGTAAGACAGTCTGTAGATGATTGGCAGAAGTAAGACAGTCTGTAGATTGGCAGAAGTAAGATGATCTGTAGATGATTGGCAGAAGTCAAATGATCTGTAGATGATTGCCAGAAGTAAGACAGTCTGTAGATGATTGACAGAAGTAAGACAGTCTGTAGATGATTGGCAGAAGTAAGACAGTCTGTAGATGATTGACAGAAGTAAGACAGTCTGTAGATGATTGGCAGAAGTAAGATGGTCTGTAGATGATTGCCAGAAGATGGTCTGTAGATGATTGGCAGAAGTAAGATGGTCTGTAGATGATTGGCAGAAGATGGTCTGTAGATGATTGGCAGAAGTAAGACAGTCTGTAGAAGATTGGCAGAAGTAAGATGATCTGTAGATGATTGGCAGAAGTAAAATGATCTGTCGATGATTGGCAGAAGTAAAATGATCTGTAGATGATTGGCAGAAGTAAGATGGTCTGTAGATGATTGGCAGAAGTAAAATGATCTGTAGATGATTGGCAGAAGTAAGACGGTCTGTAGATGATTGGCAGAAGTAAAATGATCTGTGGATGATTGACAGAAGTAAAATGATCTGTAGATGATTGGCAGAAGATGGTCTGTAGATGATTGGCAGAAGTAAGACGGTCTGTAGATGATTGGCAGAAGTAAAATGATCTGTAGATGATTGGCAGAAGTAAGATGATCTGTAGATGATTGGCAGAAGATGGTCTGTAGATGATTGGCAGAAGTAAAATGATCTGTAGATGATTGGCAGAAGATGGTCTGTAGATGATTGGCAGAAGATGGTCTGTAGATGATTGACAGAAGTAAAATGATCTGTGGATGATTGACAGAAGTAAAATGATCTGTAGATGATTGGCAGAAGTAAAATGAAATGTAGATGATTGGCAGAAGATGGTCTGTAGATGATTGGCAGAAGTAAGATGGTCTGTAGATGATTGGCAGAAGTAAAATGATCTGTAGATGATTGGCAGAAGTAAGATGATCTGTAGATGATTGGCAGAAGTAAGATGATCTGTAGATGATTGGCAGAAGTAAGATGGTCTGTAAATGATTGGCAGAGGTAAGATGGCCCGACCTTTGCTTGGTTCCTTGTCTGATGGAGTTGTTATGATAATGTTTGCTGCATTGGTGTTGAATTTCTACTGTAAACCCAGGCAGAATTTTCGTTGCTAAGACAGTGCCAAAAGGAAGGTATCATTTTGCTAGGAAAGATCTGCTAACTAGACGTTAGACAAGAAAGCCAGACATAGCTGTTTGAAGCGGATGATTATAGTTTTGCTTGTCAGATGTCATGAGACTTACTGGAAAATTATATGTGTGTGTGGGGGGCATGCATGTGTGCACATGCATATGTGCATGTGCACATGCGTTTGTATGAGTATATGAGAGTGTGTACTTATGCATATTCATATAGATCTGTGTTGGTGTATAGGAGCTTGTGTATTATGCATGTACTGAACTTTGATGTATGCTTATGTGCATGTGTCCACATGTATGTGCCACTGAAACCATTGATAAGAAGTTTCAGTGACAGAGTTCACATTTGAAGTTTATGAAGAAAGTAATGATTTTTACACACACATGCTATTAAAACATTTTGTTGTTAAGTAAGGGTTCTGTATGATAGAGTTTGTACTTAAAAGTTTGTGAAGAGCACATAAGTATTTACATGCATTTGCAACTGTGACAGGTTAGTAAGGAAGGTTCCTCAGTGAAGAATCCATATTTGAAGTTTGAGAAAACTGTACAAATATCCACAACATATATATGCCATTGAAACTTTTTCTATTCTTAAAAGAAAGTGTCCCTATTGACAAGAGTTGTATTTTAGGGTAGTGAGTTTCTATCTGAAGTTGGAGAGAGTTGCTGGTTTTGACAGGATGAATAATTCTGTACAGGCCAAGAACTGCTGGAGAAACAGATGACCAATGAGGATCTGTCCTGTCTGCCATCACTGCAAGTGGCTGACATTGATCCCTGCATTAAGCAAGAAGTGGTGGAAACCTCTGCCTTAGGTAAGTTGGATAGAGCAACAGTACGTGAACTGCTTGTCCTGCATCAAGTACTCAGGCTATTTATACTGAAAGGGCCTCTAGCATACCCATGGAAGATAGACTTGAGTTTAAATAGTGAAAGTAATTGGATTCTGTTCTGTGCGAGGGGTTCCATCTTCATGACATTGGCAGTGAATCACTTGTTTCCTTTGCTTGTGGACTCTTTTTACATTTCATACTGTTGTTCAGTTAGGTCCATATTGCAGTTAACCTCAGTTTGCTATAAAAAAAAGAAAGATGGTTGCGCCATGTGCCCAACATAGCTGAACCTGCCAGTGAGATAGAGTGGCCGGTGAGATAGAGTGACTAGTGATAGAGTGGCCAGCGAGATAGAGTGGCCGGAGAGATGGAGTGGCCAGTGAAATGGAGTGGCTGGTGAGATGTAGTGGCTGGTGATATAGAGTGGCAGGTGAGATGGAGTGGCAGGTGAGATGGAGTGGCCGGTGAGATGGAGTGGCTGGCGAGATGGAGTGGCAGGTGAGGTGGAGTGGCCGGCGAGATGGAGTGGCCGGTGAGATAGAGTGGCCGGCGAGATAGAGTGGCCGGTGAGATAGAGTGGCCAGCGAGACGGAGTGGCCGGTGAAATGGAATGGCCGGTGAGATAGAGAGGCAGGCAGGTGAGATAGAGTGGAAGGTGAGAAGGAGTTGCAGGTAAAATGGAGTGTGAGATGGAGCGGCAGGTGAGGTGGAGCGCAGACTGAGGAGCTGTCAGGTGACAGACAGGCTGTGTGTGTTGTGGTTTCAGCGGGGGTGAAGGTGCAGCACAGCAAACAGCCCACCAACGGAGTCACCTACCTGCGCCTGGTGGCAGGCCTGCCAGAGCTGCCCAGAGACCTGTTGCCTCTGGTGCCTCTCTTCTCTAACGTCATCACAAGGTCAGGATGCACAGATGCATGCACGCATGCATGCATGCACCACACACGCATATACACATGTATGCACACACACATATATGCACACACACATATGTATGCACACACATGTGTGCACAGACACATGCACACATACGCAGACACACACGCACACATGCATGCATACTACACACACTCCACACACACACACACACACACACACACACACACACACACACACACACGCACCCACACACACACACGCACACACACACACACAGAGGAAAACAAGTAAGTAATCAAGATGGATCATAGTTATGCACGATATTGTGGATGGTGTAGTGCAGTGCAGGACTGTACTACAGAAAGACTGCTCTGTTAGGAAACCAAATAAGATGCACAGCATGCTATTCCAGTATCACTCAGTCAAGGGTCCAGCGCTAAAATTAGCGTGCCTCTTCCTTTTACCAAGCCCAAGTATGGTCAGAACAGCATTGCACTGGACCCCAGAAGGAAGGAGAAAGAAAGGAAGACCAAAAGCAACATGGAGGAGGACTGTAGAAAGTGAGATGAAGGCCATGCAGCACTCTTGGGGATCAGTGACTAGGTTGGCCCAGGATAGGCAGGAGTGAAGCGCTTTGTTGCTGCCCTACACACCACTGGGTGTAATGGTTAATGATGATGATGAAGTATGGTAAGTTTTGTTGTTGTTTTTATTTTTTGTTAATTTTTATTTATTTATTATTTTTTTTCCAAAGTAGGGTCAGTTCCTGCTGTAATTAGCACCAGCTGGGCTGGGATGAGATGGGATGGATAGCAGCTGAGAGTAGCTGAAAGTGGGGGAAACTGACGGCTGTGGATGGTACCATAGTTGTTGCAGGCTGTTGCCTCATTGTACTGTGGGTGGTGGTGTGTAGCATAGGGGCAGGCGGCAAGGACTACAGGTGGATGTCCCAGCAGCAGGAGCTGTACACAGGGGGCATGCACGCCTCCACCAAAGTCAGCAGCCACCACACCGACGTCAACTCTCTGCAGCAGGTAAGGCCCAGTGTGTTCAACAAGGTCAGGATGGCGAAGGCATCATTTGAAAATAAACACAACAACCAAACAACAAACATATATAGATATAAAAGAATAAATAAATAAAATAAAATAAATAAACTACAACAAACAATAGCAGGACTCGTTCCCCCCTTCACTCAGATTGTGAGGGGTTGGTTGATTCTTCTTATTGAGTTTTTTTGTCATGTGATTGGACAGTATAGAAGAATAATGAAGGAATGAGGATGGCAGGATGGTTAAGACGTTCGCCTGCCAACAAGTCAACCGCGAGGTTGTGGGTTTGATTCCCAGCCTCGCCCTTTCTTCCCAGTTTGACCAAAAAATCGAACTGAATGTCAAAGTCCTTCGGGTGAGACTAAACTGAGGCCCCGTGTGCGAACACATGCAGAACATCTTGCACACACATTAAATCCTGTTCCGCGTTTTGAAAGAGTAGGCCATTGTGTGCTGATGGGAACAGATGACACAATTTACAAAACCACATACACACGGGGACTGGATGTAAAACAGCACATGAATGCTTATTCCATTATCCTCGATATAAAAGAATAAATACAATAAAAGAAATGAATGAATGAAAGAACTTTGCTATCAGTAAGCAGTAACAAAAAAAGGGCTCACTGAAGAGAGAGAAAGAGAGAGTGTGTGGTTTTTTGTTTTGTTTTTGTGATCCTCAACCTAAGGACTTTTTGGTGGGGGGTGGGTGGGGGGGAAGGTCAGTACTGATGCGTAGTGGCTCAATCCTGAACTGCAACTGACTTCACTGGACTTGAACCGACTTCTTTGGAACTGACTTGACTGGATCTGACTTGACTGGAGCTGACTTGACTGAAGCTGTCTTGACTGGAGCTGTCTTGACTGGAGCTGACTTGACTGGAGCTGTCTTGACTGGAGCTGACTTGACTGGAGCTCACTTGACTGGATCTGTCTTGACTGGAGCTGACTTGACTGGAGCTGTCTTGACTGGAGCTGTCTTTACTGGAGCTGTCTTTACTGGAGCTGTCTTTACTGGAGCTAACTTGACTTGAACGAACTTGACTTGACTGGAGCTGACTTGACTGAAGCTGTCTTGACTGGAGCTGTCTTGACTGGAGCTGTTTTGACTGGAGCTGACTTGACTGGATCTGTCTTGACTGGAGCTGACTTGACTGGAGCTGACTTGACTGGAGCTGACTTGACTGGATCTGTCTTGACTGGAGCTGACTTGACTGGAGCTGTCTTGACTTGAACGAACTTGACTTGACTGGAGCTAACTTGACTGGAGCTGTCTTGACTGGATCTGTCTTGACTGGAGCTGACTTGACTGGAGCTGTCTTGACTGGAGCTGACTTGACTGGAGCTGTCTTTACTGGAGCTGTCTTGACCGGAGCTAACTTGACTTGAACGAACTTGACTTGACTGGAGCTAACTTGACTGGAGCTGTCTTGACTGGAGCTAACCTGACTGGAACTGACATGACTTGAACTGACTTGACTTGTCTGGAGCTGACTTGACTTGTCTGGAGCTGACTTGACTGGAGCTGACTTGACTGGAGCTGACTTGACTGGAGCTGTCTTGACTGGAGCTAACTTGACTTGAACGAACTTGACTTGACTGGAGCTAACTTGACTGGAACTGACATGACTTGAACGGACTTGACTTGACTGGAACGGACTTGACTTGAACGGACTTGACTTGACTGGAGCTGACGTGACCGGAGCTAACTTGACTGGAACGGACTTGACTGGAGTTGACTTGACTGGAGCTGTCTTGACTGGAGCTGACTTGACTAGAACTGACACGACTTGAATGGACTTGACTTTTCTTGAGCTGTCTTGACTGGAACTGACTTGACTTGAACAGACTTGACTTGAACAGACTTGACCTGACTGGAACTGACTTGACTGGAACTGACTTGACTAGAACTGACATGACTTGACTGGAGCTGACTTGACTGGAACTGTCTTGACTGGAGCTAACTTGACTGGAACTGACTTGACTTGAACAGACTTGACCTGACTGGAACTGACTTGACTGGAACTGACTTGACTGGAACTGACATGACTTGAACGGACTTGACTTGGCTGGAACTGACATGACTGGAACTGACTTGACTGGAACTGACATGACTTGAACGGACTTGACTTGGCTGGAACTGACATGACTGGAACTGACTTGACTGGAACTGACATGACTTGAACGGACTTGACTTGGCTGGAACTGACATGACTGGAACTGACTTGACTGGAACTGACATGACTTGAACGGACTTGACTTGGCTGGAAGTGACTTGACCTGCACTTACACTGTTGCTGCTGACTGTGGACAGGGCCTGGTGTTTTCCTCACACTGTCTGGAGCGTAACCTGGGCAAGATGCTGGAGCTGTGGACAATGATTTTCAGCAGGTAAGCTGTGTCCTCTGTCTTGGGAAAACTCACCACCATCATGATGCCTTTATTATCACTAGTTGGGAGGTCATCTTGCAGTCTAGAACCTATCTAAAAGAAAAAAAGTGAGAAGACCTAGGGTAAAATCCCATCTAAAGCCTGACCTTTCCCCCATCATTCTACTGGACCATGGGTGGTGGTAGTATGTGTGCTAGTCTTGCAGTGAGAAAATAGACTGGGGTCCCATGAGCAGCATGGAGTTTAGCACGTGTAAAGGAACTTATAGCAGCAGGTGGGCTGTCCTGTAGAGAAAAAAAAAGGTCATTCTTATACCATAGGGAAACGGCTTTACTGGTAGACATGCTTTAAAGAAAAAGAAAGAGTGGTGCTGCATGGCATGTAGAAGGACCAAAGCTCATGCAAAGACATCTGTGGCAACCATAGATATGTAAATGTTTAATGCTGAACAAACTCTTTGTTTATTTCTTCCTCGGAAAGATTGGCTCCTAGACCACCAATGATGGTCTATTGGAGGGCAGGGGGGGGTGCGTGGGCAGGGGTAGTTATGCTGATGGCAGCTACATTTGAATATCCATCCTGGTTATGAATATTATTTGAATTTTTTATATATTTTTATATATTATCATCATTATAATTATCTTCCTCATTATCATCATGGTTGTCAACAGTCCAGACTTCAGGGATGAGGATCGGATGACGACGCTGATCCGGCAGAGTGCCAGTGACCTGGCGGCCAGCGTGTCTCAGAGCGGCCACAGCTACGCCATGACCCATGCCGCCTCCTCCCTCACCCCTGCCGCCGCCCTCAATGAACTCTTTGGGGGTATGACGCAGGTAACCACAGATATAAGAAGGAACGTAATGTACGTAATTATGCTTGGAGCATACTCCAGTATTTATTTATCATTTTATTTTCATTTTCTTACATGCTTTTTTTTTTACATCAAGTCCTTGTGCGTATGTGGTTTGGTAAATTTTGTCATCCATTCCCAGTGTCTGTGTGTTTGTGTTGAGCATTACATGTTTGATACCATTCTGTGGCAGTCGGTCTCTGTGTGTGGTTACTAACTGAGTGTTGTGTCTGTATGTCTGCTGTTCAAGTGTCCCCGAGTCGTTCCTAACTAAGCGTTGTGTGTGTGTGTGTGTGTGTGTGTGGTGTGTGTGTGTCTGCTGTTCAGGTGTCCCTGAGTTGTTCCTAACTAAGCATTGTGTGTGTGTGTCTGCTGTTCAGGTGTCCCTGAGTCGTTCCTAACTAAGCATTGTGTCTGTGTGTCTGCTGTTCAGGTGTCCCTGAGTCGTTCCTAACTAGCATTGTGTCTGTGTGTCTGCTGTTCAGGTGTCCCTGAGTCGTTCCTAACTAAGCATTGTGTCTGCTGTTCAGGTGTCCCTGATGAAGAAGATAGCGGAGAAGTCTGACCTCAGTGAGGTAGTGCAGCAGCTTCAGCAGATCGCCTCCCTTGTCCTGAACAAAAACAACATCAGGTAAGGAAGCACTTTCATTCTGATATTGTTCAGAAGAAAAAACTAATTTCAATATTCCACCAGATTGTTGCTTTATTGATGTTATTAGTAGTGAGAGAAATTTGAGGAAGTTGGTTGTTGTTTTTGGTATGCGCAGAATACACTGCCTAGTTTTGTCCACAGTATGGATAAAGCATACAGATCAGTTCATGGCTTGTCAGTATTGGGTTAATGTTGAGTTTTATTATACGCTGATTAACTATTCAAGAATTAGCTGTGTGCTGGTGGAAATTTAAAAACAAACATGGAGAAGAAAGAGAAACATGCATGGTTTAAATACCTTTTAGGTAAAGGTAAAGGTGTCCCATAACCTATGTGGTTGTTGGGGAGTGAAGCATCAGACTTCAGCTTCTCCGGGGACCAGCATATTGAGGGCAGTACCCATCTCCTCTCTCTCGCTGCTTTACCTTCTCTGACCTTTAAGAAGGCAGGTGCCCATTTGCAGCTGGGTGAACTGGGGGACTGTATTGAAGCCAAGCGCGATGCTGCTTAACATTGGCTTTGGGAAAGTGAATGTTCTGACCTGAGCTATCCCATCCCCTTTTGAGGTTGTTATTTAATCTGCTGGAAATGTACTGAAACAAAGATCACAGTGTTGTGATGACAGAGAGTGTGTTACACAGAGTGTCTGTGAGGACATAGTGGTGTGATGACAGAGAGTGTGTTACAGAGTGTCTGTGAGGACATAGTGATGTGATGACAGAGAGTGTGTTACAGAGTGTCTGTGAGGACACAGTGATGTGATGACAGAGAGTGTGTTACAGAGTGTCTGTGAGGACATAGTGATGTGATGACAGAGAGTGTGTTACACAGAGTGTCTGTGAGGACATAGTGATGTGATGACAGAGAGTGTGTTACAGAGTGTCTGTGAGGACATAGTGATGTGATGACGGAGAGTGTGTTACAGAGTGTCTGTGAGTACATAGTGATGTGATGATGGAGAATGTGTTACACAGTGTCTGTGAGGACATAGTGATGGGATGACAGAGAGTGTGTTGCAGGGTGTCTGTGAGGACATAGTGACATGATGACGGAGAGTGTGTTACAGGGTGTCTGTGAGGACATAGTGATGTGATGATGGAGAGTGTGTTACAGAGTGTCTGTGAGGACATAGTGACGTGATGACAGGGAGTGTGTTACACAGAGTGTCTGTGAGAACATAGTGATGTGATGATGGAGAATGTGTTACAGGGTGTCTGTGAGGACATAGTGATGTTATGACGGAGAGTGTGTTACAGGGTGTCTGTGAGGACACAGTGATGTTATGATGGAGAGTTTGTTACAGAGTGTCTGTGAACGCCACTCCGGAGGCCATGTCAGAAACCCTGCAGCAAGTGGAGGCCTTCATCCACACCTTGCCTGGTCAGCCAGAGGGAAAGCCCATGTTTGCTCAGGTATGAATAATGTGCTTGTTTCACGGTAATTTTTAAAAAACCCAAACTGTCCAGCCTTCTGTTGGCTTTCCGTGAATGTGTTGCCCTCTTTTTTGTAGTCCCCAGTCAGAAGGTTGTCCAGGAGTTTAACAGCAGTATGGTCAGTTGGTTTTTTGTCCTCTCTCCATACTTTGAGTGCTCTCTGTGATTCTTTTGACCTGTTTTTCTTTGCCAGATCAGAAAGAGGGAATGTTTATAGCAGTATGAACATCGTCTTTTTGTAATTTTTGGTTTCATTCTCCTTGTTTTGGAGCCTTTAAAAAACAAAAAAAATGTTTGATCCTGTTTTCCTTAACCCAACTGAAGCAAAAGTTTGTGTTTACAGTCATATGGTAAGCCAGGTTTGGGATGTGTGGATTTATTTCATTGTGCTTATTGAGGGGCTTTTTATCAACTAAAGGCCTGTTTTCTGTAGCTAAATGAGAAGCTGCAAAAGAGAAGGAAATGAGCTGTTATGTTTTTATGTTTTGCCTTGTTTATTGGTATTGTGTAGGTTTTCCATCAGGTAAAAAATTACTTAATTTTTCTCTGAAGTTCAAGATTCTTGCCACTGAACATAATGGTCTTCAATGTTTCACACATGTATCTTTTTGTTAAGAGAGGAAAAAATTGCTGTGGTGCTGGTTAAGCAGGGTTAAAAGCAAACATCATTATGCATAACATTGTAGACTTATGGATTTGTGGCATTTCTTTTGATTGTACTTGTCTTTTGTTTCTGTTCATTACTCTCTGTTTATCTGTTGTATTAAACATTTTATTACGTTAGATATACATTTTTTTGAACTGAAGTTTTTCTCCCCATCCTGTAAATATTGCTATCCCAGATGAGTTACTTGATGCATTGTCTTTTGTTTTTCTGTTGATTGAAGCCACTGACTTTTAGGTTTCAGCAAATCTGTATTTACTAAAAAGAAAGAGCATACACCATTTAGCCTATAAACATTTTGAGCAGCTACAAACTAATAGCATATAGTATGACTGACTGCTTGTATTGGCACTCCATAGCTGACTGCTGGTTTGTTGGCACTCCATAGTGTGACTGACTGTTTGTATCGGCACTCCATAGTGTGATGGACTGTTTGTATTGGCACTACATAGTGTGACTGACTCTTTGTATTGGCACTCCATAGTGTGACTGACTCTTTGTATCGGCACTCCATAGTGTGACTGACTGTTTGTATCAGCACTCCATAGTGTGATGGACTGTTTGTATGAGCACTCCATGGTGTGACTGACTGTTTGTATTGGCACTCCATAGTGTGACCGACTCTTTGTATCGGCACTCCATAGTGTGACTGACTGTTTGTATCAGCACTCCATAGTGTGATGGACTGTTTGTATGAGCACTCCATGGTGTGACTGACTGTTTGTATTGGCACTCCATAGTGTGACTGACTCTTTGTATCGGCACTCCATAGTGTGACTGACTGTATTGGCACTCCATAGCGTTACGAGAGACTGTTTGTATTGGCACTCCATAGCGTTACGACAGACTGTTTGTATTGGCACTCTATAGTGTGACTGACTGTTTGTATGGGCACTCCATAGCGTTACAACAGACTGTTTGTATTGGCACTCCATAGCGTTACGACAGACTGTTTGTATTGGCACTCCATAGCGTTACAACAGACTTTGTATTGGCACTCCATAGCGTTACAACAGACTGTTTGTATTGGCACTCCATATCTGACTGCCTGTGGTATGTAATGTTGCAGGGCAAGGCAGTGGAAGGGTCATCAGGATGTACGCACTTTGAACTGCCATTTTCCGTGAACTACATGGGCCACAGCGTCCCCACGGTACCTTTCACCCACCCTGACCGGCCCATGTGAGTGTGGCTGTGGATCTCTACATGTCGGGACTGTTGTTTTGTAGATCACACAGCTCTTCTTTTGATTTATAGGGGAATACAGTCGTTATTGATTCAAAGGAAATACCTTTATAGCGAATTTCCTTTGTATTGTGTCAACACATCTTCTTCAGGAGTCCTGGCGTATGCTTTCTCTTTGGTTTTGGGATATTTTTTGGTGGTTTTGAATTTTTTTTTAAATATGATTTTTATTTTTAAAATTTTTTTTTACCAATGTGAGTCCAGAGAATTTTTGAAACCAGCTTTGATAACAGTACAAATAAAAGTGATTTCTTCTGACTGCTGCTTTTAATTCTGAAACTGTGAGACTAGTGTAAACTTTTGTAGCAAGAGAAAAAAAAATCTTCTAGGCTTCATTGTTCTCTGTGTGTGTGTGTGTGTGTGTGTGTGTGTGTGTGTGCGTGTGTGTGTGTGTGCGTGTGCGTACATATATGTGTGCAGACTGAGAGTTCTCAGTGCTCTGATGTCCAGAAAGTTTCTGCACCGGGAAATCAGGTATAAAAATGTGTGTGTGTTTGTGTGTGGGTGTGTGTGTGTGTCTGTGTATGGTCTGTGTCTGTGCATGCATGTGCATACGCATGCTTATGATCATGATTTCACTACCACCGCTATCATCATCATCATCATCATCATCATCATCATCTTTGAAAGAGGAGGAGGACAATGATATTTTTGATAATCATATACCATCCAAAAGATGGCCAAATCAGAAAGGTGTATGTCATCTTGGATGGCAGGGAATGGTTATGAAAGAGGACCTACATGTTGTTGTTGTGTTTTTCTTACCAGGGAGAAGGGAGGTGCCTATGGGAGTGGGGCCACTGTGGCTGATGGTGTCTTCAGCTTCTTCTCCTACAGGTAGTGTAGTGCTGGTTTTCCTCAACTCTGCATTGTAGTACTGGTCGTTGTGTCTCGATGTCGCGTTTTGTACTAAATTGACATGATTTGTACCGTCTGTGCATCTGGTTGTCGTGTCCCGTATTTCATCTTTCTCTCTGCATGTCATGTTTTATACTGCCTTTGTGTCTTGTCATGCATTGATTCTGGACTGTCATAGTGCTGGTCTCCTACTTATTTTATCATCTGGTCACAAGACATTTTAAGCAGTGCACCATAAAAAGCACACAAAATGAAAAAAATAAATTGCTGTGTGAATGAAGTATTGTTTTTGTCAAATGCCATTTCTGTTGACTTTTCTGATTTGCTGAGGACTTAAGATCTGACTAATCACCATGTCTGCTTTACTAATGTTGCAATGCACTTTGAAATCAAAATGACAAGTGATGGAAACTTTTCAGAGGTTTGATTCAAGAAAACTAGGGGTGAATGTTAAGAACAGTGACAGAAACATAGAGCAAGAGTTTCAAAGTATTCTGTCTAGATTTGACAGGCTCCTTATATTCAGTATTTATGGTTGAGAGAAGAGTGGGAGTGGGAGGCTGTTATCAGATATACAGAGTTTACAGGTAAGAACAGAAGTGATCACTTACCATTTCATTACAGAAACCAAGTGTGGTTCCTTGCATTGGCCAGCATGTTGACCGCACCTGTCAAGGCAATGTTTCCAGATAGGCTATCTCCCCCATGGGGATGCCGGGGGCCTGTCAGTATATATAGCATCCCCACCTTCTGCAAATTCTGTGCTTGGAGTTTCCTCTTTTTTTTCTGCCTTATTCCTTTTCTTCCTGTCACCTCCTTCTCGTCTGTTTCCTGCCCTCTCGGTCCAGCCTCCTGCCTTTTTTTTTTAAAAACGGAAAGACTTAACAGATAACAAATCTCTCCCATGCCGAAGTGGGATGTGCTGGGCCTGACTTGTTAAGCACTTAATGGCCGCACAAAGCATTTTTTGGTGCATATGGGAGACATAGTTGCTGTCTGAGCAGTTGAAAAAGAAGAAGATAGGCTATCAAAACAAAACAACTCTTGCAAGAAGGGTTGGTCAGCCTGTGTGCAGTTGGAGGGGTGAAGGTGGGGATGGGAGAGTTGGTATGGGAGGGGTTAGGGAATGACAGCCCCTCTCTTATCATTTTAAGGTGCCTTTATTTTTTAGATTGTTTAACCCTCTTGTCCCTGATCCGGCCGCAGCCGACAGTAACGGAGGCCGCTGCTAGATTCCAATCCGACCGCAGCCGACAGTTGGTGCTGCCACATGTGGGCAGTACTTTTCCATCACACACAGATCTCGTGGTTTTCACACTATGTGTCTGAAAATTGGTGGGGCGATGCAGGGAGGGTGTCAGAGGGGGCCAGTGATAAATTTAGACCGCTAACATGCGTGTAGTGGGGAGGGAAGGAAGAAATAACAGCCAGCAACGGAACGCTTTTCAATCGTTGCAGCGTGGCGGAAAAAAATGGCGTTTTCTGTGGAAGCAGACGACTCATCTGATTAGTGAGACGATTAATTGAATGTTATTGTCTTGGTAGTAGAAACATTTGAACGAGAATGGTTAAGTGAATCTGATATTAAACGCTTACCAGGAAGAGGAGGAAGGAAATGCTGCAGTTAGGGAGAAGAGTGAGCCAGAAAATAACATGCTACACAGCACATTCCTGACCTGTGCTACACACACGACTGTGGAGAAATTTGACCTCTTGACCGGGTCCGCGGCATAGACGCCTGAAAACGTGATGCCTTTTGACTGTTTTCTCATTATTACCACAATTTTGCTTTGAAACTGCAATGGCAGAAACGAACAGATATGCTGATAACGAAAATAGTAAGAAGGAAAATAAAATAGGTCTCTGGTCTGCCAAGGTACGACAGGTGACAGCAATGGGTACAACCCACACACATCTATAATTTGTGCTTTTTGTGATGTGATGTGACCCTGTGCCACCACTACGACTACTTTAGAGACTACCAACATTAAAATTTTGTAGGGTTACAGAAGTTTTGTGTTGTTTCGAATTTGTCACACCTGTGCTGTGACACTGGTGACAGTGTGGCAGTCATGTACAATAATACACTTCTGTACACATAACAAACATGTGGTAGCGCACACAGATATGAACTGTAGTATAAAGGTCGCATGTTGATTGAATATGACTTGTTTTCAAAAGAAAAAATAGTTAAACAAAACTTCTGTCTCCTTGAGACATACCATAAAACAACAAGTGCTATGGGGACATTGTGTGACACATCCTTGAAGCCCTATTGCACATAACCATTGGTAAACACATCAGCTGGGTATCAGTTCCTTATTCGACACTAACATGCATGAACTATTGTCAAATCCATGCAGGATTTGCTGATTTATCATATATACCATACTTTTACCTGTGATTGGTGACAAATAAGGTGACAATGACAAGACATCTGGTGACCAGACACATAAAATTGCGCCTAAATGCAAGTACAAAGACATACCTAGCTTGTGACAAAATTTCAGTTTGATAGCTTGTCATGCACACACACAATTGTCTTAAGAGTAAAGTAAGTCAGTTGGGGGTAGAAAACCTGCAAAGAATTCCAAATCTACAGGCAGTTTAGCTCTGTAGAATCCAACAACAAGAGGGTTAATGAAATCTGATGGGGGTTTTTTGGTGCTGTATGTTTTGACAGAGACCCTCACAGCACACAGACCCTGAAGGCGTTTGAGGACAGTGTGCAGTGGGCTGTCAGTGGCCAGTTTTCTAATCAGGAACTGGATGAGGCCAAAATCACTGTTTTTCAAGCGGTCAGTGTTTCTGTGTGTGAGTGTGTGTGTGTGTGTGCGCGCGTGCATCACCGCATCTGATAGACTTTGTGCATGTGTGAGTGCATGTATGTTTATGTGTAGTTACATGATGTGTACAATTTGTCTACATGCATAATCTGAAAGAGAGCAGAAGAAGGAAAATATTGAAGTGACAGAATGATCAAAACAGGAAGAAAAAGACAGTACATGTTATACACATTAACCTGTTTAATTTATACACAAAGATTTACATGCACAGATACATTTCATTCAAAATAGTTAATCAGATGTTTAATTCTGTCTTCAACAAAAGGCAATCATTGATATGTTCTTCTGCTTTAATTCTAAAACTTGAGAAAATGTAAATTTTTGTAGAAAGGGAAAAAAATGCTTCTAGGCTTCATTGTTCTGTGTGGTTGGTGTTGTGTGTGTGTTGTTTTGGTGTGTGTGTGTGTTGTGTTGAGTGTGTGTTTGTGGTGTGTGTGTGTGTTGTGTGGGGTTGGGTGCAACATTTTATGTGTGCAGACTGAGAGTTTCAGTGCTCGATGTCCAGAAAGTTTCTGCACCGGGAAATAGGAAAAAAATGTGTTTGTGTGGGGGCTTGGGTTTTGGGTGTTTTGTGGTGGGGTGTTTTTGGGGGTTGTTCTGGTCTGTGCATGATGTGCTACGCATGTATATCAGTTTTCACTACCACTGTTATCATCATCATCATAATCATCATCTTCATCTTTGAAAGAGGAGGAGGAGGAGGATATTTTTGATAATCATATTCCATCCAAAAGGTGGCCAAATCAGAAAGGTAACAAAGATAGCTGTATGTCATCTTGGATGGCAGGGAATGGTTATGAAAAAGGACCTACATGTTGTTGTTGTGTTTTTCTTACCAGGGAGAAGGGAGGTGCCTATGGGAGTGGGGCCACTGTGGCTGATGGTGTCTTCAGCTTCTTCTCCTACAGGTAGATTTCCTGAACTCTGCATTGTAGTAGTGGTCGTTATGTGTGGTTGTCACATTTTGTACTTGGTTGTCATATTTGTACCATCTTTGCATCTGGTTGTCATGTACTATACTGAGTCTTTATATCTGCGTGTCATGTTTTATACTGCCTTTGTGTCTTGTTATGCATTGATTCTGGACTGTCACAGTGCTGGTCTCTTACTTACTTTATCATCTGGTCACAAGACATTTGATTTTAAGCAGTGCACCATATGAAGCACACAAAATGGGAAAAAAAATGCTGTGTGAATGAAGTATTGTTTTGTCAAGTGCCATTTCTGTTGACGTTTCTGATTAGCTGAGGACTTTAGATCTGACTACTCACCATATCTGATTTACCAATGTTGCATTGTACTTTGAAATCAAAACGACAAGTGATACACAATTTTCAGAGGTGTGATTCAAGAAAACTAAGGGTGAATGTTAAGAACAGTGACAGAAACATAGAGCAAGACTTTCAAAGTATTCTTCCTAGATTTACAGGCTCCTGATGTTCAGTATTATGGTTGAGAGAAGAGTGGGAGTGGGAGGCTGTTATCAGATATACAGAGTTTACAGGTAAGAACAGAAGTGATTACTTACCATTTCATTACAGAAACCAAGTGTGGTTCCTTGCATTGGCCAGCATGTTGATCGCAGCTGTCAAGGCAATGTTTCCAGATAGGCTATCTCTCCCATGGGGATGCCGGGGGCCTGTCAGTATATATAGCATCCCCACATTCTGCAAATTCTGTGCTTGGAATTTCCTCTTTATTTTCCTGCCTTATTCCTTTTCTTCCTGTCACCTCCTTCTCATCTATTTCCTGCCCTCTCGGTCTAGCCTCCTGCCTTTTTATTTTACAGAAAGACTTAACAGATAACAAATCTCTCCCATGCCGAAGTGGGATGTACTGACTGGGCCTGACTTGTTAAGCGCTTAATGGCCGCACAAAGCATTTTTCGGCGCATATGAGAGACATAGATAGTTGCTGTCTGAGCAGTTGAAAAAGAAGAAGATAGGCTATCAAACCAAAACAACTCTTGAAGAAGGGTTGGTCAGCCTGTGTGCAGTTGGAGGGGTGAAGGTGGGGATGGGAGAGTTGGTATGGGAGGGGTTAGGGAATGACAGCCCCTCTCTTATCATTTTAAGGTGCCTTTATTTTTAAATTGTTTAATGAAATCTGATGGGGTTTTTTTGTGCTGTATGTTTTGACAGAGACCCTCACAGCACACAGACCCTGAAGGCGTTTGAGGACAGTGTGCAGTGGGCTGTCAGTGGCCAGTTTTCTAATCAGGAACTGGACGAGGCCAAAATCACTGTTTTTCAAGCGGTCAGTGTTTATGTGTGTGTGTGTGTGTGTGCGTGCGTGTGTGTGTGCAATGCATCACCACATCTGATAGACTTTGTGCATGTGTGAGTGCATATATGTTTATGTGTAGTTACATGATGTGTACAATTTGTCTACATGCATAATCTGAAAGAGAGCAGAAGAAGGAAAATATTGAAGTGACAGAACGATCAAAACAGCAAGAAAAAGACAGTACATGTTATACACATTAACCTGTTTTATTTATACACAAAGATTAACATACACAGATATATTTCATTCAGAATAGTTAATCAGATGTTTAATTTTGTCTTCAACAAAAGGCAATCATTGAAATGTGCAATCTTCATCAATTATGAACCTAGATTTCATCAACTAGTTTGTGATGCACCACACATGTAGATTAGTGTGGTTGGATGGTTGTGTGTTTGTGTGTGTGTGTGTGTGCGCATGTGTGTGTGTGTGTAAGCATATATGAGTACTCATACGTAACATACATGTGTGTGTGTGTGCATGTGTGTGTGTATGCATGCTGTATGCATGAACGATTGTATATGTATATGCATGTATGTGTGTTTTGTTCACACATGCATGGATTACATGTAAGAATGTATGCCCTATACGCATGCATATATGTGTGTGCACACACATGTGCACTCCCATGGATGTATTTGTCTGATATCACTTTGAGTGAACAGACGTAAACTCAAAGCAACAACAAGAACAACAACATGAATGTCATATACACATGTATAGATCTGTGTTCTTGCAGATTGACAAGCCAGTGACACCGGGCAGCCAAGGCATGCAGCTGTTCATGGAGGACGTGAGCGATGAGATGAGGCAGGCACACAGGGACCTCCTGTTTGCCGTCACACGCGACAGCATCGTCAGAGTGGCCAAGAAGTAAGGGCAGTGGGGCTGAACGCTTTCCGTTCTTTTCTGTCTTTTTTTTTTTTAAATGGAGAAGTCTTACCTGTGGGTATTAATGAGTTTGGTGTTAGCTGCCGCACCAAATGATAATAAGTAGCCATGTGTAAAATGACAAGATGGTGTGTATATGTATATATGTGTGTGTGTGTGTGCGTTGTGTGTGTGTGTGTGTGAGTGTACATTTTCTAGTCTATTTTATTTCGTTTTATTTTATTCTTTTATATCGAGGATGATGGAATAAGTCTAGTGTAATGGAGTGTAGTATAGCGGAGTGGAGTAGAGTCGGGAGAGGAATAGAGTGTAGTGTAGTTTCGGGCACAGCAGATTTCTCATTTTGAGATTTGGACTGCTGTCCCCAGAGAGACCGAGTTGCCACAAGAGCAGTGCTCCCCCCCCCCCTCCTTTTTTTCCCCTTTATTATTTTTTTTTTATATAGAATTTTGCCTGGGACATTTATTCTTTTTGCCATGGGTTCCTTTACATAGACCAAATGTGTCTTGCACTTGTGGGACTCAGGTTTATTGTCTCCTCTGGAGGTCTAGCACCCAGACCACCACTCGAGGTGTAGTGGATGGGAGAAAAGTTGGGTTCAAACGGGGATCCAGCCCATGCTGTTTTGCTTTGTAGGGGGGGTGCATTCCCTCTAGAACACCGCTCCACTTAACAACACAGCTGTCAGCTTCCCCCACTTTCGACTGCTCTCAGCTGCTATCCATTCCATCCCAGCTGGTGCTAATTATAGCAGGAACTGACCACACTTTGACTTGCTGAAAGGTAGGGGCTAATTTTAGCACTGGGCTCTGGACCCTTGACCGAGCTGTGCTGGATTTGCGCGCTGCGTTAATCCACTGTTCACTCAAGGTCTTCATGTTGGAATTTCACGTCTACACACACACGCAGACAGATAGTGACGTTAGTGTTGTGTTGTTGCAGGTACCTGGGAGACAAGAGTGGGCGGCAAGGGACGTGCTGTCTGGGCCCTGCCAACCCTGCCTTCCAGGAGGACAGCGCATGGTCCGTCGTCAGAGAACAGTGATCCCTCAGAGAGCAGTGATCACTCAGAGAGCAGTGATCACTCAGAGAACAGTGATCCCTGACCCCCGCTGTGTGGGCCCAGAAACAGCACATTTCATTTCAAGGTTATTTGCTAGAGAACAGTCAACGCTGAGCACGCGGTACATGTCCAGCAATAATGTATTTCAGTTGCTAGAGAACAGTGAACACTGAGCATACAGTATTTGTCCAGGAATAATGTATTTCAATTGTTAGAGAACAGTGAACACTGTATACTTAATTGTTAGAGAACAGTGTACATGTCCAGCAACAATGTATTTCAGTTGTTAGAGAACAGTTAACACTGTATACTTATTTGTTAGAGAACAGTGTACATGTCCAGCAACAATGTATTTCAGTTGTTAGAGAACAGTGAACACTTAGCACACAGTACATGTCCAGCAATAATGTATTTCAGTTGTTAGAGAACAGTGAACACTGAGCACACGGTACATGTCCAGCAACAATGTATTTCAGTTGTTAGAGAACAGTGAACACTGAGCACACACTACATGTCCAGCAATAATGTATTTCAGTTGTTAGAGAACAGTGAACACTTAGCATACAGTACATGTCCAGCAATAATGTATTTCAGTTGTTAGAGAACAGTGAACACTGAGCATACAGTATTTGTCCAGCAATAATGTATTTCAGTTGCTAGAGGACAGTGAACACTGAACGCACAGTACATGTCCAGCAATAATGTATTTCAGTTGTTAGAGAACAGTGAACACTTAGCACACAGTACATGTCCAGCAATAATGTATTTCAGTTGTTAGAGAACAGTGAACACTGAGCACACGGTACATGTCCAGCAACAATGTATTTCAGTTGTTAGAGAACAGTGAACACTGAGCACACGGTACATGTCCAGCAATAATGTATTTCAGTTGTTAGAGAACAGTGAACACTTAGCACACAGTACATGTCCAGCAACAATGTATTTCAGTTGTTAGAGAACAGTGAACACTGAGCACACGGTACATGTCCAGCAATAATGTATTTCAGTTGTTAGAGAACAGTGAACACTGAGCACACACTACATGTCCAGCAATAATGTATTTCAGTTGTTAGAGAACAGTGAACACTTAGCACACAGTACATGTCCAGCAATAATGTATTTCAGTTGTTAGAGAACAGTGAACACTTAGCACACAGTACTTGTCCAGCAACAATGTATTTCAGTTGTTAGAGAACAGTGAACACTGAGCACACAGTACATGTCCAGCAACAATGTATTTCAGTTGTTAGAGAACAGTGAACACTGAGCATACAGTATTTGTCCAGCAACAATGTATTTCAGTTGTTAGAGAACAGTGAACACTGAGCATACAGTACATGTCCAGCAATAATGTATTTCAGTTGTTAGAGAACAGTGAACACTGAGCACACGGTACATGTCCAGCAATAATGTATTTCAGTTGTTAGAGAACAGTGAACACTGAGCATACAGTATTTGTCCAGCATTAATGTATTTCAGTCATTGCGTATTAGACTACTGTGAGTATTGACTGTTTGTTACAGTCTAGCAACAATGTATTTTAGTCATCACATGTTGGAGAACATAGAACTCTGTACACATGGTACGTCCAGCTCCAGTGTATTACAGTGATTATGTCAATGAACACTGAATGCTGTACACGCTATCACAGTGATTATGTCTTTGAACACTGAACTCAGTACATGCTATTACAGTGACTATGTCAGTGAACACTGAACGCAGTACATGCTATTACAGTGATTATGTTAGTGAACACAGTAATGCTATTACAGTGATTATATCAATGAACACTGAACGCAGTACATGCTATTACAGTGGTTATGTCAGTGAACACTAAACACAGTACATGCCATTACAGTGATTATGTCAGTAAACACTAAACACAGTACATGCATACCCAGCAAACATATAGTTTAATCATTACTTGTCAGATTATGGTTTATACGATTACGGGAAATACCAATGTATTTCAGTGGTAAATTGTCTCTAAATTCTGACTGTTGAAAAACACACACTTTCATACTGCGATCACACATTTTTAACAACATGTCCATCATCAACTCTGAATCTCAACAAAAAAAACAACCCTCCAAAACCAGACAGGGCAGTCATCTTTCACACACACACACACACACACACACACACAGACCATCCAAAGGATCTCCTCAGTCTGTACAACAGTTCACCAAAGACAAGCAAGGCAGTGCAGTCTGTGTTTGAGCAGCAGTGCACACTCAGTAGTTCGTCCAACTTAACTGCGCTTGGCCACCAGTTTGGAGTCTGTACTGAGAAGTGCTTTTTCCATTGCTCCTCGTCTAAAGCTCCAAGGTTCACCAGTGGTGAGATTTTGCATATGCGATTGTTCGCTTACCATGAAGGTAGCCCCATTTTGGCTTTGGGGGAACTGAGGTTTTTGAAAGGCTTGTTATTAAGAAGTGAAGATGACTTCTTAGCAATTTAGAGTAAAACCTGGTGTAACTGCTGTGTCACATGTATGGAGATAATCATGCAAGTTTATATGGAGATATAATCTAAGATGTTGTGTGCTATGTATCAGAATGTGTTTGCTGATGGAATGGTAAGCTCTATGTGTTCTTCAGTGTAATAGAATATATGTAGTGTTGTTAGTTGAAGTGATTTACTTTTAAAACAGTTGTAAACAACCCCCCCAAAAAACAAAACAAAACAAAAACCCAAAGAAAGAAAAAAAGTGTCCTTACTTTTATGAATATGACTCATTTAAGTGGTAATGTTTTGTGTGTGTGTGTGTGTGTGTGTGTGTGTGTGTGTGTGATGAAATGTGTTTTGCAATGCCATCATTGCATATTTTGGTGCAGATAAAGCATGACTGTATGAACTACCCTTAGATAAGCATACTTGTGCGCACAATCTCAAACTATGTGTGTGTGTGCCTGGTAAGCAGTGTGAACAGAGAAACAAGTGAGTGTATGAGTGTGTGAGTTTGTGTGTGTGTGAGTTTGTGTGTGTGTGTGTTCCTGTGTGTTTCTGTGTGTGTGTGTGTTTTAATCATACCTGTGCGTGTGTGTGTATCTGTTTGAATTTGCATATGTGTTTGATTGTGTCTGATTCTTTTGAGCTGTGTATTTGCTGTGAAAGATGGTATACATAATGGACTTGTCCCAACTCTGGAATTGGTAAAATTGCAGACATTTTGATAGTTTGGTGACTCAGATCAAAAAACTTCTAACTGCCTTTGAAATCGGAATTATTTCATGCTGTGCTTGATATGTAACGGTGTAATGTATAATTTTTCTTGAAATTGTGAATAAATTAAAAAAGATTAGTTGTAGCAGTCTGTTATGTTGTGTTTCATGAGTAATTTCATAAGAAAGGAGGGAGGGGTTCGGAAAAGTACTTGCAATGGGACAGACTCTCAAACACATTGTGTCACACACACACTCGCACACACACATGCACACTCACTCTCTCTCACACACATATGCATGCATGCACACATACACGCTAAAACACACATGTAAGCATGCACACACACACAAATAATTAATTAATCAATCCAATGGATCCATGAACTCTTTGGCTTGAATCTTGGCCTTTTCTGGTAAATTAATGGTGGAGATTTTTACAATCTCCCAGATCAACATCAAGTGCAGACCTGCCAGTGCCTTAATTCCCTTCATGTATGTACACATGTGGAAGATCAAATGTGCATGTTAAAGATCCTATCATTCATGTCAGCATTCAGCGGGTTACGGAAACATGAACATACCCAGCATGCATCCCTGAAGTTGGAATGCGGCTACCTTCTGGATGATCAAAAACGACATATGCAAAATCTCACGATTGGTGAACCTAAGAGCTCTAGTCAAGGAGAGAAAAAAAGAGAACAGTTTATGAAGAGAACTGATGCTTATCATCAGTGAATGTAAGAAATTATAGTCATACATTTCATACAAAAGTATTTCAATTAAAATCACATGACATCCCCAAAGTTGGAATGTGGCTATCTTAATGGCTGTCAAAAACGGTCACATACACAAATGAAAAAATCACCATACTAAGAAAGCAAAATAGACATGCAGAAATATTCCATCACAATAAAATACAAGAAAAAATCATCATAATCTGCCCCTCCCAAAAAAACAACACAAAACAACAAAACAAACAAGCAAACAAAACCAAAGAAAAGGGCAAATGAACAAAGGTGAAAAAGCAAATAGCCCCCACACTCACAAAAGAAAAAGACAGAAAATCAAATGAACAAAAGTAAAACATACAACCATGAAAACAGTATACTATACATGGCACAGGAACAGAGCATCAAAGAAGCATATCGGGTAAATATTCTTTTACACTGCTGAAAAAAGGCAAAATGTAATAGATATGATCAAATAAAGTCACTGGGATTTTCTTTTCTGATCTTGTCAAATTTCACGTCCATGTTGTTAGAGAATTAAGAAAAATATACCAAAAAATCATATTCTGAGCCATAGGGCAATAGTCAAGAAACATTTTTAGACGCCATCCTGGAGGTCAGATTGCAGCTACCTTTAAGGTGGGTAAAAATGACTGCACACATAAAATCGCACCAGTAGTGAACCTATGAGCTCTAGCCAAGGAACAGCAACAACGATAACAGCTTACAAGCAACCCATTGTGTGCATGGAGCTTGCATCTTTGTGATCTTCGTTAAATTTGAAAACAAAATGTGGCTCTCCTGTTTAAAGTTGGTAATTATTTGATCCTAGCAACTGGAAAAGTATAGCTGAAAAACATAGGCTGTAAATGAAGGTTAGACAGTAGCCTACATTTTATTACCCAATGCACACTAAATAGTTACAATACGATGAAATACAGATACTTTATTATCTCAAAAAGCAGAAAAATTGTGGCTCTCCTGTTTTAATTTGGTGATTATTTTTTATCATAGCAACTGGAAAAATATAGTTGAAAAAAATGGAATGTCAATGAAGGCTATACAGTATATTATGTATATAACTCCATGCACAACCAAGTAGTTACAATACAATGCAATACAAACACTTAATTATCTCAAAAGCTGAGGAATACATGTAGGTTACCAACAAAGGATTAGACATCAAAGAATAAACAGCAAACATGTCATCACAGGGCTTGCGGCGCCATACAAAATCAAGGCCTTTCGTCCTCTGGCAAGCATCGCGTGCATGTCTGTTCACGATTTCCGTTCGTGGTCTTGGTGCTTTGATCAGTATATACCTTCACAGTTTTTATCTCAGCTTTAATTCTTTACCAAGAGGGCATCCCTGATACGGCCTCTGATGTTTGCGGGGCTATAGTCAACAGGATTCAGGAGGGTTGTTGAGGGGGACAAGTTACATACAAATAACAGTAAAAAAAAAAAAAAAAAAAGTGGATCGACGTATCATAAACACAGACAATTAATTCAGAAAAAAAGATAACGTTCAGAAAAAAGGAATACACAAATCATTAATATAAACATCCAGTTTGGAACCAATGCATACATATGTATAAACGAATGCTACACACACACACACACACACACACACACACCTCTTCCTGCTTTTATATAACAGTGACGAGAGAGAGAGAGAGTGTGTGTGTGTGTGTGTGTGTGTGTGACAGACAGATACGCAGACAGACAAATAGGCAGACAGAATGGGCACATTTGACTGTCAACCACTTGCATAATATATAATGATCTTTAGGATATGTTTTAACGCTCTCTCTCCTTCCCGATTGAAACTGTTGTGGAGACCTTTAAGTGCCCACCATTCTCTCTGTGTGTTAAATCCTGTTCCGCTTTTCGAAAGAGTAGGCCATTGTGTGTCGGTGGGAACAGATGACAAAATTTACAAAACCGCATACACACGGGGACTGGATGTAAAAAAGGCACATGAATAATAATAATAATGTATGGTATTTATATAGCGCTGAATCTTGTAAAGCAACAAATCAAAGCGCTCAATGAGTGCTTATTCCATTATCCTCGATATAAAAGAATAAATAAAATAATTTAAAAATAAATCTCACTCTCTCTGTCTCTCTCTCTTGTCTCTGTTATTCTCTCTCTCTCTCTCTCTCTCTCTCTCTCTCTCTCTCTCTCTCTCTCTCTCTCTCTCTTGTCTCTCTCTCAATGCATTCCACAATGCGGTCACTCCGCTATCTTGATATTTTCTTCTGTGCATCTGAAACGTTTCTGTTGGATTATTTGTTTTGTTCTCGACCCCCTGTCCACTTCTTTTAGTTCTGTGTCCAGATCCCCCCCCCCCCCCCCCACCGTTTCCCTTCTCAATGGATCCAAAAGCTTATCACAGTAAACTACTCTCTCTCCTCTCTCTCTCTCTCTCTCACACACACACACACACACACACACGCACGCACGCATACACGCGCGCGCGCGCACACGCACGCACGCACGCACGCACACACACACACACACACACACACAGAGCAGAATCTCACAGCATCTGCAGCCGTGCGGAATCAAGGATAGGAATATTTTCAATCTTTCTGATTCAAACTGTTGCGGAGACCTTTCAGTGCATGCCCACCATTATCTCTCCGTGTGTGTTGACTAATAAGGCAAGGAGACTTTCAGCGTGACGACATAAAGTCGATGATGTCACAAGATCTCGTCATCCTGATGGCAGTCGTGGGTGTAGGACCAGTACCTGTAGCGGAAGGACTTGTCCAGCAGTTTCCACCGGCCAACCTGCGTTCTCCTGAAACAACAAACATCTACGATGACTGATTTTGAAGTACGCAGAAACAACGGTCATGCCTCTCGCTCACATTCTGACTGTATTCTTTGTTGAACGCTCAAACATAATCTATTGTCTAATCTCCTAAGTCTGCTTATACAATATTTGTCTTGTGCAGTTCATTATTGCTGTTGCTTCCCATAAAAGCACAATGAATTTGTTGACGTTTCTTTCTGTTAGCTCAAATGATACTATTTACGTGGTTTGTTATCCTTTATATTATGGAGGTTTTGCTTTGTTTGGTTCTGTTTTGGGTTTCTTTTTGGAGGGGCGATTATTCGGTTGTCTCCTCTCCCCATGTTGTTGTTGCCGCTTTTGTTTTGCTCTTGGTTTCTTTGCTATTTTTTCGGTTGTTTCTGTGTTTTCTGTTTCGCTTTCTTTCTTACTTGTTGCTTTTTCTCTCTCTCTTCTTTTCGGTGATGTTTGTAGGGGCTTTTGTGTAGATATTTTTCCCGGTATACTGTGTGAGTGTATTGGTATGGGCTTTATTTTATTTTATTATCATATTATATCCCTAAGGGCGGGGACTGGATATAAAAAAAAAGCACATGGGTGCTTACTCATTATCCTCGAAATAAAAGAATTTGTCATTGTCATTGTCTGTCACATAAGCGTAAATGCGTTGCGCTGCCGTTCAGCACCTGACAAGTTAGGCCCCAGCAAATCCGACTTGGGCGTGGGAGAGAATTGTTAATTTTGGTCTTTCTGGGAAAAAAAGGCAGGAGTAATGGACCAAGAAGGCAGAAAATAGACAAGAAGGAGGTGGCAGGAAGAAAAGGAACAAGGCATACATAAATTCCTGGCACAGAATTTCCAGAAGGTGGGAATGGTATTTATACTGATAGGCGCCACCCCCTCCCCCGGCATCCCCACGGGGGAATTCTGACTGTATGCTTGCAGGGTTGTGTCTGTCTCCCATTCTCTTCTTACCCACTCTTTCCATTCCCTTCTCCCATCCCTTTCTCTTCTTTGTTTCTATGTTTTTCTGAATAGTATCCATGTCTCTACTCCAGATCATAACTGTTTGAATCACGAATTGGACTGTTTTCCGTGTTTATGTGTGTGTGTGTGTGTGTGTTTGTTGTTGAGCGTGTGTGTGTCCGAACAAGTTTTCAGTGAGTGCAAACATGCATGCATGATAATGCAAGGGAGTGTGCGCGCAGGACTGTATAGGTCTATGTATACACGGAGTGTGCGTGTGTATGAGAGAGATAGAGATAGAGAGAGGGGCAAAGAGAGAGAGACAGAGATAGAGAGGGAGAGACAGAGACAGACTGACAGACAGATTGTCAACCGATATAAAACACACCACACACACACACACGCACACACACACACACACACACACACACACACACGCACGCACGCACGCACGCACCACACACACACACACACACAAACATGCACACACCACATCCACAAACCGTTTGTAGATAAGGAATCCCGCAAACACCAGAGCCATGGACACCACGGTCAGGCAGATCCCCAGAGCTGTCTTCTGCCCGGCAGTCAGGCGGCGTCCCCCTGACCTGCCCTCCCCCACACCCACCCCTCTCCCCTCTGTAGCCGGCGAGGGATCGTTAAAACCGTCCATCCCCGTCACTCCCTCTGAACTGCTGTTGCTGATCTGAACAGAACTGCTGTACTGAGTCACGGACAGTGGAGAAGATGGCAATCCTTGTGTGGAAGAAATGACACTACTCTGCGACCACGTATTCGGAACAGGTTCTGCACGCGGATTTGGGGACTGATTCGGGTTTTCTGTTACGTCCCTCTCTGCGGAATTATTGCTTTGAGCTGATACCGATACTGCGTTTGAATATGTTTGTGTTGGGCTTGTTTTGATAGTACTAAAAGCTGACGAGGTCTGAAAACGTGGAGAGGGTTCTGTCACTGGGGAAATGATAGGAGAGGTGATAATGGGCACCGTGGCTCTCGTGATTGAAACTGTAGAACTGATGGAGTGCAGAGTTTCTGAATGAGGTGTTTTTGTTTCACTGGGAAGTCTTTCGGGAGGAGAATGGCTTAGTATTGTGTCAAAGTTTGTCTGCAAGGAAATGTGGGATGGAGTTGGCGTTGATGAAGACACTGCTGTTGGTGGGATATGTGAAGATGTTTGTAAAACACCACTGGATGTGTCGTGAGGTGAAGTTGTTCTGTCAGCTAAAAAGGGCGCACTATCACCTAAACTGACAGGATGCCGTGTTGACGAAGAAAATCCTTGATACGTGGTGGAGTCCTCATTGTGATAGGAACCACGACTTGTAGACAAG
>CM054134.1:50730250-50767750 GCA_028751875.1 Rapana venosa
GGATTCATTTTGCCGACTTTTTAAACATCTTTTTCTTTTTTTATATTGGATATGGAAAACTGATATGATTGGTAAATGAAATGGGAAGAATAACTGACATGATTGCCAGATGAAATAGACAGGAAAACTGACATGAGTGGCAGATGAAATAGACAGGAAAACTGACATGATTGGCTAATGAAATGAAGGGGAAAACTGATATAACTGGTAGATGAAATGAAGGGGGAAACTGATATGACTGGCAGATGAAACGGACAGAAAAACTGATATAAATGGTAGATGAAACGGACAGGAAAATTGATATGATTGGTAGATGAAACAGGCAGGAAAAGTGATATGACTGGTAGATGAAATCGGCGGGAAAAGTGATATGATTGGAAGACGAAATCGGCGGGAAAAGTGATATGACTGGAAGATGAAACGGACAGGAAAACTGATATGACTGGTAGATGAAATAGGCGGGAAAACTGATATGATTGGGACATGAAATGGATGGGAAAACTGACACGATGAATTTGCTGACAGCAGAGCTTCTCGCTTTGCCATATTATGATCCTAATGGTCACTTTTTTAAAAACTGGTTACAAAATTTAGATGTTGTAATAATATAGGCCTACCATATTTATTGCATTGTGTGGGCAAGATGTTCTGGATGGGTTCATAATATGACTTCGGTGTATAGTCTCACCACAGGACTGTTGCCCAGGAGGGCCAGTACTGATGACCTTAGCTCTGGGGAACAATCTTGAACAGGTGTCTCCATGGTGGATGGAACTTGCCCCGTCAGATCCAAAGTTTAACGCTCTAACCACTAGGCTATCCTGCCCCCCTAGCTTCAAATAATGTCTTTTTCCAACAATCTTGTTTTGCAGTTTTCTCGTGCCATGATGACAAGAAAATGGTGGCAAGGTCTTTTATCTAATTCAGCTTCAAAACTTTTACCTTTCTCCTAGTTGTTAAATTTTTTTTACATTTTAGTTTTATTTGTTTTACAAGGAAACTTTGCTAACAAGCTGAAGGTTACCTTTTTTATCGTTCCTTTTCCGCTTTGATTTTCTTTTCTGACAAAAAGCAAAAACCTTGACAACAGGTTTGTCGTGAGAAATAGGGGGTGAGGGGGAGGGAAGGGATGGGAGAATGACTGTGAGCAGGAAGGGGAAGGGAAAGGGAGGGGGTAAAAGTGTCTTAGTCTTGGTAATTGTTCGACTTTTTGCTGAACTTTTCTCCTTCTCTCTGCTGTCTTCTAATATATAGGAACTTGACTTTAGAACCAGCAACATGAACTCGTTGTGTGTTGTGTGTGGTGTGTGTGTGTGTGTGTGTGTGTGTGTGTGTGTGTGTGTGTAGTGTTGTGTGTGTGTGTTGTGTGTTTGCTAGTTTCTTTTATTACAGTTATAGGTTTGTTATCTTTCCTGTTTTCGTTTATTTTTTCTTTCCTAGATTTCCGTTTTATTTTAAAATAAACATCATTCGTAGCCTCTCCGTCCCTTTATCTCTGTCTCTGTCTGTATGTCTCTCTTTCTCTTGACCGCTGTGATACATTATTCTACATGACACGTTGATAGTAATATGTCTATGACACTTATACCACATGCCTAGTCCCTATGCTCACCATCTTTTTGTATTGTGGCCTAAGGGTGATAATGTACAGTAAAAGTCTGAAGTCACTCTCTTTGTTTTGCAATTTATTTTGCATGTCATCGTATCTACTTTCAGAGAGAGATTTTTTATTTAATTTAATTTATTCTTTTAGATCGAGGATAATGGAATAAGCACTTATGTGCTTTTTTACATCCAGTCCCCGTGTGTATGCGGTATTGTAAATTTTGTCATCCATTCCCACCGGCACACTATGGCTTACTCTTACGAAAAGCGGAACAGGATTTAACGTGTGCGCAAGATGTTCTGCGTGCGTTCGCACACGGGGCCTCGGTTTATAGTCTCATCCGAAAGACTTTCGGGGAGAGTGGAGTCTGCACTGATGTTAACTCCAGGGGAAAATATTCCCCTTGAACGGGAATCGAACTCGGGTCGTCAGAGAGAGAGAGAGAGAGAGAGAGAGAGAGAGAGAGAGAGAGAGAGAGAGAGAGAGAGAGAGAGAGAGAGAGAGAGAGAGAGAGAGAGAGAGAGTGGGGGGGGGGGGGGAGAGTTCAGGTTTCATCAGTGGTAACGAAGCACACTCCTTTCTGCGGCATCTTGGATGCAATCGATAAGCAAAACACGACTCTCCTCAGAACGCTGCAGGCAAGTCAATGTTTGTGTACTGTGGTTTGGTTGGTTTTTTTTTTATAATCCTGATTATACTATGCCTGTCTGTTTGTCTGACAATCATCTATCTATGTGTGTGTCTATCTCTTTGTCTCTGTGTCTGTCTCGGTCTGTCTGTCTGTCTCGGTCTGTCTATCTATCTGTTTGTATGTCTCTGTCTGTCTGCCTCTGTCTATCTGTCTGTCTGTCTCTGTCTGTCTCTCTCTCACACAAAAATTCTATGTGAAACTGGATGGTCGAATATACCATTTTGGAATGTTCCTGTTATTGTTTTAGTTGTTGTTTATTGTTTCGTGTTGTATCCATGACATTACTTTGTACTGTTTCTAGCTGAGTTTATGTCAGAGCTTTAAATCGAATCCATTTGTGAAGAGCTTTTTTCGTTTCATTACATTAAATGCATTATGTAATTTCTCTTGTATTTATCTGCATTTACAAAAGAAAGTCGCACACCCCCCCCCCCCCCCCCCCCCCCCCCCCCCCTCTGTCAATAGGCCATATTGGGCACTAACAATAAATTGGTCAAAGCGTCTCTCTCTCACTCACTCTCCACCGTGTATTTACTTCTCACAGACTGGCTCACTAGCTCACACAATCGAGCGTACGCGCGTGCGAACGCATGGTTGCACGCGCGCACGTAACCATGCACGCACACACACACACACACACACACACACATCACGTACACACCCCATTACACCACACATAAACACGCACATATGCGCACGCACAGAGAGAGAGAGAGAGAGAGGAAGAGAGGAGAGAGAGAGAGAGAGAGAGAGAGAGAGAGAGAGGAGAGAGAGAGAAGAGAGAGAGAGAGAGAGAAGGTTGTTAAATGTCACCAGTTATTTTTACCTACCACTCAGCATCTAATCGTTGGGAAGACAAGCACAGGCAGAGAGAGAGACAGGCTCACGTTGAGGGCTGGTTGTCTTCAACCATAATTATAACTCAGCGACGGACGCCATAGCCGAGTGGTTAAGACCATTCAACTTCTATTCTATGGGTCAATGAAGTCGTGGGTTCGAATCTTGGCGGCGTCTGGTTAATTTAGGGTAGGGATTTTTTCGATATCCCAAGTCAACTTAAAGTGCATACCTGTCAGTAACCCAATTCCTTTCGTTTATACACATGCAGAAAGTCAAATATGCACGTTAAAGATCCCACCATTCATTTTCAGCGTTCGGTGGGTTACGGAAACATCAACATACCCAGCATATATTCTCGAAGTCGGAATGCGGCTACCTTCATGGTAGGGAAACAAACCCGGTCCCATAACGCAAAATCTCACCATTGGTAAACCTCGTAGCTCTCTAGTCAAGGAACGAACAAAAAATGTATATAATAATAATAATAATAATGTATGGAATTTATATAGCGCTGAAGCTTGTAAAGCAACAAATCAAAGCGCTTATATGGATCTATTTAACAGCCAGCATAATGCAGCTCAGTAGCAATGCCTTAACAAATTTTCTTTGGTCTTTTTCTGTAGTGAGTTTTCTTTCTTTCTTTCTTTCTTTTGTTGTTGTTGGATGTTCTTTGTTGTTGTTCATTCTTTGTTTCTGTCTATGTCTCTGTTTTCTTCATGTATCTGTTTCCCCCTCTCTGTCTCTATTTCTATCTCTTCACTTCTCTTTGTCTCCTCTTCCCCCCACCCCCTCTCTCTCTCTGGCGGTAAATGGGGGCCGAAACCGCTTTGCATGGCATTGCAGACTCCAAGTCCTACTCCTGCCTCCACGTGGTGCCAGTTGGGTAATGCTAACAGGACAAGGCTATTATCAGAAGGCAATGGTAAACCACTGATTTAGGCTTCTTAGTCCAAAACTCTGCAAAAGGTTGCAATGATATGCATAAGAGACATGACAAAACCTAGAGCAGCAGGAAATTCTAACATGGGTGTATCATGACTGATCCATTGATGAATTTAAACAGTGTGAAAAATCGGTGATGTAACAATCATCTGGTGATTGATCCCTGCGCTGAATATGAAAATTATGTTGTGCATCATTCCATGATGTGGTAGTAACCATGTCGTGATGATCATTGTGTTGCATGTGTTGTTTGAAGTTTCTAGATTGTTTGTTTCATCCCAGACCCTCTGTCCCCACGTGATGAAGGGCATACAGCCTACCACCACATTAGATACAATTTGTACTGACGTGGTTTCTAAGAGAAAGTGCATACCCATAGTAGGCCATTGTGTGCCGGTGGAAAACAGATGACAAAATTTACAAAACCGCATATACACGGGGACTAGATGTAAAAAAACCCACATGAGTGCTTATTCCATTATCCTCGATATAAAAGAATAAAAAATAAGTCCAGTTTTTTCGCATCACTGTTACATTTGGACGTGACGTAAATTAAGAAAACACCCCAAAACAACCCCAACCCCCCAACCAAACAACCAAACTAGCAAACAAACACCTCCCCCAAAAAAACACACACCCCCACCAAAACAAACAACAAAAACAACCAAAAACCAAACAAAAACCAGAAAGGCATCTATCATTTACTGGCGTGACGCGCCGCTGAATGGCTTTGTGAAGCTTTAACAGCAATACATTTTGTACATTGTTCATTGTTTTCTCTATACTAGAAAAAAAAACAAAAAACCAAAGAGTCACAGATTTCAATATCTGTGTTTGTTTTGGATGTTTTCAATCAATTTATGGAATGTATGCGATGATGATTATTTAGGCTGTTGTGGATTGACTTTTTTCTTTTTAGGTAAATAATCATGTATTTTTGTGCCCAAGCCCCTTTCCACTGTCTTGTGAATGGGCTTAAAAGCTTACCACAACATACTTTTGTCATTTCTTGTTCTTTGTGTTGTGTGTGTGTGTGTGTGTGTGTGTGTGTGTGTGTGTGTGTGTGTGTGTGTGTGTGTGTGTGTGTGTGTGTGTTGTGTGTGGTTTGTGATTGTGGTGTGTGTGTGTGTGTGTGTGTGTGTGTGTGTGTGCGGCACGCGGCGCGCATTTGTTTGTTTTTGTTTTCTCTCCTTCCATTCTTTCTTTTTTCTTCTTCTTCTTCAAGTAGAAACAGGCATTATTGCAACTGAAATATCCGAAAGTCAATGTCACACCACTAGAACACATTTCATAGCTGTCGGACTGAAAAAAAAACCCAAACCTATCTGAAGTCAGACTTTCCCTTATCCAGTAATCAGGGAATAATGGTCTGGGTGCCAGTCTTTCGGATGAGACAATACATCAAGGTTCTGTGCCCAACAGGCATACAGCACACATGAGATGTGGAGCCTACAGAAGAATGAGAAAAGTTATTCTCGCTAAAAATTAAAAAAAATGTAGAAAAAAAATCCCTGCTCTGGGGGGGGGGGGGGGGTGGGGGGTGGGGAGGGGGGGAAGGGGGACATGTATACGTTGATCGGAAAGAAAGTGGTAGTACAGTGCTATGACCAGGTGACTTTGCTGGGGAAATTTACCCTGACAAATGAAAACAATACAAAGAAGTATATGTAATCAACGCAAACAAAACAAATCAATGCCATGCTATACAAAAAATACACTACAATACGAGACAGGAACAAACAATTAATTACAACGCTATACGATACAAAAAAGCGCAGTGCAGGGTAAATACAACATAACAGCGATACAAAATTTAATGCAATATACAATGAATATAAATAACACAATGCAATACAGTACTATATGATACAATACAATGCAATACACTCAGAGAGAGAGAGAGAGAGAGAGAGAGAGAGAGAGAGAGAGAGAGAGAGAGAGAGAGAGAGAGAGAGAAGAGAGAGAGAGAGAGAGCGCACACACACACACACACACACACACACACACACACACACACACACACACACACACACACACACACTGACTACAGTATTACCAGTGTGCTGGGCCACAACAAAGGGTGACCCAAGCGCAGCGAGTCCATACAGCAGAGCAGTAAAGCACAGAGCGATTGGCACGAGCATGGCTGAAGAAGACTGACACTGTCACCGTGTTCACATGCACACTCCACGCTCTCTGTTCGGCAGTGGCACTTTCTCCCTGACACTGGCATCTTTTCTCGTGTCACGGAGCAGAGAGAGGCTCCCTCGTCAATTTTTTCCCCTCCGGGAAAATTTGGAATTTTTTTTTTATCACTAATTCATCACCCTTATGACGCATTCTTTAAACTCTTGAAATCATATCCGTCTTTCAAGCACATATGAACAATGAACAATGAACAAATTTTATTTATAGAGGGTTATAGAATAAGCATAACAATAGCTTTTTTACATCCAGCCCTCTGCAACAAAACAAAACAAAAGAACAAAAATCGAAAGTAATTAACGTGCAATCCATAGCATGAAGAATGATATAAAGAAAGAAAAAATACATACATTGATGATGGACTTTCCATGCAAATTCACCCAAATCTAATTTCATACATGGAAAAAAATAGTAAACATAAACAGGAATAAGCCAAGCAAGGATAGGCACGGCTAATTAATTTCATAATGCACACACACACACACACACACACACACACACACACACACACACACACACACACACACACACACTATAAAAAAAAAAGGGTAAAGGAGTCCCATAACCTATAAGGTCGTAGGGGAGCGAGGCGTCAGAGACCTCACTTCTCTAGGGCCAGCATATTGAGGGCGGCGCCCATCTCCTCTCCCTCGCTGCTTTACCTTCCCTGACCCTAAAGAGGGCAGGTACCCATTTACAGCTGGGTGAACTGGGGGAACTGTACTGAAGCCAAGGCACGCAAACGGTCACCCATCCAGCTGGTAACCACGCTCGACGCTGCTTAACTTGGCTGGGGGAAAGCGAGTGCTCCGACCACTGAGCTATCCCGTCCCGTATATATATATACACACATATTTGGGGGTGAGGGGGGGGGGGAGGGGGGTGATGGATGGTGGTGGCTGCATAATCTTCAGTGACATTCCTGTCTCGCTGTTCCCACGCCGCTCATTTCGATCTCTCCACCCCAGCCATACATAGAATCGTTATGTCTCATCCTCAGGGTCAGAAGTCCACAGGGAGCTGGAGCCTATCAATGTCAGGTCGCCGTGGACCACCATCCAGAGAAGACCCTGCCCTGCTGTTGGGTCACTTTGGTGGTGTTCAGTGGTGCCCGTTCTGAGCTGGACACCACCTACTAAGCTCCATACAGACGACAACTATGACTTGGTCGAGGAGCCAGACAGTGAGTCGCCCACGAACGACCTACTCCTGTGAACCTCCAGCCCTGAAGGCTTTGACACAAGCTCACCTCAAGCACAGAATTGTATGGGGACGCCGAAACTAATGTCACAATGATACCAGAGCAACAGGGAATACCGAATTAGAAACAATGTTCTTTTATTGCATGATGATCAATGGTGATGAAGATGATGTCAATGATGTTGTTGCGGGAGTGCACGTGCTTTGAGACTACGTAACACTATCATAATGTATCCCTGCCCCGAGAGATATACCTACAGTGTTGGTCAGGTAATTTGAGAAACACTCTAAAAATCGCATACGGAAAGTGGATGAAGCTCGACTGTGTGGTCCCAGTCTTGCCAATGAGTATACAGCACACTCGCTCTGTGAAGGAGCCGGCCGGTGTCCCCAAAATTTCCATGACTGTTATGGGATTGGACAATGCAGCAGGCGATTGATCCATGTATGCTATGTATGTATGCGTTCATACATACATGCATGTTTTCCCTGTGTAGGATGAACCTCAGTACTCTAGCAGAGGAACGAAAAAATAAAATCCCTGTTTAAACCCGATCCACTTGACTTTGAGTTGTGGTCTGGATGCTAGTCTTTTAGGTGAGATGATAAACCGAGGTTCCGAATGTATTACACATTTAGCGCAAGTAAAAGAACCCAAGTCAATAAGACACTTGTACATGGCGAAATACTTTAGAAAAAAAAACACCCACCACTCTGATAGGAAACCAATATACATAATACAGACAGGAAAAAAAGATGGGTGGCGCTGCTCCTGTGGCGACACGCTCTCCTGGATGACGACAGCCTGGATTTCATGTATACAAAACGTGCCGTGACTGAAAGGGAATACAATACAATACAATGCAATACAAATACAAACAATACAATACAAAATAAAATGCAGAACCCCACAACACAACAGAGTACAATGGGATAAGACACACCACGATAGTCTACTGCGCTGTCTGCGCCTGCATGTGTCAACGTATGGGTGTCCTTAGCTCACATTTTATCCGGTGGGCCTTTTTTTAGCCTGGGAACTCATGTTCTGACGTTGACACCACACACACACGCACACACACACACACTCGCACATGTCATGTGGCAAGATGAGACTCATGGAAAGCACTTTCCCCCATCAGCCATACTCTCTGCTATCGGTAGGCTAAACCTCTACCGTGTCTTTTCTTTCCATCAAAAATCATACTGGGGACCGACGGACGCTATAACTGAGTGGTTAAGATTGTTTGACTTCCATCTTGTGGGTCCATGAAGTCGTGGGTTCCAATCTCGGCAGCGGTGTTTGGTAAACTGAGAGTAGGGATTTTGAAAAAAATATTATTATTATTATCTTCCAGGTAAACTTAAAGTGCATACCTTCCAGTGCCTTAATTCCCTTCGTGTATATCTATCTACACACGCAGACAATCCAATCTGCTCTTAAAAATCAGGTAATTCATGTCAGTGTTTTTGGTGGGTTACGGAAACACGAACATACCAAGCATGCATCCTGTACACAAATTAGCTGCACTGAAGTGGGAACATGTCGGCTGAGGCCAGCGGGCAGACCTCCAGCAGAGTTATAAGCACAGGAGACGACCAAGCACAAAGCAACGTGTCCCATCCAGTACAGTAAGGGAACGCAGAGAAGAGAACGGTGCCTCTTCTTTCTGCACTACTGCCTTTCAGTTTTAATTGCACTGAAAGCATCCTGAAACCAGATCCTGCTGTAGACAGCAGCTGTGGGAAATGATAAATTATTTATTATTTAAGTCGACCTCGGATATGATAATTTAAAAAAACCTAACCGAATAGAAGGGTGAATGAGTGACTGAAAGAAAGAAGGTATCTCCTTCCTATGGCAGGCTTTTGCATGGATCTTCATTCCTTGGCAGATCATGTCGGTGACGTAATTTCTTTTGGCGGCACTGTTTTTGGTTTGGGTTGCAACACAGGACATAGGGCAAGATACACACCATAGATAGGTATGAGTCACGTCTCATTCTCTCACGTCTGGACTATTGCAATTCTTTTCTGACTAGTCTGCCATCATCATCTATCCACTCCCTTCAACGTATTCAAAACTCTGCAGCTCGACTAGTCCTCAGAAAGAAAAAAATCTGAGCACAGTACCCCTCTCTTGCGATCTATCTACTGGCTGTCTGTGTCACAGAGAGTAAACTATAAGATCGGTACCCTCTGTTACAAATGTCTCCACAAAACTGCACCCTCCTACCTCTGTGAATGTCTTCACCTGTACACTCCTTGTTCTCTCCACTCTGCTGCAGATACCTTGTGCTTACAAATACCTAGATTCAACCAATCCACTGTTGGCTGTAGCTCTTTATTTCTGGTCCATTGATCTGGAATGACCTCGCTCTTTGTGCGCAAGATGTTCTGCGTGCGTTTGCACACGGGGCCTCGGTTTATGGTCTCATCCGAAGGACTCTTGGGGAGAGTGGAGTGTGCACTGATGTTAACTCCAGGGGAAAATATCCCCTTGAACGGGAATCGAACCCGGGTCGTCAGATTGCGAGCGTGTGTGCGTGCGTGCGTGCGTGCGCGTGTGTATACATTTGAATTTGTAAAAACTATTAATTGTAACTTGCATGTGTTAGAGTAGGATGAATGCAGGCGCTTTGATTTGTTTTTGCAAGATATAGCGCTATATAAATTCCATTTGTTATAATTATTATCAGCAGTAGTAGTAGTAGTAGTATGAGAGAGGTTGTCAGACATATTCAAAGGGTAAATGGTTAATTGCTACAATTGTATTGTATTGTGCTGTATTGTATTGTATACCATTTTAAGTCATGGTAGATTGCGCTGTGTGAAATTCTGGCTGCTCTTCCCGGGGAGACCGCGACACCACAAGAGCAGCGCCACTCACTTTTTTTTTTATGCCTGCACATGTATTTCTTTCCATACCAGAGTAGCTTTTTTCTACAGAATTTTGCCGGGGGCAACTCTCTTGCCGTGGGTTCTTTTACGTGCACTAAATGCGTGTTGTACACGGGACCTCGGTTTGTAGTTTCATTCGAAAGACTAGCACCCAGATCACCATTCACGGGAACAAACGGGGTCGGACCACCACACACTTCGAACCCGGATTTTTTGCTTTCTAGGCAGCTCAGGTTCGTTACCTCTTGATCATAGATTCACTAAGATTTATGGTGAGCCTGGGCAGAAAAAAAGTGCCTTTCCATGAACTTATATGCCACAATAGCATCTTTTAAATTGAAATAATCAACAGAGGCAATACTTGTAAAACTAAATTGATACAGCTGTGTAAGCATTTGAACATGTACATCACACCCGTCTCATAGACATCATCCTCTCTCTATCTCTTCTCTCTCTCTCTCTCTCCATCGTCCCCCCTCCTCTCTCTCCCCGTGTTACCGACTCTCTAAAAAAAGAATGGTTATTGGTTCGAAGGTTTTAAAGTTTGACTGTAGAGTTAGCCTATGACGTAAATAGACGTCTGTGCATCAGAATGCTAATCTTACGTCGACATTTACATAAGCTACAGTTCTTTCTAGAGATGGAGTTTATAGTCTCAAAATGTGACAACCGTACGTGGTGTCCTTAAATGGATTTATCATCGCTAACTGGTTTAAGTGAAGTCAATTAAGAAAAAACGCTCCACTGCGCAAATCCAGTCAAAAAGTAACTTGAAAGTATTTTTTAGCTGCTCAGCATACCGTTCTCTATCAACACGCATGAAAACACGACCCAAAATAATGGCAATAAAAAGATATGACACAAATAAAAACTCAACTTGAGACTGCAAACGTAAAACGAGTAGGGCTATAACCGAACTTTCCTGGGAAAACCTGTTGTTTTACCCGATTCGCACACTGACAAAGTCACTAGAATTTGTCAGATTTAGAATCGTTTGTCTTGTAATTTGCAGTTTGAGCATTGGCAGGTCACCAGGTGAAGGAAAGAAGTTTTCTTGACATGGACGTTTCCAGCCCCAGCGAGGAGTGCTGATCTCCTTTGAACCTGTTCCCTTTACGACAATAGCCACTTTAGGACAATAACCACTTTACGACACAACAGCCGTACCTTGTGCTGATCTAGAACACGAGGTCTGTATGTATGGAAGGAACTGTTTTTCAGCCATAGGCAGCTTCCACTAGGCCGTACTGGTAAGTCACCATGTGACTGACTAACTGTACATGAGCAGATTTGGATAACAGTAAAATAGTCGTCTATTCAAGATATGTTTCTCCTCATAGAATTAGCTCTATAGTCTTTGAATTGCGTTGAAATTTTCGGAAAGCTAGGATGTAACACGCCATTGTCCTCAACCATTATCTTGTCTTCACACTCTTTTTCCGTGGCCAGTTTTGAATTATCTGTATGACAAATGTGGCATCAAACATCGGGCGAATAAATCTGTTTGAATGATGTTTTGTCAGCCAGAGCTGACTGATATAGATCAAGAGGTTATTTCTTAATCTTCTGCTCATGATTTAATATCTCTTTTCAACTTGTATATATTTCATTTTGTAAAAAATAATTTTTTTTCAGCATTTCTTAATTCATCTATTTGTTTTGTTTGTTTTCTCTCAGTCTGAAGTCAGTAAATTTGAACAGACTCTAAACATACAGCAAAAAGAAGCAGATTTAGATCTAGATCTATACAGAGTGACTGCTACCACAGGAGGGGCTTTTATCAGCTCTGTGGGGAGTCACCAAAGTATCGCACTAAAGAACTGCAGCCTTTCAGAAGTGTTGGACACTAGATCTATGGGATAAACAGTTGAAGGTTGTGACCAAGGAAGCAGTCTGTAGATAGCTATTTCAGCGTAAACCATTTTGCACTTTCTGTATGTCTCTGTCCTGCCCTCAACTTTATTTTTTAAAAAATCTTTCCCTTACACAGAATGCATCTTCCTCTCTAGATTCTTGCTCATGTCTTCAGGCCATTATTTGTTTCTAGGTTATTAAAGATGACTCCCAACCAACAAACTAATCACCAACCAACCTACTAACCAAACAAATAAACACACAATCACCCCACCCAACGAATATCCAACAAGCCAACAACCAACCAACCAACCAGCCAATCAACCAGCTAACAAACCAAACACACAGACAAGCACCTCCCACCCCCAACGAGTAGCCATCCAACCAACCAAACAACCAGCCAACCAACCAACCAACCAACCAGCCTTCCATTCAACCAGCCAACCTAACAAACACTGAGAAGAGAGGGAAACAATGTCAAACAAAACAGTAGGCAGAGTTTGACCAGAACAGTGTGTTCATGGTAAACTGAAGATCTATCAGCCACCATGGAATCTGAATGATCATCACCATCTACAGGCTTGAGCATGCCAATGTTGCGGAGGAGAAGGATGGACTCCAACGGGGAGGGACACAGCGGCCCGGTGGTTGTGCGGAAAGTCATCAAGGGATGGGACCACGTCAGGCAGAGACTGCAGAAGAAAGACCCCGAGGTGATGGAGGAAGAGTTCTGCATCTTTCTGGAAGACCTGCCCACGGTACGTAATATGGCTTAGTGGGGACAAAATGGAACACCGTAGAGCAGAGCAGAGTAGAGTAGAGTAAAGTAGAGTGGAGGAGAGGAGAATAGAATAGAATATACAATGACAATGGTTTATTGTGGTAAGCTTTCAAGCCGATTCACAAGGGGAAGGGGACTGGGAACAAACACGTATTCATCTAAGACAAGAAAAAATTCATAGCAGCCCAGATAATCATCATGGCCTGGATTCCACGTTATGGTTTAACAGCTGTAACAAACGCAAGTATTGAAAACTATGACTGATTACTGTAATTCTGTAATTCTTTGGCAAAGGGAGAACAATGAACAAAACTAAGCTTTACCAGCCATATACAGCACCGAGTCTTGTGATTCGTTGAGACATGCGATTTGTTCGAAAATTGATTTCATGTACAAAACCAACTGCGACGCGAAAATTTGATATGGAAACCACGTAGAGTAGAGTAGAGTAGAGTAGAGAAGAACAGAGCAGAGTAGAATAGGGCAGAGTAGAATAGAGTTGTACAGAACAGAGCAGAGTAGAGCAAAACAGAATAGAGTAGAGAAGAGCAGAACAGAGTAGAGTAGGGCAGAGTAGAGAAGAGTAGTGTAGAATATAGAAGAATGGAATAGAGTAGAGCTGAACAGAGTAGGGCAGAGTAGAGTAGAAAAGAATAGAGTAGAGCAGAACAGAGACGAGCAGAGTAGAGTAGGACAGAGCAGAGAAGAGTAGTGTAGATTACATTAGAATGGAATAGAGAAGAGCAGAACAGATTAGATTAGATTAGAGTAGAGTAGAGTAGAGCAGAGCAGAGTAGAATAGAGCAGAGCAGAGAAGAGCAGAGCAGAGTAGAATAAAGTAGAGCAGAGCAGAACAGAGTAGAATAGAGCAGAGCAGAACAGAGTAGAATAGAGCAGAGCAGAACAGATTAGGAAAGAGCAGAGTAGAGCAGAACAGAGTAGAATAAAGTAGAGCAGAGCAGAACAGAGCAGATTAGAATAGAGTAAAGTAGAGCAGAGCAGAACAGAGTAGACCAGTGTTGAGCACAGTACAGCAGAGCAGAACAGAGGAGCAGAGCAGAGTAGAGCAGAGCAGAGTAGAGTAGAGTAGAGTAGAGTAGAGTAGAGTAGAGTAGAGTAGAGCAGAGTAGAGCAGAGTAGAGCAGAGCAGAGTAGAGTAGAGTAGAGTAGAGTAGAGTAGAGTAGAGCCTAGTAGAGTAGAGTAGGCCTATAGTAGAGCAGAATAGATTAGAACAGAGCAGAGTAGAACAGAACAGAGTAGAGTAGAGTAGAGCAGAGTAGAGCAGAACAGATCAGAGCAGGAGCAGGGCAGAGTAGAGCAGAGCAGAGTAGAGTAGAAAAGAGTAGAGTAGAGCAGTGTTGAGTAGAGCAGAGTAGAGCGGAGTAGAAAAGAGCAGAGTAGAGTTGGCCTATTGTAGAGCAGAATAGAATATAACAGAGCAGAGTAGAACAGAACAGAGTAGAGTAGAGTAGAATAGAATAGAGCAGTGTTGAGTAGAGAAGAGTAGAGTAGAGCGGAGTAGAGCAGAGCAGAACAGAAAAGAACAGAGCAGAGCATAATAGAGTTGAGTAGACTGGAGTAATAATAATAATAATAAATGGAATTTATATAGCGCTATATCTTGCAGAGACAAATCAAAGCGCTTGCACTCAACTCATTCTTACACAGTCATACAACCAGTGACAAGCAATAGTTCCATCAAGTCCAAATGTGCACACACGCACACACACACACACACGCACACACACACACACACACACACACACACACACACACACACACACACACACACACACACACACACACACACACACACACACACACACAGGTCACACACCCTGGCAGGGCAATAGAATCTTGGCTGTTGAAGGCAGGGAAAAAACTATGAGATGAGGCAGGAGAGGAAAATCTTAGGTTTGAAATAAATATGTCTTGAGACTGGATTTAAAAGTGTCATAAGAAGGCTTTTGGCGGAGAGAGAGGGAGATCATTCCACATCAATGGAACAGAAATAGAGAAAGAGCGACGGCCGATGGTGGATTGGTTGAATCTAGGTATTCGTAAGGACAAGGTATCTGCAGCAGAGCGGAGAGAACGAGAAGGAGTGTACAAGTGAAGACATTCACAGAGGTAGGCGGGTGCTGTTTTGTGGAGACATTTGTAACAGAGGGTACTGATCTTATAGTTTACTCTCTGTGGCACAGGCAGCCAGTGGAGAGATTGCAAGAGAGGGGTAATATGCTCAGATTTTTTCTTTCTGAGGATTAGACGAGCTGCAGAGTTTTGTATACGTTGAAGGGATTGGATAGATGATGCTGGCAGACCAGCCAACAGAGAGTTGCAATAGTCCAGACGTGAAAGAATGAGAGACGCAACAAGTTTGGATGTTGCATCTGTGGACAGGTACTTTCGAATTGCACTAATACGACGTAATTGATAGTAGCAGGACTGGCAGGTCTGAGTGATGAATTTTTGCATAGAGAGTGTGTTGTCAGTAATAGTAGAATAGAGTAGAGTAGAGTAGAATAGAGTGTAGTGTAGTATAGTAAAGTGTAGTGTAGTATAGTATAGTACAGTACAGTACAGTATAGTATAGTATAGTATAGTATAGTATAGTATAGTGCAGTGTAGTGTGTAGTGTAGTGTAGTGTAGTGTAGTGTAGTGTTGTGTTGTGTTGTATCGTATTGTGTTGCATTGTTTTGCAGTGTATTATATGGCATCAGATTGTATAGTATTGTATGAACTGTACTGCATTGTATTGCGTTGCATTGTATTGTACTTTATTGTATTGTATTGTGATCTATTGTATTAGATCGTATTATTATATACCACTTTCACTCACGGCAGATTTCTCTGCGTGAAACTTGGGCTGCTCTCCATGGGGAGAGCACGTCGCCACGAGAACAGCGCCATCCGTATAACGAAAAACCCCAAACAAACAAACAAAAAATCTTGACTCTGAGTCTTTATTTCCCTATGAGAGTGGCTTTTCTCTTCAACAGAATGTTACCAAGAAACAACTCTCTAGTGACTGTGGGCTCTTTGACTCGCACAAAACGCGTGTTGCACACCCAGACCACATTTTGTTGGGCTCCTCACCTCGAAATACTAGAACCCAGATCATCACCACTACCAACTCAAGGTCTAGTGGATCGATAGGGGGGCGAAAAACTTTGGGCTACAAAGGGAATCGAACTCGCAGTCCTCGCTTTCTAGTCGGTTGCGTTAGGTCTACACCACACCGCCGATCTATGTGTTGTGTCAATGGTGTGCTATGTGTTGTGTCAATGGTGTGCTATGTGTTGTCTCAATGGTGTGCTATGTGTTGTGTCAATGGTGTGCTATGCGTTGTGTCAATGGTGTGCAGTTGATACGGACGCTGAAGCCTCCGTGTTACTTTCGCGACCTGGATCACGTCAGATGCGGCGACACCGACACCTTCTACTTTGTGGGGCTCAGTAGTAACATCACCAAGTACACAGTGGGCGACCACGGCCGCTTCATCATGAACGAAACGTCAGTCCTTCTTGTTCTTGTTCTTGTTCTTGTTCTTCTTCTTCTTCTTCTTCTTCTTCTTCTACTTTTTCTTCTTTGCATTGCCTGTGTCTTTGTTTTCTGTTTTCTTCTTCCTCCTCTGCGTTGTTGTTGTTGTTATTGCTGTTGCTGGCCTTCTTCTTCTTCTTCTTCTTCTTCTTCTTTGCTCCTTCTTTGCTCCTTCTTTTACTTCTCTTCCTCCTCCTCTCCCGTCTTCTCTTTCCTCTGCTACTTCAATTACTACTTGTCCTCCTCCTTCTTCTCCGGCATCACATCCTCCTCCTCCACCTCCTCATCCTCCTCTTCGTCCTCCTCCACTTCCTCGACGTCGTCGTCGTCGTCGTCGTTGTTGTTGTTGTTCTTCTTCTTCTGTTCCTCTTGGTCCTATTCCTCCTTCTCTTCTTCGTCCTTCTTCTCCTTCCTCTGTTACTCCTCCTCCCCCTCCTCCTCCTCCCCCTCCTCCCCCTCCTCCTCCTCCCCTTTCTTCTTCTTCTTCTTCTTCTCGAATGTGGAAGCACTGTGCTTCCTTCCCCCAGCACTCAGTCGGTCTTCATTTAGATCTTAACTGAAGCATAGCGTGCATGCTCAGCATGTGGTATCATCCATGCCACTGGCTGGCCATGACCTGCCTGCACTTCAGCCAAAGGTGGATGGATGTTTAACCTGTGGACAGAAGTGGTCTGAGGGCCTTTGCCTTTGGTTGACAGTCACACCAGGCCTTGGTTGATGATAGTCACACGGGACCTTGGTTGATAGTCACACCAGGCCTTGGTTGATAGTCACCTTGGTTGATAGTCACACCAGGCCTTGGTTGATAGTCACCTTGGTTGATAGTCACACCAGGCCTTGGTTGATTATAGTAACACGGGATCTTGGTTGATAGTCACACCAGGCCTTGGTTGATGATAGTCACACGGGACCTTGATTGATAGTCACACCAGGCCTTGGTTGATTATAGTAACACGGGATCTTGGTTGATAGTCACATCAGGCCTTGGTTGATGATAGTCACACGGGACCTTGGTTGATAGTCACACCAGGCCTTGGTTGATTATAGTAACACGGGATCTTGGTTGATAGTCACATCAGGCCTTGGTTGATGATAGTTACACAGGACCTTGGTTGATAGTCACATCAGGCCTTGGTTGATGATAGTTACACGGGACCTTGGTTGATAGTCACACCAGGCCTTGGTTGATAGTCACCTTGGTTGATTATCGCCTTGGTTGATAGTCATTTTGGTTGATAGTCGGTTGATAGTCATATTGGTTGATAGTCACCTTGGTTGATTGTCGCCTTGGTTGATAGTCATCTTGGTTGATAGTCGGTTGATAGTCATATTGGTTGATAGTCGCCTTGGTTGATAGTCACCTTGGTTGATAGTCATCTTGGTTGATAGTCATCTTGGTTGATAGCCACTTTGGTTGATAGTCGTCTTGGTTGATAGTCGGCTTGGTTGATAGTCGGCTTGGTTGATAGTCGCCTTGGTTGATAGTCGGCTTGGTTGATAGTCGCCTTGGTTGATAGTCGCCTTGGTTGATAGTCGCCTTGGTTGATAGTCGCCTTGGTTGATAGTCGGCTTGTTTGATAGCCACCTTGGTTGATAGTCGCCTTGGTTGATAGTCACCTTGGTTGATAGTCGGCTTGGTTGATAGTCGGCTTGGTTGATAGTCGGCTTGGTTGATAGTCGGCTTGGTTGATTGTCACCTTGGTTGATTGTCGCCTTGGTTGATTGTCACCTTGGTTGATTGTCGCCTTGGTTGATTGTGGCCTTGGTTGATTGTCGCCTTGGTTGATTGTGGCCTTGGTTGATAGTCACCTTGGTTGATAGGGACCTTGGTTGATAGTCACCTTGGTTGATAGTCACCTTGGTTGATAGGGACCTTGGTTGATAGTCACCTTGGTTGATAGTCGCCTTGGTTGATAGGGACCTTGGTTGATAGGGACCTTGGTTGATAGGGACCTTGGTTGATAGTCGCCTTGGTTGATAGTCACCTTGGTTGATAGTCACCTTGGTTGATAGGGAACTTGGTTGATAGTCACCTTGGTTGATAGTCACCTGGTTGATAGAGATCTTGGTTGATAGGGACCTTGGTTGATAGGGACCTTGGTTGATAGTCACCTTGGTTGATAGTCATCTTGGTTGATAGTCACCTTGGTTGATAGTCATCTTGGTTGATAGTCACCTTGGTTGATTGTCGCCTTGGTTGATAGTCGTCTTGGTTGATTGTCGCCTTGGTTGATAGTCACGTTGGTTGATAGGCACCTTGGTTGATAGTCACCTTGGTTGATAGTCACACGGGGCCTTGGTTGATTGTTGATGTTGAACTCAAGGTAATGTTATTAGAAGTGCTGATATTGACAGCCTTGATTTAGCCATTGTTGTCGGTGGGATTATAAACACCCTGCTTTTCTTTCTGTCTTTCTGTCTTTCTTTCTGTCTTTCTTTCTGTCTTGTCTTGTCTTTCTTTCTTTCTTTCTTTCTTTCTTTCTTTCTTTCTTTCTTTCTTTCTTTCTGTCTTTCTGTTTCATTTCTGCCTTTCTTCTTTTTCTGCCTTTGTTTGTTTGTTTGTTTTTTCTTTCGTTACACAATGCCTTTCTTTCTCTCTCATTTCTACCTTTCTTTTTTCTGCCTATGTTTGTTTGTTTATTCTTTCTTTACACCATGCTTTTCTTTCTTTCTCATTTCTGCCTTTATTTTTCTGCCTTTGCTTGTTTCTTTCTTTCTTTCTTTCTTTACACCATTCTTTTCTTTTTCCCCATTTCTGCCTTTCTTTCTTCTTTTTATGCCTTTGTTTTCTTTCTTTCTTTACACCGTTCTTTTCTTTCTTTTTTCTCATTTCTACCTTTCTTTCCTCTTTTTCTGCCTTTGTGTGTTTGTGTTTGTTTGTTTGTTTGTTTGTTTGTTTCTTTCTTTCTTCCTATCTACTTGTTTGTCTGTGCGTCGCTCTGTCTGCCTGAGCGTCTATGGTGAACTTGTCTGATGGCATGAAGTCCAGCAAGAGGCAACATAGCTGCTTCATTCATTCTGATTGATTTCTTTTTTCTCAGGCTGAAGTTTCCCTATCCCATGCTCTTTATGAAACACATGACGGAAAGCAACGTGAGTGTACTGTGCATCTGTATGCAAGTCTGTCTGTCTATTTGTCCGTTTGTGTGTACACACGCGTGTGGATGCATATTAATATGCGTGCGTGCATGCATGCCCAAGCGTTTGAGTGCGTGCATGAGCGCGTACGTGTGTGTGTGTGTGTGTGTGTGTGTGTGTGTGTGTGTGTGTGTGTGTGTGTGTGTTCGCCCTCTCTCTGTGTCTCTGTCTCTCTCCCCATCTCTGTCTGTCTGTCTGTCTGTCTGACTCTCTCTCTCTCTCTCTCAAGAAAAAAATAGTTATATTCTTAATCGAAGATATAGATTTTTTTAATAGTTCGTAGAATTTATCTCTCCTGCTTGGGATAGCAGAAGAAAGAAAAGTGCAGAGGATCGATAGAACGTTTCCAATAAGCATTGCAAAATGTTACACCTGTTTGGTTTCCATATTTATGAAAACTGATTTGAATTTAGTTAGCTAAATTGTACCAGATTAAATATAAGGGCCGGATGGTCGATTGATCCTACACTGTTGCTGATTTTATATCAAAGCGAGATGTGACACCAGTAGACAAAACCAAGTTAAGTCGGCATGCGTGCGTGCGTGCTTGTATATGTGTCTGTGTGTGTGAGTCGATGTGTTCATATGAATGTACTTATTAGAGATTCCCTTTCCTCCTTCAGTTATCATTAAGTTTTGTTGTTTTTTTCTTGTAAAAGTAAATTGCTAAAATTGTATTCATATTGTTCTCCTTGCCAAAAAGACTGTATCGTTAATGGCAATAAACTACTTTCAGTGTTCTTTCTCTCTCTCTCTCTCTCTCTCTCTCTCTCTCTCTCTCTCTCTCTCTCTCTCTCTCTCTCTCTCTCTCTCTCTCTCTCTCTCTCTCTCTCTCTCTCTCTCTCTCCTGTATCAAAAGTATGTACAATAGTGTTAAAGTTAAAGTTAGATGTGGTTCAAAACTGACAGATTTAATTAGTTGTACTTATGGTGTAAAACAAGGTGACGTTTGTAGTCCAATTCTATTTTCCTTATTCATCAATGAGATTGCTACTGAGGTTATTAAAAATGGAAGACATGGGGCTTTATTTAATAACGATTATCTTGAACTCTTCATTTTGCTTTTAGCAGATGATATAGTTTTACTAGCTGAAACAGTTATTGGTTTACAAACGCAACTAAATAGTTTACAAAAAGCAGCACATTCTATGGATTTGACGGTAAACTTAGATAAAAGTAAAATAATTGTATTTAGAAAAGGTGGCCATCTCTCAGCAAGGGAAACATGGAAATACAATGGTGTTGAAATGTCTGTGGTAAATGCATACAAATATTTAGGTATATTATTCTCTAAAAGACTTAGCTTCACATTAGCATGTAACGACCTTAGTAGTAAAGCCAAGAATGCTGTCATATGCATCATGAGAAAACTTCGATCCCTGAATAACAGCAGCTTAGAATTGTTTTTAGAACTGTTTGATTCACAGGTTGCACCTATTGCTTTGTATGGGGCAGAACTTTGGGGCCTGGATAATGCAGCTCGTCAGTGTGAACAAGTACATTTGTTTGCATTGAAAAAGTTTCTGGGGGTTGAAAGGAGAACCCCAAATGACTTCGTTTATGGTGAAACAAACAGATATCCTATTTATACCAACTCTGTTATACGCTGTATTCGTTATTGGTTAAAATTAGTAGTGATGGAAGATGTTAGATTACCAAAGAAAGCTTATAAAATGCTATATGAGTTGGATGTAAGAGGCAAAAGAAACTGGGTATCAAATATTCGTTGTAGATTATATGAAAATGGTTTTGGGTATGTATGGGAAAATGGAGGTGTTCAAAATGTTAAAGAGTTTTTATACCAGTTTAAAGAAAGATTGATCTTATGCAGATGGCAAGAATGGGACTTCCACGTTAACAACAGTGAGAGGTTTAGCATCTATAGAACTTTATGCGGTGTTCATGACAGGAAAACATATCTGAAAATGGATCTAGACAAACATTTGAAATTTATTATGACCAGGTTTAGATTTGGCATTTCAGAAATTAGTACACACCAAAATCGCTACAAAACATATTCTGAATTGGATTTGACTTGTCCATTGTGTAAAACTGGAAATGAGGATGAAATACATTTCATGTTGTGTTGCCCTATTCTCAGTAAGCTAAGAGCACGGTATATACCATTGAAATTTTACAAATACCCTTGCCAGTTTCGTCTGTGTTTACTTTTGTCATCTATGAACGAAAATATTGTCCGAAATGTATCGATCTACTTATATAAGGCATTCAAATTACGATCAGTGCTGACTTAGTTAAGTTTGTTAATGTGTGTGTATGTTGAGTGATTTCATTAATATTACCTGTGTACTCTACCCCTTCATTAGGGGCAATGGCCTTTACATGAATAAACATTCCGAATCCGAATCCGAATCCGAATCTCTCTCTCTCTCTCTCTCTCTCTCTCTCTCTCTCTCTCTCTCTCTCTCTCTCTTCTCTCTCTCTCTCTCTCTCTCTCTCTCTCTCTCATTGTAAGGGTTAACCAAAGCTTATGAGAATGAAATAGAAAAGGATCTGAATCTCACCTGTAACCATGTTATGGAATCCATGCCATGATGACTGTTTGGGCTGAAATTAATTAAGTTCCCAGTATATGAGGTGTTTTGTGCCCAGCCCCCCTCCCACTGTCCCCTTCTGAATGGGCATCTTGCTTATCACACCAAACCGTTGTCGTTGTCATTCTCTCTCTCTCTCTCTCTCTCTCTCTCTCTCTCTCTCTCTCTCTCTCTCTCTCTCTCTCTCTCTCTCTCTCTCTCTCTCTCTCTCTCTCTGTCTGTCTGTCTGTCTGTCTGTTTGTCTGTCTGTCTGTCTGTCTCTCTCTCTCTCTCTCTCTCTCTCTCTCTCTCTCTCTCTCTCTCTCTCTCTCTCTCTCTGTCTGTCTCGTTTCTCACCGGAGACAGTGGACAAGACTAAGGCTGTGACACTGTGACTGATTGGTGACAGTAGTGAACAAGACAAGACTAAGGCTGTGACACTGTGACTGACTGGTGACAGTGGACAAGACAAGACTAAGGCTGTGACACGGTGACTGACTGGAGACAGTGGACAAGACTAAGGCTGTGACACTGTGACTGATTGGTGACAGTAGTGAACAAGACAAGACTAAGGCTGTGACACTGTGACTGACTGGTGACAGTGAACAAGACAAGACTAAGGCTGTGACACTGTGACTGACTGGTGACAGTGAACAAGACAAGACTAAGGCTGTGACACTGTGACTGATTGGTGACAGTGAATAAGCCAAGATTAAGGCTGTGGCACTGTGACTGACTGGTGACAGTAGTGAACAAGACAAGACTAAGGCTGTGACACGGTGACTGACTGTGACAGTAGACAAGACTGAGGCTGTGACACTGTGACTGACTGGTGACAGTAGTGAACAAGACAAGACTAAGGCTGTGGCACTGTGATTGACTGGTGACAGTAGTGGACAAGACTAAGGCTGTGACACGGTGACTGACTGGTGACAGTAGTGAACAAGACAAGACTAAGGCTGTGACACTGTGACTGACTGGTGACAGTAGTGAACAAGACAAGTCTAAGGCTGTGACACGGTGACTGACTGTGACAGTAGACAAGACTGAGGCTGTGACACGGTGACTGACTGGTGACAGTAGACAAGACTAAGGCTGTGACACGGTGACTGACTGTGACAGTAGAAAAGACAAGACTAAGGCTGTGACACTGTGACTGACTGGTGACAGTGAACAAGACAAGACTAAGGCTGTGACACTGTGACTGACTGGTGACAGTAGTGAACAAGACAAGACTAAGGCTGTGACACGGTGACTGACTGGTGACAGTGAACAAGACAAGACTAAGGCTGTGACACGGTGACTGACTGGTGGAAGTAGTGAACAAGACAAGACTAAGGCTGTGACACGGTGACTGACTGGTGACAGTGAACAAGACAAGACTAAGGCTGTGACACGGTGACTGACTGGTGACAGTAGTGAACAAAACAAGACTAAGGTTGTGACACGGTGACTGACTGGTGACAGTAGTGGACAAGGCAAGACTAGAGCTGTGACACGGTGACTGACTGGTGACAGTAGACAAGACTAAGCCTGTGACACTGTGACTGACTGGTGACAGTAGTAAACAAGACAAGACTAGAGCTGTGACACGGTGACTGACTGGTGACAGTAGTGGACAAGACTAAGGCTGTGACACGGTGAATGACTGGTGACAGTGAACAAGACAGAGGCTGTGACACGGTGACTAACTGGTGACAGTAGTGGACAAGACTAAGGCTGTGACACGGTGACTGACTGGTGACAGTAGTGAACAAGACAAGACTGAGGCTGTGACACGGTGACTGACTGGTGACAGTAGTGAACAAGACAAGACTAAGGCTGTGACACGGTGAATGACTGGTGACAGTGAACAAGACTAAGGCTGTGACACGGTGAATGACTGGTGACAGTAGTGGACAAGACAAGACTAAGGCTGTGACACGGTGACTGACTGGTGACAGTAGTGGACAAGACTAAGGCTGTGACACGGTGAATGACTGGTGACAGTGAACAAGACTAAGGCTGTGACACGGTGACTGACTGGTGACAGTAGTGGACAAGACAAGACTAAGGCTGTGACACGGTGACTGACTGGTGACAGTAGTGAACAAGACAAGACTAAGGCTGTGACACTGTGACTGACTGGTGACAGTAAACAAGACAAGACTAAGGCTGTGACACGGTGACTGACTGGTCAGAGTAGACAAGACAAGACTAAGGCTGTGACACTGTGACTGACTGGTGACAGTGAACAAGACAAGACTAAGGCTGTGACACTGACTGACTGGTGACAGTAGTGGACAAGACTAAGGCTGTGACACGGTGACTGACTGGTGACGGTAGTGAACAAAACAAGACTAAGTCTGTGACACGGTGAATGACTGGTGACAGTAGTGGACAAGACAAGACTAAGGCTGTGACACGGTGACTGACTGGTGACAGTAGTGGACAAGACTAAGGCTGTGATACGGTGAATGACTGGTGACAGTGAACAAGACTAAGGCTGTGACACGGTGACTAACTGGTGACAGTAGTGGACAAGACTAAGGCTGTGACACGGTGACTGACTGGTGACAGTAGTGAACAAGACAAGACTGAGGCTGTGACACGGTGACTGACTGGTGACAGTAGACAAGACAAGACTAAGGCTGTGACACGGTGACTGACTGGTGACAGTAGTGGACAAGACTAAGGCTGTGACACGGTGACTGACTGGTCACAGTAGACAAGACAAGACTAAGGCTGTGACACTGTGACTGACTGGTGACAGTGAACAAGACAAGACTAAGGCTGTGACACGGTGACTGACTGGTCACAGTAGTGAACAAGACAAGACTAAGGCTGTGACCCTGTGACTGGTGACAGTATTGGACAGGACAAGACTAAGGCTGTGACACTGTGACTGACTGGTGACGATGAACAAGACAAGACTAAGGCTGTGGCACGGTGACAGACTGATGACAGTAGACAAGACAAGACTAAGGCTGTGACACGGTGCCTGACTGGTGATAGTAGTGGACAAGACTAAGGCTGTGACACGGTGACTGGTGACAGTAGACAAGACTAAGGCTGTGACACGGTGATTGACTGGTGACAGTGGACAAGACAAGACTGAGGCTGTGACACGGTGACTGACTGGTGGCAGTAGACAAGACAAGACAAGACTAAGGCTGTTACACGGTGACTGACTGGTGGCAGTAGACAAGACAAGACAAGACAAGACTAAGGCTGTTACACGGTGACTGACTGGTGGCAGTAGACAAGACAAGACTAGGGCTATGACACGGTGACTGACTGGTGACAGTAGACCAGACAAAACTAATGCTGTGACACTGTGACTGACTGGTGACAGTAGACAAGACAAGACAAGACTAAGGCTGTGGCACGGTGACTGACTGGTGACAGCAGTGGACAAGACAAAACTCATGCTGTTACACGGTGACTGACTGGTGACAGTAGACAAGACAAGACAAGACTAAGGCTGTGACACTGTGACTGACTGGTGACAGTAGACAAGACAAGGCTAAGGCTATGACACGGTGACTGACTGGTGACAGTAGTGGACAAGACAAGACTAAGGCTGTGACACGGTGACTGACTGATGACATGAAACAAGACAAGACTAAGGCAGTGACACTATGACTGACTGGTGACAGTAGTGAACAAGACAAGACTAAGGCTGTGACCCTGTGACTGGTGACAGTAGACAAGACAAGACAAGACTAAGGCTGTGACACTGTGACTGACTGGTGACAGTAGACAAGACAAGACTAAGGCTGTGACACTGTGACTGACTGGTGACAGTAGACAAGACAAGGCTAAGGCTGTGACACTGTGACTGACTGGTGACAGTGGACAAGACAAGACTAAGGCTGTGACACTGTGACTGACTGGTGACAGTAGTGAACAAGACAAGACTAAGGCTGTGACACGGTGACTGACTGGTGACAGTGAACAAGACAAGACTAAGGCTGTGACACTGTGACTGATTGGTGACAGTAGTGAACAAGACAAGACTAAGGCTGTGACACTGTGACTGATTGGTGACAGTGAATAAGCCAAGATTAAGGCTGTGACACTGTGACTGACTGTTGACAGTAGTGGACAAGACTAAGGCAGTGACACGGTGACTGACTGGTGACAGTAGTGGACAAGACAAGACTAAGGCTGTGACACGGTGACTGACTGGTGACAGACAAGACAAGACAAGACAAGACTAAGGCTGTGACACGGTGACTGACTGGTGACAGTAGTAGACAAGACAAGACTAAGGCAGTGACACGGTGACTGACTGGTGACAGTAGTGAACAAGACAAGACTAAGGCTGTGACACGGTGACTGACTGGTGACAGTAGTGAACAAGACAAGACTAAGGCTGTGACACGGTGACTGACTGGTGACAGTAGTGAACAAGACAAGACTAAGGCTGTGACACGGTGACTGACTGGTGACAGTAGTGAACAAGACAAGACTAAGGCTGTGACACGGGGACTGACTGTGGTGGCGGCAGGTGTTCATGGGGTTGAACCCGGAGCGGATGCTGGTGGTGCTGTGTTTGTCACGGGGCATGACCAAAGAGGTGTGCCGCGTAGAGCAGCTCTTCAACGCTCGATGGTCAGTCATTCTCGCTGAGGACTTTTCACCACCACCCTCTCGCTGATTTTATAATAATAATAATAATAATTATTATTATTATTATTATTGTTATTATTATTATATACTACTACTACTACTACTACTACTACTACTACTACTACTACTACTACTACTACTATATAAGTATATGTATATTTTTTATTTATTTCTTTAAAAAAAAATCTTATACCACTTTAAGTCACAGCAGATTTCTCTGGGTGAAATTCGGGCTGCTCTCTCCGGGAAGAGAGCGTCGCCACAAGAGCAGCGCCACCCCATAATATTTTTTTCCTTTTCCTGTCTGCAGCTGTATTTGTTTCACTACCAGAGTGTCTTTTTCTACAGAATTTTGCCAGGGACATGTCTCTTGTTGCCGCGTGGGTTCTTTTACGTGCGCTGAATAATTATGTGTAACACACGGGATCTTCAGTTTATCGTCTCATCCGAAAGACTAGTACCCAGACTCATGGTCTAATGGATGGGGTGGGGTGTGAGGGTGGGGATGGTGGTGTGAAGTTTCGGGCCCAAACGGGATCAAACTACCGCATACTTCCGAACCCGGACTTTTCGCTTTCTAGTGCGCTACCTCTAGACCACCGACCATCTTCTGGCTAAGGACCTTTCACCAGCCTGGCTTCCTGGCCATAGTCAACATACATTCATTTTATAATCTTTTCTTCCCCCGTGGGGATACCAGGGGGCCTGTCAGTATAAACATAGCCTCCCCCACCTTCTGGAAATTCACACGCCCACATCCGCAAGTTGTCGTTTTGTTAAATTTCATGTACCCCTTGGGTTTTTTTCTTGAAATAAAATCTTGAATCTTGTAGTAGGAATTCCCTCTTATTTAACACTCTTTTTGTTTTCTTGATTTGTTCATTTTCGTTCCTGTCATCACATCCCTCTTGTCTCTGTTTTCTTCTACCTTCTTGGTGTATTCTCCTACCGTTTTGTCACCCCAGAAAGCCTTAATTAAAAGAAAACGGTTCTCTCCCGCGCTCAAGTCGGATGCGCCGGGCCTGACTTGTCAGGGGTTTCACATCAGTGCAACGCATTTCCGCGTATTTGACAGACAAAGGCGCTTGCTGTTTGAGCTTTCGGTAATGAAGAAGAAGAAAAAAAGAGTCGTTTAAAAACGTTTTCAAAGTCATTGTTTGTTGCTGTTGATGTGTTAAGTGTGGTGTTTGGTGCTGTTTTTGTTGTCATGTTACCATTATTGTGGTTTCTGTCTGTCTGTCTACTGTTGTTGCAATTGTTTTGTTTAGTTTGTTGTCTGGTGGTTCTGTTGATGTGATGTCACCATAATTGTGGTTTTCTGTCTGTCTGTTTGTCTGTCTGTTATTCTGCCTGCTTGTTTGTTCTCTCTCTCTCTCTCTCTCTCTCTCTCTCTCTCTCTCTCTCTCTCTCTCTCTCTCTCTCTCTCTCTCTCTCTCTCACTCTCTTTTGTATACACATACTCTTGCACACGAGTTTATCTATTTTTATTTTATTATATTATTTTATATTTTATTCTTTATATCGAGGATAATGGAATAAGCACATATGTACATCGTGTGTGTGTGTGTGTGTGTGTGTGTGTGTGTGTGTGTGTGTGTGTGTGTGTGTGTGCGTGCACACGCATGCTCGTGCGTGCGTGCGTGTGTGTGTAGTATTATTACCATCCCAGAAACAGGAGACGTGGTGGTTGGAGGCGTTGGGTTTCTGAAACTGTACCACATGACTGGAATTAAGGTTAGAACAGCAACAGCAGCAGCAGCAGCAGCAGCAGCAGCAGCAACAACATTAGTAGTAGTAGTAGTAGTAGTAGTAGTAGTAGTACATTAGTAGTAGTAGTAGTAGTACATTAGTAGTAGTAGTAGTAGTACATTAGTAGTAGTAGTAGTAGTAGTAGTAGTAGTAGTAGTAATGATGATGATGGTGATGATGACGACGACGACGCCGATGATGGTAATAATAAATAAAAACAAAACAACATAATAATAATGATGGTAATGATAATAATAATGATAACAACGACAACAACAACAGCACCAGCACCACCAGCACACCACCAGACCACCACCACCACCAGCACCCACCACCACACCACACCCCACCACAGCACACACCACCACCACAACACACACACCACCACCACGATGGTGACAATAGGGTGTAAAGGCAACATAAGGCAAGAAAGCGGCCTTTCTCTCTTGTACAGCATTCAAAGTGTATAAAAACAACAAACAAACAAACAAGCAAACACACACAAACCCCAGCAGAACCAAAAACAAAACCTCACCGTCGATGTGGGATTACTGACAAAAAGAAACACAATAGTGATGATGACAGTAGGTTTCCTACCGTGAATGAATTTCAAAATCACTTAATTAACAATTAGCTTAGAACCCTATTATACACTACGTACAAGACCACATTTGGCTTTTGTGTGTGTTTTTTACACAATACCTAGCACAAATGAAAGCACCACCATATGTTTATCTGTCTGTCTGTCTGTCTGTCTGTCTGTTTGTCTGTCTGCCTGCCTGCCTGCCTGTCTGCCAGTCTGTCCGTTTGTTTGTCTGTTGCACATATTCCTGACTGGATGAAATGCATGCCACTGTGCCACCCACACCCGTGTTCCTTTCAGGAGCGGAGGTCCATAGAGGTAACGGGTGAGGACCTCCATACCACCATTTTGCCAGATGAGGTGAGTTCTCTCCCATGCCCACTTTTGTTTCTTCCCCTTCGTTTTAGGACGAAGTTAGTCTTCTTCTATCACTTTGTTCAGCCTTTTGTCCCCTTCTTTTCTTAAAAAGCTTTGTTTCAGAGCACGTAAGTCTTCTTTTGCTACTATATGCGGCTTTGTTAGGGACGGTATTCGTCTTCTTCTGCTACTTTGTTTAAGTTTTGTTTAAGTAGAAATTTTTCGTCATTTTTATGCCTCTTTGTTTAACTTTTGTTTCAGAGGATGTTCGTCTTCTGCCACTTTGTTTCAGAGAATGTTCGTCTTCTTCTGTCACTTTCTTTAAGTTTTGTTTCAGAGGAATTTCGTCTTCTGCTATTTTTTTCTCGTCTTGTTTCAGAGGCTGTTCGTCTTCTTCTACCCCTTTGTTTAAGTTTTGTTTTAGTAGGATTTTTGTCTTCTTCTGTCACTTTCTTTAAGTTTTGTTTCAGAGGATGTTCGTTTTCTGCTATTTTGTTTTCGTATTGTTTCAGAGAATGTTCGTCCTCTTGTGTTATTTTGCTTAAGTTTTGTTTCAGAGGCTGTTTGTCTTCTTCTGTCAATTTGTTTCAGTTTTGTTTCAGAAGTTGTTCATCTTCTGCCACTTTGTTTCAGAGGATGTTCGTCTTCTGCCACTTTGTTTCAGAGGATGTTCGTCTTCTGCCACTTTGTTTCAGAGGATGTTCGTCTTCTTCTGCCACTTTGTTGAAGTTTTGTTTCAGAGGATGTTCGTCTTCTTCTGTCAATTTGTTTCAGTTTTGTTTCAGAAGTTGTTCATCCTCTTCTGCCACTTTGTTTCAGAGAATGTTCGTCTTCTTCTGCCACTTTGTTGTAGTTTTGTTTCAGAGGATGCTGCTCTCCTCAGGCTATTTTTGTTTAAACTTTGTTTCAGAGGATGTTCGTCTTTTTCTGCTACGTGGTTCAGTTTTGCTCAAGTCGTGGTCAGTCTTCTGCCACTTCGTTCATTTTTTAAGATTTAAAAATGGTGCCAACTTTATGCCACTGTATTAGTTTTCTAGGGGCCGAAGTGGCCTGGTGGTTAAAGCGTTGAGCTCACTATCGGACGACGCAGGTTGCAGCCACCAACAAAGCACCCATTCGAGGGAATTTCCCCCCATTTTTGACATCTGTTCTGTAGCTCTGAGTTCGCCAAAACATTGTCACTACAAATTAAACATGTTTTGAGTTAATGACAACATGGACAAAAAGTGCACTAGTTTAACATGATGATAACAACTGACAATGTTATCTGAACATCTTAGCTGACTTAATGCTGGTGATACTGATAATGTCCAAAAGTATTAACTGATATAATACTTGACATAACTGTCACGACATCATAACATGACATCAGCTGGTATGATGTATGTTATTGAGAGTGTTGAACACTTAGGAATGATAAACGTTCATAAGTATACCGTGTGACGTAATGCATACCTAAATTGTACAATGTGTATATGTTTTTTTCCCCTCTTTAAATGTTGACTATGCTGTGTGTCAGTGGGTGATAGACATGAAAGTGGACAACTTTGACCACTCCCTTCTGGTGCTTATCGACTCTGGCATCATCATCCTGAGTTACAGAGTGAGTATCAGGCCCAGGGTTGACTGTACAGTCTTTACAGTGTGTTTGCGAGTTTGAGGTACATCCCGGCAGTCACATAATAATAATAATAATAATGTATGGAATTTATATAGCGCTGAATCTTGTAAAGCAACAAATCAAAGCGCTCAGATTTTATTTCATACCACTTTAAGTCACGGCAGATTTCTCTCCGTGAAACCCGGGCTGCTCTCCCCGGGGAGAGCGGGAGAACGCGTCGCCACTTAGCGCTGCGCCACCCTTTCACCCTTTTTTTTTTTTTTTTCTGCAGCTGTATTTGTTTCCCTATCAGAGTGGCTTTTTTCTAAGAATTTTGCCAGGGACAACTCTCTTGTTGCCGTGGGTTTTTTACGTGCGCTAAATAATTACGTGTAACACACGGGACCTCGGTTTATCGTCTCATCCGAAAGACTAGCGCCCAGACCACCACTCATGGTCTAATGGATGGGGGAAAAATTTCCGGTCCAAACGGGGTACGAACCGCCGCACACTTCAGACCCGGACTTTTCGCTTTCTAGACAGGCGCGTTACCTCTAGACCACCGATCCAACTGTCCACATAGACACTGAGACTCTCTCTCTTTCTCTCTGTCTGTCTCTCTATCTCTCTGTGTCTCTCTTCTCTCTGTGTCTCTCTTCTCTCTCTGTCTCTCTCTTCTCTTTCTCTGTCTATCTCTCTCTTCTCTGTCTGTCTGTCTGTCTGTCTGTCTGTCTGTCTGTCTGTCTGTTCTCTCTCTCTCTCTCTCTCTCTCTCTCTCTCTCTCTCTCTCTCTCTCTCTCTCTCTCTCTCTCTCTCTCTCTCTCCTCTCTCTCATGACACATTTCTGTATTAGCTGTTCGTCTGTTAAAAGAGACAGCGGAGGAAATCAAGTACAGGCAACCATTAAATTTTGCAACTTTTTCCACGTTAGTCAAATGATTGTGGGTTGTTTTTTTTTACTTTGTTTTTAAAATCAAAGAATCGAAAATGAGTTTATAGTCACAGTAAGTACATCATCTTTCAGAGACAGCATTTGAGGATGGATGTTATTCCAGTGAAGAGCATGGCTTTTGCCTGATCTGAATGGAATTTTGGATCCTAGTTGAGCACACTTCAGAGGTCCCGACGGTGATGGAACTACTACTGGCCGTCACACCTTACAGCGAGGCACAGTCCATATTCTAAGAGTGTCTATTGCATTCCCGATTAATATATACGGCCTACCTACACAGCCTTCTATCTATCTATCTATCTATCTATCTATCTATCTATCTATCTATCTATCTATCTATCTATCTATCTATCTATCTATCTATCTATCTATCTATTTATCTATCTATCTATAATAGAGAGATCTTAACTAAAAAAAAAGAATAATGACGTCAGGCCAAGCCTCGCCTGTCTTTGTAACCAACCAACCATACATGCATACATACAATAAGTAAAGTGTCTGTGTGTGTGTGTGTGTGTGTGTGTGTGTGTGAGAGAGGGGAGAGGAGAGAGAGAGAGAGAGAGAGAGAGAGAGAGAGAGAGAGAGAGAGAGAGAGAGAGAGAGAGAGAGAGAGAGAGAGTGACACAGACAGACAGACAGAGTTGCGCATTCATGTCATGTAGGCAGGCGGTTTTTTGCAGGACTGGCGAGAAATGTACCGACTGGTAGATCCAGAGGGAGGGACAATAATCTGGTATGGAAGCCGTTCCCCTCTACCTGCCTTCTCCTGCTGTAGTGTGACACTGAGCGGGTGTTGTTTTTTCTTCTTTCTCTCTGTCCATTGCTACTTCTTATACCTCTAATCTCAGAGAGGGTGGTGGTGGTGGCGCGCGCGCATCACCCACACGCACACACGCACGCACGCACGCACGCACACACACACACACACACACACACACACACACACACACACACACACACACACACACGTATCACGCACTTGCTCTCTTCCATTCCCCCTACCCACATCTATCTCTCACTCCTAAGACTCCGTTTGTTTGTCTGCCTCTATATCTGTCTGTCTGTCTGTCTGTCTGTCTGTCTGTCTCCCTCCCTCCCTCCCTCCCTCCCTCCCTCCCTCTCTCTCTCTCTCTCTCTCTCTCTCTCTCTCTCTCTCTCTCATACACATTCTGAAACAAACATTTATATTCGTATACATTTTTCCCTCTTACCCCTCTCGTCTGGTACCACTTAAAGTGGTAAGATTATTAAAGTGAACAACAACAATAACACCACACACACACTCACACACACACACACATCTCTCACACACACACACACACACACACACACACACACACACACACACACACACACACACACACACACACACACACACACACTCATACACACATATCTCTCTCCCTTACACACATCACACACACACACACACACACACACTCACACACACACACACACACACCCACACACACACACTCACACACACACACACACACACACACACACACACACACACACACACACACACACACACACACGCACACACACTCACACACACACACACACTCACACACACACACACACACACACACACACACACACACACACACACACACACACAGAGTAAAAAATGTCAAGTAACACTTGTAATTCCCCCGTGTATAAAAACCCGACAACATAAATTTGTAGCACACCAAAAGGGCCCCAAAGTGGCCCCAAACACAAAGTGGCCCCAAACACACAAACATGCCCCAAAGTGGCCCCCAAACGCACAAAAATGCCCCAAAGTGGCCCCAGACACACACAAACATGCCCCAAAGTGGCCCCAGACACACACAAACATGCCCCAAAGTGGCCCCAAACACACGAAAAGGGACCCAATGTGGCTCCTCCCCCCACAAAAGGGACCCAAAGTGGCCCCAAACATACAAAAAGGGACCCAAAGTGGCCCTTTTTCTCAGCGCATTCTTCTGCATTTCAGCTGCTGTTTGGATGGAACCAACTCTTTTCTGATTACTGGTAGCAGACACGGAAGTGTCAAGGTTTAGTATGCTGTGTGTTTGCCTGCCTGCCTGCCTGCCTGTCTGTCTGTCTGTCTGTCTGTTTCTATATTTCTCTCTGTCTCTGTCTGTCTCTCTCTCTTTTCTTGCATGAGTGAGGTCATGTGATTCTCTCTCCCCTCCTCTATATGTGTGTGTGTGTGTGTGTGGCGCGCGCGCGCGCGCGTGCACGTGTGTGCATGCGTGCATGTGTGCATGCGTGTGTGTGTTTTCGATTTGGTCTTTTGCAAAGAGGCTCCACAAGCAAGCGTAATGTTCTATCTTTGATATAAATTAAACCTCATGAACCAAAGGCCGATACTCCACCCGCTAAGTAATCCAGTGCGCTTGTGAGGCCAATGGTGCATGCTAGGTATGTTTTTTTTTGTGGTCAGATCCATACCATTGGCCATCACAAGCCATCTTTGTTTTCCCATCTCCACAAAACGGTAATAATTCTTTAACGTGCATCCGTGTGGAAGATGCTATGCCTTTATTTATACACACAGGACATCCACGTATTGTGTTGTATTGTGTCAATTGAAAAAAAACCCCAACCTTCCTCTGAAGCTTAAGTATGGCTGCCTATATGGCAAGGAACTTTAAAAAAAACAACAACAGCCTTTCAAGCCGACGTCTCGTCCAGAGCGTATTGACGGTCTCTCAGAGATGCCCAGGTATGATGAGTGAGACAAGAGCACCTACTTTGGATGATCGTCTACAATGTTAAGCTGGGGAACGCCAAACAAGATTTCAAAGGACTCGCTTGAAAAGAATGTGATCCTCTATGAAGAAGAAAAATAACTGTATCCTAGACAGGTGCGGTTCAGTAGCGAGTCTAAAAGAGAACAGGAACATAGAAAATAAGCTATGATACGGTTTCTCCAGTTAGGAGGGAGATGAATGTCAAGGAAACCATTTCTGATAGAAGTATAATTATAGTTAGTGGAGCCATTGAGGTTTTACTGATCAAACCTTGCACACAATCATAACACATTTTCCACAAGAAGAGAGAGAGAGAGAGAGAGAGAGAGAGAGAGAGAGAGAGAGAGAGAGACAGACAGACAGACAGACAGACAGACAGACAGACAGACAGAGACAAAGAGAGAGAGAGACAAAGAGAGAGAGAGACAACAGAGACAAAGAGAGAGAGAGACAGAGAGACGACAGAGAGACAAAAAGAGAGAGAGACAGACAGAGAGACTGACAGAGAGACTGACAGAGACAAAGAGAAAGAGAGACAGACAGACAGAGAGACTGACAGGCAGACAGGCAGGCAGGCAGGCAGGCGGACAGATAGGCAGGCAGGCAGACAGACAGACAGACAGAGCGTGTTTCCTCCTGTTCAGGTCTGGTCCATGGCCATCAGAGTGATGCACCACCAGTTCCCTGGTCACCAGGATTCTGTCAAGGGTAAGCCAGTGTGTGTGTGTGTGTGTGTGCGTGCGTGCGTGCGTGTGTGTGTGTGTGTGTGCTTGTGTGTGTGTGTGTGTGAGGCAGAGAGAGAGAGGGGCGAGAGAGAGAGAGAGAGAGAGAGAGAGAGAGAGAGAGAGAGAGAGAGAGAGAGAGAGAGAGAGAGAGAATGACAATAGTTTATTGTGGTAAGCTTTCAAGCCCATTCACACCGACCCACCCACACACACACATTCAATGACCCGCATGGCACTGGCTATTTTCTCTACCTGAGCAGTTATGACGCAGAACAAAGTTTTCTGACCCTCATCTTTCTTTGTTGTTCTCTTCTGTTCTTTCTTTCTTTCTTTTCTTTCTTTCTTTTCTTTGTTTACCTACTGAGTTTCCTTTTTCCACGTTCTTTTTTTCATTCTTCTTCTTCTTCTTTTTTTTTTTCGAAGTAGAGGATTTACGCTCTGGAAGATGCTGCTTGCTTTTGAGTTATATGTTGAATGTGATCTGTTAGAATATCTATGCTAATTTTGGACAATATTTGTCAAACTGGATAACACCCAAAACAACAACAATAACAGCAGCAGTAGCAGCAGCAGTTGCAACATCTTCAAGCGTTCTGGGTTCTTCTTCACCTATCCCGTAGTCTAGTAGACCGTTCGGGCATCACTGAAGATTTTGCAACCAGCTTCCTCCTCCTCCTCGCGGTTTTCAGTTTTCCGTAGCGAGTCGTTCCACTCAAGGCCAGTCCACTCTCCGATGTTGTCTTCCCTTCGTTTTCTCTCTCTGCCTCTTCGTCTGCCTCCTTTTTAAAATTATTTTGTTCCCTGCAGGACATTATGTGTTTTATGTGACACATTTGGCCCAGGCCAAAAGCTGTGTCAGTTATTGATGTCAGCTAAGTACCAGGGCCTACATTAACATATTGTTATGTTGTAAAATGTTGTGTTGAGATTGCCATCAGCCATGACAACTTCATAACATAACAACCTGCACTCCCCTTTAAAGGAGAAAAAAATCCTCTGAAGTCGGAGTATGGCTGCCTAGATGGCGAGACACTTTAAAACGAAACAGCCAGACGCGCAAACTTTCTCACCCAGTGTGTATTTCCTATCTCCCAGTGATTCCCAGGTGGGATGAGTGAGTCTAGATTGCGTATTAAGGGTGACCCCCGGGGTGTCAAGCTGGGGAACGCACAACAACAACAACGTTTGACACATGCAGTGTAGTGTGTTGTATTTGACACTACTGTACTTTGTGTGTGTGCGTGCGTGTGTGTGTGTGTGTGTGTGTGTGTGTGTGTGTGTGTGTGTGTGTGTGTGTGTGTGTGTGTGTGTGTGTGTGTGTGTGTGTATGTATGTGTGTATATGTGTTGTGTGTGTGTATGTGTGTGTGTGTGTGTGTGTGTGTGTGTGTGTTGTGTGTGTGCATGTGTGTGTGTGTGTGGTGTGTGTGTGTGTGTGTGGGGTGGTGTGTGTTGTGTGTGTGTGCGTGTGTGTGTGTGTGTGTGTGTGTGTGCTGACAGCCATAGCCTGTCACAAGAAGCAGCCGGTGGTGATCAGTGGCTCTGCTGATGGCTGGATCTTCATCTGGAGACTGGACACTCTCAGGAAGGTCAGAGAAGAGAGAGAGAGAGAGAGAGAGAGAGAGAGAGAGAGAGAGAGAGAGAGAAGAGAGAAGACAGACAGACAGACGAGACAGACAGGGGGAGAGAGAGAGAGGAGGGGGGGAGAGAGATGGGGGAGAGGGAGAGAGAGAGAGAGAGAGAGAAGGAAGGGGGGGGAGAGAGATGGGGAGATGGAGAGAGGGGGAGAGAGAGAGAGAGAGAGAGAGAGAGAGAGAGAGAGAGAGAGAGAGAGAGAGAAGGGGAGGATGGAGAGGGGTTGGAGGGGAAGGGAGGTAGCAGAAACGAAGATGAAGAGACAAATATTCTGTCTGTGTGTGTGAGCGCGCGCGCGCGCGCGT
>CM054134.1:50777750-50795250 GCA_028751875.1 Rapana venosa
GGTGGTGGTGGGGGGAGGGGGGTTGGGGGTGGTGGTGGGTGTGGGGGGGGGTGGTTGGGGTGGGGGGGTGGTGGGGGGGTTGGGGTGGGTGGGTGGGGGGGGGGTTGGGTGTGGGGGGGTTGGGTGTGGGGGGGTTGGGGTGGTGGGGGGGTTGGGTGGGGTGTGTGTGTGTGTGGGGGGGGGGGGTTGGGGGGGATTGGTGGTGGTGTGGGGGTTGGTGGAGGTGGGGTGGTGGTGTGGGGTTGGGGTGGTGGGTGGGGGTGGGCGGGGGGTGGTGGGGTTGGGTGGGTGGTGTGGTGGGGGTGGTGGGTGGGGGTTGGGGTGGTGGTGGTGATATGTGGGGTGGGATGGTGGTGGTGGGGTGGTGGTGGTATGTGGGGTGGGGGTTGGGGGGGCGGGTTGGGGTGGTGGTGGTGTGGGGGGGTTGGGGTGGTGGTGTGGTGTGGTGTGGTGGGAGGGGGGGTAGGGTGTGGCTGGGGGGGTGGGTGTGAGGTGTAGGGGTGGGTGGGGGATAGGGTGTGTGTGTGGGAGGGGAGTGTATGTGTGGTGTGGGGTGGTGGTGGTGGTGGTGGTGTAGTGTGGTGTGGTGTGGTGTGATGTGGTGTGGTGTGGTGTGTGTGTGGGTGTGTGTGTGTGTTGTATTATGTGTCTGTTTGTGTCTGTGCCTGTGTCTGTCTGTCTCTGACTGTGTAGCTGTCTGTCTGTGACTGTGTCTGTGACTCTCTGTGTCCGCCCAAACTACAAACTATGTCTACGTTCTTATGGCAGATTCGCTGTGACAAGATGCCCAAGTATCTGTCAGCGGTAGACGACAGGGTGGCTATCGTCTTCACAGGCTACAAGTGAGTCGCCAACTCTGTGTGTGTGGTGTGTGTGTGTGTGTGTGTGTGTGTGTGTGTGTGCGTGCGTGCGTGCGTGCGTGTGTGTGTGTGTGTGTGCGTGCGTGCGTGCGTGCGTGCGTGCGTGCGTGCGTGCGTGCGTGCGTGCGTGCGTGCGTGTGTGTGTGTATGTCCCATTCTGTTTTCTCCAGTTTTCGAAAAGAAAGGTTGGGATGGGTACGAGTTGTTTTCACTCATCCGAAGGACTTTCGAGAGTTGGCACTGATGTTAACTCCAGAGAAAAAAAATTCCCATGAACGGATGCCTCGATGGTGGCTCGAATTCAGGCTGTCAGGTCACGAGCTCAACGCTCTAACCACTAGGCTGCCCCTCCTCCACCACCACCACCACCACCCTCATCCCCTTCCCCCTCTCCCCTTCCCCCCTCCCTGACAGTGAATGATATCCATTACCGTACAATGCGGAACAACACATCCCTATTGAACCGTTTGAACCCAAACTTTTGCCCCACTCCTATCCCCACCCCACCCCCACCCACCCACTGGCTTTGAGTGGGGGTCTGGGTGATAGTCTTTCGGGTGAGACGATAAACCGATATCCTGTGTGTGACATACATTTAATTTAGCGCCCCTATAAGAACCCTCGGCAACAAGAGAGTTGCTCGTGGCAAAATTTTCTAGAGAGAAAAGCTACTCTTCTTTGGAAGCAAATACACTTGCTGAGAAGAAAAAAAAATAGAACAAAGAAATATCGGACGGAGGAGGATGGGGGTGTGGGTGGGGGAGGGGATCGTAGTGGGTTGTGATATTGGCGCTGCTCAGGGTATGACACACTTTCCATGAAGAGAACATTGCAAATTTCACAGAGCTCTGCTGGGACTGAAAGTACAATACAATACAGTGCAATACAGTATAGTACACAACAATACAATACAATGCAGTGCAATACAGCATGATACAACATAATGCAAATGGATGCATTGTAACGCAATACAACATAATACAATACAATGCAATGCAATGCAACACAATAGAGGGCAGTGTCTTGTAATTCAGTACAGTATGATACGACGCAATTCAATACACTAAAACACAATGCACGCAATATAATACAGTACGAGACAGTGCAGTACGATTCAATGCACCACACCCACACCCACCACCACACCACACCACACCACCCCAACCACACCACACCACCCCACACCTCACCACACCACAACCGCACAACACACCACCCACCCCACCACACCACCCCCACCCCACCACACCACATCAACTCACCACACCCACACACACCATCCACCCCACCCACCACGCCACACCCTCCTACAACACCCCCCACCACACCCCACCCCCACTACACAACCCCACCCCACCCACCACACCCCACCCCACCCTTCCCACCCCACCACACCCACACCACACCACAAACCAACACAGACCGTCCTCATCTTCTTGTTGTTATGGTGGTGGTGGTGGTGGCACACTGGCTATGATTGGAAACGGATGACGAAATTGACAAAACTGCATACACACGGGAACTGATGATGGGGGGGGGGGGGGACACACCCTCACATGAGTGCTTATTCCATTATCCTCGAAATAAAAGAATAAATAAATAAAAGAATAAATAAATAAATGAATGAATAAATGAATGAATTACCTGGCAGCATGACGGAAATCTATGACGTGGGCAAAGCGGCCATTCAGCCTCGGGGCCAGTTCTCCATGGAGAGACCCCGCTACCTGCAGCAAAGCTGCTGCTTGACCCACAGCGCGGACTACGATCACACCGACACGGTGACCTGGCTTGTCTTGTCTTGGTCTGGTCTGGTCTTGTCTTGTGTTGGTCTGGTCTGGTTTTGTCTTGTGTTGTCTTGTCTTCTGGCTTGGCTTGGCTTGTCTGTTTTGTTTTGTGTTGTCTCTGGGTTTGGCTTGGCTTGGCTTGGCTTGGTTTGTTTTGTCTTGTGTTGTGTTGTCTTAGGCTTGTCTGTCTTGTCTTGTTTTGTTTGTTTGTCTGTCTTGTTTTGTGTGTGTTTGTCTTGTTTGTCTCTCTTGTCTTGTTTGTCTCTCTTGTCTTGTCTTGTTTGTCTCTCTTGTCTTGTATGTCTGTCCTATTTTGTCTTGTCTTGTTTGTATGTCTTGTTTGTCTGTCTCGTCTTGTTTGTATGTCTTGTCCTGTTTGTCTTGTCTTGTTTGTATGTCTTGTCTTGTTTGTACGTCTTGCCTTGTCCGTCTGTCAGTCTTGCCTATCTTGTCTGTCTCGGTTAGTGTTGACTGTCTCTGTAGTCTGTCTGTCTCTCACTTGGCAAAGGCCTCAATATGAATAACCATTCCGAATGTCTTATATTTCTCTGTTTGTCTGTCTGTCTCTTTCTCTCTCTGTCTCTGTCTGTCTGTCTGTCTCTCATGTGAAAGGGCATACATGATTAAATACAAGCTGTCTCCATGTCCAGTTTTTGCAGTTGATTTTGTACATGACGTACATTTCAAAATGCAAACCTATGTATGGATGACTTGCCAGACGCGCTGCTGAATGTCTAATAAAGCTTTAACAGCAGTACGTTTTGTTCTGTTTTCTCTCTCTCTCTCTCTCTCTCTCTCTCTCTCTCTCTCTCTCTCTCTCTCTCTCTCTCTCTCTCTCTCTCTCTCTCGCAGAACATCTTGCGCACACGTTAAATCCTGTTCCGCTTTTCGTAAGAGTAGGCCATTGTGTGATGGTGGGAACAGATGACAGAATTCACAAATCCGCATACACACGGGGACTGGATGTAAAAAAGCACATAAGTGCTTATTCCATTATCCTCGATATATAAGAAAAAGAAAGAAAGAAAAGAAAGCTCTCTCTCTGTGCTACAAAAAGATTACAGTTATCATAGCTTACAATGTCTGTGTTTATTGCATTGCAGCTGTTAAACCATGATATTGAATCCACGTCAGGATGACTATTTGAGCTTGTGTGGGGGCCTTTTCTTTCCTACCTCTGTGGTCATCACCTTCTCTTCCCCTGACTTGAGGTGTTGGTTCAGAGTGCTTCTTGACCTCGTGCAGTCGGCAGCAAGGTCCCTCCCCAGGACTCGCTGTTGATGTCGAGTACTTTCATGTCTCTCTTGCAGACATCCTTGTAGCGCAGCTTGCGGCAGTCTTTGGTTCTCCTCCCAGATGCCAACTCTCCACAGAGAATGTCTTTAGGGATGCATGCGGTCATCCTCCATGCGATGACATGGCCCAGCCAACGCAGCTTGCGGGTTCAGCTGAGTGGGTAAAGTTTTTAGTTGTCTTGCGAAACCTTGGATGGACACTGCACTCTGTCTATGCCAGCTGCCCCCGGTCAAAGAGGATGTTTCTTAGTGGAGAATTGTCATTCTCCCGGGCTTGGCCATAGGGTTTTTTTTATGTGTTTTGCTGCGTTCACATTGCTGCGATACAGGCAATTTTTGTAACTGAGTTTTGCTTGGAAATTAAACAATTCAGTTAAACACCCCGCGAAGGAGATTAGAAAGTGTATAGCTGCCTTCTGATCGCTTGTCAAAAAAACTGCATTTTTCAAATACCGTAGGTCATTTGTTCACCTTCAGAAGAACAAAACAATGAGTATGCTGTAAACAAAAAGCCCACTAAACAACTCTGCAACCATAAATAAAGTAGTAAGAACAAAACCACTCAAGTGCTCCAACACGGCCTCCCCCCAAGATAATACGCAAGGGCTTCAGCCAAAAAATACCATGCAATCGTTTTCTTGTCTTCTTTGTCAAGTTTTCAAAGTTTATCGAACGCTCGAAGAACTTCCAGAGCCCTGACATGCCTGCGCTGAAGGCCCTCCATGGGTCCAAAGAGTTTGTCTATCTACTCATCGGCAGATCAGTCGGCCAGATATTGACCCATAGGTTTTGATGTGTTGGACAAGCGTTTCATCTGTCTGGTTCAGGGGCGAATATAGAAGGATGAGTTTTGCTGCGAGAAAGCCAAACAAAACCAAAAAAATCACCCCCCACAGATTTATAAACACTGACATCCTGTTGCAGGTGACGGCTCTGGACAAATGCCCGCTACTGAGGTTATTTGCCACGGCCAGTATGGACAAGACTGTGAAGGTCAGACCATGGTGATCCTAACGGTTTCTTCTCAGTCAAACCAATCAAATAAAAAGTAAACGAACAAGTAACCTGCCCTCCCCCCCCCCCCCCCCCCCCCCTCAAGAACAAACGCAAATAACCTGCCAGCCAAACGAAAAACACACCAACATAGCATTCGATTTTGACCCATGTCTTCTTTGTTAAGTATTCAGAAAGAGGCTTTGAAGAGATATCGTTCGTAAATTTCTGCAGAATAAATCAGTTGCATGGTTTATAGGATAGTAACCTTTTAGACTCTGCGTGTGTGGGTGTGTGTGCACGCGCACCCACACAAGCGAACGTGTATGTTGATGCATGTATTTACGCGTGCTAGGGCACTCTTGAAGGTGAATATATGTGTCACCATAAGACATCCCCATCCCCCCCCCTCCCACAACACACACACTTCCCGATTGATTACGAAGTTATTTTCGTCCCTCTCCTCTTCAGAAGAAAGTAAAACCTTTCTCCTGTAGAAAAGAAAAAAAAAGAAACAAAGATGTAGCCTGAAGAAAGGTTTCAAATAACTCGAGAATTTTCCTCTGCCAAGCACTTGGGGAGTGTTGTTGTGTTCTTTACTTGTTTCGCTCTCGTTAGAAACACAGATGTATACTCATGAAGAGTTTAAGGATGGCACTGTGCTGTGAAGGAGTATTTTCACAAGCAAGTGGTGGTCTTGTTCCATTTCATGTAACCCCAGTTGTTGTTTTTTCGTGAAAAAATAAACCTTGGAATCTGGGCAGATCTGGGACGACAGCAACACTCTGATCCGTGAGCTGCTCTTTGAGGAGCCTGTGGTGGACATCTGCTTTGTGACAGACATCGGGGACCTCCTGATAGCCCGGGACTTCGTTCTAGTGTAGGCCTGCGTGTTGCATGTCCTGATTAGACCATCTGTGCTGTACAAGTGCAGTGATGTTGTGTACTTTTGTGGTATACAGTCTGTTTTCATATATATTGTGTGTCTGTGGTATACAGTCTGTTTTCATATATCTTGTACATCTAAGGAGTACAGTCTGTTTTTATATATCTTGTAATCTGTGGTTTACAGTCTGGTTTTTTTAAATATATCTTGTACATCTCTGGTACATAGTGGGTTTTAAAAAAATTGTAATCTTTGGTATACAGTCTGTTTTCGTATATCTTGGATATCTGTGGTTTACAGTCTGTTTTCATATATCTTCACCGTGGTCGAGTGGTTTAGGCGATCAACTCATGATCCAGAGGTCGCGGGTTCGATCCCCGCTCGGCTCGGTGTTGTGTCCTTGGGAAAGACACTTTACTCCTATTTTCCTCACTCCACCCAGGTGTACAAGTGGGTACCAGCTCTGCTGGGGAAGTATCTGGCGACAGACTAGCGTCCTGTCACAGGGGTGGTGAAAAACCATCAGTTCGCTTAACGCTACAGAAATCGGGATAAGCTCCGGCTCTATGGGCCTTCTGGCTCGAAAGAACATACTTTTTTCCCCATATATCTTGTATATCTGTGGTTTACAGTCCGTTTTCATATATCTTGTATATCTGTGGTGTACAGTCCGTTTTCATATATATTGTATATCTGTGCTATACAGTCTGTTTTCATATATCTTGTATATCTGTGGTGTACAGTCCGTTTTCATATATATTGTATATCTGTGCTATACAGTCTGTTTTCATATATCTTGTATATCTGTGGTGTACAGTCCGTTTTCATATATCTTGTATATCTGTGGTGTACAGTCCGTTTTCATATATCTTGTATGTATGTGGTGTACATTCTGTCTTCATATATCTTGCACATCTGTGCTATACAGTCTGTTTTCATATATCTTGTACAGCTGTACTATACAGTATGTTTTCATATATCTTGTACAGCTGTGCTATACAGTCTGTTTTCATATATCTTGTATATCTGTGCTGTGCAGTCTGTTTTCATATATTTTGTATATATGTGGTGTTCAGGCTGTTTTTATTATATCTTTTATCTGTGATATACAGTCTGTTTTCATATTATCTTGTACATATGTGCTATACAGTCTGATTTCATATATTTTTGTACATCTGTGCTACATAGTCTGTTTTCATATATCTTGTACATTCTCTATTATATATTGAATTCAGTTTCCGTTTCAGTGTCTCTCTGTCTGTCTCTGTCTGTCTGTCTGTCTGTCTGTCTCAGTCTCCTGGACTGAACACGAAGCTGTGTGGTTGGTTTGCAGGTTTTCTCCCCCAGAAGACTACTTACCGTACTCTTATATGGAAAAGATGATGACCAGGACCTTTGAGGTAAGGCTGTGCTTACGAGTGATGCTGCTGTTGAAGTTAGCATGTTGCTAGCTGAAGAAGAAAACCGAATCTCTCTGTCTCTGTCTCTGTCTTCTCTCTCTCTCTCTCTCTCTCTCTCTCTCTCTCTCTCTCTCTCTCTCTTCTCCTCTCTCTCTCTCTCTCTCTCTCTCTCTCTCTCTCTCTCTCTCTCTCTCTCTCTCTCCAACTGCCCCCCCCCCCCACTCCCTGTCTATTCCCTAGTTTTCCTCTACAGTATTTAGCATTTGGTATGTACTTGAATTCTGTTACTTTCAAAAACTGGTCTGCTTAGTCTACTCTCTCTGTCTATATGCCTATCTGTTTATCTATCCGTCTGTCAGTCAGTTTGTCTGTCTGTCTGTTTGTCTATCTTTCTGTCTGTTTGTCAGTCTGTCTGTCAGTCTGCCTGTCTGTCAACCTGTCCCTACCCCTTCCTTTCTATTCCTGAGTATTCTTCTACAGTATTTTAGCATTTGGTATGTCTTTCATTCTGTTATTTTAAAATACTGTTTAATAGAAGACCTTCTGTCGATCTACATGTTTGCCTGTGTCATAAATTGATCATCCACCATAGTCTATAAACGTCATACAGTTTTTCTAATACGTATTAGTTGTGAGCGTATAGATGATCCTACATTATAATATGTGTGTGTGTGTGTGTGTGTGTGTGTGTGTGTGTGTGTGTGTGTGTGTGTGTGTGTGTGTGTTCACAGGAAGAGAAACTGGAATTTGCAAAGAAAGTGAAGGACTCAAACAAAGCATGGTAAAAGTACAATACACTCCTATGTGTATGTCCGTAAAACCATGCGCACAAACAGGCGCGCTGTGCGTCCGTGCGTGCATGCATGCATGCATGTATTTGTGTGCGTGTGTGTGTGTGTTACATATTTAAATAAAGTATGTTCCAGAGAGAGAGAGAGAGAGAGAGAGAGAGAGAGAGAGAGAGAGAGAGAGAGAGAGGGGTGGGGTTAGCAGTTAAAAAACAAACAAGAGAACAACCTTATTGCAAAGATCACAATGCAACATTATTTTTACAGATACATTTTAAGAAATGCAAAGGACGTAGTACCGTCAGAATACTTGCAGAATGATTCACATCGAATTTGCAAAAGAAATGTCAACTCAGGAAAAGGAACATGAGCAACATCAGAGAGTTTTGACACTTAAACACGTTTCCTTTGATAAGGCAGAAGGAACATTACACATCAAGAGAGTAACTTGCATTAATAAGAGATGTTGTTGTTACTGTTGTTGTTGTTACAAACTTTGAATAAAAGGGGGTAAAACAAACAGAAAAAAGAACGACAGGCCCGTTCACTAGTCGGTTCTGGTGCCGGTTGATCTCAGAGAGTGATTGATTTGAGCTTGGCCCGAGGCTGTGTACAGTAGTGTCGTTGAGACACTGCGCTTTTGGCTTGAGACACTGGTCTTTTGGCTTGAGATACTGCATTTTTGGCTTGAGATACTGCATTTTTTGGCTTGAGATACTGCATTTTTGGCTTGAGATACTGCATTTTTGGCTCGAGACACTGCCCTTTTGGCTTGTGACATTGCCCTTTTGGCTTGAGATACTACATTTTTACATTAGCCCTTAGCTGTGCACAGTATCATTGAGACACTGCCCTTTTGGCTTGAGACCCTACAGTTTTGGCTTGAGACATTGCACTTTTGGCTCGAGACACTGCCATTTTGGCTTGAGACACAGCACTTCTGGCTTGAGACCCCGCACTTTTAGATTAGCCCTTAGCTGTGCGCAGTATGGTTTTATACACTGCACTTTTGGCTTGGCCCCCAGCTGTGTGCAGTGTTGTTGAGACACTACCCTTTTGGCTTGAGACACTGCACTTTTGGCTTGAGACACTACACTTTTGGCTTGAGACACTACACTTTTGGCTTGGCCCCTAGCTTGTGCAGTGTAGTTGAGACACTGCCCTTTTGGCTTGAGACACTGCACTTTTGGCTTGAGACACTACACTTTTGGCTTGAGACACTACACTTTTGGCTTGGCCCCTAGCTTGTGCAGTGTAGTTGAGACACTGCCCTTTTGGCTTGAGACACTGCACCTTTGGCTTGAGACACTGCACTTTTGGCTTGAGACACTACACTTTTGGCTTGGCCCCTAGCTGTGTACAGTGTAGTTGAGGCACTGCCCTTTTGGCTTGAGATTGCACCTTTGGCTTGGAACACTGCACTTTTGGCTTGAGACACTACACTTTTGGCTTGAGACACTACACTTTTGGCTTGAGACACTACACTTTTGGCTTGGCCCCTAGCTGTGTACAGTGTAGTTGAGGCACTGCCCTTTTGGCTTGAGACTGCACCTTTGGCTTGAAACACTGCGCTTTTGGCTTGGCCCTTAGGCCTGTTCAGTGTGAGTGAGACGCTGCGCTTTAGGCTTAGCCCTTTGGTCTGTGCAGTGTGGTTGAGACACTGTACTTTTAGATGAGCCCTTAGCTGTGCACAGTGTAGTTTATACACTGCACTTTTAGATGAGCCCTTAGCTGTGCACAGTGTGGTTTATACACTGCACGTTTGGCTTGGCCCTGTACTGTGTCGTTGAGATACTGCACTTTTGGCTGGGCCCTTAGCTCTGTACAGTGTTAGTCAGACACTGCATTGCAGACTTGGCCCTTCTGTCTGTACACTGTCGTTGAGACACGTACATTGCAGTGAGGTTGGTGTTTTATTTGAGTGTTTCTTGGGCAAATTGAACCTGTCGGAGCCTGTTTCTCGCCAGGTTGCAGACTGCATGCTGGGTATGTTGGTGTCACCAGCCACAGCTAGCTCACTCCTCTATGATAGAGAGCTGTTTAACATGTGCACAAGATGATATGCACGCGGGCACAGGTTGGACATAGGTTTAAAGTATCATCTGATAAACTCGCAGAGGATAACTAAACAACGATACGGTGTAATTTGACATCAACTATGGTTACGATTGGTAACATCTTGAGGGATAGGTGGCCCGAACTTTTTCACCATCCTCTAGACCTTGAGTGGTGGGCCTGGTTGTTAGTGTTTTGGATGAGAAGATCAACCGACGACCCCTGTGCAACACTCATTCAGAGCACGCAGCCCCCTTCCCCCCCCCCCCCCCCAACCCGCTAACACACAAGAAAAAAAAACCCCGCAAACATAGCAAAAGTTAACAAAACAACAAAAACAACAGGAAACAAAACAAAGACAAAACACGAAATTAGACAATCAACGGAACTGTATTCTTGGCAAGGATCCTGTGTTAATCACCATCCTCATAGAGAAACAAAACATGCGCATGCGAAGGACTTTTTGCCACAAAACCAACGATAGCGACTCCTGTGATGTCGCTTTCTCTCGCGGGCGAAGCCACTCAGCCTGAATTTTCACGCAGATTTAGTCGCCCTAGACCAAAAAAAGTAACAAACACACAAACAACACAATACAACACTACACTAACACTACACACACTACACACAACGCTACTGCACAACTACATTACTACTACAACACTGCATCCTCATAACAACAAACATCACATACAGACAGAATTTCCCAATATTATATATTCTTTTAATCCAGGATAATGGAATAGCTCATGATGTGCTTTTTCATCAGTCCCCGTGTGATCAGCTATTTTTGTAAATTTTGTCACTGTTTCCAACTGCGGACACTCACTAACTCTTCCCGAAAAGCGGACAACAGGATTTAACGATATGCGACAAGCACTCACTAGCGTTACGAACACGTAGCCTACTTATAGTCTCTAGTAAGAACAAAATTTGTTAGTTAGATAACGGAATTAAAATGTTTACAGTGAATCAAACGTACACTTTTAAGATGTGTAATATATATATATATTTATTTTTTGGTGGTTAGGGTGGGTGCATGACTTTTTTTGCAGGGGGGAGGAGACGTCGAAGAATCAAGGTGCACGGCCTCGAACACTGGAAACGGGCAATGGACCACACAATGCGCCTGGAAGAATGGGCGCTGTCATTGAACAAGAAGGACACCAAAGAAGGGGACAGCATACCCACCATAGTGGTGCCCGTGAAAGTGCGCAAACAGAGGAAAGCGCCAAAGTTCGTGATGAAGCTGGGCCGTCGCCCCAAGCTGAGCCTGTCCATCCCCCAAGTTTTCAAGGATCTCCCAGCCAGTCCCCGACCGCGGCAGTTGGAGATATTGGCGGAGCAAAGGAAAGGCAAGCAGGAATCCCTCTTCCCGATATTGAGCTCCAAGGAGCAAGCCATGTTGGGGTTATCCAGGTCCAGCGAAAACATCTCCGCCTCCCTCTCGGGGGAGGACGCGCTGACGCACACTGCAGGGAAAAAACCGCTGGAAACCACCTCCTTGGAAGACATGACGAGGCAGACGTCTTCGTCTGGCGCTGTAGATAGGAAGGATGAAGAAGAAAGGAAGGATGAAAAAACGAAGGATGAAGAAAGGAAGGATGAAAAAACGAAGGATGAAGAAACGAAGGATGAAGAAACGAAGGACGAAGAAACGAAGGATGAAAAAAGGAAGGGTGGCAAGGAAAGCAAGCGCCTTTCGCAAGCAGCTATCATCCTGGACGACATTGTCAGGTCTGGGAAGGTCACCCTGGCCAGAGGTGGCATGGCCCGGCGGGAGACCCAGGGAGACGCCATTAAAATTGATGTCAGAAAATTGTTCATCCCGCGGAAAAGTGGGCCTGCTTATGATGAACACGTGCAGAAGAGCCCACAAATCATGCAGGTGAGCGGCTAGGCTCTGGCTGTGTGTGTGTGTGTGTGTGTGTGTGTGTGTGTGGTGTGTGTTGTGTGTGTGTGTGTGTGTGTGTGTGTGTGTGGTCCGTCCGTCCTGACCCCTTCACCCCTGACCTGTCTTCTTTTCCTTCTCTGTATTTTCATGGGTGGTACGAAATGGCCCAGAGGTTTGAGCTTTGTACTCAGGTGGACTGAGGACGTAGGTTCCATTCCTCTTGGAACCGTCTGCTTGAAAGAATTTTTCTTTCCTCGGTGCTAACATTAGTGCCAGCTCCTGGCAAGTCCTTTCGGACGAGACTCTAAACTGCTGAAGTTGTGTGCACAAGAGGGGGAAGAGCGGGCCAGGTCTGGCTGTTGGGAAGGGCGATCCAAACACGCCTAGCATGGCACTGTGTGGACTGCAGTGGGGTGGGCTGTGCCAGATTGTAAAGCATCAGTGCAGCACTGCAGCTATGGCCTGAAGGAAGATGTGAAGGAGGGAGTGTGTCAGGATTTGGGTTTCCACGCTTTTTTTGGTGTGTGTGTCTGTGTGTGTGTGTGTGTGTGTGTGTGTGTGTGTGTGTGTGTGTGTATGTGTGTGTGTGGTGTGTGTGTGTGTGTGGTGTGTGTGTGTGTGTAGTTTTAGCTGAGGACTAGAGGTGCACCTCTTTCATATTATCTGACTTTTCCTTTTTACCGTAAAAATCATGTATCATCGCTGGTGGCTGAGTATCCTTTGTTTACTGAGTATCCTCTTTTGTTTACTGAATACCCTTCTTTGTTTACCGAGTATCCTTCTTTGTTTACAGAGTATCCTCCTTTGTTTTACTGAATACCCTTCTTTGTTTACCGAGTATCATTCTTTGTTTACTGAGTATACTCCTTTGTTTATGGAATAGCCTTCCTTGTTCACCGAGTATCTTCCTTTGGCTAAATATTCTCCTTTGTTTACTGAGTATCCTCCTTTGGCTAAATATTCTCCTTTGTTTACTGAGTATCCTCCTTTGTTTCCTAAGTATACTCCTTTGTTTACTTTTGGATTTTATGTTTGTTTGTCTGCTTGTTTGTTTTTTCATTAATCGTAAAAATAAATAAATAAATAAATAAAGGAAATGACTACCCATCCACTCCTTAAACAACCAAATCTCTAAGTCCAACAGAAATGTGTCTATACGTCCGGTGTATTTTTCTGTCGGAAGTTAAGTATTGATGACGTGGTGTTTAAGCTTTGGCATGTCAAGTCGTCACGTTGTTTTCTCAAGGAAGTGATTCAGTGTGTGAATGCGTATGCATGCGCGTCCACGGACAATCGTAATCTGTGTACGCGGGCTTGGTGCAGGCTTTGATCTAGTCTTCTCATATGAAAGGCAACAAGTCTTTATCCCGTTGAAAAGACTATGCTTTCTTTTGTAACCCCACCCACCCACCAAAATGGAACATTTTCTAAGAATTCAGAACTTCCAGAATTTATTCCCAACCCTACCCCTAATCCCATTAGAAAGAGCAGATTACCTAGGTGTATGCGAATACTCACAGAAACGCCCATACAATGATGACAGCCCCACACATTCCACAAACGAGCCTATTTCAAATTGTACACCCAATCGTCTTTGAGTGCAACCTTGATCGTTTTTGTTTCTCTCTCTCTCTCTCTCTCTCTCTCTCTCTCTCTCTCTCTCTCTCTCTCTCTCTCTCTCTCTCTCTCTCTCTCTCTCTCTCTCTCTCTCTCTCTCTATCAGATATAAATGTTCATAAATTCAGATACAGAGAACATGATATTGACGACCTCAGGCTGTTATGCCCATTATGTAAGCAAGCTCCGGAGGATGAAGTACACTTTGTCTTGTGCTGTCCAGTATTTGAGGATGTTAGGCAGAACTACATCCCTGTTAAATATAGTAGACAGCCTAATTTATTTAGACTCTGTTTACTCCTGGCATCAAGTCATCCTGAGGTTGTGCGCAGCCTCACTTTATATTTGTGTAAAGCCTTCAGAATAAGAGAGATAATGTTATCCTAAGTGATATTTTTGTAGCTGACTTTGTGTTATACAGTAACATGTTGGTCTGTGTGTGTGTGTGTGTGTGTGTGTGTGTGTGTGTGTGCGTGTGTGTGTGTGTGTGTGTGTGTGTGCGTATGTGTTTAAACCAAAATACTAAGCAGTTCGGCAACCCCCTTCATGTATGGGCCAATGGCCTTTTTGTGAATAAATCGTTCGAGTTCGAGTTCGAGTTCTCTCTCTCTCCTCTCTCTCTCTCTCTCTCTCTCTCTCTCTCTCTCTCTCTCTCTCTCTCTCTCTCTCTCTCTCTCTCTCTCTCTCTCTCTCTCTCTCTTCTCTCTCTCCACACACACACACACACACACAAGATTTTTATTTGAAGACCTGCCCACCCCCCGCCCCCCACCCCAAGGGGTACATAAAATTTAACAAAACCACAACTTACAGATGTAGGCATGTGAAAATACTCATAACACAAATTCATTCCAAAATGTCTGTTTGGTTGTTGGTTGTTGTTGTTGGTGGTGGTGGTGGTATTGATGTTATTGTAGTAGTTGTTTTGCCATCATTTTAAAGAAACTAAAACAGTGGTCGGAGCACCCACTTTTCTCCAGCCAAGGTTAAACAGCATCGAGCGTGGTTACCAGTTGGATGGGGACCGTTTGCGCGCTTTGGCCTCAGTACAGTCCCCCAGTTCACCCAGCTGTAAATGTGTACCTTCCTCTTAACGGTCAGGGAAGGTAAAGCAGCGAGGGAGCGAGGATGGGCGCCGCCCTCGAAATGCTGGCCCCTAGAGAAGTTGAGGTCTCTGACGCCTCGCTCCCATTAGGACCTTTATAGGTTATGGGACACCTTTACCTTTACTTTAAAGCAGGGACAGGCGGATCAAGTGCCATCCAAGTTTGACATTCTGCGAATAAGGACGGCTGCGGTCACAAGAAGGGGGTCCAGCATCAGTCAAGACGAGGAGGAGGAGGAGGCGGTGATCCCTGACAGCCTCCTCGCCAGTGTGGACAAACGCAAGAGAACGCCAAGCCCTGGTCTTGGTTAGTCGCAGCGGAAGAGTGCAGTGATGCTCGCTCGCTCTTTCTTTGTTTCTCTGTCTTCTCTCGTCTCTTCTCTCCTCCTTTGTTCTCTTCATTTTTCATATGTTCTGTTTGCTTTTGTTCTGTTCTGTTCTAGTCTTTTCTGTTCTCTTCTCCTCTGTTGTGTTCTGTACTCCTCTGTTCTAGTCTGTTCTGTTCTCTTCTGTTCTCCTCTGTTCTATTCTGTACTCCTATGTTCTGTTCTCCTCTGTTCTGCTCTGTTATGTTCTGTACTCCTCTGTTTTACTCTAGTCTGTTCTGTTCTCTTATGTTCTGTTATGTTCTGCACCCCTCTGTTCTATTCTACTCTTTTCTGTTCTGTTCTCTTCTGTTCTCCTCTGTTTTGTTCTCCTCTAATCTGTTCTGTTCTGTACTCCTCTGTTTTACTCTATTCTGTTCTGTTCTCTTCTTTTCTATTCTGTTCTATTCTGTTTTCCTCTGTTCTGTTCTGTTCTGTTCTGTTCTGTTCTGTACTCCTATGTTTTACTCTATTCTGTTCTGATCTCTTATGTTCTCTAATGTTCTGCACTCTTCTGTTCTATTTTACTCTCTTCTGTTCTGATCTCCTCTGTTCTTCTCTGTTCTAATCTGTACTCCTCTGTTCTCTTCTGTTCTGTTCTCTTCTCTTGCTTAATTTTTTTCTCTCCATTTGTTTTTGTTTTCATTATCTCTCTTTGTTTCTTTCTTTTCTTCCTTTTCCTGTCCACCGCCCCCTTTGTCTTCAGTTCCCTCCTATCCCTTTCTGTTTATTCATATTGTTGCAGAATATCATCCGAGCAAGACGCTTCAAGCCTCATCTACTTCAAGTACAGAGTTCCATCACCAAATGGCGTGTTGTGCAACTCCTTCGCAGTACAAACTTGCGTTGGACCATATATTCACTGTTTACTGGTACGCTTTGAATCATTGATAAATCGTAGGCAACTCTGTTTGGATTCGATATCAATTATAGCAATGTTGGTAGGATTTTATTTTTATGGCGAAAAGCGTCACCATGCTGTTGGTATTTTAGCAAGAGTCGTAGTCAAACTGCAGGCGCGTAGTCATATTTTATTTGCAGCCATCTTGTTTGGACTCAGCAATCATCGTAGCCATAGTGTACTGTAGTCATACTATTTGCAGCCATTTTGTTTGGACTTAATCGTAGTCATAATATTGTTGTGGATTTATCGATAATTGTAGCTATGCCGTTGGGATTTTATTACTAACTGCAGACATGATGTTGTGATTTGATTACTAACTGTAGTCATACTGTTGGGATTTGATTACTAACTGTAGTCATGATGTTGGGATTTGATTACTAACTGTAGTCATGATGTTGGGATTTGATTACTAACTGTAGTCATGATGTTGGGATTTATTATTAACTGTAGTCATGATGTTGGGATTTGATTACTAACTGTAGTCATGATGTTGGGATTTGATTGCTAACTGTAGTCATGATGTTGGGATTTGATTACTAACTGTAGTCATGATGTTGGGATTTGATTACTAACTGTAGTCATGATGTTGGGATTTGATTACTAACTGTAGTCATGATGTTGGGATTTGATTGCTAACTGTAGTCATGATGTTGGGATTTGATTACTAACTGTAGTCATGATGTTGGGATTTGATTGCTAACTGTAGTCATGATGTTGGGATTTATTATTAACTGTAGTCATACTGTTGGGATTTGATTACTAACTGTAGTCATGATGTTGGGATTTATTATTAACTGTAGTCATGATGTTGGGATTTGATTACTAACTGTAGCCATGATGTTGGAATTTGATTACTAACTGTAGTCATGATGTTGGGATTTATTATTAACTGTAGTCATGATGTTGGGATTTGATTACTAACTGTAGCCATGATGTTGGGATTTGATTACTAACTGTAGTCATGATGTTGGGATTTATTATTAACTGTAGTCATGATGTTGGGATTTGATTACTAACTGTAGCCATGATGTTGGGATTTGATTGCTAACTGTAGCCATGATGTTGGAATTTGTTTACTTAAGCGTCGTCATGCAGTTGGGATTTGATTACTTCACTGTAGCTGTACTGTTGGGACTTATTACTGCTTGTAATTGCCCTCCATGGGATGGTAAAAGTGGTTTTTGACTTTGACTGCTGTAGCCATACGGTTGGGATTTATTATTAACTGTAGTCTTACTGCTGGAATTTATTACTAACTGTAGCCATGATGTTGGGATTTTATTACCAACTGTAGCCATACTCTTGGGATTTGATTACTTAACTGGAGCCATACTTTTGGGATGTATTAGTAGTTGTAGTTACACTGTTGGATTTATTGATGATTGTAGCCGTACTGTTGGGATTGATGAATGATTGTAGCCATACTGTTGGGATTCATTAATGATTGTAGCTATACTGTTGGGATTCATTAATGATTGTAGCCATACTGTTGGGATTGATGAATGATTGTAGCCATACTTTTGGGATTGATGAATGATTGTAGCCATACTG
>CM054134.1:50802750-50810250 GCA_028751875.1 Rapana venosa
CTCAGCTCTGTGTGTCACTGCTGTAGATGCCCTCAGCTCTGTCTCTCACTGCTATAGATGCCCTCAGCTCTGTCTGTCACTGCTATAGATGCCCTCAGCTCTGTCACTGCTATAGATGCCCTCAGCTCTGTCTGTCACTGCTATAGATGCCCTCAGCTCTGTCTGTCACTGCTATAGATGCCCTCAGCTCTGTCTGTCACTGCTATAGATGCCCTCAGCTCTGTGTGTCACTGCTGTAGATGCCCTCAGCTCTGTCTGTCACTGCTGTAGATGCCCTCAGCTCTGTCACTGCTATAGATGCCCTCAGCTCTGTCTGTCACTGCTATAGATGCCCTCAGCTTTGTCTGTCACTGCTGTAGATGCCCTCAGCTCTGTCTGTCACTGCTATAGATGCCCTCAGCTCTGTCTGTCACTGCTGTAGATGCCCTCAGCTCTGTCTGTCACTGCTATAGATGCCCTCAGCTCTGTCTGTCACTGCTATAGATGCCCTCAGCTCTGTGTGTCACTGCTGTAGATGCCCTCAGCTCTGTCTCTCACTGCTATAGATGCCCTCAGCTCTGTCTGTCACTGCTATAGATGCCCTCAGCTCTGTCACTGCTATAGATGCCCTCAGCTCTGTCTGTCACTGCTATAGATGCCCTCAGCTCTGTTTGTCACTGTTACAGATGCCCTCAGCTCTGTCTATCACTGCTATAGATGCCCTCAGCTCTGTCTGTCACTGCTATAGATGCCCTCAGCTCTGTCACTGCTATAGATGCCCTCAGCTCTGTCTGTCGCTGCTATAGATGCCCTCAGCTCTGTTTGTCACTGTTACAGATGCCCTCAGCTCTGTCACTGCTATAGATGCCCTCAGCTCTGTCTGTCCCTGCTATAGATGCCCTCAGCTCTGTTTGTCACTGTTACAGATGCCCTCAGCTCTGTCTATCACTGCTATAGATGCCCTCAGCTCTGTCTGTCACTGCTATAGATGCCCTCAGCTCTGTTTGTCACTGTTACAGATGCCCTCATCTCTGTCTGTCCCTGCTATAGATGCCCTCAGCTCTGTCTGTCCCTGCTATAGATGCCCTCAGCTCTGTCTGTCCCTGCTATAGATGCCCTCAGCTCTGTCTGTCACTGCTATAGATGCCCTCAGCTCTGTCTGTCACTGCTATAGATGCCCTCAGCTCTGTCTGTCCCTGCTATAGATGCCCTCAGCTCTGTCTGTCACTGCTGTAGATGCCCTCAGCTCTGTCTGTCACTGCTATAGATGCCCTCAGCTCTGTGTGTCACTGCTATAGATGCCCTCAGCTCTGTCTGTCACTGCTATAGATGCCCTCAGCTCTGTCTGTTACTGTTACAGAAGCCGTGGCCTCGCCCTGAGCTGATGCCTGAGCTAGTACCACTGCCACAGAAAATGCAGCAGAGACCGAAACGCCTACGGTCTAAAAAGAAAAAGCGCCAGAAAAAGAGAAGACGTATGTTCGCGGCGGGAACACATCATGGCATACTCTCCCACACGCCCCCTCCTTTCCTCCCCCTCCTCCCTCCCCTGACCTGAATTTTTATTTTTGGGGGGTAGTGTGTATAATTTTTCTGTGATTGCCTGATGTAGTGATTGTTGTATTTTGAACCCAGGCCTAAAATCTTCTGATAATAATTGTCCATTCCTACCATCATGGCGTGGGCAAAAACAAACAAACAAACAAACAAACAAACAAACAAACAAACAAACAAACAAACGGCCGCATACGCAAAATCTCAGTATGGGCGAACCTCGAAGTTGTAACGGAGGAAGGAACAATCAATGTCCTTTTCTATAATAATCATATTGTGCTCTACTGTACAGTGGTGCGTTGTTTTGTATTGTATTGTATTCTGTTTTTGTCCTATAGTGTATAATGTGTTGTACAGTATTGTGTTGGATTGTTGTTGTTGGGTTGGGGTTTTTTTGCGATGTGCTGTGGTAACTTTATTTCATGGTGAACACCACCACCACCCAACCCCCCCCCCCCCCCCCCAATCCCCCACCAAAAAAACAACAACAGAGCAACCCAGCTGTACAAAGTAGTAATTTCTAATATCCTTTTTTTTCTTTTGTTTTCTTTTTTAAAATTCAGAACCGCCGCACCTTTCGCCTGTATTATTTTTGTTAGTTTAAGTGGGTTTTTTTGCCGTGCCTTTAAAAAAATATTTTTTACACATTCCATCTATCTGTCCTCCATCGTTCCATCTATCTTTCTCTCTCTGTCTCTTTCTCTTCTCCAGCCAACTGCCATGGCGCAGTGGTTAGCGCCTTGGGTTACAGGGTGAAAGGTTGCGGGTTCGAGTCCCACAAGAGTCAGGGAATTTTCGGACTCTGGCCGGCTCCTACCCAGAATGACTTTGCTATGGGCTCATTAGGAAGACAGGGACCACATAGTCGAGATTCATCCACTTTATGGATGCTTTTTTGATAGTAGTGCCTAAATTTCCTGACCAACACTGCATATGTCTGAATCTCTCGGGCCCCGGATGATAACGGAATATATTAGGATAGGAAGAGTCCAGTACAAGCCTGTCAAGTAGTCTCAAAACATATTCACTTCTACAGCAGTATCATTACATCATCATCATCACCATTCATCATCATCATCACCATCATCATCACCATCATCATCACCATCACATCATCATCATCATCATCATCATCATCATCATCATCATCATCATTCTCTTCCACCTTCTCTGTCTTACAAGCCTTATAATAAATTCTCAGTTTTTCCCTCATAATCGAGGGAAAAAAAGACATATTATAGTTTCCTTAGGCTCATGAAGTCGTGAGTTCGAATCTAAGCAGTGTCTGGTAAATTAAGAATGGGGATGTTTATGATCTCCAAGGCGCAAATGTGCACGTTAAAGATTCCGTAATTCATGTCAGCGTTCGGTGGGTTACAGAAACTCGAACATACCCAATATACATCCCCAAAGTCGGAATATGGCTACCTTCATGGTGAGCAAAAAAGGTCGCATACGCAAAATCTCACCATTGGTGAACCTCGGAGCTCTAGCCGAGGAACGAAAAAGACATACTACAGTCTGGTTACGCAAGCACACCTGATGGATTAATTAGAGAGATGCTTGGGACGGGTCCCTATCACCGTATAATTTCAACTCCTCTGAAAGCTATTTCTTCATGGTATCGTTTATTTCCGCTTTCCCCCCAGCTAAGGTTAAGCAGCATCGAGCGCGGTTACCACTTGGATGGGTGACCGAGCGTTTGCGCACCTTGGCTTCAGTACAGTCCCCCCATTCACCCAGCTGTAAATGGGTACCTGCCTCTTTAGGGTCAGGGAAGGTAAAACAGCGAGAGAGAGGAGATGGGGACCGCCCTCATTATGCTGGTCCCTTGAGAAGTTGAAGTCTATGATGCCTCACTCCCCTACGACCACACAGGTTATGAGGCAAATTTACCCTTTTTTTTATCATTTCTATATTTTCTTGCTAAGCGAAGTAGATCTAAAGATGACTTTTAGACTGATGGCATGTTTCGTACTGATAAACTGAAGCCAGACAAAATGTTGTTTTTAAGTTACATCGTTTTATCTATTTGTGTACTTATTTATTATGGTTAATTTTGGGTGTTTCTTTGTATCACAGCGTGGGAAACATTGGAAGAATTTGCTGAAATAAGGGTGAGTTTGATATCTTTTTTCAGTATTGTTCTCTTATTTTCCTTTATCATATTATCAGAAGTAATACAGTCATGCATGACAAACCACACGTCACGCATCAGAAACCAATACAGCCATGGATCACTCACCACCAGTCACATAGTTATCAGAAGTCACACAGTCACGTATCAGCATCCCCCACAGTCACATATCACAAGTCACCACAGTTACGCATCAAGAAATCATACAGCCATGCATCACCCACGATACAATCACATGTCACCACAGTTACGCAGTCACATGTCACCACAGTTACGCAGTCACATATCACATGTCACCACAGTTACGCAGTCGCATATCAAAGTCACCACAGTTACGCATCAAGAAATCATACAGCCATGCGTCACCCACGATACAGTCACATATCACAAGTTACCACAGTTACGAAGTCTCGTATCACAAGTCACCACAGTTACGCAATCACACATCACAAGTCACCACAGTTACGCAGTCACATATAACAAGTCACCACAGTTACATAGTCACATACAAGTCACCACAGTTACGTATCACAAGTCACCACAGTTACGCAGTCACATACAAGTCACCACAGTTACGCAGTTACGTATCACAAATCATCACAGTTACACAGTCACGTATAACAAGTCCCACAGTTACGCAGTCACATATCACAAGTCACCACAGTTACGCAGTCACATATCACAAGTCACCACAGTTAAACGCAGTCATGTGTCACCAGTCACCACAGTTACGCAGTCACATACAAGTCACCGCAGTTACGTATCACAAGTCACCACAGTTACGCATAAAAAAATCATACAGCCATGAATCACTAATGATACAATCACATATCACAAGTCACCACAGTTACACAGTCACATAAATTATTACAAGATCCAAGATTTATTTCAAGAAAACCTCAAGAGGCACATGAAATCCAACAAAGCCACAACTTGCGGACAGTTACGCAGTCACATAACACCACAGTTACTCAGTTACATATCACAAGTCACCACAGTTACGCAGCTACGTATCACAAGTCACCACAGTTACGCAGTCACATATCACAAATCACTACAATGTACGCAATCACATATATAACAAGTCAGCACAGTTAAACGCAGTCACATATCACAAAGTCACCACAGTTAACGTATCAAGAAACCATACAGCCATGGATCACCCACGAATACAGACAGGGCTGTATCACTGGCCCCACAGTCGCATATCACAAAGTCACCACAGTTACTACGCAACAAAAAATCACACAGCCATGGATCACCCACGAATACAGTCAGGACTGTATCACCGGTCCCATAGTCATGTCTCACAAGTCATCACCACCGGTCCTGCCCTGTCACGTCACGTCACTTATATATATATATATATATATATATATATATATATATATATATATATATATATATATATATATATAATAAACCCACCTCCAAACAAACCAACCAGCTTCACACTATCACTGTGCATTGCAAAAGTCAAGGGATGAGACTATAAACCGAGGCCCCGTGTGCGAACGCATGCAGAACATCTTGCGCACACGTTAAATCCTGTTCCGCTTTTCGAAAGAGTAGGCCATTGTGTGCCGGTGGGAACAGATGACAAAATTTACAAAACTGCATACACTGGGACTGGATGTAAAAAAGCACATGAGTGCTTATTCCATTATCCTCGAGATATATATATTTTTTTAAAAAAAGGTCCTACCCTCAGTCCACTTTCTCCTTCACTGATATAAAGTTATGGAGTTAACATCAGCGAAGACTCCACTCTCCCCCAAAAAGTCCTTCGGATGAGACTATAACCGAGGCCCCGTGTGCGAACGCACTCAGAACATCTTGCGCACACGTTAAATCCTGTTCCGCTTTTCGTAAGGGTGCCGGTGGGAACAGATGACAGAATTTACAAAACCGCAAACACACAGGGACTGGATGTTTAGAAAGAAAAAAAGCAGCACAGAAGTGCTTTTTCTATTACGCTCGATATAAAAATAATAAAATAAATAAAAATGAATATAAACTGAGTGTGTTCTGTTATGACGGCGCCCCTGCTGACAAACTGGGCTTCTCCGACACAGCACGAGTTGCTGCCAGTCTTTTCCACTCGCCTCTTCCCGCCCTACGGCTCCTTCATGACGCTCACCTCCACTGACAAGCAATCCACTCAGGTCCTGGAGACCTCCAGTCAGATGGCCGCTCACAAACCACAGCAGACGGACTCCAAACGTCAGTCACACTCTGTGTGTGTGTGTGTGTGTGTGTAGCTGTGTGTGTGTGTATGTGTTTGTGTAGCTGTGTGTAGCTGTATGTGTGTGTGTGTGTGTGTTTGTGTAGCTGTGTGTGTGTGTTTTGTCTGTCTGTCTCTTTGTCTGTCTGTTCTGTATCTCTTCTCTCTCTCTCTCTCCTCTCTCTCTCTCCTCTCTCTCTCTCTCTCTCTCTCCCCTTTCATGAAAAGGGCTGTTGGCATATATTCATTAAATTTCAGAGTTCTGTCGTCTGTCTGTCTGTCTGTCTGTCTGTCTGTCCTGCTGTCTGTCTCTCTCTCTCTCTCTCTCTCTCTCTCCTCTCTCTCTCTCTCTCTCTCTGTCTGTCTGTCTGTCTGTCTGTCTGTGTGTGTGTGCCTCTCTGTGGGTATGTCTGTCTATCTCTGTCTTTCTCTCTCTCTCTCTCTCTCTCTCTCTCTCTCCTCTCTCTCTCTCTCTCTCCTCTCTCTCTCTCTCTCATTTAAGATTTAAAAAAAAGAACAATGCAGTCTAGATATGGATATGTTTTGCTTTCGTGTTGCTAGTATACAAGTAAGATTTTAATTTTCCTCATAAATAATAATGTTTATCGGTATAGTGAAATGGTCAGTGAAAAAAAACACCCAATAACCCCCCCCCCCCCCCAAAAAAAAAACCAAAAAAAAAAACCCAACCCCCCAAACTACCGATTTCGCAAAAAGTCAGATTGAAAATCAACAACATTTTGCGTTTACGTATACTGCATAATTATGACGATGTATGGCAAACACTTCCTCAGTGAACTCTGTAGACTTCTTTCAAATGCGCTGCTCTGAGCCAAGAATGTTACTCATAGATACAGTTTCTCCAGATATTATTATTCGTTTCATGCTACCAAACCATCAGTTCGCTTAACCCTACAGAAACCGGGATAAGCTCCGGCTCTATGGGCCTTCTGGCTCGAAAGAACATACTACTACTACTACTTCATGCTACCAATCGAAGGACCAAGACAATATTTCGAGTATCACAAGCCACCACAGTTAAATAGACCACCCGTCCTTCATCCCCGCTCACCCCCCAAAAAACCCCCCACACAACAACAACAACAAACAAACAAAACAAAACAACAACAGCCAAACAAACAACAACAAAAACCCCAATCTGTCGAAACCCAGCTACACTCTGAAATCACACCCCATCCCTTAACCATTCCAAAGCTTACTCAACAAACTAGCCCACCCCAAACCTACCTCAAAGGGGGTAGGATAGCCTAGTGGTTACAGCGTTGCGCTCGTGATCTGCTGGCCTGGGATCGAACCTACCACAGAGGTGCCCATTTTAGGGACCCCCCCCCCTCCCCCCTTCCCTGGAGTTAACATCAGTACTGATTCCTCTCTCCCAAAAATGTCTTTCGGATGAGACTATAAACCGAGGCCCCGAGTGAGAACGCGCGCAGAACCTCTTGCGCGCGCACACACACACACACACACACACACACACACAACACACACACACACACACACACACACACACACACACACACACACACACACACACACACACACACACACACACACACTAAAAATCGTTCCACTTTTCGGAAGAGTA
>CM054134.1:50820250-50852750 GCA_028751875.1 Rapana venosa
CTGGGTATTTTCTTCTTAGTCATATCACCAGTCCAATAGTCTACTCTTTACTGAACAACGGTTTATCTGCATGAGTCTATGATACTGTGCATGTGTTCGCACCGGGAATCTGGATTTGTAATCTACTCTCATGGGGACGGGATAGCTCAGTGGTCGGAGCACTTGCTTTCCCCCAGCCATGTTAAGCAGCGTCGAGCGTCGTTACCTTGGCTTCAGTACAGTTCCCCCAGCTGTAAATGGGTACCTATCTGTTTAGCGTCAGAGAAGGTAAAGCAGCGAGGGAGAGGAGATGGGTGCCGCCCTCAATATGCTGGCCGCTACAGAAGTGAGGTCTCTGACGCCTCGCTCCCTTACGACCGTATAGGTTATGGGACACCTTTACCTTTAATCTACTCTCATCCCAAAAGCATGTACTGAGATGGACAGAGTCAGAGAACCAATGTATCTTTTGTCGTGTGAAATGGAAAAGGAGACGTGTTGCTTTCAGCAGGACAGACAGTGTCATTGGCGGTATAGAAACAAAGATTGACGTTAGTGAAGGAAAGAACACGAGGCTGGCCTGACCATGTAACACGTAACAAGATGCAGTGACTTGGCTAGAACAGTTCTCCACACAGCTGTTGACAGAACGGTAGACAGAACTAAAAACAAACAAAAACCCAGACACGGTGGACCGACAACACTGCAGAGAGGACAAGGGAAACCTGTTGGCACGCAAACCCAGGTTTTGGGCATTCATTCCAAACAAACGGAAGAACCTGATAAACAACTCTTTAGTGTAGAGCATCAGTGGCCCAGGAATGTAAAAAAACAAAACCCAACCAACCAACCAACCAAACAAAGGAGGATGGCATTACCATCGGTGAATTGACTTGTGTTTCAGAAATCGCTTTACAGAACGTCTCTAGAGGGGGACGAGCTGGGCCACTTATCTCCCTTGGCCGCCATGAAGTCCGCGCGGCCAGAGATCAGGATGCCGCAGTATGTCAGTGACCCCCTCTCCATCGAGCAGCCCCCTAAGCCCTTCTGCGGCACCCCGGTCATCAGGAAAGCAGTGTCCTTGGAGATGGTCAGAGGGTCGGAAACGCAAACTCCGCAGAGCAGCAGGAAGGAATCGCAGACCGGGGAGCCTGCAAGCCCTGGGGTGGCAGGGGAGCTAGACGTGGAAGGAGGGCTGAGGGCGCCCCCAACCAGCCCCCTGTCTGTCATCTCTGAGGTGTCCATGACTGCTGTCGGCCGCCTGTCCACCTCAGCGGTCAGTGAGCGGGAGGCAGGGGAGTACAGCGGTCAGGACCAGCAGTTCTGGCCGCGGCCGTCCAGTGGAGGAGGCAGGAGCGGGAAGCGGGCAGGAAGGCTGGACAAAGGCAAGGAGGCCGGCGGGAGGAAGACCATGAGTTCCTGGCAAGTCAGGCTGAGCAAGGTAATGGAGGTTTGCCGTCGTCGTGTTCTCTCTTTTTTTTCCTTTTCTTTTTCTTTCTTTTTTTTTTTTTTTTTTCTTTTTCTTTTTTTTTTTTCTTTTCTTTCTTTTCTTTCTTTTCTTTCTTTTTCTTTTCTTTCTTTTCTTTCTTTTCTTTTCTTTTCTTTCTTTCTTTCTTTTCTTTTCTTTTTTTTTTTCTTTCTTTTCTTTTCGTTTCTTTCTTTTTTTTTTCTTTCTTTCTTTCTTTTCTTCTTCTCTTTCTTTTCTTTTCTTTCTTTCTTTCTTTTCTTTTTCTTTCATTCATTCTTTTTCTTCTTTTCTTTTCTTTCTTCTTCTTTCTTTATTTAAAGATGCAAATTATGTGTCAGTATTTTTTGTTTTCACTTTGCCGTCTAAATTTTAAAAAAAATCTTTTTAGAGGGGGTAACAACTTTCATTGTATCACAAAGTTACGTTGATATTGTCTTCATTGTGGCAAGACCAACCAGTGTAACCACAAACGTGTAGACGGACGCTATAGCCGAGTGGTTAAGACCGTTCGACTTCAATCTCATGGGTCTATGAAGTGCGGGTTTCGACTTATCTCTTTCGTTTAGAATGACAGATGGCAATTTTTTACGCAATTCCTAAAAAAACTTTAAGAACAACCATGACACAAAGTCTTAATGTCTCATTCGTGAACTAACTCTCTGAACCACAAACGTAGACACCAATATGCGAGTTTAAAGATCCCGCCATTCCATGGTCAGAAGCTCGGGGTTACGAACACACGCTAACAATACCGGTGAATTCACATCCCAAGATCAACGCACCTTCAAGCCAACCCCCGCCCCTAATCACATCTTAAAACAACCCAGCGCTCAACACATGGCTAAAGATCCCCCATCGTACATTGAAACTACGGGGTAACAGAAAACACAAACAACCAAACACCAAACAATGAATCGCTACCTCATTGCCCCCCACAACCCCCCCCCCCACACACACAACACACAACAAACACACCCAGCACACCACCACCACACCCCACACACCTAACCTACCCCAACCAAACCCAACACAACAACCAACTCAATACCCCCCCCCCCCCCAACCCAACCCCACTCCCCCCAACCCCACACACACACCAACAACCATACCCACACACCCCCCAAACCCCCCTCAAACTACATACCCATCCCACACACCCAACCCTCTCCCTCCCCCACCCTCCTCCCCCCTCCCCCCAACCCTACCCTCATCCCCCCAAAACCACAACCACAACTCAAAAACCCGTCAGCGTATCTACTCTCATTCCCCAAACCCTCATCTCTCTTCCTCTCTCTCCCTCTCTCTCTCCCCTCCCTCTCTCCCTCCTCTCCCCTTCTCTCTCTCCCCCCCTCTCTCCCCTCTCACCCCCCTCCCCTCTCCTCCCCCTCCCCCCTCTCTCTCCCCTCCTCTCCCTCCCCACTCCCCCCTCTCTCCCTCCCCCCCTCCCCCTCTCCCTCCCTCCTCCCCCCCTCCTCTCCCCCCCCCCTCCCCCTCCCCCCCTCTCTCCCCCCCCTCCTCTCTCCCCCCCCCCCCCCCTCTCTCTCCCCACCCCCCCTCTCTCCCCCTCCCCCCTCCCCCCCTCCCTCTCTCTGCCCCCCCCCCCCCCTCTCTCTCCTCTCTCCTCTTCTCTTCTCTCTTCTCTCCATCAGACGGTAGACGCGCTGCTGGCCTCCCGACCACCGTCCAGCACCCACACCCACACCCACACCCACGCCTCGCCCCATCGGTCCGACAGCCGCTCCTCGCTGCACTTCATCTCCACCGACGAGTCGGACGACGGAGAGCTGAGCGACTCCTCCTTCGTGTATCACCTGCCGGACAGGAGGAGTCAGGGGCAGGGGGACAAGACTCCTTCTCCCCTGTCTCATCACCTGTCGGAGGGAGGGAGCAGGATGCAGGGGGACAAGACTCCTTCTCCCGTGTGCGAGCCTGGCAAAAAGCCCGCGGCCGGCAAACCTCAGCAGAGAGAAGCTCCCGGTGTGGCAACAGGTTGTGTTTGTTTTGGTTGGTGGTGATCGTGGTGGTAGGTGGTGGGTGATGGTAGGTGGTGGGTGGTGAGTGGTGGGTGGTAGGGGTGGTGGTAGGTGGTGGTGGTGGTGCGGGTAGTGGTGGGTGGTGGTGGTGGTGGGGGCAAACCTCAGCAGAGAGAGGCTCCCGGTGTGGCAACAGGTTGTGTTTGTATTGGTTGGTGGTGATCGTGGTGGTAGATGGTGGGTGATGGTAGGTGGTAGGTGGTGGGTGGGGGTGGTGGTGGTAGGTGGGTGGTGGGGGGTGGTAGGTGGTGGTGGTCGGGGTGAGTGTAGGGGTGGTGGTGGTGGTGGTGGTGGTGGTGGTGATCGTGGTGATGATAATGACGATGAACGTGGTGGTGATGATGATGATGATGATGATGATGATGATGATCGTGTTGTTATGTTGTGTTGTGTTGTGTTTAATATGGCGGTGGGTCGAAGTGTGTGGTGTAGTAGAGAAAAAGGGAAGGGAAGGGAAGGGAAGAGGAGAGGAGAGGAAGAGAATGCATTGAAGAATCAGCAGCTTCTAAAATTCAGCATAGCCACTAAACAGACTATTCTGTATGCACTGATGAATATGCATGAATTCTAGTCTGTGTGCACTGATGAATGCATGGATTGTAGTATGTGTGCACTGATGAATATGCATGGATTGTAGTCTGTATGCACTGATGAATATGCATGAATTCTAGTCTGTATGCACTGATGAATATGCATGAATTCTTGTCTGTGTGCACTGATGAATATGCATGAATTCTAGTCTGTGTGCACTGATGAATGCATAGATTGTAGTCTGTGTGCACTGATGAATATGCATGGGTTGTAGTTTGTATGCACTGATGAATATGCATGGATTCTAGTCTGTATGCACTGATGAATATGCATGAATTCTAGTCTGAGTGCACTGATGAATATGCATGGATTCTAGTCTGTATGCACTGATGAATGCATGGATTCTAGTCTGTATGCACTGATGAATGCATGGATTGTAGTCTGTGTGCACTGATGAATATGCATGGATTGTAGTCTGTATGCACTGATGAATATGCATGAATTCTAGTCTGTGTGCACTGATGAATGCATGGATTCTAGTCTGTGTGCACTGATGAATATGCATGAATTGTAGTCTGTATGCACTGATGAATGAATGGATTCTAGTCTGTATGCACTGATAAATGCATGGATTCTAGTCTGTATGTACTGATGAATGTATGGATTCTAGTTTGTATGTACTGATGAATGCATGGATTCTAGTCTGTGTGCAGTGATGAATGCATGGATTGTCGTCTTTATGCACTGATGAATGCATGGATTGTAGTCTGTATGCACTGATGAATGCATGGATTGTCGTCTTTATGCACGGATGAATGCATGGATTCTAGTCTGTATGCACTGATGAATGCATGGATTCTAGTCTGTATGCACTGATGAATGCATGGATTCTAGTCTGTATGCACTGATGAATGCATGGACTCTAGTCTGTATGCACGCATGGATTCTAGTCTGTATGCACTGATGAATGCATGGATTCTAGTCTGTATGTACTGATGAATGTATGGATTTTAGTCTGTATGCACTGATGAATGCATGGATTCTAGTCTGTGTACACCAATGAATATGCATGGATTCTAGTCTGTATGCACTGATGAATATGCATGGATTCTAGTTTGTATGCACTGATGCATGCATGGATTCTAGTCTGCATGCACTGATGACTATGCATGGATTCTAGTCTGTGTACACCGATGAATATGCATGGAATGTAGTCTGTATGCACTGATGAATGCATGGATGCACGGATGCGTGGACTCTTTCACTCTTTAATTCGTCACATTCGTGTGTGTTTTTAATCGTTCCCTGCTTTCATTCTATTCTCGCAGAAGCAGAGAAAACCCCGACGAAGGTCAGGCTCCTAAAGCCCACCAGGCTGAAGCGTGTGGCCCGACCCCCTGCCTATGGCTGCTACTGGATGCCGAAGCTCAGTACATGCCACACAACAAATACCACATCACTAAACAACCATGGATCTACCGTATCACTGATCAGCATGATTCCTAGCATTACAACTGATTATACATCACGCGAGACGGACTGACCTTCAACCCTTCAATCGCCATCGCTGGTATTTTAATCTGTCCTGCTTTCATTCTATTTACGCGAAGCAAGAAAACCCCGAGAAGGTCGCTCCCTAAAGCCCCCAGCTGTAGCGTGTGGCCGACCTCCTGCCTATGGCCAGACTGGATGCCGAGAGCCAGGTTACAGTGACACACCCACCAACACACACAACACACACACACACACACAACACAACAACACACACACACACTATACATGAAACTGTTTCATCATACACGATCGGGACTCTACACTAACCCCAAACTGTATGCACCTGATTATCATGACTGCATTTGGTTGACACAGTATACGGTACACAGAACGCTATCCGCCACCCCCCAGGTCCTCCCCAACCCTTCGGGTAGTGTCCACGCTGGATGTAGATAATGTGCGCACTACCTCGCCGATCGTAGAAGTTAGTTTTTCTTTGTGGTTTGTTTTGCGTTGATGTCTTGCATGTATAGCCATAAGAAAAATTTAAAAAATCAAAAGCAGCAGTTTTTATTGAGAATTTTCTTTTACAGAATTCTGTTAGAAGTAGTCGGGTTTATCAGTTTCGTTTGTAACTTTTGTTTAATGCTTTATTTGACAAGGAATTTTCCGCAAAGCTCTGGTTCGAACTATCGTAGTTTCCCGTGATAAAAAGAAAAGGGATAATATGCTGATTTTACAAATTACAGAACGGAGTCGGATGTGATTTTGCCAGTAAAGACTATAGTTAACTATCACTCACAGAGAGGAGAGAGAGAGAGAGAGAGAGAGAGAGAGAGAGAGAGAGAGAGAGAGAGAGAGGAGGAAGAGAGAGAGAGAGAGAGAGAGAGACAGTCAGACATACAGACAGACAGACAGACAGACAGACAGACAGCGATGAAACCCAAGCTTTCTTTCTTTTTTTCTTTTTTTTTAAAGCCGGACAGGATTTGACCCACTTTTCTGACGCCATCCAATGCTCGGTCAATTCTCCCGTGTTGCAGGGAATCGGGCCGGAGTCAGTACGGCACTTTATGCCTGGAGTGGACCACCCGTGTACCCACCCTCCCCATCACGGGTGTCGTGGGCGAGCTCCGTCGGATAAAGAAGAAAGGGATGCTGGGCCGAACCAAATCCTCGCAGCAACATAAACGGGTAGATTCACCCGGTTCGAAACGCCAGACTGAGGGCGGAAGATCTCCGCAGAGTCTGCCCTTTCCAACTTCTCTTCTGATTGCGTGTCTGCCTGAGGTAAATCTTGCCTGTTGTGTATCGTGTGGCTGTTGTTGTTGGGTTTTAAAAAAAATCATTATTATTAAAGTAATGATCGACAATTTCAATATATCAAAATAATTTAAAAATAATAAATTGAATTTATGTAGCGCTATATCTTGTCAAACAAAACAAAACAAAACAAAAATCAACCCACTCCATCAACTGCAACCAACAACGAGTAACAGTTTTAACAAATTCAAGTGTACACACACACACACACGCACGCATGCACACACGCACACACACACACACACGCACGCACGCACGCACGCACGCACACACACACACACACAACACACACACACAGGTTATACACTTCAGCAGGGTGATGGGAATTTTGGCCGTTGAAGGCAGGGACAGATTATTATGAGATGAAACAGGAGGGGAAAGTCTTAGGTTTGAAATAGATATGGCCTGATGCAGGATTTAAAAGTGACATAATTAGGCTTTTCGCGAAGTGAGAGAGGGAGGTCGTTCCAGATTGATGGACCAGAAACAGAAAAAAATGAGCATCATAATGAAATACTACTATTTTTTTCTAGTGATGTTTGGGGAGGGGGGGGGGGGGGTTCCAGACCTTTCAGTTATCCATCAAGATTGTATGTGCCATTGTATTCTCGAGTTAATGGGCAATAAATACATTCGTGTAGCTGTTGTTGGACGATGACATGGAGGCTAGATCTCTGTGTAGGGTCTCAGGCTTATTGCACGCTTATCGAGAAAGACAAATTTGGTAAATGAATGTGCAGTATTAGTTGTTGTTTCAAAGAAGACTGGGTAGATGGATTGTTTTTCTGTATCATTATAGGATCCAGAAAAAAAGAGAAAGACAGTCCGAGTTTAGTGTTCAACCATTTATTTTAAGGACAGTGTTTGTGATTGAGATCATCTGACACCAATGGCAAAAGTCTATGTTTCTATTTTATTTATTTAATTTTAGACATCTATAATAAAAAAATGAAATCTCGAATTTTGGAAGAAAATGTGTACTATCATGCTCTAAACAGGCATGAGGCAAAAAAATACGATGAAATCTAAAGACTTGCGAAATAAAACTTTGGTTTATTATCGGGAACAAAACAATCGCCATGTAAATGATGGGACTTAATTTATGGTTTTTTCCCTCTTTCTCCAGATCGGGGGTTATCTCCCGTTCTAGCTGTCACCAAGTACATAAGATCAATTGAATAGGAACATTAGTATTATCTGATAAAAGATATTTATATTCATCAATCAGCCCGATCAGATCAGTTCACACACACACACACACACACACACACACACCACATGCATGGGGAGTTTTAATTATCGTGTGTGTGTGTGCGATCTTCAGTTTAACGTCTATTCACATTTAGTGATTTTAGACGGGAAAAAGTAATATAAACAAGAGAATGCAAACAATAACAAAAAAGTATCAAATAACAGTACTAAAAAACTAACTTTAACATACTACAAAAACTGAATTATCGGACTTCTTATCAATCCTAACACCATGTCCAACAGTAACGATGGTTCAGACAAAATCTGATCCAGTGACAAACTTGGTATAGCAGGTAAAAATGCTTTTAAATGTCCACAATAAAAAATAACATGACTATTGGTAATCTTCTCCCCACAAATACAGTTTACATCTTTCACGTACTTTGTCCTGAAAGCATTTAGTTTAAATCTGTACATAAGGGATAACATATTTCTACGATTATACCAACCACAGACTTTTTTTTTTTATAGAAATAAAAGCATTTCGAAAATCTATCACATTGCTTGTACAGCCATTATAAAGACAATAGCCAGAATCATATATTTTCTTTCTGAAGTGCTTCCAGCAAGCATGTGTGTGTGTGTGTGTGTGTGTGTGTGTGGTGTGTGGGGTGTGGTGTGGTGGTGGTGGTTGGTGTGTGTGTGTGTGTGGATAATGATGATGAGAGAGAGAGAGTGGGGGGGGGGGGGGGTCAGTATTCTTTATTCTGATATTGATAACTCTGTATTCTTATTCTGATACGAATAACTGGACGTGATACACAGGTGACCAAGACCGCAAAGGCTACGAAGGTCAGTGCAGTGACCAGACAGACCACCGACCGTGGCGTGCCCACTCTGTTCTTGAAGTGAGCCGTTGGACCCAGCCTGCCTCCCCCCCGCCCCCTCCCCATCCCTGCATAGCTGAAGCTGCCTGTTGGCTGTTAGTCCACATCGTTTCGTGTCATCTACAATGACCAGGGTGTTTTCCCTTTCGCTTACTATCGTGTCGTCCTAAACACATTTTTAAAAAGATTTTTTGTTACAATTTTTACCATTTTTATACAATATTATATATGGCTGAAGTTTTGAAGACTATAATATATATTATTGGAGATTCACTGATATTGCGTGGTGAGTTTTTGGTTGTTTGAAGATTGTGGTTGTGATGTTCAACTGGAGCTTGAATGGGTGAAAGTTCGTGCGCCTTGGCTTCAGAACAGTACAGTTCACCCAGCTGTTAATGGATACCTGCCCTCTTTAGGGACAGGGAAGGAGAGGAGATGGGTGCTGCCCTCAAAATGCTGGCCGCTAGAGAAGCTGAGGTCTCTGAAACTTCACTCTCTTAACGACCACATAGGCAACAGGAACACCTTCAAACACACACACACATACACGCGCGCGCGCGCGAATAGACTGGTGGTTAGAGTAACGCGCTCGTGATCTGCTAACTCCACTCCTCCCAAAATTCCTTCGGAATGAGACTATAAACCGAGGTCCCGTGTCGAACGCACGTAGAACATCTTTTAGACACGTTAAAACCCGTTCCGCTTTTCAGAAGAGTAGGACATTGTGTGCCGCTGGGAACGGTTGACAAAATTTACAAAACTGCATATACATGGGGACTGGATGTAAGAAAGCACACGAGTGCTTATTCCATTATCCTCGAAATAAAAGAATAAATAAATAAATCACACACACACACACACACCCGTGGGTATGCCAGGGGCCTGTCGGTATAAACAACATCCCCACCTTCTGGAAATTCTGTGCTGCGAATTACCTCTATTCTATCCTTCTCTTTGTTTCTGCCTTGTTTATTTTCTTCCTGTCATCTCTCTATTTCCAAAATGCTACAATTTATATGTTGTTTTGGTTGATTGATGGTGGTGGGTTGGTGTTTCCAGTGGCTTGAATCGTTATGTTTTCTCGTTTGTTGCTGGCTTATTTTGCATGTTTGTTTTGTGTATTATTCTTATCATGGTTTTGCTTTTCTTTCTGTGTGTGCTTTTGTGTTAATTTGTTACTGATTTTGTTTCTTGTTTTTGCTTCTTGGGTTTTGTTGTTGTTTTTTTATAGTTAGTTTTTTTCTTTTCTATTATGATGGAAGACAAAAGGGCGGTTTTGGATGTTAAAAAATCAGTCGAGTGCTTATTCATCATCTTCGGCATAAAAGAACTTTGATTTTTTTTTTTTTATTGACTGTGTGTGTGTGTGTGTGTGTGTGTGTGTGTGTGTGTGTGTAACTCTAAGTATCTTCTTTCTCACATACAGCAAAAGAAAAATATGGGAAGTAATTGCTCAAGAGTTTGCTGTAGGAAAGATTTATTTCCCTTAGTGTCTTCATCGACCCACTCCTCACTTGGGCTAGCGGGAAAACTAGCTGTACAAGCAAGCGGTGACTGTGAAGGTCTGCGCATCCTTCAGGTGATCTGCACATGGCTTTGGTGCGCCTGGCACACATGGTGACCAAGTTTTCATCTGAAAACTGAGGTGTAAATAAATTTTTTTCCCCTAATTATCATTAACACACACTCTCTCTCTCTCTCTCTCTCTCTCTCTCTCTCTCTCTCTCTCTCTCTCTCTCCTCTCTCTCTCTCTCTCTCTCTTTCTCTCCCCCACCTCTCCCTGTCTGTCTGTCTCTGTCTCATATGCCAGGACAGTGTCATGCTGTGTGTGTGTGTGTGTGTGTGTGTGTGTGTGTGTTTGTGCTCGTGCGTGTGTGTGTGCGTGTGTGTGTGTGTGTATGCGTGTGTGGTGTGCGTGTGTGTGTGTGTGTGTGCGTGTGTGTATGTGTGTGTTTGTGTGTGTGTGTGTGTGTATCTGTGTGTGTGTGTTTGTGTGTGTGTGTGTGTGTGTGTGTTTGTGTGTGTGTGTGTGTGTGTGTTTGTGTGTAAACAAATATCCAGAGAGAACTTGACTGAGGGCAAATAGATAAGCCAGAGGCTTTTTTTAAACACCAAGTCCTCATGAAAAAAAAAAAGGGAAAACAAAAATAATTAAAATCGGAGAATTAACAGAAAAATCAATTACAATAATAACAAAATTAATGACTTAATTATTTAAGCAAATAACCGCCCAGTTAGCTAAACACTTAGTTAATCAAACAATCAGTTAATGACCACGTAAATTAGATAAACATCCTTACATGATTATACATACTTTCCATTATCGGGATGAAAACACATATTACTCGCATTCACATTAATCATACTTTTCACTACTGAACCAAACGATGAGCATAACTTGATGCACCAGAATCACAGAGAGAGAGAGAGGAGAGAGGAGAGAGAGAGAGAGAGAGAGAGAGAGAGAGAGAGAGAGTTTTTACTGGAGTGTGTACTGAGCAAAACTAGTCAACCTTAATATACGATTGTTTTGTTTTTTTAAAAAGTAAAACAACCCAGAAATTTTATCAACAATTCAAAACATAATTGACAGCAAATAAACCAAATTAACAACCTCTTTAACTAGCAATACATCCACACATTCAACAACGGGGCTGAAGCTAAATAAAAAAAACAACCCAAAACCAAACAAAACAAAATGCCCACAACCAACCAACCAACCAGCCAACCAACCAACCAGCCAGCAAACCAACCAACCAACCAAACAAACAAACAAAAAAAGAGCCCAAGAATTAAATCAAACATCCATTGCCAGATCTGTTTCAGGATTTCATTCTTTACTGGGGTTGCGGGGTAGCCTAGTGGTTAGAGCTTTGCGCTCGTGATCTGATGGCCCAGGATCGAACCACAACCGAGGCGCCAGTTTTACGGGATTACACCCTGGAGTTAACATCAGTACCGACTCCACTATCGTAAACAAACAACACCAACAATGAGAGACAATGTCTGTAATAGCACAAAACTAATGAGAGGCCTTCCATGCACGAAAAAAACCCCCAAGAGAAAAGTCCTTTAATACACAAAAAAACAAGAGGCAAGACAAGGCCTTTAATACATGAAAAAAAACCCATAGAGGTAAGGCCTTTAATACATGAAAAAAACAAGAGGCAAGGCCTTTAATACATTGAAAAACCAAGAAATAAGGCCTTTAAAACATTGAAAAACCAAGAAGTAAGGCCTTTAAAACATTGAAAAAACCAAGAGGCAAGACAAGGCCTTTAATACATGAAAAACCAAGAGGCACAACCTTTAATACATGAAAAAAACAAGAGGCAAGACAAGGCCTTTAATACGTGAAAAAACAAGAGGCAAGACAAGGCCTTTAATACGTGAAAAACCAAGAGGCACAACCTTTAATACATGAAAAAAACAAGAGGCAAGACAAGGCCTTTAATACGTGAAAAACCAAGAGGCAAGACAAGGCCTTTAATACGTGAAAAAACAAGAGGCAAGACAAGGCCTTTAATACGTGAAAAATACAAGAGGCAAGACAAGGCCTTTAACACGTGAAAAATACAGGAGGCAAGACAAGGCCTTTAATACGTGAAACATACAAGAGGCAAGACAAGGCCTTTAATACGTGAAAAAACAAGACAAGACAAGGCCTTTAATACGTGAAAAAACAAGAGGCAAGACATGGCCTTTAAGACGTTAAAAAACAAGAGGCAAGACAAGGCCTTTAATACGTGAAAAATACAAGAGGCAAGACAAGGCCTTTAATACGTGAAAAATACAAGAGGCAAGACAAGGCCTTTAATACGTGAAAAATACAAGAGGCAAGACAAGGCCTTTAATACGTGAAAAATACAAGAGGCAAGACAAGGCCTTTAATACGTGAAAAAACAAGACGCAAGCAAGGCCTTTAATACGTGATAAATACAAGAGGCAAGACAGGGCCTTTAATACGTGAAAAATACAACAGGCAAGGCCTTGAACAACATGCAAAAGGCAAAGCCTTAAACAACATGAAAAAACCCAAAAGGCAAAGCCTTGAAGAACATGAAAAAACCCAAAAGGTAAGCCTTGAACAACATGGAAAAAACCCCAAAGCCTTGAACAACATGAAAAAACTCAAAAGGCAAGGTCTTGAACAACATGAAAAAAGGAAAGGTCCTGAACAACATTGAAAAACACCCCAAAAGACAAGGCCTTGAACAGCATGAAAAAACAAAAGGCAAGATCCCTAACAATATAAAAAAACATTTAAGAGGCAAGGACTAGAGCAGCATGGAAAAACACAAGGCAAGGCCTTGAACACCTTGAAAAGGCAAGGCCATGAACACCATGAAAAGGCAAGGCCACGATCACCATGAAAAGGCAAGGCCACGAACAACATGAAAAGGCAAGGCCACGAACAACATGAAAAGGCAAGGCCACGACCAACATGAAAAGGCATGAGGCAAGGCCTTGAAGAACATGGAAAGGCAAAAGGCAAGGCTTTGAACAAGTTGAAAATACACAAAGGCTAAGCTTTGAGTAACACTAGGTGAAAACGAAACACAAGAGGTAAAAAAACACCTGTGATAGCTCAAACTAAGAAGGAACAGAAAACTTAAAAACATAAAAAACAAGAGGGCAAAGCTTTTAATAACATAGCCACAGAAAAAGAGAAAGACAAAAGAAAGGAAAAAAACAAGTAGCAAAGCTTGTCATAAAGCAAGCAAGTGAGAAGCACAAAAACTGTTTAGTGACACAAACACTGAACGTATAACAAGAGACAAAGCTGGCTTTGATTTCATCTGGAAAACCCCAAGAAGATAACGTCATTATTACCACAAACAAAAAGCAAGAGGCAAAACTTTCAAAAACAGCAACAAGCGGCGAAGCCCTCAATAATGGTAACAATTAAAAACAAAACCTTCAACAACACACACAAAAAATAGGACGGAAAGTTTTTTTTTATAGAACAAAAATAGACGTAATTGTTTGTGAATTAGGATTAAGTCCAGGGAACACTAAATACTCCAAAATTGGAATGGGCTCATGTTCTCATAGACTTGTACACAAAGGAAGGGAGTTGATACCAGTTCAAAACATGAGAATGTTAAGAGTATAAAAAGTATTTTGATTATGATTCTCAGCAATACCTAACATTAACTTCTGAAGTCATTAAGATTCCAAAATGGAATGGTGACTATAGTCGTTTCTGCTTTGATTAGGCTTTGATTTTTCATCATTATGAACATTTGCCTGTCTAAATCACCTAGTAGTGAGTAGACATTAAACCAGGGAGTAAGCAAAAATAAAACCCCAAATAGGAAAATCTTAAATAACACCCCCCGAAAAAAACCACAACAACAAAAAGCAAACAAAAAACCAATAACAAATTCTTTAATAACGCAAACAAAAACAAAAGGTAAAAGTCTTGATTCACTTGCAGTAACCTCCCTTTGTAGTATTGATCATCCACTCCTATACATTCTTTTGTAAAAGTTTTCGTTCTAAACTTCTCTTGTTGAAATACCTTCTTTTCATGATTCTCATGAATGAACACAATGAAGAGAACAAAATCTGGAAAAGTAAAGAACCTGTAACACCTTCATCAACAAGGTAAGAAGACAGTATGGAGAGTTACACTACAAATATGACTTTATTGAAAGTTCTTTTTTTCTCTCTCTAGTTAATTTTGCTTCTGTTTGGCTGGCTTTAGCTGGCTCATCTCTGAAGTCTCACGCTGTTCCAAGCTCCATGGACCTCAATCTCAACGTAACCAGGTGTTTGTGGTATTGTTAGGCACTATGGCCACCAACCTCAACTTTGCTTTCATCCAGGGGATTCATTCAGTGGATTCGACCATGTGATGGATCTCAGTCTTCTTATTCTTCTTCGTCATTGTCTTCTTCTTCTTCATTTGATGGATCTCATTCCTTCTTCTTCTTCTGCTGCTGCTGCTGTTGCTGCCGCCTCTTCCTCCTCCTCTTCTTGGGATGGATCTCAGTCTTTCTTCTTCTTCTTCTTCTCCTCCTTCTTCTTCTCCTCTTCTCGTTCGTTTTTTTTTATACAGTCAGATGTGTTGGGGGAAAATCATGGCATGTCCTTTCCAGTTCCTCTCGAGGTCCACCGTACAGCTTGGTTTGTAGGGTTATCTCCGTTGCCTTCTGAGGTCACTCAGCACATTCCGCAGAAGTTAAATGCCGGTTAGAGCCTGGAAAATGTTCAAAGCAACATCATCAGCACAGCACCAGCAGCAGCAGCAGCAGCAGTACCAGCATTTTAGTTAGCTGATACACCTAAGTCTGGTTGCTTTTCTTAAAATAGTCTTCTTAAAGGGTCTTTATTGCGTACTGTTGTCTTAAGAGCTGTACGTGGTAAATGCTAAAGAAGCTGTAGAATCGCCGTGTGTGCATGCGTGCGTGCGTGCGTGCGTGTGTGTGTGTTATGACTTTGCTTATTTTGAATGCTTGAAATTCATTGTGATTGTGTAAAATCCATTTTGTACTTTTACCTCCCCCCCATTCTAAAAAGGAATATTTTTAGCGGGGTGTTTGTATATGTATGTGTGGGTAGGTGGGGGTGGGGTGGGGGGAGATGCCGTATCACCAGGTAAAACTCTCTCTCCCTCTCACTTTTTTTAAAAGCCCCGCCTCTTCTCTAATTGCAACCTGGGTGGCCGACACCTTGGCTGGCCTATCATTAAAAGAAATAACTATGTTTGCACTCGCGAAGTATCAAGCAGGTTCAGCAACCAACGGTAGGCACGTGCTCGCATGTTTGTCGGTGAAAAGCTGACAAGAAAAACACCGCCGATCTCCACCTCACCCCAACCCTTATTCCACTACCCCTTCCATACCCCGCCCCCAGCATCCCTCCCCCACCCAAAACTTCTCCCCCACCCCACCTCCCACCTTCTCCTTTCTCGACAAAACCGTAAAAAAGAAGATGAGAGGAGGAAGAATAAACTCGGACCAACTGGAACGAACGAACGAACGCACGAAGGAAGGAAAAAACTACAGCAGCAAGGTTAATCCAGTCAATCGGTTTGTTGATGTTGGCCAAGTTTGTTGTGTGTGTGTGTGTACCATCCTGGCATCGCCTGATGTCTGACTTCTTTCCGCTGCTGGGAGCTATGGCAGGGGAGGAGGCTTCTGACTTGACTCCATCCAATCTCCTCATGCTCCGCAGTCTGATCTGAGTGGCCTGCCGGCGAAAACGACCAGGGACGGGGACGGGGGGACTGGGAGCCAGGGGGGCGGGGGGCTGGGGGGGGGGGGGGGGGGGGGGGGGCGAGGCCTGAACAGTCGGATGGCCCTGAACTGAGAGACCGAGGGTTCAACGCCCGGACACCCACGTCGACAGGAATGGCCTGGTTGATCCGTGGTACTGCTTGTCATGAAACGCTAGCTAGCAGCTAGCGGTGGAGTTCAAACCAGGGGAAATCCCAGACGTCTGATACTATTACACGCAGCATACATCACTGCCTGACGCCGCGAACTCCCTGCCCTGGTAAGGGGCATATGTTTTACCTCAGTTACCTTTTTCTGCTAGATATTGTTGCTCCCTACACAGTGAACATGGGCGAGGGAGATGATGGGCTCTCTCTCTCTCTCTCTCTCTCTCTCTCTCTCTCTCTCTCTCTCTCTCTTCCCCCTGCTTTTGTAGTACGGAAGTACGAGTAAGTAGTGTGTGTGAGAGAGAGAGTGGGAAATCTTTAGAGCTGAATTGATTACATGCAGTATATATCAGTGTTTCTTTCTGCTCATGTGCCTGTCTGTCCTTCCTGCTTTTCTTCCTTTCTTTTCTTATTCAAGGTAATCCTGAAAAATAGTTAATAAAGAAAGGGATTGGAAACAGGAAGAACCACACACACACACACACACACGCACGCACGCACGCACGCACACACACACACACACGCACGCACGCACACACACACAAACAAACACACACACACACACACACACACACACACACAAACACACACACAAACTCGCTCGCTCACTCAGACGCAAAGAACGACTATGCCACATGGTCTAACCCTGTCTGATTATCAAAAAACCTCCAAACAACCAAAAAACCCGAACGAAAGAAAAAAGAAACATTAATGACAACGACAGGTTTCAGAGAAAAGGACATGCAGTTAGTTCAAAGGCAACAGGGTACCTACCCTAGGTGTCTTCTGTGAAGAACAGGCCTGCTATATTGGGCAGACATCATTGGTGCCATGTTAGGGTATCGATTTACTAGAGTTCAGGGTTTTTTCTCATTGGAGCTGTCATTCCTTTTGATTCTTTTCTGTCCCCAGTATACGCACAGTTCTTTTTGTCTTCTTCTCTCTCATCCTCTTCCATCATCATCATCATCATCATCATCATCATCATCATCATCATCACTGTCGTTGTCGTTATTGCCACCACCGCCACCATCACCACCATTACCACTGTCTTATGTTCGTTTGTTTCGGGGAGTGGGTGGTATCAACATTTTGTTTTTTTATTTGGTGTTTTCTTTTCAGACATCATTGTTGTTCTTCTCAACTATCATTGTACATTAATAATAATAATAATAATAATAATGTATGGAATTTATATAGCGCTGAATCTTGTAAAGCAACAAATCAAAGCGCTCAGATTTTATTTCATACCACTTTAAGTCACGGCAGATTTCTCTCCGTGAAATTCGGGCTGCTCTCCCCGGGGAGAGCGGGAGAACGCGTCGCTACTTAGCGCTGCGCCGCCCTTTCACCCTTTTTTTTTTTTTTTTCTGCAGCTGTATTTGTTTCCCTATCAGAGTGGCTTTTTTCTAAGAATTTTGCCAGGGACAACTCTCTTGTTGCCGTGGGTTTTTTTAAGTGCGCTAAATAATTACGTGTAACACACGGGACCTCGGTTTATCGTCTCATCCGAAAGACTAGCGCCCAGACCACCACTCATGGTCTAATGGATGGGGGAAAAATTTCCGGTCCAAACAGGGTACGAACCGCCGCACACTTCAGACCCGGACTTTTCGCTTTCTAGACAGGCGGTTACCTCTAGACCACCGATCCACCACATTAACAGCTTTTACTCCTCTTTTAGTCTTCTTCTCTTCTCTTCTTCCTTTTCCTTCTGGTTTTTTTGGCCTCATGTTCTCTTTTCCTGTCTGTCTTTTTTCTGTCTTTTACAGACCATCAATGTCATAACCTCAGCTACCATTATTCTACATGAATGTTTTAAATGTCTCTGTCTCTAATTCCTCCTTCTTCCGATCCTTCTCCTCCGTTTCTTCAACCTCTTTTTCTTTCCTTTCTTTGATTTTGTTTTTCATATCAATATCCCTTCTCGGTCTTTTTCATTCTTTCTTTCTTTACTGATTTTTTCAATCAGTATTCTTCCTCTGTCTTTTCTTTCTTTCCTTTCTTCTCTCCTTCCCATGCTTCCTTCCTTGCTAACTTCTTCTTCTCTCGCGCTCTCTCTATCCTATGCCTTTCTCTCCTTTTATTTTCTTTTCCCCCTGTCTCTCTTCCTTTCTGTCATTTTTCTTTCCTTTTTCAGAGCGTCACCTTCACATCATACTTCCTATCTTCCTTGTCTGTCTGTCAGTATTTGTTTTCTTTATGTCTGTCAGTTTTTCGTTCTTTCCTTATGTCTTTCTGTCTTTCCTTTCTTTCTTTCTCTCTGCCTGTCTTTCTTCCAGCTTATTGATTTTTTTATCTGTTTTCCTCTTTCCATCTTTCACTTAAATTGTCTTTAGGGGGACGGAGTAGCCTAGTGGTTAGAGCACTGCGCTCGTGATCTGACGGCCCGGGTTCGAGCCTTCACTGAAGCGCCAATGGGGGAGAATTCACCCCGGGAGTTAACATCAATACCGACTCCACTTCCCTCAAAGTCCTGTGGATGAGACTCTAAACCGAGGTCTCGTGTGCGAACGCATGCAGATTATTTCCACACACGTTAAAAACCCGCTCCACCTTTCGGAAGAGTAGGCCATTTCATGTCGGTGGGGACAGATAAAAGCATTCGAAATGTATGCACACGATGGTGTTAGAACGTCCCCAAAGTCGGAATGTGGCTACCTTCATGGTGGGTAAAAGCGTTTGCGTACGCAAATTTCACACTTTGGTGAACCTCGGAGCTCTAGCCAAGGAACGAAAAAAAAATGTTCTCAACTTTCATTCGAAACTAACTCCTTTTTCTCTTTTCCTCTACTTCTCTTCTACTTCCTTGTTCTTCTCCCTTTTCTTCTTACTCCATTTTCTCTTCTCTTCTCTGATCTTTTCTTTTTTCTTCTTCTTCTCATTTCTTTTGTGTTCTTTCTTTCTTCTTCTTTTCAAAGAACTCATCCCCCCCCCCCCCCCCCCCCCCCACAGACAAAACAGAGAGACAGATAGAGAGAGAGGAGAGAGAGAGAGCGAGAGAGAGAGAGAGAGAGAGAGAGAGAGAGAGAGAGAGAGAGAGAGAGAGATGTAGTACAGAATGATGGAAAGACAAATTAGAGAAATATAACATATTTTAAGCTAGACTCACGGATCTCTGCAGAATACAGTATTTTCTCCACCCCCCCCCCCCCCCCCTCTTTCTGACTCCATCACTGCGTACTACATAACAACAACAACAACAAGCCAAACAGCTAGCCAGTAACAACAACAACAGCAAAACTACACTTCCAGCACAGCTGTATACTGCCGATATCGGCATCAGACCTCCAAGATCACCGCACGCAGGCGCCGAACGTGATTCATTAGTCTTGGTCATGTGCTGTTGTTGTCACTTCCACTGCCGTTGTAACCAACAGAATGGTGGGGATGTTTACAGCTGATTTCCCAGAGAAGGGTCCCAGGCAAGACAAGGACCCCCCCTCCCTCCATACAGCGTGGTTTAGTAGTGGCAGGAGGCCTCATTGTGGCCCCAAGATAGTGATGGTCATGGTCGTGCCTCCTGACCTCATGCAGGCTGTCTGAAGGACACGACACTGTACCACGTTGCTGCTAGAGCCTTGGCGGAACGCCAAGGTCCTCTCTCTGGACATGGTCCTCATTAGTGCCGTGTTCCTTCATGAAGGAACACAGGGCCTGTTTCTACGGGATAGCCTGGTCGGTTAAGAGTGATGCGCTCGTGATCTGCTGGCCCGGGTTCGAATCTCGTTCAAGAGGATTTTTCCTGTGGAGTTAATATCAGTGCCGACCCCCCCCCCCCCCCCCCCCCCCCCCCCCCCCCAAGTCATTTGGATGAGACTATAAACCAAAGTCCCGTGTGCGACCGCACACAGGACATCTTGCATACACGTTAAAACCCGTTCCGCTTTTCGGAAGAGTAGGCCATTGTGTGCCGGTGGGAACGGATGACAGAATTTACAAAAACTGCATAGACATGGGTACCGGATATGAAAAAAGCATATGAGTGCTTATTCCAGTTATCCTCGAAATAAAAGAATAAATAAATAATTAGATAAAAAGGTAAAGGTGTCCCATAATCTATGAGGTCGTAGGGGAGCGAGGCGTCAGAGACCTCACTTCTCAAGGGGCCAGCATATTGAGGGCGGCGCCCATCTCCTCTCCCTCGCTGCTTTACCTTCCCTGACCCTAAAGAAGGCAGGTACCCATTTACAGTTGGGTGAACTGGGGGACTGTACTGAAACCAAAGCGCGCAAACGGTCACCCATCCAACTGGTAACCACACTCGATGCTGCTTAACCTTGGCTGGGGCATAGCGAGTGCTCTGACCACTGAGCTATCCCGTCCCCATAATAAATGACTAAATGAACTGTAGCTGTAGCTGAGGGGATAACAGCACTTGACTTCCTTCCATCCAGTCAGTAGCTCTGTGGGGTTCGATCCTCGGCAGCAACAGCATCTGGTGAAGTAATAAGGGTGGGGATTTTTTTATTTTAAAAAGTACCTCACAACCCCAACTTGAAGTGCGTAACTGCTGCTGGTACCTTAATTTCCTTTCGTGTTTATAAACATGTAGAGGATCAAAATATGCACGTTAGATATCTAATAATTCTTGTCATTGTTCGGAAGGTTATTGAAATATGGACATACTTATGTACCCAGGATGCACCCTGTGCGTGGAGAAGTATGGGCTCCATCCGTGTAAAAATTACTCCCTGAGATGCGGCCAGAAAAAAACCCCACCACACCATGTTTTAGTATAGTGCCCGAAAGACTCGTAAGGGAGCTGCAGAAGAAGAGAAGAAGTTTCTGCTAGTTTTGGTGGAGTCCTGTCGGGCTTCAGAGTCTAGACAGCTAGGTCTCATCTTGAACACACACACAGTCCTAATCTCAACTACCTCTCTGTTGATTAGTTTGATAATAATATAGCTTTCCCATGGAGTCATCTTCCCACAAAGGACCCTAAACCTTTATCGGTTTTCCTCTTTTTACTGGTTCAATGTATTGGTAAGGTTGCAATGATGTAGTATTTCAGTATTATCATTAAGAAATTTGTTCTTAGATAGATGGCTTGATGAAGAAAAAAAAAAGCAAATGCATTGCTTATTCAATGTACCATCTGGAAATAAACATTTGACTTGACTAAACCTTGCTGCCATGATCGGCAAACATCAAAAACCCTCATCATGTAATGGAAGACTCATGAAACCACTCTACTCTTTCTTCCTCCTCTTCTATTACCGCATTCATCCTTGAGTCCTGCTTTATAAATAGCGGCAGCAGGTCCTGGCTTGTTTAGGTAGTACTGGCTGACAAATAACCTCAGATAGGCCGAAAGCTGCCTGGAGAGAGAATATGGATTCTTCTTCTCTAGTCTGTCCTGCCCACACACGATGGTGAGTGAGCAAGAGCCTGCTACTGCTGCTGGCGCCACAACCAGGTGTTCCGAAAGAAGCGTTGAATTAAAAAAAAAAATCGTTTACCAAGAATAAAAGATAAGCAAATGGCATCGCTTTCATTCCTTTCCTTGTCCTTGGTTCCACATCAGCACATAAACACCACGGATCATATTCCAATGGTTGGGGAAAAGAGGAAAAGAAAATAAAAAAAGAAAGAAAGAAAGAAAAAGAAAACCTCGCCGCCAAGATAAGCAAAAAGCGCGGTAAGCTTCTTTCTTTTGAATACGGTCGCGCTTATCTTTTTTTTTGTCAGTCAAGTTCATACTGACGTCAAAGTAGGTCAGCGTTGTTCTGACGTCAGCAGTAACGCAGACAGTCGGCAACAAAAGTGATGGTACCAGTAACCGCAGCCTGACCTGTAGTAGTAGAGGGTAGGACTGGTTCTGATGATGCCGACAACGGGAAGGGGAATCTCTCTCTCTCTCTCTCTGCGCACGTGCCCAGTCCCACATGCGAAAGATAACGGTAGACCAAACACGGAGCCCTATTACTAACTGACGTATGTACTGTAGCAATCTGCAGAGTTAAGTTTCAGTTTATACTTTGGGAGTTCAAGGGTAAAGGAGGAAGGGGGGGGGGGGGGGGGGGGGGGGGGGGGGGGGGAGGAGGGGGGGACCACAAATTAACATTACAATAATAGAGCAATGTTATTGAGTGGTGTGTGTGTGTGTGTGGTGTGTGTGTGTGTGTGTGTGTGTGTTCTTATGACTTAATTCTAGTTGAAGGGGTGAAAATCCTAAAGGTTGCATGAAACGATAAATGGGGAAGAAAAGCTCTTAAAAATAACCATGGTTTCCTGCCAACTCTTGGAATAACTTGAATAATAAAGAGAGAATTGGCTTTGGTTTTGCTCCACAGATAGACTAGGACCACCAATAAAGACCCCTAGCATACCACCAATAAAGACCCCTAGCATACATACCGCCAATAAAAACCCCTAGCATACCACCAATAAAGACCCCTAGCATACCACCAATAAAGACCCCTAGCATACCGCCAATAAAAACCCCTAGCATACCGCCAATAAAAACCCCTAGCATACCGCCAATAAAGACCCCTAGCATACCGCCAATAAAGACCCCTAGCATACCGCCAATAAAAACCCCTAGCATACCGCCAATAAAGAACCCCTAGCATACCGCCAATAAAAACCCCTAGCATACCGCCAATAAAGACCCCTAGCATACCGCCAATAAAGACCCCTAGCATACCGCCAATAAAGACCCCTAGCATACCGCCAATAAAGACCCCTAGCATACCGCCAATAAAGACCCCTAGCATACCGCCCCTAGAATACCGCCATAAAGACCCCTAGCATACCGCCAATAAAGACCCCTAGCATACCGCCAATAAAGACCCCTAGCATACCGCCAATAAAGACCCCTAGCATACCGCCCCTAGAATACCGCCATAAAGACCCCTAGCATACCGCCAATAAAACCTAGCATACCATAAAGACCCCTAGCATACCGCCATAAAGACCCCTAGCATACCGCCAATAAGACCCTAACCAAAAACCCTACTACGCATAAAGACCCCTAGCATACCGCCCCTAGAATACCGCCATAAAGACCCCTAGCATACCGCCAATAAAGACCCCTAGCATGCATCCAATAAAGACCCCTAGCATACCGCCCCTAGAATACCGCCATAAAGACCCCTAGCATACCGCCAATAAAGACCCCTAGCATACCACCAATAAAGACCCCTAGCATACATACCATCAATAAAGACCCCTAGCATACATACCGCCAATAAAGACCCCTAGAATACCGCCAATAAAGACCCCTAGCATACCCCCAATAAAGACCCCTAGCATACCCCCAATAAAGACCCCTAGCATACCCCCAATAAAGACCCCTAGCATACCCCCAATAAAGACCCCTAGCATACCGCCAATAAAGACCCCTAGCATACCACCAATAAAGACCCCTAGCATACATACCGCCAATAAAGACCCCTAGAATACCGCCAATAAAGACCCCTAGCATACCGCCAATAAAGACCCTTAGCATACCGCCAATAAAGACCCCTAGCATACCGCCAATAAAGACCCCTAACATACATACCATCAATAAAGACCCCTAGCATACCGCCAATAAAGACCCCTAGCATACCGCCAATAAAGACCCCTAGCATACCGCCAATAAAGACCCCTAGCATACCGCCAATAAAGACCCCTAGCATACCGCCAATAAAGACCCCTAGCATACCGCCAATAAAGACCCCTAGCATACCGCCAATAAAGACCCCTAGCATACCGCCAATAAAGACCCCTAGCACGCATAAACCCTAGCACGCCAATAAAGACTCCTAGCATACCGCCAATAAAGACCCCTAGCATACCGCCAATAAAGACCCCTAGCACACCGCCAATAAAGACCCTTAGCATACCGCCAATAAAGACAAGATCCCTAGCATACCGCCAATAAAGACCCCTAGCATACCGCCAATAAAAACCCCTAGCATACCGCCAATAAAGATCCCTAGCGTACCGCCAATAAAGACAAGATCCCTAGCATACCGCCAATAAAGACCCCTAGCATACCGCCAATAAAGACCCCTAGCATACCGCCAATAGAGACAAGACCCCTAGCATAAGACCCCTAGCATACCGCCAATAAAGACCCCTAGCATACCGCCAATAAAGACCCCTAGCATACCGCCAATAAAGACCCTTAGCACACCGCCAATAAAGACCCCTAGCATACCGCCAATAAAGACCCATAGCACACTGCCAATAAAGACCCCTAGCATACCGCCAATAAAGACCCCTAGCATACCGCCAATAAAGACCCTTAGCATACCGCCAATAAAGACCCATAGCACACTGCCAATAAAGACCCCTAGCACACCGCCAATAAAGACCCCTAGCATACCGCCAATAAAGACCCCTAGCATCCCGCCAATAAAGACCCATAGCACACTGCCAATAAAGACCCCTAGCATAACGCAAAGACCCTAGCATACCGCCAATAAAGACCCCTAGCATACCGCCAATAAACCGTCTGTTTGGCATAGGCCTAGAGCCTGTTATGGAATGAGACTGAAATACAGTGGAAGTAATTGGAATACCTTGGGGTTTTTTGTTGTTGGGTGTTTTACCTTGTTTTTCATCTGCTCAGCATTTTAAAGTACACTTTTCATCCCCATGAGAAAAGATATTCATTTTGATCAAACCAGACCCAAAAAAAAAAAAAATCTTTATCTCAGAAATTCACGCTCAAAGCTGGTGAGACCTTACGAAAAAGACCTTCAAGGAATATGCAGATTGAATGCTTATGTCTACTACAGTACCCTACCTACACACAACACCGCTTCAGAAACAGACAGCTTGCTGATTGGTTCATCACAAGTCACATGTTCTTTCTGACCCTGAGATGCAGCATGACAAGCCTGGATATGGCTGGGGTGAGGAGATGAATGAGTGGCATGGGAACAGCAGGACAGGAACCTCACAGGAGATGAGCTAGCCCCCCCCCCCCCCCCACCTCCTTTGCCAAAAAAAGAGAGGGAGTGGGGAGAGAGGGGTCACTCCCATGTAAACAAAATGGCTATTTATTTGTTCTTTTATATAGAGGATAATGGAATAAGCACTTAAGTGCTTTTTTACATACAGTCCCCGTGTGTATTCGGTTTTGTAAATTTTGTCATCCGTTCCCACCGGCACACAATGGCCTACTCCTACGAAAAGTGGAACAGGATTTAACGTGTGTGCAAGATGCTCTGCGTGCGTTCGCACACGGGGCCTCGGTTTATAGTCTCATCCGAAAGAATTTTGGGGAGAGTGGAGTCTGTACTGATGTCAATTCCAGGGGAAAATATCCCCTTGAACGGGAATCGAACCCGGGTCGTCAGATTGCGAGCGTAATGTTCTAACCACTAGGCTATCCCGTCCCTTATGAGCTATGAGTGAATGACCAGAGTATGAAAATTCAAAGTGGCATACAACACAGAAGTCTGGTAAGTACACGTTCCTCCATACTAGTACCTCCACAAAATGGAAGTACCTTCCCCCAGTGTAAAACAAATCCGAAAGAGGATGCCCAGGTTCTGACCAGGGTCCAGGGTCAGATTCTTGCTGCCATGATGATGTTAGACAGCATTCAGATTTTCTCTTTTAAATCTGTATATAACATAGGGGTGTGTGAAGATTCCGATTTTGTGACAGATCTGTTGCCAAAACGTCGTCAGTGGACGAGGAGGAATTGTTCTGGGCCATCTTGAAACAGTGTCCACACCAGGGACAGGGACAGTACCCCTAAGTGTAGACCCCACCATGAAATAAAAACATGTGTGCATGCTAGTAACACAGGCTGTGTGTGTGTGTGTGTGTGTGTGTGTGTGTGTCTCTCTCTCTCTCTCTCTCGCTCGTTCTCTCTCTCTCTCTGAATGATTTATTTCATTGCTTTTTGACATTATCTTGTTTGTTGATCAATTGGTTTATTCATGTTTGTTTCACGTTTTTCCCCATGACGGCCAGGTGTAAAGAAGCCTCTGGCTTATCCATTTACCCTCATGAAAATATTCGAGTTCGAGTTCGAGTTGAGTTCTCTCACTTCAATTGAAATTATTAGTAATGATTATTAATAAAAGTCCCAACTCTGGGCAAGGGCTGGATGAAAAAAGTATGTTAATACTTACCTGTAACCTTTGGGAGTAAAGATTATCAATCAATCAATCAATCAATCAATCAATCAATCAATTAATCAGTCAATCAATCAATCAATCAATCAATCAGTCAGTCTCTCTGTGGTATCATGCCATGCTGTCATGTCGTACAGAGTAGTATAGTGTAGTGGCTGTGTAGAGCAGTGTACTGTTCTGTACTGTAGTATAACCCTCCCTCCCTCCCACCACAAGAATGAAGTTGAAATAGAGCTTCCATGGCTTGTATTTCACTGAATCTCCCGGTGAGATCATCAAGGGCTTGTATTTAAATGTCGGTAAGTCCTCAGTGCCACCATGTAAGGCATACTAGCAATGAAAAAGAAACACACAGGCAGTACATTTTTCCATGGAAGACTTTGACACTACATCCTCCGCCCCCCCCCCCCCCCCCCCCCCCCCCCCAAAATTTTTTTTTTAAATCCCAAACTAGTCGTGCTTAGTGACAAGAAACAAAAGATAGTACTGTGGATAAAACCAGTCTTCTCCCTTCTACCCAGTCTCCTGTACTCAAAGTTCCAAAGGTTCCATGAAGTACCAGTTGTAATGCAGGATTTTGTTCACCTTTTAAACCCTTGCAATAGTATCAGCCAGGCCTAATTTTACTTTTAAATCTGTGAGGACCCTCCTTTGTGATATCCCAACTAGGGGTTTATGCTTACAAATCGAATGAGAAGAGTATATTCATGATTAGATTTTCTCCATTGAGTAGACTTTTGAGATTCGTATTAAAATCGTGCTTTAGATTTGTCTTTTAGGTATGAATAAGTTCATTTTGTTTTATAGTGACTTCATACTTTTTTCTCTCTCGCATTTATCAAAACACTTGATTCTTTTGCACTTAACATGACCGAATAGCCAAGTGAACACCTTACTGAGTAAAAAAGGTAAGGTAAAGGAGTCCCATAACCTATAAGGTCGTAGGGGAGCGAGGCGTCAGAGACCTCACTTCTCCCTTCTGCCTTGATGTGTGTGCGCATGCGCGCGTGTGTGGTGTGTGTGTGTGTGTGTGTGTGTGTGTGTGTGTTGTTGTGACATTTTATTTGAAAACCAATATGAAATATAGCTTTTGTGTCTTTGATATATTTGATGAGTATCAATCTGCCTGTCAGTATTGTAATTGCCCTTCATGGGATGATTAAAGTGTTTTTGACTTGACTTGACTTGACTTTGACTCTCTAGGGCCAGCATATTGAGGGCGGCGCCCATCTCCTCTCCCTCGCTGCTTTACCTTCCCTGACCCTAAAGAGGGAAGGTACCCATTTACAGCTGGGTGAACTGGGGGACTGTACTGAAACCAGGGCGCACAAACGGTCACCCATCCAACTGGTAACCACGCTCGACCTGCTTAACTTGGCTGGGGGAAAGCGAGTGCTCCGACCACTGAGCTATCCCCTCCCCTTACTGAGTACTACACAGTAAACAGTATGAACAAATTCGAGTGTTGTATATCAACATGAACAATCTCTGTATTATTCAAGATCACCCATGTTGGCAGACAACCCCTAGCACTCATTGTTCAACAGCCCCTGAAGGGTACATCACAACTGTATGCTGGCTGCATTAGCATATAAACATAGTTCCACAGAGAGGCATTTGGTGAATGTAGCTGATCTAAGTAGACGCACCAACTCGTTGCAGCTCCCGATTTTTGATTGGCCTCTGGCTTCTACCCTCTGTGGTGTCCATGGCACCCAGAAATGGGCAGGAATGAGCAGCCATTGTGACTGTGATGGTAGCAGAATGGAATGAGCCATTGTGACTGTGATGGTAGCAGAATGGAATGAGCAGCCATTGTGACTGTGATGGTAGCAGAATGGAATGAGCAGCCATTGTGACTGTGATGGTAGCAGAATGGAATGAGCAGCCATTGTGACTGTGATGGTAGCAGAATGGCATGAGCCATTGTGACTGTGATGGTAGCAGAATGGAATGAGTCATTGTGACTGTGATGGTAGCAGAATGGAATGAGCCATTGTGACTCTAATGGTAGCAGAATGGAATGAGTCATTGTGACTGTGATGGTAGCAGAATGGAATGAGCAGCCATTGTGACTGTGATGGTAGCAGAATGGAATGAGTCATTGTGAATCTGATGGTAGCAGAATGGAATGAGCAGCCATTGTGACTGTGATGGTAGCAGAATGGAATGAGCAGCCATTGTGACTCTGAGGGTAGCAGAATGGAATGAGTCATTGTGAATCTGATGGTAGCAGAATGGGCCAATACCTCTCTGGCCCTGCTGCATCTCTCATTACCATTAAAAGCTGTAGAAGGAAGGTGGCAGGATGGTTAAGACGTTTGCCTGCCAACAAGTAAACCGTGAGGTTCTGGGTTCGATTCCCAGCCTCGCCCTTTCTTCCCAGTTTGACAAAAAAATCGAACTGAATGTCAAAGTCCTTCGGATGTGACTATAAACCGAGGCTCCATGTACGAACGCATGCGGAACATCTTGCGCACACCTTAAATCCTGTTCCGCTGTTCGAAAGAGTAGGCCATTGTGTGCTGGTGGGAACAGATGACAAAATTGAAAAAAAACGCATACACAGCATAATTTTTTTTAAAGCGCTTTGATTTGTTGCTTTACAAGATTCAGCCTATATAAATTCCATACATTATTATTATTATTATTATTATTATTATTATTATTATTATTATTATTATTATTATTATTATTATCATGGCCATCAGACGTGTTGTGAGGTTGGAGGTGTCAGTGGGACTAAGTCAAACATGGAGGAAGGAGTGGGGGGGATGAGGGGGGGGGCAAGGAGGGGCAAGATAGCCTAGTGGTTAAGAGCGTTGAGCTGGAGATGGGACTGCACAGGCTTGAACTACCACAGACACCTGTTCAAAGGACTTTTTTACCATGGAGTTAACAACATCAGTACCGACTCCACCCACTGGAATGAACCTGCAGATGACACTATGAAACATGTTGTGCTCATATTAAAATCTGTTCCGCTTTTTAGAAGAGTAGGCCACTGTGTGCCAGTAGGAACAGATGGCAGAATCTTTTTAAAAAAAAAAGCCAAACCACATGCACGGTGGTGTCGTGTTTAGACATCATCCCTGAAGTAAGAATGCGGCTACCTTAATGGTAGGGAAATGGTCACATATGCAAAACATCCTCATCTGTTAACCTCAGAGCTCTAGCAGAGGAACAAAAAGAAATTGAGACATTTGTCATGAATGATGAAGAACTGAGTGAGACACAGCGAACTTTTACACAGCCAGGTTTTGTCATGCAACTATCTGGTACTGCAATCAGGTAAAGAAAGCTTTCACAGACATTGCAGAATATAACGCAGCTGCATGCTGGCTGAATTAGCATCTGAACTGAGAATTTTGCAGGGGCAGTAAGGACATGTCATTGATCTGGACAATAGTACTAAAACCATGACTGCTACTTATTTTTCCTCAGTGTCTGGCCTCTGACCTCTTTGGTGTCCATCACCCTCACGAATGGGAAAGCGGCAGCCATTGTGGCTATGGTGGTAACAGAATGGACCAGCAAGTCTCTGATTCCCTGATCTCTCATTACCGTTATCATCACCATCAGACATGGTGTTAGTAGGGGTCAGCGTTGTCAACTGAAGACGTGTGCTGCCGCTGCTGAAGACAAGAAGTGAGGCACTGCAAACTTCAAATACAGCAGGGGTAGAAGGCGCCTGTGTCAGAAATAAAGATAGAGTTAGTCTGTCAGTCAGTGAATGACCACTGTGGCTAGGGATAAAAAGTTTTAGAAGCAGTATGAAAATAATGGAGTACGATTACACAAAAAAGTTCAAGAGCAATATACCGAAAAATGAATTGTTCTTACTTTTATTACTTAATGCAAATTGTTGTTCAGTTATGATTTTGTTCCTTAGGATATTAAATAAAATTCTTCATATCCCTAAAGGGATGACAGAAAAAAATGAGTGTACTGATGAAATACTCTCAGTGGCAGATGAAGGCTGTTGGGTGACAAAAATGGATCAGGATTGTTCAGGGTTTGTTATACAGCTGTCCAGTACCAGATCCAAATAAAGAAGGTGATTATGTTTTTGAAACTGTTTATAGGTCCCGAAAATAGGACACAGCTGTATGTAGCTGAAGTAGCATCTGAGTTGAGCTTTCTGTGGAGGCAGTAAGTAAATATCATTGATCTAGGTAATCATATTAAAAGGAACCCCTCCACATTTTTCCTCAGTGTCCGGCCCCTGACCTCTGTGGTGGCCGTTGCCCCCACAAATGAGATAGAAGCGGCCATTGTAGACACGGCGGTAAGGCAGTATATGGCTACTTACTGGTTCAGCCTTTCTCATTACTGTTATCATGACCATAAGACAGGTCATTGGGGTGAGGGCGTCAGTAACATTATGCAAAGGCATTGACCTCTAGAGAAGAAAAAAATGAGTGAAGAAACTTCCGAATTAATAAACGCTTCAAAGTACTACTATCATATGCAACATTCCTATTTTTAATCAGTCAGCCTTTGACTCCTGTAGTGTGTGGATAATGACTGCAAACAATAACGAAAATTTGGAAGAACATGGTATTTTCAGTAACAATGTACGGATTTGGAGGGGGAGGGGGGTAGTTTTTACTTTGAACACTTTACACAGCCTTAGTATTCAAAATGAATGGTATCAGGGGCTGCAGAAAACTGTTTACTGGATGATAAAACTGGTTCAGAGTTGTTCAGGATTTAGAATACAGGTGTTGAGCAACAAGGCCAAATAAAGACGGCCACGTTTGAGGGACTCTTTAAGTATGACACAAGTGTATGCTGGGTGAAATGATATCTAATATCTGAACTGAGATTTCTGGAGAAGCAGTTAGAGAATATCATTATTCTAGGGAGTCGTACTTAATGGTACACCTCCTCGTGTTCCCCCAGCATTTGACCTCTGTGGTGTTCATCATGCCTACAAATTTGAAGGATCCGCCGTAGTGGCGATGACAGTTACTTAATGGACCAGCTACTCTTGCACCTCTGGTTACCATTATCATAATGACCAAACCAGCAAGTCATTACGTTGTAGACATCTGCGTTATCCAGTGAAGACTTACAGTCACTAGTGAAGGCAAAATGACAAAGGCACTGGCAGGTGTATTATTCAGCCTATACAGCGTACAAGCATTAGAAATGAGACCAGTCATAATTTGAGATTTAGTCAAACTTTAGCCTCTGCTGACCACAGAAGGTTTCAGAATATTTTTCTTCCTCGTCCAACGCTCAGACAGCAGCTATTGTTGTCATGTGAGCAAAAATGCATTGCGCTGCCCTTAAGCACCTGACAAATCAGGCCCAGCATATCTGACTTTGGCCTGGGAGAGAATTGTTTCCTTTTAAGTCTTTCTGGGAAAAAGGCAAGTGAATGGACAAAGAAGGCAGAAAATAGACAAGAAGGAGGTGACAGGAAGAAAAGGAACAAGGAAGAAACAAAGAGATGGATAGAAAAGAGGGAATTCCTAGTACAGAACTTCCAGAAGGTGGGGATGCTATTCATACTGACAAGCCCCCAGCATCCCCACGGAGGAATTTCAGAATATAATATCAACAACTTTAAAACAACAGTTTCAATTGTAATAAGGAGAAGCAAAAAACATTCCTGTTATTAAGAAAATCACACAATCCCAATATTTTAACTAAGATATCTCAGTCGAAAGAAAAGACTTTCTGTTAGATGATAAAGTAGTTTAGGGTGATTCCAGTTGTTGGGCATCAGAACTAAGTAACAGACCATAGAGAATGTCCTACAACTGTCTTATGTTGGCATTAGCATGGAGTTGAGACGTCCAGGACGCAGTAAAGGAATGTCATTGATCTGTGATAGTAGTACTAAAATGGCAACTGCTCCATACTCACAGTAGTACTAAAATGGTAACTGCTCCATATTCATATTAGTACTTAAATAAAAACTGCTCCATACTCATAGTAGTACTAAAATGGTAACTGCTCCATATTCATAGTAGTACTAAAATAAAAACTGCTCCAACTCATAGTAATACTAAAATGGTAACTGCTCCATATTCATAGTAGTACTAAAATGGAAACTCCCCCATATTCATAGTAGTTCTAAAATGGAAACTGCTCTATATACATAGTAC